>JAKSZU010000002.1:80302974-81502974 GCA_026018925.1 Tupaia tana
GAAATACATGCCCTTTGTTGAAAGTTTGGAAAGAATAAAAGAATAAAAAGATTACCCCACCACTTAAGAATAACCATTGAAAACAGCTTACTCAGTTTTCTTAGCAGTCTTTTTTTCTGCACACATATTCTCACAAATTCATAGGAAATTTTATTCATAACTATTTTGTTTTTTCTCCCCTAAGGTTTTTCCTATAGGGTGCATGTGCTTGCCAGAGAGAGAGAGAGAAAGACAGATGGTGAGAAGGAAAGTGAGAAGTCACCCCTCAGGGGTGATAGTCATACTGCAATCCCTTCTCTTCTACTCTCCTCTAGGGACTTTGAGCATGGAGGCACACGTGTCTGGTGTGATTTTCAAGGCGCCAGGTCCAGGACTTGAACCATGGTGGACCATGTGGGAGTCCAGTGCCTTAACCTCCATGCTACCTGCTGGCCCCTCTGCTTGCTTTTTTTTTTTTTAACCAATGCCATATGTAGAACATTTTCTAATGCCAGTATATGTTCTTCAAATTAATGTATTGCAGATACTTTCATTATATGGCTGTAGCATAATTTATTCAGTAGTTTTCCTTTTATTAAAGATTTGGACTATTGGGACCAGCAGTTGGCATAACAGCTGTGTTGCTGGACTCCCATGTAGTCTACGCAGTTCAAGTCCCAGATCCGATGGCTTAAACTCACAGCAGGCGCATGTGCGTGCATGCCCAAGATCCTGAGAGGAGAATGGAGGAGAAGGGATTGCAGCGTGGCCATCCCCCCAGGGGTTGATTTCTCACTTTCTGTCTCTGTCTTTTTGGCGAGCGCACGCGTCCCATAGCAAAAACCTCTCAAAAAAAACCAAAAAACAAAAAGCAAAAAACAAAAAACCAAAAAACAAAAAAGCAAACAAACAAAAAAACCAGATTTGGACTATTTCCAGGTTTCTCTGTGAGATTTTAAAAATATCAAACTTTTAGTCCTATGTCGTGTATGGTTTCTGTATTGTCAGGACACTGATTTATTCAGTATTTTTTCTCCTTTTAAGTAGATTAAAGAAGAATGATGTTTTTGTGTTTTGGGTTTTTAAAATTCATTTCTCCCCCTATAGTATCTGCTAGAAGCCATGTATTATAAGGTACATCACGTATTGAACTGAGTATATGTTAGTGTGTGCAACACTTGTAAATGAACAGATGCCTGTAAAAATTGTATTTGGCTACTAGATAGGTACTAGGATTTCCATCCTATAGGAGAATGTGAAGACTTTCTAAGGGCTATGAAGGCATGGGTAGTTAAAATTTTCTGGTCCCCAACTTCTGTAAGTACCTTTCTTTTCCTTTTTTCTTTTCTTTTTTTTTTAATTTGCAGAGGACACAACTGCTTGCCAAAGAGAGAGGGGTGAGAAGTGATGTACCCCCCATGGGGTGCATTCATATTGAAATCTCTCCTCCATTTCTCTATCCTGCTGGGATCTGGGGACATGAACACACATTCCTGGCTTGTTTTTCAAACTACAGGGGCCAAGATTCAGATAGTGGTCACTCACCCATGTAGGATATGGACCCCTTAATTGTAGGCTCTGGAGCAGGCCCTGTAAGTACTTTTTCTTAAAATTGATTTATTTCAGAACCAGCATATGGCATAGTGGTTATGTCACTGGACTCCCACATGACCATCCGCAGTTTGAGTCTTGGACCTGGTGACTTGAAACTCATGCCAGGCACGTGTGCATGTGTCCCTAAAATCCCGAGAGAAGAACGAAGGAGAAGGGATTGCAGCATGGCCATGCCCCCTGTCGGGGTGGGGGGTGATTTCTCACTTTCTGTCTCTCTGACGAGTGCACACACCTATAGCAAAAATCTGTCTAAAAAAATATTGATATGTTTCAAAATTAATTTTTTGGCCTAACTGTGGTAGCTGGTTATTACCACTACGTGGAAGGCTGAGGCCACATGGAGGCCCAGGTTTGATTTCCGGTTGAGTTTGTAATGCCTAGACATCATGGTGCATCCCTGTGGTCCTAAATACTTGGGAGGGTGAGGCAGGAGGATTGTGATGAAGTGAGATCCTGTCTCAATTTAAAAATAGCCAAAACAACAAAGAAATCCCCTATAACTTGTCGATGGAAAATAACCAACTGTAAAATTAATAATTAATAATTAATGCGGTTTATTTCCAAGCCAAGTGTGAGTGACCTAGGCCGGAGAAGAGGCATACATGCCTTTTCTCGGGGTGATCATGTACAGAGGTTCCTTTTATTTGCTTTTGAGATTGACAGACAACATTTAGTGAAGATTTTCCATTGGTCTGGCCCAAAAAGGCGGGACATGTAGAAGGGGGGGGGGGGGCTTGTAGGTTATAGGTGGGTTCCACAATTTTTAGGTCTGTGATTGGAAGGGAAGATCAGTGTCTTAGTTAAAGAAAGGCTTAATCTACATCTCAAGGAAAAGGGAAGTTCTGTGTCTTGGGAAGAAATAAGCAAAAGAATACACTGTATAATCAGTTGAAATATACATCTCAAAGATACTATGCCAGGAACAGGAGGTAGGAAGAATCCTGTCAATAGAAAATAAGTGGTCTGTTAATGTTTGTGGGCATGACTTCCCCAGTCCCTTTTGGAAAATAGAAAAGGTAGTCAGACTTCTGTCCACAAACTTAATTTTAACATCTCCTTTTTCATCTCACCTTCTACTGCCACTCTTCTCCTGCCAGACAAAGGAAAGGCACAGCTGTCATCCTGAATGTTACCATGCCATATTTTACTGGGGTACAAAAATCTCTACCCACCAACAAAGGACTGGGAAAATGTTAGCATCCATGTTGGTAAAGGGAATTAGTCCAAGGACCAGAAACACATCTTTTGTAAGTTTGGTAATTTTTAACTTCTTGGCTTTCAGCAAAATCGAAGAAGGATGTAATCTAATTATGAGCTGATAGACAAGAAGAATTTTTGATGCTGTTTCCTTCAATTTGTTTATATAAGCATATATAAACGAGGTTTCTTACTGTGTACAGTTGCAAAAGTGAAAAAGAAAAGATATAGAATTAATGCTAAGCCCTGCCTTATTATGGCAATAGTAATATTAATCCATAGATATGTTAACTAATTTGGATAAAAAAATAATAAAGAAGCTCCATCTGTTTGTTTAGAAATGCATTTCCAATAAATGTTAAGTATAGTAACATTCTGATAATCATTAGTGTTCTTTGGATCAGTTGTGTGCTTATAATGACAGCTCAAACTAGGAGAGATTGAATTCTTTCAAGTCTTCTGGTCATGGGAAATTTTCTTAATCACTTTATACATGCTTTGTTACAGAGAAGTATAATAGGTAGATTAATAAAAGCCTTTCAAGCATTAAACATATTGAGAGAAAATTCTGTGGTAGAAGAGGAATGGGAGTATGAGTTCAATGAGAAAAGAGAACAATGCAGCATTTCATACTGTTAAAAAAGAGTTGTGTATTTTTTTTTGCATGAAGGTGGTTTTCAAATTGCTGTGGTATTTAAATTTCATAAAGACATTTAAAGACTGATATGTTTTCATTAAAAATTTTAATTCCAGCATGTCAGAATTACAGTTGTTGCAATTCATGAAAATTATGATGAAACATTTAAATGTTAACTTAAAAGATGTAAAAATGCAGAATTTAAAAATATTCTTAATAACTATCCAAGCAAAGAAGTTTTATGGCTGCTGCTCGGAAGGTGGTTTCCCATTCCAAAGTGCTGTTTAATCTGATCATGAGGCTTCTGTGGTCTGGGTTTGTGACAAAAGGTCTGCCCTTAATGAGAGGCAACTTGATGATAGCAGGTGAGGTTCCGGATGCACTGGTTGGGAATGCTCATCAAAAGGTAACTGGTATTTTTGGGGCCAGCAGTTAGCGTGATGGCTATGTCGCTGGACTCCCATGTAGTCGACTGCAGTTCGAGTCCCGGACCCGATGGCTTAAACTCACGCTGGGCACGTGTGCATGCGTGCCCAAGATCCCAAGAGGAGAATGGAGGAGAAGGGTTTGCAGTGTGGCCATCCCCCCTGGGGGGTGATTTCTCACTTTCTATCTCTGTCTCTCTGTCTTTCTGGCAAGTGCACACGCCCTATAGCGAAAACCTCTCAAAAAAAAAAAAAAAGTAACTGGTATTTTTCAGCTCTTGGTGTCTGTGTGTCTGTGCATCCAGGTACATCGGAGAGAATATTGCTTTGTTTTGTTTTAGAGAGATTTTTGCTATAAGGCACATGTGCTCACTGGAGAGACAGAGACAGAGAGACAGAAAGTGAGAAATCACCCCCCAGGAGGGTTGGCCACACCACAATCCCTTTTTTTCCAGTCTCCTCTCAGGGTTTTGGGCATGCACGTGCACACACCCAGCCTGAGTTTTAAGCTACCAGGTCCAGGACTTGAACTGTGGGTTCAAGCCCAGCACTTCAACCACCACACCACCTGCTGATCCTGAGAAAATAGTTTTAATAGACCCAAGGACTTATGTTTGGTCTTCCTTTTAGACATTCAGCTTCACTTTTTAAAATTATCTTAAGCTTTGTCCCAGAGCCAGTTAACCATCTTCAACACCCACAGGAGGTGGGACTGTAGATGAATATACTGGAGCGTTTCAAAAAGTGTGTAGAAAAGTGGGATTTAAAAAAGCGCAATTTTCCATAAACTTTTTGAAGTCCCCCTTGTATATGCAAGTGTATTTACATAACTTCACCATTATGAGAAATAGAATCCGGAGTATTTAATCCTAACAATAAAGAGCTGGTGACGTCATCCTTGTATGCGAAAGAATGTGCGTTATTGTGTTTCAGGTGCACAATGAGCTCTATCAAGCATCTCTGCACAGAGAGCTGGACCATATGAATGAGACATAGCAGATGTGAGCCTTGGACTCAAAGGGTTTTTATTCTGAGGGAGGAGAATGAACACACACCAAACAGGAAAACACTGTTTTGTGGCAGCAAGTGTAAATTTAATGCAGACTTTTCTACGTATGAGGAGGGTTTGGTGTGACTGATTCAATAGCGGGGAGTCTCCCAAAGCCTCGTCTAGCATAGAGGAAGAAGCCATAATTAGTGCAAAAAGAGCCATTGAATGCACAGTCATCTGATTTACTATTTCACGTTACTATTCTGGCAGTAATAAGAGGAAATGTACAGTTATGGGCTTTTCCTTCTTGGCTGTGAATCAGCCCCCCCCCCCCCTTGAATGTTTTGCTCCACCTTCCAAACACTTTAAATCCAGAGAGCACTTGCTGGGTCTAGTCATTCGGTCTAACGTAGCATCTTTCTATAGAGCATCTGTTGAACCAAATGTAGGGACTGTAAATATTTGACCTCCTATCAGAGAGAATTTGGATATGTTCATTGTTTTCCTCCAGTTATGTTTAATGTATGGAAAAGAAACCAAGTTCATAAACTATCTCTTTCATTCTTTTGGTTTTGTATTCGCCTTTAGTTTCTATTTCTGTCACATAATTACTTGGAAGTGATTATTTGCAGGGTTTTGTTTTGTTTTGTTTTGTTACTTTGTTTTGGAAAGGGCTATAAGGAATTATTAAAAATTTCAAATATTTTCTGTGGGTCGTTTTTCCTGCTCTGTTTCTTTTGCCATTGATTGGTTACTTTTATGTTAAATACATTACTGTTCTGATATATTAACGTGGCTAGTGTTGTCATGATCAATTGTATACATTAAGCATGGTAGCCCAGACCGGAAGGACACTAGCCCCATGAGAGACCTATGTTGTATTACCTTTCCTTTTTCCCTTTTGCCATTGATTGCTCTAAGCATTTCATGTGTAAGTCCACCTGTCACATGAATGATTTAAGTTTCTGGTGTGGCTGGATCAGTCATGCCTACGGCATCCTAGAAAAGGAACCGAGGAGTGGTCAGGAGACCTTGCTTATTTGTGCTCAGGGCTCTTGCATTGAGCAAATGCCTGCTCTCATTATTGACGGAATGAGCAGCTTTTGCAACAGGGTAAGAATTTCTTCAGAACGGCCAGTGAGATGTGATATCAGAAATGGAGAAAGTCCAGGGAACCTGTCCTGTGGAATATGTCCTGAATTTTTAGTAGATAAGTCATGCGAAAATGTCCCACCTTCTGCCTCAAGTCTTGCTTTTTATTTTAAGGTGAGTTTAAAGAGCTCTAGCCTTCCTCCCTGGGGAGTCCATATTCTCACACTTTTCTCCTCTCTTTTCTCCTCTTAAGCTCTAAGGTCTTACCTTTGTCTTTGCAGGGTTTTATAAAACCTGTGCATTGAGAGGCTACTGCAGTAGTCCTGTACTCAAGAGGCCATTGATAGCTCAAGCTGTGTCTCAAAACTAGGGTCGCTATCTCCAAGTCCTCCTTGTTGTACAAGCAAAAGTCAACTCAGATGTTTCCTAAGTGGCAGTCTTGATAGGGTATCTTTGACCAAGCTAAGTTGCTACCCATTGTCACCAGTGGCATCATGGTTCGTTTTATTTTTATTTATTTTTTTTATTTTAAGGTGGATTTTTGCTTTTTTTGTTGTTCTGTTTGTTTTGCAATAGGACATATGCACTCACAGAGAGAGACAGAGAGAGGGAGAAGGAGAAATTATCCCCCAAGAGGATGGCTACACTGTAATACCTTCTCCTCCATTCTCCCCTTGGGACTTTGGGCGTGCAGCATGCACACATGCCCAGCGTAATTTTCAAGCTGCCACGTCTGGGACTTGAACTGAGATAAGCCACGTGGGAGTTTAGCACCTTAACCACCATACCACCTGTTGTCCCTAGTGACTGCCAATCAAGTGATAAATAAAGACATTAAAGCTACTGACCGAAAACAATTACTAGACAAGGCAATGCATATGTTAACTGGCTTGATTGAGCCACTCCACAATGTATATATATATATTCAAAACAACATCTTGTGCATGATAAACAGATACAATTTGTGCTTGTTGATTTAAAAAAACTTGTTAGTAGCGACCTTTTTCTTGTTGGTCACCCATAAAAAAGTGCCACAGACTGAGTGGCCCTTTTTTGTTTTTTTCTTGAGATTTTTGCCATAGGTGCACGCATTCACCAGAAAGAAAGAGATACAGAGACAATGGAGGTGAGAAACACCCCCATGATGGGTAAAGTCTTTTTACAAGCAAAATGAGAAATAATGATTGACTGGTTAAAAAAATAATTGGAATAGTAATAATAATGATCAGAAAAAACAATGAAAAGATATTGAATGATGAAGTGGGGATGTTAATGTCTCTGTATTGACTGACATGCATGGCATTCCCTTTTGAAAAAGCAATGTAATACACTGTAAAGTTATATGTGATTCAATGTAATATAAACAAGATTATGATGATAATAAATTAATTTAAAAAAAAAAAGAAATCAGCCTCTTGGGGGATGGGCATGCTGCAATTCCTTCCCTTCCATTCTCCTTCCAGATCTTAGGCATGCATGCACGCACATGCACCCTGCATGAGTTTTAAGTCACCAGGTCCAGGACTCAAACCACAGTTGGCCATGTGGGGGTCCAGTGATGTAACCACTTGCCACCTGCTGGCCCCTGTGAGTGGCTTTTAAACAGAAATTCCTCAGTTTTGTGAGATCAGGGTACCAGCATGGTCAGGTTCTGGTGAGGGCCCTCTTACCTCTCTTGGGTTGCAGACTGTGGACTTTGTACAGTAGCTTCATGCAGAAGGTCACACAAATCCTTTGGGCCTGTCTTTATTTTTTTTTTTTTTCCAGTTAAATTATTTAATTATTTTAAAATTTGCTATAGGGCATGTGCAGTCATCAAAGAGAGACAGAAAGGGAGAGAGAGGGAAAGTGAGAAAACAAGCTGCCAAGTCTGGGACTTGAACTGTGGTCGGTCATGTGGGAGTCCAGTACCTTTAACCACTATGCCACTTGCTGGCCCTTTGGGCCTCTTTTTTTAAGTACAGTAATCCTAGTCATTAGGTTCTGTCTTTCTAACCTAATCACCTCCCCAAAGGTCCCACCTTCTAATGACATCACTTGAGGGATCAGAATTTCAACATCTACAATTCGGGGGCACACCAACATGCTGACCATAGCAGTAGTTAATGACATTAAATAATTCCTATTCCCTGACAGCCCTCTACTTTAGCCTCTCAGCCCCTATACCTCTCTGCTTTTTGGAATTAAGTGATAAGACCAAAATGACTTGATAATTCAATGGAGTTTTCAGGAAAACTCAGTTTTGTGGTGAATTTTCAGTGTTTGCAGCTGTGTTTGGGGGCTGTCACCAGCCTTACCTGGTGGGGAGCACCAGCTAAGGGCCACCTTGGGGTGCCACAATTTCTACAACATTTAGCTTTTTGCTAAATGTCCCACATTCCTTGTGATGGCTTGGCTTTGGCAATACTTCCATCTGTCCAATCCTGTTTTTCCTATGAAAATTTGAAGAGCTCATACTTTCTACAATCCTACTCCTTAAAAAGAAAAGGATTATGCCTCTACTGTAGACGTCTCAGTACGATTGTTGTCCAAAATCACTGCTTCTTCCAGATCATTCTTGATCCGCTGGCACCTTCTCACACTACAACCTTCTCTGCAATGTTCTGCCTCTGAACCTGGGCTGGGAGTGCTTAGTCCCTCTGTGGGCATATGGGCTGGAATGCTCAGCCCTCTGTCCTCTCCAATGGATTTGCTATTCCCAACTCTGGTAGCTGTGGGTCTGAGTTCCTTAAAATAGCTCTATATCAGTCTGCAAAGAGAGTGCTTTTCACCCCATGCCAAGTCCCAGAGATCTTAGCCCTTTCCAATATCAGAGTCAGGACTAGGCTGGGGAGCTCTCTCATACGCCAACTCCATCTCCCTGGTCAGATTTCCAAAAGAGGTTCCCTCCCAGGGCTGGGACCAGAGTGAGGTATGTGAGGCCAAGTTCTGTGAGTGCAAGCTGGATCCTACCTTAATTTAAAATTCCATATTTGGGGCCAGCAGGTGGCATAGTGGTTAAGGTGCTAGACCACATGACTGACCACAGTTTGAGTCCCAGAGCCCATAGCTTGTAAATCGCTTTAGGCACGTGTGCGTCTGTGTCCCAAATTCAGTGAGAAGAATGGAAAAGAAAAGGGATTATGGTGTGATCATCCCCCCAGGGGGTGATTTCTCATGTCATCTTTTTCTCTCGCTCTGTCTCTCTTTGGTAAGCCATGCTCCCCATTGCAAAAATCTAAAAAAAATTTAAAAAACAAAGCATTTTGTTTACTATGTCCTTTTTGCATTAATTTTGATATTTTAAAAATATGGCCTTCAAATATAATTTATCCTAATTCCCCAATTCCTTGTTCTTAAATGTTCCCTTAAATATTGTACCCAAAGCCAGTGAAATGAGGCTCACTTCATCCTAGTTCAGTACCGCCATTCTGTCAGGAATATCTCACAGTTGCCAAGGCCTTCCACATTCCCAGCTTTGATCTGCCTCCTTGTGATTCTGCAGACTGTGGGGTTTTTGTTTTGTTTTGTTTTGTTTTACTAAAGACCTTGGTTTCTTTCGTGCTTTGAGTGGAACCTCAGTGGCATATGGCATGTGCCATCTGGGAGACAAGCTCTCTCTCACATCCAGGGCCATGAATAGTAACCCTCCCTTGCCCTGCCACCAGACAAGGGTTTTATCCAAAGTACTTCTCGGTCCCAGCACTCGGTCTGTCTTACAGGTTGAAATACAAGTCCTTGCCATGGGTCCTCTTCCTTCCATGTGCCAACGCCAGGACAAAACAGGAAGTCTGAAGGTGTTTGGTCATCCAGCCCTCCCTCCCACACATGGGGCACTAGAATATCAGGAGGACATGACCTGAGGGACTCTCTCCACCAGGATTGCCCACTGCGTGTCTTATACATGCAGCCTTTCTCATGTCCTCACCTGCTTACCCTTCAGGACTGTGCTGTGTACTGAAGTGCATCCTTGCCCTACCAGGGAGAAGTCACGTGTCTCCCCTTGGTGACCTCGCTGTTCTCTGCATGTAATTCTGTTACGGAGCTCATTAGCCACACCGGCAGCAGCCTACGCATTCTGTTTTCAGATCCTATCCTCATGGAGCTCATTGATGTATATTACTCATCTTTGCATCCCCCAGCTCAGTGCCCTACACACGTCTGGGGGGTAAAACTCCCTTTCCACACTTTGCATCATGTGTCCCAGGAAACCTGTGCTCTCCTTTCTTAGATTCTTGGAAAACAGTATTTGGAGAATCTGTGCCAGACTGGAATCTCAATTTTTCACTAGAACTTCTAACATCTCACTGACTGGGAGGGTAGATTCCAAAAAGTAGACCCAGAAACTCAACAACGAATATGTTGACCTCAGCTAGTGTAGGATTCAATCCCTTGCCCTCTACTCAGCCAGGGCCCTGACCAGTCAAACATGTATTATATGAGGGCTGAGGGTGGGTGAGGGTATTTGTCAGAACCCTAACCAATATTCCATGCCAAAGAATGCCAAGTGTACCAAGGCTTAGCCCTCATCAGGACCCCATACAAAGTCCTTGACGCACTCAGAAGAGGCATCCAGCCTGCCCTACTTCCACCCCCAATGTGTATTTCACTTGGGATATTTCTGTTCTAAAAACTGAAAGACCTGCCGGCCCTTCCTGTCCCAATCCAGTACCTTCCGTCTCTTTTAGCTCAGGTTACTTGCAGCATGACTGGTCCAGATGAGATGCAACTGTCAAGGGAATCCTCGAGCTATCTTGCTAAAAGGCAGCTGTTGGCAGTGAACCTCTTGTTGGCATGACTCTGTGGCCCTTTGGGAACAAGCCCAGCCATCACTCCAGCCGTAGTCCAGCTGCCACTTTGCTTACCTGCTCAGTGAGTCTTCAGAGCCAACCTCAGCCTAATTGCTTGCTCTTGCCAGTTGAACATCCCATTTGTCTAATAGCCCCCTCCCATGTGTCCTTTTATGTGTTCCCCACCCCTCATCTGTCTCCCCCCTTCCCGAGCCTCCACCAGCTCTCTGCTACACTGTGCCTGCCTGGTCCTGAAACTTCTTTGACCCTCGATATGACATGTTCCTCCTGGTCTTGACTTGGGGGGCTTGCTGATCTTTCATGTGAGGTGGGGTACATTCATCAGTATTAATGCTTGGAGGGAACCATTCATAACAGCTTCTCATTCTTTGTATGGTTTTATTTTAATTGCATTTATGCTACATTGATCTATTTTAGGGCTTTAATTCTGGAGCAACTTCTGCAAGATGGGAGACTTTTCTGATTTTGATTGAAGGAAAAAAATTCCACATCAACTGGGAAAGACTTAAGTGTGATTTAAAGTGAGGACAGCAAATACCTCACTAGCTGTTCTTGACAGACTCCTCAGTGTTATGTTATGGAGAAGGGTTGGGCCCCCATTGTGACTGCCCACTGTCAAGAGAAGGAAGCAAAGATGCTGATGTGGAATTCCCATTTCAGGTCTTCAACTTGTGCTCACAGAACAGAGGCTATTTGCTTAATTGCAGGACAGGTGCTTCTCCTAAGCTTTTGTATTATTCCAGGTGAACTGCAAACATCTCTGCTCTCCTGGATTGAAACCCATCTCAAATAAAGTCTCTTGCTGCCTTCTTCCTTTACTATAGTTGACTTCTCTTTGCATAGTCATGCAAATATAGATGAATTTTGGCTCTATGAGCCAAACTCTGTTGAGTTTTCTGGTTCTGCACTACAAATTTTTAAAAAAGAAAAAGAATAGGAGCTTGAAGATACTTTGGTTAATCTAAGCCTGGCTCATTTCCAGTTTGAGAGAATTCTTTATCTCAGGGAGCCCTGAAAGGTAAAGTGTGTGGGGATGCATAGGGACAATCGTGTTAGCCTGGCAGGGTGCAGTGGGAGCCTTTGAAGTGAGCAAGGGCCTGTTCCGGATGGGATCTGGACTGTTCAGGAATGTTTTGGATTAGCTCTGGACTGTTCTGGCTTCCTGCTATCAGGCTGGCCCTAAACAGGGGAACAGAATGGCATTTCAATGTTTGCCGCAAAAACCATCTGCAAGGAGAGTGTGGCATGTGGAGTAGCCTTAGCAGTGTTGGTGGGGAGGAGAGGGGGAGCTGCTGAAATCTGCTTTAGAAATCAAGATGCCCTGAAGATCTATTCTCATTTTCCTTTCCCTGCTGCTCCCGAAGAGAGGATTCCTGCCACCTTTTAACATGGTATAAGTGATAATACTTTCCCACTCCTAACTCACAAACTGGCTGCTTCTGTGTGTTATCTGCCTGCTGGTAAGCCAACGCTAATGGTTTTTGTGTTCCTTTCCCTTTGATAAGGAAGACCCACAATTAGCTCTCAATTATAAAGCCTTTCCTTGTTAATAGCCCTGACCTACCTAAAAGCCCTTTTTACGTGATGCAGTGATCACTTACAGAAGCCATTACGTAACGAAGTGTGTAAGCCACCCAAACTAAGACATCGGATTCCCAGGATCACCTCCCGAGCCCACTACAGGGTATTATTACCTCTCCCATTATTCGATTTAACACAGACGTTTGTTTTTTTCTTATTTACAATTTTTAGGAAGAGCTGAGATCCATAAAATTAAATTCCATGCCATGAATTATTTGATGAAGCACCGTTGCTGAGAAGGCTTGGAGAATGTGCTCCATATCCCCACTGTTCACTTACGGGAGCAATTTACTAATGTAGAAATATGGGTTAGAGCACCTTGAGCTGAAACCACTTTAAATGCAATTTCTAAGGAGCCAGAGCTTTTAAAGGCATCTTGGGGGATAGATGGTGGTGCGGTGGTAAAACACAGTGCTCTGTGAGGCTGGCCCACCATGTGAGAAGGTCTGGGTTCACATCTGAGACCTGCCTGAATACTGCAGGCACAGCCCCGCCTGTGACCCAGGGCTGCCTGAAGCTAGGGCTGATTATGGCGCTGAGACCCCATTGGGGGTGCTCTCTCTTGCTCTCACTCATGGAAAAAATAAATAAAAGAACTATATGTGTGTGTGTATGTATGTATATATATATACATACATACACACACACACATACATGATACATATACATATATACACATATATGTGTATATATAAAGGAGTGTCCCATGTTCAGACTGAGGACAAGTCATGAATATTACTAGTTTTCAAGATTAATATGTGTATGTGTCTTTGCCAAGAAGTGACATGAACAAACTTTTCCTCTCTGGAAGGCAGAAGAAAACCTTAAGAGACTCCAGTCTGAAGTCTATGTGAGAACCCACTGGCGAAGCCTGAACAGTCACATAAGAAAATAGCTAGCTCTCTCTGAGTTTCTGTGGACTTGATCGAGAGCAGAGGCTAGGTAGCAGTTCATATGGTTTCTTCAGGAAGGTTCGAGTATAGCATTACCGAGAGAGTTAGTAGGGCTCAGTTTTAGGCCTAACGTAAAGAAATGCATCTAGAAGAGTTTGTATTTTGGTGGGAGCAGATCTAAGCCAATTTTCAATTGAATGAGGTCCGATGAACTGTGGTGTTTTTTTAAAATGCACCCCCCCCCCCGCACCCCTGAAACTTGCCTTTTTTTTTGCTCTGTTTTCTAAACTCCATTTTGTTTTCCTGTATTTACCCACTGGGAGAAAATCCTTTTAAAACAAAAAGGGGTTTGTGTGCTTATTTCAGGGCTGTTGGCAGGGAAGAAGCCAGGAAGCTGTCTCCTGTATGCGGGTGACGGGGAGGGAGGAGACTGGATACAGAGGCCTCTCAGGATTGGGCAGTCGTGAGGGCTGCTAGATTTGCCTTCCCAGATTTTATCCTTAATTTGGAATAAAGCTGGACCTGGAAGACAAAGCTAGTACCGTGACATTTGCTAAAAACGGGGAGGGAAGGATTTGTATGTTTCAGAGATAGTCAAAATACAGATGTCATTTAAAGTCCACGGGATATTCAATTAAGAAAGAAAACAATTGTTAGCTTAAGGTGTGCGAGTTCAAGCATCCAGATCAGAGGATGCCTCGGCCAGTGTTGGAGATGATTGCCTTGCGGTTCTCCATTTTCAACATCGACATCTCTATTAGAGGAGTCTGGAGAGTGTGATCTGCAGTGAGAAGGCAGTGCAGGGATACAGTTCTGGCGGAAGAGGCAGTGGACATGTAGGGATGGATGTCCCTGGCTTGGAGACCAAGCCGAACAAGCAACACTGCATGCTCGCAACACAGAGAGAAACAGGACACAAACTGTGTCCCCACGCAGAGCCTGACACTACAGGGGAGGTGAACAGGTCATTGTAATTGAAGAGGACTTCAAATAGTTTGCGGAAAAATGAAATGAGAGCGTGTATTTATTTTGGCACAAAAAGTTCTGAAATCTATGCATAGTCTTTTCATAACATATATTTTTCTTTGAAGACCCCTAATACGTGAAAGTCTCGGGTGGGTATGACTATTGAGACCACTTTGCCTGTCAGCCTCTATAAATGGAGATAGAAAGGTGGCAAGGTGCCTCTGTTTCCCCAGTGTGAGGGGTCTAGGGGGAGCCTAGCACAAGCCACAGAGGCAGACTTGGTCTGCTCTGCGAGGGCCCTCGTGCCTGCATGGAGGAGAGCCTACTCTTTGGGCCCTTCATCCTGTGTCTTTCCTCCACATTCAGGCAGGAGAGCAGCTTCCACCCATGAGGCTCACTCTCAGGGCTCTCCACATTCCTGGTCTGGATTAAGACAGCACTTCTCAAACTTTATGGTCTCAAGAATCTTTACACCTAGGGAACCAGCAGTTAGCGTAATGGCTATGTTGCTAGACTCCCACGTAGTCGACCGCGGTTCGCGTCCCGGACCCGGTGGCTTAAAACTCACGCCGGGCGCGTGTGTGTGCGTGCCCAAGATCCCGAGAGGAGAATGGAGAAGAAGGGATTGCGGCGTGACCATCCCCCCCGGGGGGTGATTTCTCGCTTTCTGTCTCCATGTCTCTGTCTGTCTGGCGAGTGCACGCACCCTATAGCAAAAAAACCTCTCAAAAAAAAAAAAAAAACAAAAGACTCTTTACATCTATAAAAAGTAGGGAGGGACCCAAATAGCTTTTTTTTTTTTTGCGGTGGGTCTTTCATCTATTTACCACATTAGAAATTAAAATAGAAACTTTTACAAATTATGCACGTATTAGGGAGAATAGCAGGCTGGTGTTGTAGTGCAGAAGTTAAGGGAGTTGCCTCCCACTTGGCCAACCACAGTGCACATCCTGACCCTGGTGGCGTGAAAAACATGCTTGCATGCATGTGCGTCCATGCCCACAGTCCTGACAGGATGGATAAGTGGAGGAAAAAGGAATGTAGTGTGACTTTGCCCCATTGGGGGGCACTTTCTCTCTTTTCCCATCCCCTGGCCTCCCCAGTCTGGCAAGTACATGCACCCTCTGGCATTTATAAAGAAAGAAAGGAAGAAAGAAAGAAAGAGAGAAAGAGAGAAAGAGAGAGAAAGACAGACAAACTTGTTATGTATTAATATAAATGAAAAATATTTTATGAAAAATAATCACTTTTATTATACTTCTCCCATCTCCATAGCTCTGGAAATTTTGCTGTTTAATATCTCCCCAAACAATATACTCCTTACTGGGTTCTTATGAAGATTACACAATGTATCAAGTAAAAGAGTACTTTGCAGGATGTACAACAGATTGCTAGTGAAAAAGCACCCTGGTAAATAGACTGGCAGTGTTTTGGCAGTTAAGCAGCGTGATTAAGGTTCCCTCCCACCACCAGTGCTGAATTTTAAAGTACGATTTTAGATAAGAAAACAAGATTCCTGGAAACAAAAGAGCAGATATTAAGTGTGATTTCCTATTCCTAAGACTGGTGATCCAGTCGGGAATTATAAACTAATTGGCCTAAGCCTGCAAGATTTGGAAAACTTCACTGTGGCAGTCTTACCTTTTTTGTTTGTTTTTGTTTTTACTATAGCACACCTGTGCTCCCCAGAGAGCAAGAGCAAAAGAGAGAGAAAGAGAAAGTGAGAAATCACTCCCCTGGAGGGATAGTCATGCAGCAATCCCTTCTCCTCCACCATTTATTTCCTCAGGATCCTGGGCATGCACATTCATGTTCCCAGCATGACTTTCAAGTCACCAGGTCCAAGACTTGAACCCATGACACCTACTGGCCCACTCTTACCCATTTAAAATAAATTCTGGTGTCTGAAATAAGGAAACTGGAATCAAATCCAGTCCCAGTGTGTTCCTCTTCCATTTTTACTTACAGACGTTTGAGCTTGCTTCTCCGATGCAGTCCATGGTGAGGGCGGCTGTTGTTGGAGTCAGAAGGCTGGGGGTGGACACCACGTTTCCAGTAGTGATGTCACCCACCTACCTAGGCAGGATTTTTTTTTTTTCTTACCAAGAAGTCTTGTAGCGTTTCCTTAGTCTAGGAGGTAATCGTATTTGTCAGTTCTCTGGACCTTCCATGATTTTCCTCTGAGCAGAGACCAGTGCTTGGCTACCCACACCCGACTACTCCCTACCCCCGACAGACCCTTCTGAGTGTAGAATCTGACTTTGTTTCCAGCCCGGAGCTCCTGAGTAGGCCACTGGTATAGGCCTGCCTGGTCTGATCACGGATTTGCCCTGCATCAGAATGTGAGAGTGGTGCTGTCAGTCTCCTGAAAGTGAGGTTCTTTTTCCCTCTGAAACTCACCATATTCAAGTGAGTGATGACTGGAGTGGCTACAGCTTATTTGCAACAGTGAGGGGAGTCAACCAGAGACTAGAGTTGGCACGTAGAAGGTGGATCAGAACAAAGATGCAGAGAGCCTGAATTCTTAGCTGCATCATGGGAACTCTGGATTACCTGTACTTGGGCCAATCTGAGTCATTGCTCATACTGTAAGTTATAGGAAGTTGAGTTTTCTGTTACTTGCAGCTGAAAGCACCATAGCTGATACACCCTCCCTAAAGGGATCCATGTGTCCCTCGGGGACCCAGAGAAGGAAGGCCAGTCTAGGTGAATGTGACAGCCATAACCAGTATAAAGATCTAGTGGTAGGAGCCTTTTTCTCCTTCCTGGCTGCCTTTTGGCTCTTTTTGTTGTCTTTTATTTGTTCTGTAGTATAAGGAGTTGAAATCAGAAATTAATGTTGGTGACACTGGTAAGCTAGGGAGAAGAACTAAGACACCCATGGCATTTACAAAGTATGAAGGCTTGGTGATAGGGTCTTGGCATTCTCTTCCACACCCCGGCACACAGGTACATAGTGGAGCCTTGTCCTGCTTCCTTAAATACCTGGTTTCTTGTGCACTCTCCTAGGTAGACACCATCATTCTTATACTCATGCCCTCATATATAGTGTGCCTGACCCCAATATCGAAGACTACCAATTATGAAGCAGTCTTGCCAGGAATTGTACTATTGACTGTACATGCATTATCTTATTAAAATTTGCAGTAAATACAATAGGTGTTTAAATGATCTGCATTTTAATGCCAAGAATACTGAGGATTGAGTTATAAAATCATTTGCTTGAAGTCTCACAGGTGATATGATAGACCAAGTTTCAAATACACGTCTGACTAGAACATTTTCTTCTGTTATATTGTGTATCTTCAATGCTTATTTGTTGAATATCTGTCATTTTAAATGTGCTTGCATGGAGGTTATTGTTGTTCCTATTTCTCAGGAAATGCATTTACATATGTGATTACTTGAATCTTTTCTAGAAATAGGCCTTATTCAAGTAAACCAGTTATAAATGCATTTGGTTGTAAATAATGGAAAGTCTAACAGTGGTTTAAGTGAGATGGGTCATATTTCCCTCATAGAACAGGCAATATGATGGTAGACTGTCAACACAGGTATCTCTAGAATTCCCTTGGCCTTCCATTGTATTTGACTCTTGATGCCACAAAATAGCTATCATAGCACCAGATAGCATACCTCTATCTGAGACAGAAACGAGGCAAAAAGACAAAAGGCAGAAGGACAGTGCCAACTAAACAGGTCTGGTTCCACTTTTCAAGAAAGCAAAAGTGTTTCCAGAACTGGAAAAGTAGGAAACAGGATTTTTGGGAAAGGCTGAGACCAATCCTGCTCTGTCTACTACTTGGGCTGACCACAGTGTAGACAAAACAAAGCTGAAATCTAGTCACTAAGAAGAAGACCGCTCATACTGCTGGCCACACATTTGAAAGTAGAGGCTGTGGGAATTGGAAGGATCATGGAGCTATCCCCATCCTACAGATCTGATGACTGAGACGTGTCCAGAACACAAGTGCTGAGATAAGACAAAAGAGGAGGGACCTTTCCCTTAGTCCATGCTGCTCTTCTCATTGTGTGTTCCTTGTCCTACCATAAAATGTTTGCTTTCAGGGACCAGCAGTTGGATAACAGCTATGTTGCTGGACTCCCATGTGGCCGACTGCAGTTCGAGTCCCAGACTTGATGGCTTAAACTCACACCGGGCACATGTGCGTGTGTGCCCAAGATCCCGAGAGGAGAATGGAGGAGAAGGGATTGCAGCATGGCCATCCCCCAGGGGGTGATTTCTCACTTTCTGTCTCTCTGTCTCTCTCTGTCTTTCTGGCAAATGCAGATGCCCTATAGCAAAACCTTCTCCAAAAAAATAAAAATGTTTGTTTTCCAAGCTCATTCATGTTCCTGCTCAGTTCCTCCTTCCCATTCTTGCAAAGAAGGCTGGGGAGGTCAGAGCCCTCCTGGTGTGTCGTGGGTAGAAACTAAGCTCCAAGAATGATCCCTGTGTTTGTTGGCCTACACCATGAACTACCTATGGCTGTCCTGGAGGTAGGCCAGTGTCCTTTAACAAACTTTGTTCTTTTCACAATATTGTGGTCTCCCCTCTGCCCTTCCTACTTAAATCATCCTGTACTCTCCCTTGGGGAAACCCAGCTACCTGGCATCCTAGCAAAGAAGGCTCTGCCTCTCTGGTGACCGCTGGGTGGAGTCCAGCATGCATGAGGGTATTGGGTCCCTCTGTGTCCCTGCAGAGTGGGGCGGCCACCTGGTCTGGCTCTGAAGAGTGGCGATGAGTGAATGCCCCTGAACTTGAGTATGAATGTTAATCCCAGGCTGGTTTGACCTTGTCTTTCAGCGGCAGGTTCCTGGTAGTTCTGATCCTGCTCGGCTGTTCCTGCTGTTTCAGGTCAGAACAGTGAGCACTTTGGTGCTTTCTGACATGCTGTGGGAAACATGATGGCCCCGCTTAGCATCTGCCTGGTGTGAATCCTGTGTCACGTCAACCTGGCAACAAGGCAGTCGTGCAGCTGGCAGGGTTTAGATGGTGGAGTCAATCATTCTGTTTTCCTCAATTTAGGGACCTCTTCCATTGGTTTTAGGACAGAAGATAAGTGGGGAGAGGGAGTCTACTGGTTTTTTTTTTTCCTGACTTATGAAAGGAAACACATTTTCCCTTTGCTATAAGTGTGTATATATAGTAGGAGTTTGCCAATCAAAATAATAATTGTAGAATAATTACTATAATGTGTGAAATACTTGAATGCTTTAATTAATTAATTTATTTATTTTTAAATTTTCACAAGATTTTTCCTTCAAAATAACATAAAATACGGTGTTTAGTTGTAATTTATATATCATATCATTTTAAAAAATTGATGTATATTCACTGTACATCAATACAGTATACAAAATGAGATTTTCCATCCAGAATACATTATATATTGGCTCAATCAAGGATATTATGTATGGTACATGTTACTGTGAATAAATAATTTTCTATTTCTTGTTTCTTATATATTTTTCTCCCCCCCTTGATTCCCTACCTCTCACCCTCTGCCAATTCTCCCCCTCCTCCCACACTATCTCTGGTGTCTACGGTTGTTTTCCATGCCTTTTTTTTTTTTTTTCACATTTGAATGCTAAAATTTATCGACAAGTTCCCCATTTCTCCCTGCGGACATCTTTCTCAGTCTTCAGGATCTTAGCTTTTCACTGATTTTGTGGTGTCTGTATATGTACTTTCACAAACCCACTGAATCTCCATTTGGATGTGGGGCGTTCACACCAAGACTGCTGCAAATGTTTGTGTTGCATTTGCTCTTTCGGTCCCTGAGGGGTAGGAATGGCAGGAATGATAGGGGCAGGTACTCTTTTGTGCACCTGTTGATAAAGAGGATCTCAACAACTCTCTGGGTTTAGTCAGCACACTCCATCCTTCCCAGTCCCATGTTCATGCCGGACCGGGGCTGTTGCTAGTCAGCTTACACTGTCTTCACGTTGCTGTCTTTTGTCATCAGTCGTTTCACTAAGAGAACAGTGTGCTACTGTATTTTTTCTCTTTAGTGTGTAATCAAATAAATATGGGCATGTTTGTTTTTCTTTCAGCACGTGTCTTATTCAGAAAGGTCATGCAGTTCTGTAATAGAATAGGTTTGATATTACGCAGCGTGGAACGAAACAGCGTGTTGCTTCTGTGGTGCTGTAAATACAGCGATGTATGGGGTGTTTGCGATAGATGGCGGTTAAAAACAAGCTGAAGAGTAACTGTAGTGTCCCAGCACAAACCCAGCCTTTAAAACTACATTTATCCTGAGAAACAGCCTGGCCTTCCCAGAGTGCCAGACACCTGCTTATCTGGCAGGTGAGTGCAGGTCTTATTCAGCTGACCCTGCAGGCTGGCTGAGGGGAGGACAGTGTCTATGAGATACTTAAAGCAGGCAGCTAATAAGGAACAAAACCAACCTTTTTGGCTTCCACCCAAAGCCTATTTTTAAAAAGTGCTTACAGTGCAGCACCTACTGGAATATTCAGTAGTTGAAACACCACAAATATACTACTGCTGGGAGAGAAGTAATATGGGAAAATAAAATTTTACATCGTTGTTCTCTGTCTGATGCTTATTGCCAAAGTGAATTACTTAAGGGAAGTTATCTTTCTGCCTGGATGGCAGAAAGCGATTTCTGTTGCCTGTGGAGAAGGCACTGCAGAGCTTTTTAACAGAAGGCGGAGGCCATAACTTCAAAATATGGAATGGTTTCAGTTTGGCTGTAATATGAAAGACACTTATTTTAAATTACTTGGAAAACAAGGGAATAGATACACAAATGACACTCATAAAAAACAATCAATATTGTCAGTTGTAAACTATGTTCTCACTATAGAAAATTCAGAAGACTAAAAAATGTCATTGTTGACACACAGTATTGTGCCCCATGTCCTGTGCAGTAGGTTTTATTCCACCTTTACTCTTATGGATGAGGGGTTGAGGCATTTGAGTGGGTAACTTGCCCAAGGTTGCTCAATAATAACAGTGAAATCTAAATTCTCTCTCTTGACTGTACAGTGCAAAAGTCGCATCACCTAAAGATAATGAATCCTAATATTCAGTTTATTTACTTCTCAGTGTAGATAATGAAAATTGAGACATGTTGTATGTGTTTTGTAGCTTGCTATTTTTATTTAATATTCTACTGAAAACAGTCTTCCAATGTCATTATGGGTTCTTTAAAAATATTTTAATCAGCCTTGTCAGCTCCATGCTGGGTGTGCACGTGCCCAGGATCCTAATAGAATGGAGAATTGGAGGAAAAGGATGCTGGCATGACCAGGCCCCACTGAGGAGTGCTTTCCTATGCATGCACCCTCTAGCATTTAAAAAATGGAATCCCCCAAAATATTTTAAGGGTTATTAAAATGTCAAATTGGGGGCTGGCAGGTGGCAAGGTGGCGAAGGGCACTGGACTCCCACATGGCTGACCACGGTTCAAGTTCTGGACCTGGAGGCTTGTTGTCTCACTTCTCCTTTCTGTCACTCTATCCCTCTCTGGTCAAATTAAAATAAATAAATAAATAATGTGAAATTAAAAAATAATTAAAAAACTGTCAAATTGATATACCATGGGGTACTCCATTTTAATACTGCCTTCATTATGTTAATGCTTTAGCAATTGGTCAAAAATCAGTATAAAATGCTAGGTATTGGGACCAGCAGTTGGCGTAATGGCTATGTCGCTAGACTCCCATGTAGTCGACTGCGGTTCAATTCCTGGACCTGGTGGCTTAAACTCACGCTGGGCGCATGTGCATGTGTGCCCAAGATCCCAAGAGGAGACTGGAGGAGAAGGGATTGTGGCGTGGCCAAAACCCTGTGGGGGGGTGGTGATTTCTCGCTTTCTGTCTCTCTGTCTCTGTCTATCTTTCTGGCAAGCGCACGTTTCCCATAGCAAAAACCTCTCCAAAAATAAATAAATAAATAAAATATTAGGTATCTCCTCTGTGAGGATATGGTCTCAGTTTTTCAATTTTATATGCCAGTGTAACACTAGGAAGGGAGTTAACCTGCTTAGTAGGGATTCATGTTCATTCATTGAATGTCTTAATAGGACATTCATTGCTAGTTGATTATAATCCAAGGAGGGTTAATATATGCCCCCTTCACCCCTGTTATATAAGGCTATTCCTAACCACTTGTACAACCACCCGCCATGCTGTCTGCCCTGGGGTAGTAGAGGCACTAACCCTGCTGGAGATGAGAGTGTTCTGGGAATGATGGTCGGGCTGAGCGTAAGCATGAAGGAGGGCGGCATTGGGAAGGATGGATGGGCCTGTACGCAAAGAGGATGTGAGGCTTAAAACTGCCGAGCACATGTTTGATGATGATTCTCAGCACCAGGTTTGAGGTTCTATCCTTGACCTTTCTGTGCATCTAAAGTAACGCGATGCTTAGCTTTTACGTGTAAGGATAAATTTAACAATTTAATACTGAAAGTTTTATCGTTGTAGATAGTCCCTAAAGAGTGATGAATACAGATTTTTCCCCTGTTCTCTTGAGCCTTTGGGCCTGCCCGTATTGTATCTGAATGTGCCATTCAGATAGTAGCAGGTCTTGGCTGTACTTAACTCTGGAGAAGTGGGGATTATTATACTGGTTGTCATGTGCTGGGTTGTTCTGGGGAAGAACATTGGGCAGCTGGGAGTTTAAACATTTGCATCACCTTGATTAATTTCCAGGGGTGCCTGTGCTTGTTTCATGTTGTGGGTGCCTTTTCCACTCCCCATTCGCTTTTAGAAAGAAGAGGGTATGGCTTTTGTGTCGTATAGTGTTTATACTTGAATCTGAACTCATCTATTTTCCAACTCTGTCCATGGGTACGTGACTCTGGAAGCCTCTGTGTTTTGAACTGTAAAGTAGACATGATGATTTCAACTGCCCCAGTTCTTATGAGGTTTCAACGAGATCCCAGAATGAGATAGTTCCTAACTCACAGCTGTCTATGACAAATGGGCACACCACTTCTCTCCTTCCCGTGCTTTGTCCTCCCGAGCATTGACCAAAGAGCTCCCAGTCTTTCCTAACTTTTTTTTTTTGAGAGATTTTTGCTATAGGGTGCATGTGCTCACTAGAGAGACAGAGAAGGACGGAGAGACAGAAAGCGAGAAATCACCCCTCAAGGGGGATGGCCATGCTGCAAGTCTCTTCTCCACTTTCTTCTTTCAGGATTTTGGGCATGTATGCACATGTGTCTGGCATGAGTTTTAAGACACAGGTCTGGGACTTGAACCCTGATCAACTATGTGGGAGTCCAGTGACATGACAATTCTACCATCTACTGATGGTCCCAAGTTTTCTTACCTTTTAGTAGTAGAATTAAGCTTCAGACAGGACCCAATGCTTTATGGAAGTTAAGTGACATGATACAAGTTACTTACTGTCTCGGAGCCTGTAAGCTAATTGAAAACATGGACATGAATATGTATCCATAGTGTTGTAAGTGCTAAATCAAATGAATTGACGTTGGCTAAGTCAGAATGCCTGGCACAGAGTGAGCCCTTAGTGATTGGTGGGTTCTATGGGTTGAGCATCCTAATCTGAAAGTCCCAAGTCTGACATGCCCCAAAATCTGAAACTTTTTGAATACCAACATGATGCCACAACTGGAAGATTTCACACCAGATCTTATGTAATGGGTTGCAGTAAAATTGATACAATATAAAAATATTCTTTAAATTTATCCTCAGACTATGTGTGTTAAGTGTCCATGAAATGTAAGTGAATTTCATGTTTAGACTTGGGTCCTATCCGCCAGGTATCTTGTTATAGCTATGTAAATATTCCATAATTTAGCAAATCCAAATTCTGGAATGCTTCTGGTCCCAGGCATTTCAGGTAAGGAATATTCAACCTAAATAGACATGTCTTAGGAGGACGCCTCAGTCCTGGCATCTTCCTAGTCATCACAGCCTCCTATGACTTCTTCGTTGGCATTGCTTCATTTCTGCACTCACAGGCTGGAGGGACTTCGCAGGGGCCTATCCTTTGCTCTACATCTCATCCTTTTTCTTGGAAGTTTCATCCTCCTCTAAGGCTTTAGCTATCACTTTTAGATGTATAACTTAAATTTTTCCTGTACTCCAGACCAGTACATCCATTCGTTTACCTGTTAGTACTTGATGTTCAAAACCACTTCAAACTCAAAAGGTACAAAAATTATCCTTCCTACGTTCTCAACACTGTTTGTCAAGGATGTCCTCTTTGTTCACTTGCACGGTATTTCTAACTTCTGTTTCCTCCCGTCCGTTCATGCATGCAAGCACCTAAATGCGGTACTGGGTCCTTATAGCAGAGTAAACACCTCACCCCAGATTTTGTTGCCTCTGGTTAATAGTGATGACAACAAAACCATGGTAACAAGATAACTGTAACCGTGAGAAAAAGTACCATGATAACAGTCATTTGTTGAGCATGCACAGTGCTCCTGGCGCTATCAGTGCTACCCTAAGTGAGGGAGGACTCTACTTTAGGCCCATGTTGTAGGGTCCTATTCTTTTATTTTTAATTATATATAAAATTTCAAATCAAGAAAGGCAGTTTTAACTTTAATAAATCAAAATTTAAAAAGTTAAGAAAATTTTGCTTAAGACTTAAAGCCAGGAAACAGGATACACACACACACACACACACACACACACACACTCAATTGCTGTACATCATTTGACCTGTAAAGAGAATTTACACAACATGAAATACACCTCAGACCAGTCCAGCTGAGAATACTATATATGTTATTATCAACAGGTAATAAAACATTATCACGTCCCACAAATGTCTTGCCTCTCTATTTTTTCTCCCTAATTTCCTTCCTTGTACTCTTCCCCTGTCCCATCCTCCTTCCACATAGTCTCCAGTGTCCATAACTATTTTCAACGCTTTTATGTCCTCCAATCTTTCAGTCTCTACCATAGAGGGTGGACAGTAGGTACATATTAAGTGAAGACATACAATGTCTCTCTTTCATAGCTTGGCTTGCTTCACTCAGCAATGAATCTTCCAGATTTGACCACTTTCTATCAAATTCCAGGGGTTTTTTTGTTTGCTTGTTTGCTTTTTTTTTAATGGCTAAATAGTATTCCACAGAGTATATGTGCCACACTTTTTCAATTCGTTCATCTGTTCATGGACATTTGGGCTGATTCCATGTCTTAGCAATCATGAATAATGCTGCAATAAACATTGATGTGTAAGCACTTTTCTAACTGAGCATTCTCCTGTCCTTTGAGTAGATACCCAGGAGTGGAATTGCTGGATCATAATGTAGTTCTATTTGTAGGTCTTTGAGGACCCTCCACATTGTTTCCCATTCCCAGCAACAGTGTAGGAGAATTTCTCTTTCACCACAACCCTGCCAACATTTATCATGTTTTGCATTTTTAAAATAATTATTCATTTATTTATTAATTAATTCATTCATTTGTTTATTTGAATTTGTCCAGAGAGAGACAGGGTGAGAGAGAGAGAAAGTGAGAAAGCAAACTGCCAGGTCCAGGACTCAAACCACAATTGGCCATGTGAGAATCCAGTACCTTTATTCACCATGCCACCGGCTGGCTGCATTTTTCATATTTTTAATCTTCGCTATTCTGATAGGGCTTAAGTGGTATCTCATTGTGGTTTTAATCTGCATCTTCCATAGGATGAGGGACGTTGAGCATTTTTTCATATGCTTTTGGGGTTGTTTATATGTTTTCCTTAGAGAATTGTTTGTTCAGCTCATTTTCCCATCTTTTAATTGAGTTAGTCATTTTTTTCAGGTAAGCCGCTGGAGTTCCCTGTGTATTGTTGTTATCAGTCCCTTACCTGAGACATAGTTTACAAAAAATATTCTCCCATTCAGAGGGTTGTCTATTCATACTAATTACTGTGTCCTTTGCTGTGCAGAAACTTCTTAATCCGATGTAATCTCACTTGTCTATTTTGGGAATTATTGCTGCTTTGGGGGTCTTATTTAAGAAGTCTTTGCCCTCCCAATGTCTCCCAGAGTTTCCCCAGTGTTTTCCAACAGTAGTTTTGCAGCTTGAGGTCTTAGGTTTAGATCTTTTTTTTTTCTTTCTTTTTTGTGGAGAGATTTTTGCTATAGTGCGCTTGCCAGAAAGACAGAGAGAAACAGAGAGATAGAAAGTGAGAAATCACCCCCCAGGGGGGATGGCCATGCCACAATCCTTTCTCCTCCATTTGCCTCTTGGGATCTTGGGCACGCACGCACATGTGCCAGGCGTGAGTGTAAGCCACCGGGTCCAGGACTTGAACCGCGATTGACTACATGGGAGTCCAGCAACATAGCCATTATGCTAACTGCTGATCCCTTAAGTTTAGATCTTTGATCCATTTTGAGTTGATTTTTGTTAGTGGTGAAAGATGGGGATCTAGTTTCATTTTTTTCAAAAAAAAATTTTTATTTATTTATTTTTTATTTATTTTACATTCTTTCACTGAACATCATCACAGCATACAAAATGCAATTTCTCATCCAGAATACCCTGTATACTGGCTTAATCATACATATTGTCATTGAAAAATAATTTTCCATTTCTTGTTTCTTGTATATATATATTCCCTCCCCCATTTCTTACCCTCTGCCATTTCCCACCCCACACTGTCTCTGATATCTGCAGTTGCTTTCCATTCCTTTTTAATTTTTTCCCACATTTTATTGATTCACAGAATACCTTAATGAATCTAAGTACTCTCAATAGCAAGTTCAGCTGATATATACATATCTGTGAACACATGTTGACTTTAGGCATGAAACTCTGTGAGTAGAAGGAATATACTATAAAGTAGCACCTAGCTGAGGCTATATAGCTTACTGTGGTCAATAAATAGATGTTTTTAAAATATATTTTAAAATTTCAAATCAGGAAAGGCAGTTTTAAATTTAATAAATCAAAATTTAAAAAGTTAAGAAAATTTTGCTTAAGACTTAAAGCCAGGAAACAGGTTAGAATTCTGTTCAAATAGTAGGTACATAGACCTACTATTAGGCACTCAATAAGACACAAAAATTCTTAACTCTGGAAAACAAAAAAATAGTCATAAAATCATATTTCACAAGTTCAGGACTCATGTACTTTATCTTCTGTTGTGGTCTGATCTTTCCATTTAAATTCTGGAAGATCATGTTCAACTCTGGGCTTGTTCCTACCATATTAAGCTGGCCATTTTCTTAGTTGTTTTTGAATTCTTATTTCTGTGTGGCTGACTTTAGTTTTCCTGATATAGCACTCCCTTCAGAACTTCTTGGAGAACTGGTCTGGTGTTGGTAAATCCTTTCAGCCTTTGTTTATCTGAGAATGTTCTTGTTTTCTTTTCCCATATGAAGGATAATCTTGCCAGACATAGTAATCTTGGTTGAGGGGGACCAGCAGTTAGCGTAATGGCTATGTCGCTGGACTCCCATGTAGTTGACCGTGGTTCAAGTCCGGTGGCTTAAACTCACGCTGAATGCATGTGCGTGCGTGCCCAAGATCCCGAGAGGAGAATGGAGGAGAAGGGATTTTGGCATGGCCATCCCCCCTGGGGGGTGATTTCTCACTTTCTGTCTCTCTGTCTTCCTGGTGAGCACACGCGCCCTATAGCAAAAACCTCTCAAAAAAAAAAAAAAAGTAATCTTGGTTGAAACTGTTTTTCACTCAATACTATGAGTATATTTTCTCATTCTTTCTTTGCTCGCATTGTTTTTGATGAGAGATCCACTGTTAGCCTGATGGTATATCCGTTGTAAGTAACTTGATGTTTCTCTCTTGCCAATCATAGTATCCTATCTTTGTCTGTGGTTTTGGTCAACCTGGTTTGGTCAATGTGTCTTGGAGAAGATCTACTTGGGTTGATTCTATTTGGGGGTCCTTTGCATTTCTTGGGTCTGGATCTTTGAATGCCTCTCAAGGTTTGGAAAGTTTTCTTCCAGGATTTCATGGAATAGATTATCAATGCCCTTATCTGTCTTTTCACCTTCTGGGGTACCAATTATCTGGATGTTTGAATGTTTAATGGTATCTAGTATTTCTCATATATTATTCTCATTTTGGGGCTATTTTCTCAGTCTTCATGGTGGATTTTTCTAATCCAATGATTCTGTTTTCTACATCTGATATCAATTTTATGTATGATCTAGTCTGCTTTTAATGCTTTCAAGGGAGGTTTTGACTTCCTGTATTATGGCCTTCACTTCTAACAGTTCCATTTGATTTTATTTTATGATGTGTATTTCCTCTTTCAGATCATGTAAGAACTTCCTCACCTCCTGGAACTCGTTGGCTTTTTTCCTGCCTCTTCTGGAGGTCATTGTCTCTCTTCTCTTCCATCTCTGTTAGCTTTGTCACTATGAATGTTCTAAATTATTTATCAAATATTTCTATGAATTCCATTGTGCTGTCTGTGGATGAAGAGGAGTTATTCTTTCATCTTGGAGGAGAGGTATTTTCTTGGTTTCTCATATCTCTTGTGCCTCTGCAGTGATATCTGGTCATCTGATGGATTAATCATTTCTTCCTAATTTCTAGAAGTTCAATCTGAGCATCCAGATGCATGCAGGAGGAGGTGATCACAAATTCTTTGCCATTCCATTTTTCTCCAGGGGCTTTACCAGGGTGAATTCTCAGCAGAAAATCTTTGTTTCTCTTATTTTCTGACAGCACTAGTTCTCAGCTGCCATCGAGGACTCAGTCTTCTTCTGAAGGCCTGCCTTTTTTGCCTTTTTTTTTTTTTTTTTTTTTTTTTGAGAGGATTTTGCCATAGGGTGAGTGTGCTTGCCAAACAGAGAGAGACAGAGAGACAGAAAGCAAGAAATCACCCCCCAGGGGGGATGGCCACGCTGCAATCCCCTCTCCTCCATTCTCCTCTCGGGATCTTGGGCATGCACACACATGCACCCGGCGTGAGTTTTAAGCCATTGGGTCCGGGACTCGAACCGCGGTCAACTATGTGGGAGTCCAGCGACATAGCCATTACGCTAACTGCTGGTCCCGTGCCCTTTTTGCTTCTTCAGAGTAAATTCTCAGCAGAAAAATTTTCATTTCTCCTATTCCCTGAAAGCACTAGTTCTCAGCTGCCATGGAGGACTCAGTCTCCCTGTTTCACCTTTTTGTAGGTGGATACCCAGTTTTTCCTGATGGGTAAGGATTTGCTAAAGAGGTTTTCCTTTTCCCATTGGATTGACTGGTACCCTTTATCAAAAGTCAGTTGGGGGGACCAGCAATTAGCATAATGGCTATGTCGCTGGACTCCCATATAGTTGACCACAGTTTGCGTCCCGGACCCGGTGGCTTAAAACTCACACTGGGCGTGTGTGCATGCGTGCGTGCCCAAGATCCCGAGAGGAGAATGGAGGAGAAGGGATTGCGGCGTGACCATCCCCGCTGGGGGGTGATTTCTCGCTTTCTGTCTCTCTGTCTCTCTCTCTCTCTCTCTGTCTGGCAAGCGCACGCGCCCTATAGCGAAAACCTCTCCAAAAAAAAAAAAAAAAAAAAAAAGGCAAAGTCAGTTGGCTATCTGTTTGGGGGTTTATTTCTGGAGTCTCTGTTCTATTCTATTGGTCCACCTGTTTGTTTTTGGGCCAATACCATGCTGTTTGGATTATCACAGCTTTATAGTATATTTTGGGTCAGGAAGTGAGATGCCGCCCACTCCACTCTTCTTGTGCAGGATTGCTTTGGCAATATGTGGTCTTTTATGATTCCAGACAAATTGTATGATGATTTTTTTCTAGCTCTGTGAAGACTGTCTCTGGTAATATAATTGGAATTGCATGAAATATGTAGATTAATTTGGGTAAAATTTCCATTTTGATTATATTCTTCTAATCCAGGATCATGGGATGTCTTTGCACTTTTTTTGTGTGTCTTATTCGATATCACTTTTAAGATTTTCATAGTTTTCCTAGTAAAGGTCTTTGATTTCCTTGGTTAGGTTTATCACTAGGTATCTTATATATTTTGTGGCTATGGTAGAAGGGATTCATTTCTTCAGTTCTACCTTGGTCAGCTTGTTGTTTGTATATAGAAATGCTAAAGATTTTTGTACATTTTGTATCCTGCCACTTTATTCATTTAATATTTTTTGATAAGTTTTTTCATGGATACCTTTGGGTCTTCTATGTGTACCATCATGTCATCTGCAAATAAAGATATTTTCAATTCTTCTTTCCCTATTTGAATGCCTTTTATATTATCCTCTTTTCTGATTGTATTGGCTAGGACTTCCAATACTATATTGAAAAGGAGTGGAGAAAATGGGCAGCCTTGTCTTGTACCAGTTTTTAGTGAAAAAACTTTCAACTTTCCCCATTTAGTTTAATGTTAGCTATAAGTTTTTCGTATATGGCTTTTATTGTGTTGATAAATGGCCCTTCTGTACCAGTTTTTCTAAGAGTCTTAATCATGAATGGATGTTGTATTTTGTCTAATGTTTTTTTACCAATTGAAGTAACCAAATGATTTTTATCTTTCTTTCTGTTAAAATGGTATATTATGGAGTCCAGCAGGTGGTGTAATGGACTCCCATGTATTTGACCGCGATTCGAGTCCTGAACCTGGTGGCTTAAACTCATGCGAGGTGCATGTACATGCATGTGTGCCCAAGATCCCGAGAGGAGAATGGAGGAGAAGGGATTGTGGCATGGCCATTCCCCCTAGGGAGTGATTTTTCATTTTCTGTCTCTCTGTCTCTCTCTTTCTGGTGAGTGCACATGCCCTATAGCAAAAACCTCTCCAAAAATTTTTTTTTAATAAAATGGTATATTATGTTTATGGTTTTGCATATGTTGAACCACCCTTGCTTGCATCCCTGGCATAAAGCCTACGTGGTTGTGATGAATAATATTTTTTATGTGTTGTTGGATATGATTTGCAAGTATCTCATTGAGAATTTTTGCATCTGTATTCATCAGAGATATTGGTTTGTAGTTTTCCTTTTTTGTCATATCTTTATCTGTTTTTGGAATGAGGATGATGGATGCTTCATAAAATGAATTTGGGAGGGTTCCTTTCTTTTGGATCTTTAGAAATACTTTGAGTAGAATGGGGTTAACTCTTCTTTAAAAGTTTTATAGAACACAGAAGTAAAGACATCAGGACCTAGACTTTTCTTTGTTGTGATGTTATTTATTACTGATTCAATCTCATGGCTTGTTATGGGTCTATTCAGACTTTCTATGTTCTCCTGATTCAACCTTGGTAGACTACATGTGTCCAGGAATTTGTCAATCTCATTTATGGTCTTTTGTTTGTTGGCATATAGTTGCTCATAGTATCTTCTAATGATGTTTTATATTTCTATTGTGTCTGTTGTAATGTTGCCTGTTTCATTATGTATTTGATTTATCTGGTTTCTTTCTTTCTTCTTTATCAGTCTAGCTAATAGTGTGTTGATATTGTTATTCTTTTCAAAGAACCAACTTTTGCTTTCATTTATTTTCTATATAGTTTATTTTCTATTTCATTTATTTCTGCTTGAGTCTTTATTATTTCTTTTCACCTGGCATTTTTTGTTTGTTTTTGTTTTTTCAGTTCCCTAAGGAATGATGTTAGGATTTAGGCTGTCTATTTGCCACTTTCCATCTTTTTCTTATCCACACTAATTGCTATGAACTTCCCTCTTATGATTGCTTTTGTGGTTTCCATAGATTATGGAAACTCTTGTACCCACTATCATTTGTTTCCATAAATCTTTTGATTTTAGACATAATTTCTTTGGTAGTTGAGAAGTCATTCAGGAGTAGCTTGTTTAGTTTCCGTATGTTTGTGTATTTTCGAGGATTTTTCCTGAAATGAATATCAAGTTTAATTCCATCATCGTCATAGAATATGCTGGATATAGTTTCTATGTCTTCGAATCTGTAAATATTTGATTTGTGCCCTATCATATGGTCAATCTTTGAAAAGGTTCCATGCAGGGGTGAAAAAAAATGTATATTTTGTGCTCTTAGGGTGGAAAGTTCTATAGATGTCTGTAAAGTCCATTTGATTTATAGTATCATTTTGTTCCTGTATCTCTCTGCTTATTTTTTTTATCTAGAAGATCAGTCTAAAGGAGATAATGGAGTGTTGAGATCGCCAACAATTAATAGTGTTGCAGTCTATCTCTCCTTTTAGATCCAGCAGTCTTTCCTTCACATATTTAGATACTCCTGAGTTGGGTACATTGATATTTATAAGCATTATGTCTTCTTGAAGAGTTAGACCTTTTATTATTATATAATACCCTTCTTTGTCTCTTCTTACAGTTTTAAAGCCTATTTTGTCTGAAATCAGTGTCATGACTCCAGCCGTTTTTTGATTTCTGTTTGCATGGAATGCCCTTTCCCAGCCCTTCACTTTTAGTCTAGATATGTTTTTATCCATACGGTGTGTTTATTGTAGGCAACAGATAGAGGGTTTCTGTTTTTTAATCCATTAAGCCAGTCTGTGTCTCTTGATCAGAGAATTTAATACATTATCATTCAACATTATTGTAGATATTTCTGGACATGTTCGAAACATTAAATGAGCCATTTTTTTGGTTCTTTTTTGTTCTCTTACATCTGTCTGTCTGACTTTAGTTTTCCTGATGTAGCACTCCCTTCAGAACTTCTTGAAGAGCTGTTCTGGAGTTCGTAAATTCTTTCAGGTTTTGTTTATCTGAGAATGTTTTTGTCTTTTCTTCCTATATGAAGGATAATCTTGCTGGGTATAATAATCTTGGTTGAAATTGTTTTTCATTTAACACTCTGAATATTCTTCCCTATTCTTTCCTTGCTTGCATTATTTCCGATGAGAGGTCCGATATTAACCTGATGAGATAACCTTTGTAAGTAACTTGACATTTCTCTCTTGCCAATTTTAGTATCTTGTTTTTGTGGTTTTGGCCAGTCTGGCTATGATGTGCCTTGGAGAAGATCTTGGGTTGATTCTATTTGGGTTCCTTTGTATTTCTTGGGTCTGGATCTTTGAATGCCTCTCTAGGTTTGGAAAATTTTTCTTTCAGGATTTCATGGAATAAATTACCAATGTCCTTATTATTTTCTTCACCTTCTGGGATACCAATTATCTAGATGTTTGGGCGCTTAATGGTATCTAGTATTTCTCATATATTGTCCTCATTTTTCTTGGTTATTTTCTGTCTTTTGGATAATTTTTTTTAGGTCAGAGGTTTTGTCCTCTACATCTGAGATTCAGTCTTCTCCATGATCTAATCTGCTTTTAATACTTTTGAGGGAGCTTTAGACTTCTGTATTACAGTCTTAATCTTTAATAATTCTGTTTATTTATTATTTTTTATGGTGTGCATTTCTTCTTTCAAATCTTAAAGCTACTTCCTCATCTTCTGGAGCTCATTCTCTCTTTTTTCTTGCATCTCAGTTAGTTTAGTCCCTATAAATATTCTGAATTGTTTATTTGATATTTCCACGAGTTCCATTGTGCTGTCTGCGGATGATGAGGAATTGATGTTTTCCCTTGGGGGAGAGATAGTTTCTTGATTGCTCATATTTCTTTGTGCCTCTGCAATGGTTTCTAGTCATCTGGTGATTTATACATTTCTCCCTAAATTCTTTGGTTTAATTCTGAGCATTCAAAGGCATGTGGGAGTAGGTGAGTGGCAATCTCTCTGCTGTCCTACCTCCCTGATGTTCACCAGCAACCTGCACTGTTGTCATTGGACTTGGATGATTCAAAGTCCTCCTAGTTTCTAGAGAACAAGTATGACTTTGAGCTGCTGAGCTTTAATGGAAGAAAACAGAAGGGATTGCACAGCACACTTTAGAAAACACTGAATTCTTAGAATCCAGAGACATGTGGCAGGGGATGAGCCACAGTCTCTCTGCAGCAGGGTCTCCCTGCTGCTCAGTGTAGCTAGATGCCTTGCTGGAATGCATGTCTGATGATGATGGTGTGGGGAGGGACAAAGGTCTTCTCAAAATCCCAGTGAGCACTCCTGAGAGTTCAAAGGCCAGTGAGGGAGGGGAGGAGCCAGAGGTCTCTGCAGCACAGCCTTCTAGCAGGACAGCTCGCCACCTGTAGGGTTCTATTCTTGTTTTACTAGGGGTCAAGGGAATGTGCCCACCTGAAGCTCACCCTGCTCTTTCATATCATGCTCTGGGTCCTCATGACCTCAGAATTCCTTGTACAGATTGTTTGGAGCCTTGTAGAAACCGATGGGGGCCTCTTCCCATGACTTTCCCTACAACTCAGTGGCTGCTTATCTAATTATTGTAACATTTCTTGACTTAGGTAATATTATTAGGTCATTGGAAAAGTCATGAAGCATTTTTGCACAGACAAATATGTCATGACTTTTCCCACAACCCAATAATTTCTTACTTTCAGATGAAGAAAGTGAGGGCTGAAGATGTTAAATGCTTAGTTCATAGGTTGCAATCGACAAAGCCTTAATTTGACCCAGATTAGTTTGACTGCATTCTTTAAAATATAATATTCTACTTTCTATCCATTTTCTACATGGTAGCCAGAATTCCATTTTGTAGAAAATGTCTGACATTGCATTATTCCCCTCATTAACAATCTTATGTTAACTCCTCATTTACAACTGGCTAAAGGCCAGTCTTTCTGGCACAGCATGTAAAACCCTTACAAACCGGGCCAAATTTACCTTGTCAAACTCATTTCTCAGTAGTCTTCCCACCATGACTTCCCCATCCGGTCACAGTGGGACTTTGGCTGTTTCCTGAACCCACTCTGAGCCTTGCACTTTAAATCACCACTGGGAGTATCCTTTCCTCCTTCACTTGGCTGACCAAGTGCCTTCCTTCCACTCCATTTCAAGGCCAGATGAATATCACCTTGTGTATCAAACACTTGCATTTTTCTAGACAGGATCTTCTCCACCCTCATTATATTTGGTCATCAGAAAAGTCAGGACTTTATTTTTTTAAGTTTTTCTATGCAAAAATGCATCATGACTTTTCCAATGATCCAATATTTTCATAGCTGGTTGTGTATTCCTTAGTGCAGGTACTTACTACCTGGTAGTTATGTTTGCATATTATCAATTGTCTGTTACCTCCCTAGACTGGGTTCTATGTGGACAATGTATTAAAGAAATTGTTTATTACTTAAAATTTTGTAAACTCACAAATGAATTATTACTCATTTATAAATATCAATTTCAGTTCTAACAGTTATGTTGATCTGGGGATGGACTGGTTTTAGAAGGTACTTTGACACCATAACTGCAAATTTTCTATTTTATAGAAAACTGTTCCTTTTAAAATTTTTTATGAGAGATTTTTGCTATAGGATGTGTGCACTCACTGGAGAGACAGAGAAAGGCAGAGAGACAGAAAGTGAGAAATTACCCTCCGGGAGGATAGCCACTCCACAATCCCTTCTCTTCCATTCTTTTGGGATTTTGGGCACACACACACATGTGTCTGGCATGAGTTTAAAGCCGCTGGGTCTGGGACTTGAACTGCAATCAACTATGTGGGAGCCCAATGACATAACCATTACTTATCTGCTGGTCCCAGAAAGCTGTTACTTTAGATTTAGCCTGGCATTTTAGTGTCAGGGCATTTCATGCATAAGATATTGTAATAAATGTAGATGTGTATTATTTGTGAGCTTTAATAGGCCAATGAGTCCCAAATAAGACATGAAATCCCACTTTTTCCTCAAAGTAGTTAGTTTTGTTTTAAGGTACCTGTCCTTTGTTATATTGAAGTTTCTGAAATAGATTTATGCTATGGATTTGCCATTTTACAGGAGGTAGCTACACACTTACATAAGATTATAGCATATAAAAAGGATTATGATATTTTCAAACTAATTTTTTTTCTTCCCTAAGATTTGAGTATTTGCATTAGAAATCTTTTTATGTGATTTTTTTTGTTGTTATTTGTTTCCACTTGCCACTCCACTGCAGGGGGATGCTATTCTCCTGCTGGAGGATCTGGGCAGAGTTCTAACCCTTGATTGCCAGTTGGAACCATTTCATCATGAAAAAAAATCATTAAGGAACAAAATGCATGTGGTTCTGTGGTCCAGGGGAGGGTTGAACGGTTTCCATAGGCATGCTTCATGCTGTTAGTGTATTCACACTCAAAGCCTGCAAGCTCAATTGTAGGAAAACATGCCATAGAAGGAATTGAGATTAAATTAAGTGCATTGATTTTAAATCATAGATATGGCTCATGCAACTGTATTTTAGGATCATGAGGAAGCCTAGTTTTAGTGATGAACACTACAGGGAGAAGAAAGAATTCAGTAGTGGTGGTAAGAAAATTTCTTTAGGGAGAAGATAAAGGGAAGCTATTCTGGGATTGTGGCCCAGTTTTTTGATGAAGGAGGAAGGGTGGTGACTTGATAGAGCATATGAAGTTAGCAAAGAAGTCAGGAAGGATTAGGTTGAAGATGAAAGAGTTAAAGGATGGGGAGAACATGTTTACGTATGTGCAAAATAAGACTGGTGTCCCCTTTCCCCTAATTCTAAAGGTAGTACATTTTATTCTTGAAAATCTTTAAAATGTGGAAATGTATAAATAATAAAACTGAAATCATCCATGTCTCTAGAAGGCAGATATAAATCCTGGAAGTGTTCGGGGAATTTTTTTTCATTTTCTTCCCCTCCCTCCTCTACCTACTCTGTACATATGTGTAATATTTTATTTGAAAGTAGGACCGTGGCTTGATGTATATTCTACCTTGCATTCTCATTTTTTCATAATATTTTCAAAAAGTTTTCAGTGTTAATAAAATCTTTAGGACTGGCCCTGTACTGCAGTGGTTAAGTGCTATGTTTAGAAAGTCAAATCCCATGTGGCCGACTACGGTACAGGTCATGGCCTCAGCAGTTGCAAAAGCTGAGCACATGTGCATACATGCCTAAATTTCTCACAGGAGGGAGAAATGGAGAAGAGATTGCAGCATGACCATGCTCCATTAGGGATTTCTTTTTTTTTTTTTAATTATTTTTTGCTAAAATAAATAAAAATTTACAGGGCCAACAGGTGACGTAGTCAACCATGGTTTGAGTCCCAGAAAGAACAACTTTAAACTCCCGCTGGACGCACAGGTGCATGCATGCGTGTGTGTGTGTGTGTGTGTGTGTGTGCATGCGTGTCTGTTTTCAAGTGGCCAGAATCCCAAGAGGAAAAGGGATTGTGGTGTAGCTATCCCCCCAGGGGTATGATTTCTCACTTTCTGTCTCTGTCTCTCTTTCTGGAGAGTGCATGTGCCTTAGAGCAAAAATCTCTCCCCTCCCCCCAAAAAGTACTGTGCTTATAAATTGTCTTCTCCACTCATTCTGCTCTATATTTATAAATATTGTAAAGCTATCCAATTAAAAATTTAAAATGAAAAAGATAATCCCATTGTTTTATCCCAATAATGTAACAAACAATTCCATATTTAATGTTTTCTATTCTTTTGCAACTACTTTTTAAAACTAGACATATCAAGTAGAAAAGATGAAATCTACAATAGTATATTAAAATTTTCAGATGCTTGATAACTTACTCTATTACCTACAGTCATTCTTTTAGTATGAAAACAAATTTATTTAGCATACTGAAGCCTATACTGTAAATAGAGTTTTGTTTTGTTTTGGGTTTTGCCATAGGGTACCTGTGCTCACTGGAGAGACAGAGACAATGAGAGGAAAAGTGAGAAATCACCATCCCCCCACCCCAGAGGGGGTGGGCACATCCCAATCCCTTCTCCTCTATTTTCTCAGGATTTTGGGCACGCCCGTATACAGCATGATTTTCAGGCTGTCGGGTCTGGGACTTGAATATGGTCAGCCATGTGTGAGTCTAGTGCCTTACCCATCACACCACTTACTGGCCACAATAGAGGTTTCCGTTATGGATAAGAACAGCATGTTTAATTGCTTATAATGAATACTTAGACTGTGGACGTAAATACCAGAAAGAAGTAGGAAAAAAAATGAGTTTCCTATTTAATATTTTGTCTCTAGACAAGCAAGTCCCCTTATCTCTTTGAGCTGTACAGTAAAAGGAAGTGCCATGGTGATCATTTTTGTGAGGGGCCAATGGCTTTGTGGCTTTAAAAAATATTTTCTTCAAATTATGCAAGTATTTATAAGCAGTTATTTTATATAATAGCATATAATAGTTTTATGTAAAAATGCTAGTGTTACTACATAAAAATGGGCACGAGTAGAAAGTATTTTAAAAAGATCTTCCTTGTCACTGTCTAGACATCTTCATTGTCAGATAGCACCCTAATTGATTTCTGTTGCTGTATATCCTTTTCTATTGTTTGGGTTTTTTTATGTACATGTATGCTTTTGTAAGAAAATGATAGATAATAAACTTGATATCCTGAGGTCAAATATGAATATAACCATATTATGCTTTCTCTTTACCAGATTGAATCACATAACATTGCCAAGATCCAACTCATTCTGACCTACTAAAATAAAAATGTTATAGCTCAACTTAATTTCAATAGGCTTGCTAAGAAATCTTGAAAGCCTACAGAGGAAAGGGATTTTCTGTTGCTCACGGCTATATCCCAAGGAGTTAAAACAGTTCCTGAAGAGTGAATCTAATTTCTGTTTTGAAATATAAAGGGATTGATGCTGATAAAAAAAAAAAAATTTCATTAAAACTGAAAAGAAAATAGATATAAAATGGAAATCTTTGACTCTAGGATAGAGAAAATTAAGAAATCAGTTTATTTCCAATTGGCTCAATGGAATTGGCTGTGGCAAAAGCTTAATCAATGAAAATCGATTGGTGTTGGTGCAAATTCTTTTTTTTTTTTTTTGAGTTTGACAAATTTATTGGTATTTTAGTAAAGACATTCATCTCAGTCGTTTTTCTCTCCCACCTTGACCTTAGGTTAATATTTCATTTGGGTCAAGAAAAGAATGTAGGAGAGAGATGTTATTTTAACACACAATAAAATGGACAAAAATGGACAGTTTGCCTACAGAAAAGTTAAATTCATGTATCTTGATATAATTAAATCATGAAAGAACTAATAGTTCTATATACATTTCCATTGTTTTACTTGGGGCTTATTCTAAACTTAAATGCAAGTGAACAAAGTGTTAGGAATATACACAGGCTGCTTCTCTGGATTTATTACCTATTTTAAAAGCTCAGTGAGTAGTTACCACCAATGTAATAGTCTGAAGCTGCCTCCAAATCTAACATTGCAGGAGTTCTCAGGGAAATCATTACACACTGTGTGTTTTAGTCTGCGACCATGCTTTTAGAGATGCATATAACTGTCACATTAAAAAGAAAATTCATATACAATAGAAAAATACAAAAACAAAAGCCCTACGATACACAAATCTAACAAGTATATGTGGTGAGAGATACCATAAAATATGTTTGAAGATGCATTTTCTTTCCATTTTCAGTACCTAAAGTGTGCTTTTGAGAGGCCACTGGTCAAAACATATATATGTAAAATAAGCCATGTAAGTGTACTAATAAGAAATCCTGTAGTAAATTCAGTTCATATTGAATTTCACAAGTTAGTAACTTAAAATACTTATACAAAGTTAGAGAAAGTACATCTTGTTTCCATTTTCATACAATGTTAAATTTTCTTTTTGGTGTTTATACCTTTTAAAAAACAAAAATAGCCAAATGCTTAAACAATATATATGTACATGGAAATTTTTGGTGGTGGTTTGTATTTTAAAAGAAACAGCTTCCTTATGATTTGCCTCAAGTTCTGGTGGAAATGTTTACAGGAACTAGCTAATAAACCAAACCAAGAGAAGCACATTCAAAATACTGATTTACTTTGGTAGCAAATGGTTGTTCTTTGAAGACTAATGAAGGTAGACAAGACCCATTAAGGTGAAGTGGGCTATTTCAAATATTCAGTTTACATAAAAATTTATTAATTTTTTTTTTAAAAAGAGCTAAGCTTCTAATCCACTGACAGCAATGCAATACCTAGCTTATAATGACTAGAAACAAAACAAATGCCCATAAGGGAAAAAAGCTGTATTTTACTTAAATTTACTTTCTGTCAATAGTCCAGTAACATTTTCCTCCCGATACAGTACTCCCTCTCTCTATAAGGCTGTTCCTGGGAGCCAGTTTAGGTAATGAGGGAGTTGAGTGTGAGTAACTGCTTGCAGTTTTAAATAGACAATAACTTTTTGCTTCCCTCTTAATGTGCTAATAAGAGTTGTGTCTAAAAAAATACGCAATTCTTAAAAAGGTACCATTTCTGATTTATTATCTGTAACCTTTGGAAACTAATCACATGAACTACAAAATTAGTAATGTCTTGAAATCTGCATATAAAACATAAATTACCTCTAATTTCAAACTCTCATTTATTAGTGTACCACTCAATCTTAAAAAGAAAATGAAAAAGAAAAAAAGCGGCTCCAAAGATAGTCTTATACCATTCTTTAAAAAAGGAAACTGTTCCTTTTAACTTTACACCCACCCCACACCCCAATTTCAAAACACATTATTTAATTGTCTTGGTCATGGACATTTGCAAGATGAGATTTTATATTTCGCTCCCATAGCTTCTGGTTATCAGAAAACCCGTGCTTTCCTTTATTGAAGGAGTTTGGTCCGGCTGACGTTGGCGTATCCCTTCCTATGTTCTTCATCCTCATCTTTGCTTCTGGAGGCATTTCCTCTGGTTCGCTATCTTCATCTTCATTAAAAGCCGCTGCTACTGAAAGGGTTTTTGGAGCAAGAGTTGGAATAGTTTCTTTAGGCTTACTTGATCCAAGTTTGATGGATATGGCTGATGCTTTCTTTGCCGTCTGACTACCTATGGCAAATCCAAACTTGGAGATCTTTGTAGGCTTTGTTGGAAGGTCTACAGCTTCTTCTTCAGCTGATCGCTTCTCAGCGCTGCGACTGGAACTTTCCCCTCCATTACTCCGGCGGCTCCAGCTCGCTGCGGCTTTTCAGGCTTCTCCTCTCCCGCCTTCCCGTCCGCCATTTTCCCCGCCGCGGCCTCCCCTCGGTGCAAATTCTTTAAAGCATCCATCTTCATAAACATGAATAGGAGCATCATGAGTGTCACTCCAGGAAGGAAAAAGCCTTCTGTGTTCGAATTAGGAAAGACCATAATACGAGCAAAGATGTGGGCTGTGGCGTAAATCCAGCAGCTGGTTCCAAAGTCAGGTTTATTTGAGATTTTTTTTTTTTTAAGGGATTTTTGCTATAGGGTGCATGTGCTCACCATAGAGACAGAAAGCGAGAAATCACCCCCCAGGGGGGATGGCCATGCCACAATCCCTTCTCCATTCTCCTCTTGGGATCTTGGGCATGTCCGCATATGCGCCGGTGTGAGTTTTAGGTTGCAGGATGTGGGACTCAGACCATGGTCAACTCCATGGGAGTCCAGTGACATAACCATTAGGCAATCTGCTGGCTCCTCAAAGTCAGCTTTTTTTCACTCATTTAAACTGCCTACACCTATACCTGCTCATGACCATACCCAGCTGTCAAATATCACTTGCTGCTTCATGAATTATCACTCAGAATAAGGTAATTTAAAATACCTGTCTGAGGGATCAGCAGTTGGCGTAATGGCTACGTCACTGGCCTCCCATGTAGTCGACCACAGTTTGTGTTCCAGACCCGGTGGCTTAAGCTCACACTGGGCATGTGTGCATGCGTGCCCCAGATCCCGAGGGGAGAATGGAGGAGAAGGGATTGTGGCATGGCCATCCCTCCTGCGGGGTGATTTCTTGCTTTATGTCTCTCTCTTTCTGGTGGAGTGCACAAGCCCTATAGGAAAAACCTCTCCAAAAAAAAAAAAAAAAATACCTGTATGATGCCTGTTCTGCTCTTAACCTTGGGGGGACATTTGAATTGCCATCTCAAAGTGGTACGCCATATTCCATGGTTGGTGGACAGCTGCCTTCTGGGATAGGTGTTGTGGTGTAGGTGTGATCACGTGGGTTTTAAAAACAGATGGTGTAGGGAACCAGCAGTTAGCGTAATGGCTATGTTGCTGGACTCCCACGTAGTCGACCGCGGTTCAAGTCCTGGACCCGGTGGCTTAAAACTCACGCCGGGCACGTGTGCATGCGTGCCCAAGATCCCGAGAGGAGAATGGAGGAGAAGGGATTGCGGCGTGACCATCCCCCCTGGGGGGTGTGATTTCTCACTTTCTGTCTCTCTGTCTCTCTCTGTCTGTCTGGCAAGCGCACACGCCCTATAGCGAAAAAATCTCTCCAAAAAAAAAAAAAAAAAAAAAACAGATGGTGTAAGTCTAAATCCTGCTCTGTCATCTACAAACATCTGACACTGGACACATAACTAATCTCTCTTAGTCTCATATTTGATGAAAATTTCTACCTTCAAAAGTTACAATTAAATAAAATAGTGGGTTGGGAACCAGCAGTTGGCATAATGGCTATGTCGCTGGACTCCCACGTAGTCGACCGCGGTTCGCATGCCGGACCCGGTGGCTTAAAACTCACGCCGGGCACGTGTGCGTGTGTGCTCAAGATCCTGAGAGGAGAATTGAGTAGAAGGGATTGTGGCATGGCCATCCCCCCTGGGGGTGATTTCTCGCTTTCTGTCTCTCTGTCTCTCTCTGTCTGTCTGGCGAGCGCATGCACCCTATAGCGAAAAACCTCACCAAAAATAAAAGTAAATAAAAAATAAATAAAAAATAAAATAAAGTAGTGGGTCATCAGAAAAATCATTATTTTTTTTCCCTAGGTTTTTCTATGCAAACATACATCATGACTTTTCTGACATCCCAATAGTAAATATGAGAACGTGTGTTGTATGGTACTTTGCACATATAAGTCACTGATTTCACCCAGAGCCACAGTTAGTATGTAAAGGAATTCAGACAGCTGTTTAATAAATGGCTTAGATCAGAGAATGCCAGAATCATGGAGTAAAGGCAGACTGCAGAAATGTAAGCTACCTTTGTTCTCTTTTTCACCCAGTGCATCAAAGAATAAGCCTACCATTCAGGAATGTATTTGGTTTTACTTGAGGTTCATGTTTGTGCCTGTGTTAAAAGTTCATTGTCAGGCTGGCTCTGTGGCCTGGTGGTTAAGGGAACAGAATCCCACATGGCCAACTACGTGGTTCAAAGTCCCAGACCCGGTGTCTTGAGAAAAATGCTGGGCCCATGCGCGTGCATGTCTTAAACCCTGAAAGGAGAGACTGATAAACAGGAAGGGATTGCAGTGTGATCATTCCCCATGAGGAATCATCATGTGCTTTCTCTCCTTCTCTCTCTGACTAGAGAGTATACATGCTCTCAAGGAAAAAAAAAATTATTGGTAAATCCTCTTTTCCTATTCACATATTTTAATTTCCCTCTGTTCATTGTTATCTTCTAGCTCAATAAAGCTGGTCTGTGAACTGTGACAATGCAATTAAGGAAACAGATCCGTCTCCTTGACATGACCAGACACAGTGTCAGGAGGATGTCTTCCTTATGCATATGTAGACTGCTAATTATTCTTCTTAAAGAAATAATGGCACGTCAGGACATGAAGCCTGGGCCACTGCCTTATTTAATTAGGCAAGAATGAATTTGCACATGTCAGTGCATAAAAAATAATCACTTAGTATAATTGAATGTTGGTTTTTGGTATGCCCTTTCCCCAATGAAGCAGCATCTTAAGATCAAAAGACGATTTATTCCAATACACTGTGTGTCAGGGGGACTGGGTGTGTGCCACGTTGCATCTTCATTATAAACTTCATCCTCTGTCCCAATTGACAGGCTTTTATTCTCATTCAAATCACTTTAAAAGATAAAGACAGGAGGATTTATATAATATCACAGAGCAAGCAGCAAAATCAGTTACGCCCCTTGAGTTTCGTTCATTTCCACATGTGTCCTTTCCAGCTGAAGTCAGGGGCTGAGGCTTGTGATCCTACTCTTGGGAGCTGCTAGGTCAGAAGGAAAGAAGGTCTTGGATACTGAAGGAAGTCACTGGTTTCCTTCTCTCTCTCTCTCTCTCTCTCTCTCTCTCTCTCTCACATACACACACACACACACACACACACACGAATCTACTTCTCTGTGAGTTTAGTGTAATATCACTTTGAAAACCATTCTAGCAGATTCCCAAACTCAGACAGGAAGTGTGACCCTCCATAGATGCCGATCGCATAGTCTCGCCCATGTTGGACTGAGTGCTTTTCCCCACAGGCAGGGGCGCTTAACTTGGGATCTGTGTAAAGCTGAGCTTGGGGGCCTGTGAACCTTCTGCAATGATATTTGCCTTTCTTTAGGATGACGGTCTTGTGCCAGATTATTTGTGTGTGTCTGTGATCCAAAGATGGCTAAAAGAAACACATCTCTTCTGGCTTTATCTCATCTTTTCAGACCAGAGGAAGCTGGAAAAAGCTTGGTCTCACGAGTCAGATAAATTTGAATGTGAATTATCCTCAGCACATTTTAGCTGTGCGGCCTTGAGCAGGCTACAAAACCTCTCTGAATTCCCATTTGCTCAAATGTAAAATGGGCGGTTAAGAATGTCTATTTTAGGGATGTAGTGATTGGTGAGACCAAATAGAAAAATAACTAGTGCTGAGTTTCTTTTATTCCATAAATACACATAACAGCAGGTACCTCTTCTGTCTTGTACCTTGCTTGACTTCCCCTAACACCCAGCTTGGTGCCTAACCCATAGCAGGCACTCAATTGTTGACCGAATGAATGAGTGGATCGTTGGATGGATGGAGTGCCTTGGTTTAGTACCCAGATGAAATTTCTGTCTATAGGGATGTTCCCTCAGAGCCCTTATTTTCTGAGATCTTAGTGCTCTCATTGGTTTCACTGAAACTCTTCTAAGACAGTTGGCTCTGTGTCCTGTGCAAACTCTTTCTGGACACATGACAAGATTAGATCCACGTATTATGTGTTGAACATCATGATTTCTGTCTGGCATGTCATCCATATCACAGGTGGGTAAATTACAGCCTATAGGCCAAATTTGACTTTTTGTAAATAAAGTTTTATCAGAAATAGTCATGCTCATTGGTTTACGTATTGTTGAAGACTGCTTCTGTGTTTTAGCCAACTGGAACAGTTGGGATGGAGACCATATGGACTGCACAGACTAAGATATGTATTACCTGACTCTTTACAGAGAAAGTTTGGCAAACCCCGATGTGTATCTGATGTATAGTGTACTCCTTAACATAACCCAGAAGAACTGATCTTAAGATGCTTTTTTTTTTTTTTTTTTTGCAAGGGTAGTTAAGACTAAAAAGAGTTAAGTATCTTGGTTGAGATTGTACAAGTTTTAAGTGGTTAGGATTTGAACCCAGACCTGTGTGATTCCACAGACTATGGTCTTTTCACTAAATGCCTTTTTTTTTTTTAAGAGAAAGATTTTTCCTACAGGGCATGTGCACTCTCTGGAGAGACAGAAAGACAGAAAGTAAGAAATCACCTCTCCTGTGAGGGTGGCCACGCTGCATTCTTTCCTCCTCCATTCTCCTCTTAGGATTTTGGGCACACAGGCACATGCACCTGGCATGAGTTTGAAGCCTCCAGGTCCAGGACTCAAACCATGGTTGATTATGTGGGAGTACAGTGACGTAACCATTACACCATCTGCTGGTCCCCAAACACTAATACCTTTCAACTCATCCAAAACCTTGTTGAACCAAATCTATCTACTAGTTCTGCCTGGTGACCATGACTGGCACGGGGAGCAGATCAATAAAGTCCCCTGGAGTCGTGGTGCGTCCTGGTGGGCCTGGCGTTTGTCAGCAGCCAGGCTGAGGTTAGCGGTATCAATGGAACGAATATATGAGCAGGTGAGAGAGTGAAGTAAGGGTCTCAAGGGTGAATATTGCAGATGGTAGAGCAATCCACATATGTGGTGGTTTACATGTGAACATAATGCTACTTCCCAAGGGTCAACAGGTTGAGCATTTCAAAAAGGGTCCCTGTTGCTGTGGAACGTCGTCGGCTCTTCCTTAGGTGCCCTCAATAAATAACGTGTCATACCAGAGCATTTTTTGTCTATAGCTACCTAATAGATTTCTCCTCTGCTGGACTACTAGGCTATGAGAGTTTTGGCCCTCCCTGCTCATTCCCTGGTGCTGTATCCTCATTGGCAGATCTGATTCCAAATTTGAGATGAAAGTTCTTTCACAGTGAATTAATCTGATGGAAATTCGATTGTTGCAGGGGTGGAGCGCTGAAGTTCTGTGCTGCTTCTCTTAGTACTCCATCTGCTCAGTAGTCCTACTTCTCACTCTACTTTCACTCTTCCAATTAGTTTTTCCAAGCTCATAAACTGGTTATGATCGAACAAAAGGAACAAAATTGGGGAGACCAGCTATTCCTACTCTAATTGACTGCATAGCAGTATTTGCCTTATAAGGGTGACAAGCTGACTATAATGATAACAGCGACAAAGTTACCGCCACCCGACTGGGAATTCATCCATCTGTCAAAGGTTGTATTTACTGAAAAGCGGCCATAGTGTTACTCAATTGTTTTATAAAAGTGGATATTGTTCCATGAGGTTGATGAGAGGTAGAAGGATCAGGAAGAGCATGTTTTCAATTCAGTCTTTGTGGAGGGCATTAAGGCACGTCTGTGACACTTTGTCTCTTACGGAGCTGCCGATGGAGGATTCCATAGAAAACCAGCAGAGCTGCAGAGCAGACAGGGAGGGCCCGGGCTATAATTAACTTTCTATTCCATTTTGTCCTATTACAGCAACCTTATGAAATCTTGCATTCTAACCCTGTGGCTTTCACACGCTCTAAAATCAATAAATCTTTTCGTTTATGCAGAAAGTATAAAACAGATAAAAATAGAGCTGCTCTGGTTCAGCTGCGGTGGAGGAACCTGGCAAAATGAAATAACATTTCATTTGTTGTGCCAGTGTAACTCCAGGGGGAAATACTGTGTTGATTAAAATTCTTGCTCTATTGCTTAATTATTTAGAGGGAATGCTTCCAATGGGAAGTATCTCTTTTGATTTATTCCTAGCATATTTTAAAGTGCCCTATTTGGCTTTTTTAAGCTTTAGAATATCCAAGTAGCTCCCCATGTTTTGTTTGTTTGTTTGTCTGTCTCTCTCACCCCCAACACCAGGTAATGTTGCATCCGGGTACCTCACATGGACCAATGTTGTCAGTAGCTCATTTGTGTCTATCATGGAAATATCATTATTATGAACCTTCCACAGAATTCAGATCTGCTTCTTGATGGAGACCAAATTTTAGTTTAACTTGCTATGGAGAAAATTATGAAATGATAAATGATCCTCAAGCACTTTGAATTGGGGAAGAATTGACAGATTAATAGAGTTTGAATTAGACTGATGGGGCGGAGTGCTGGTGGTGATATAGTCACCTCCTAGGTAGGTGAGAGGTATGAGAAAGACATAGAAATCTACATAAATGGTGCTTCCTAGAGTTGTCCACCTTGGTGTACTGGGTGTAAACAGTGGCATTTATTTGGGATGAACAGAGGAGGACCACACCTTGTACTAATAATTGTGCCACATACTAAGAAGTTCAAGTCCTGCCTTTGCCCTTTCTTAGCCATACTGTGAAGGGACTTTGCTAGATACTATCATTTCCTTTCTTCTTCTTCTTTTTTTTTTTAACTTTTCAGTTTTCTGCTTAAGGGTGCATGTGCTTATCGGAGCAAGACACAGAGAGGGAGAAGTGATGAGAAAGTGTCTCCTGGGGTTGGGAGGTGAAAGGCCACACTGCAATCACTTTTCCTCCATTCTCTTCATAGAATTTGGGCACACACACATGCACGCACCTGGTGTGTCTCTCAAGCCACCGGGCCTGGTGCTCACACCATACAGTCAGCCACATAGGATCCTGTTGCTGTAACCACCATGCCACCAGCTGGCCCCGTATTGCCATTCCTGCACAGCTTTTTAGCAGTGTTACTTCTCTAGCCCCTGTACATTCTTATTATTGGTTCCCGTTTTGGTGTATATGTGTGGTGGCATTGGGGTGGTGTACAGAAGGCTTGCATTGCTTGACTGCCAGCTTTGCTCAACTCACATGTCATCCTTATTTGTGTTTGCCAGGGAGAAATGCCTGCTGCCTCTCCAGTTGGCTTTGGAATCCAAGAATGTGAAGCTGGCCCAACACGCTTTGGCAGGGATGCAGGTATGGCTGCAACCGAATGCAGTGGGGTGATAGAAACTGATGCCACTTTGGCATTAAAAGCGCTTTGAAAGAACAAATAGTTAATATCCTAAATACTGACTGTTTAAAGATCCAGACACAAATTGATTAAGCACAGAAATAACTATAGAGAATAATAGGATTTTCTGATAATTCACCAGAATGTCTCTGTACCCAGCATTGTTGTGTTGAAACTTCCTAGTCAGACCCTGATTCAGGGCGATCCAGCTAAGCCTGAGTAATAGGACATATGTTTTCTGGTGTCCACCTTTAAGGAGGGTAAGGCATCACAAGAAAGAGACCCCAAGTTCATACCAATTCAAATCTTGTACACATGAAACATCTGTGGTTCTATGTAATGAGAGTGATAAACTGTAATTGTTTTTTATTCTACAGTCAGTTTGGCAAATGGATTAATATATTTTGTTTCTAGAACAAGACTGGGGGGAAAAGAAGAAAATGGGCTGAATGAGAAAGGACACATTGCTTGGGCACATTACTTTTTCTGAGCATTTGTTTGGGTTTTACACCAAACATAGTGGGTCTAATTTAATAGGGAAAAGATGATGACTTTATTAAGTGGTTTGATTTCTAAGAAACACACTGAAGTTCAAGGCTGGGGGGTGGTTTTCAGGGTGGCCATGGATTGGCGACATTTGCTGAATGTCTTTTCATGTACACATGGACTGTTTCATAGTTAGCTTGTAAGTTCAGAGAAGCTTTCACTATCTTTTTAGCATTAATAAGTTTGAAAGAGTAAAAAAAAAAAAAAAATAAAAACCAGCTCTTCCCCCATCCTCCCACCCAGTGGATTAGACTTAGATCATGTATATTTTTAAATGCAATGGTATTTGAAATTTTTAAACATCACCAATGATGTTATTTTAAAATTTTTGGTTTTCTACAAGGTAATTGGGCCAATGAGGGAAACGAATGAAAGTGTGTTTTAGCTCAGTACACTCTTTTATCCCTTTTCTCTAGAATAGTTCTGATTTTTCATTTAGTCTCTCTCTCCCTGTTTCAAGGCTTACTTAACTGTCCCCTCAGTGACTTGGCGAGCTGTGCATCTTCTTTTTCCTCTCTTCTGTTACCTCTCGTTAACTTTAGGTACATGTGAAGGCTTCCCAGTGTTTATCACTTTAAGTATAAAAGTTTTGTATATAAACTTTAACTCTGGTCTACCCCTAGGTGATTCTGGGAAAAATCTCCTTTGAAGGAATATAGGCAAAATTTCAGAGAGTCTGAGGTTTGAACATTTTCCACATCTGCCATGTAATGAAGGAAGAAAATGGGGTGGGAGAGGAGCATCACTCCACTGGACAAATCAGAATTTCAAAATTTTTTCGCAGGCTGCAACATAAGCCACATCAGAGAAGAACAAATTAAACAGAGATAAATATAAAGTACTGTCCTGGGGTCTCAAAAACAAACTGTAGCAGTACAGAATGGGAGAGTATAGCTTAAATGCAGTCCTTGCAAATGAGAACTGGGGTTTCAGGTTGAGTCAGCCTAGATTGTGCTGTGCCTACCAACTAAGCCCATTTGATCGAGGGATAAAGTTCAAGCTCTGCACCGCTCTTAATATCAGGCCACCCTTGAAGTCCTACGAGCAGCGTGGAATAAGCCTCATTCTGAGCAGGAGAGCTGAGTGAAGCCTTATCACACAGAGCACAGTTTAAAAAAAATCTTTATTTATTTAATTTCATTTGTTATTATCATTATTATTGTTTAATTTGACCAGGTAGAGAGAGAGAGAAAGGGAAAGTAAGAGAGCAAGCCACTAAGTCCGGGACTCGAACCATGGTTGGCCATGTGGGAATCCAGCGTCCCCAACCACTACACCACCGGCTGGCCCCACACAAAGCACATTTGAAGGAGTCTGGGGAGGTTTAGTTCAAAGAAGAAAGGGCTTGGGTGGACTTGATAGCTGACTTCAAGTATTGTAGAAGCTTAATCCATGCGGCTCCAGGGACAAATAAGGGAATAGAAAGAGGCAATCAGGTTTTGATACAATCTGAGGAAGAATTTTATGAAACAGAAGACGCATCCTGAAAATAGCCAAGGGCTCTCCTAAGAGGGACTCCCAGGAGTCTTCATGTAAATAGGTATCTTCTTGTTCAGATTTTTGTGGGATTCGTTTTCTGATGGGGATATTATTAGGTTGTCAGGAAAGTCCTGACTTATTTTTCTATGTTTTTCTATGCAAAAAATGCATCATGACTTTCCCAATGACCCAATGTTTTAAGATTTGCGAATTCATGAATAATCTCTGCGTAAATGACAACTCGCATTCAAAAGTGAAACGACAACATCTGAAAACCAAAGTGGTCTGTAAGATCATCTCCTTGTAGACAAAGCTACATTCAGAAAGGGGATATGTGTGTGTGACGATTGCACGGGGCTGGAGTCTCCTTGGCTCGGCCATCTTCCATGCCCACCACCCCAATAATCTAGATGGCTGGGATCTGAGGCTTTGCTTGACAAACTTTAGAATGAATCGTCTAATACCAGGAGACTGTCTTGGCCTAAAACCATTTACCTAAGTTGGATGCATTTTTTTAATGGCATGAATTCTTTCCTAACGGCCTCCAGTTACATGCTTCCCAAGTTTAAGAAAGGAAAAAAAAAAAAAAAAAAAAAAAAAAAAAAAAGATCATCAATACCTAATAAGGGACCATAGAATAAAGCAGCAGGCAAGAGCCTATCAGTGATCGCTGCCTTGTGCCTCTTTACAGAAGCTTCTGTCAGAAGAGAGGTTTGTATCCATGGAAACGGACTCTGATGAGAAGCAGCTGCTCAATCAGATCCTGAACGCCGTGAAAGTGACGCCTTCGCTCAACGAAGACCTGCAGGTGGAAGTGATGAAGGTTGGTTTGACGTGGCCTCCGGTGTGCGTCACTGGGACAGGGACACATCTGGCCTTCAGGTTGCCTTGTCAGTGTCTTTGCCTTGTGGCCGTTTTTCTTTGGGAATCAGTTTTATTCTTGTTTATGGTCCCTCCAGATTACCTTGACTACTTAACAATAGAGAGGTATAATTCAGCAAATCTGTAAGATTTTTGATCCGATCTTGGATATCAAATGTTGTCCTAACAGCAATGTATTTATCACCTTTTAAGGAAGTATATATGTAAGTAATTCCAGTTTGTATAGATCTGATGGTTCTAGGTATCCTGCCTGCATATGTTAAAGCAAAGCAAAGACCTAATCATGTTACTCCCGATCATCTTTTCCTCCTGTCTCCCCTTTCTTTCCCTTAAGAATCACGTTGAGGGACCAGCAGGTAGTGTGGTGGTTAAAGGCGCTTGACTTCCACATGACCCATCATGGTTCAAGTCCCAGTGGCTCGCTTTCTTACTTTCTCTCTCTCTCTCTCTCTCTCTCTCTCTCTCTCTCTCTGATGTAAGCACACATGCCCTATAGCAAACTTTAAAAAATAATAACAGCAATAAAATACATAAATGTATATTTTTTCAAAAGCATCATGTTGAGTGGGAGTTCCTAATACTGAGCGCAGCATGCCATAGTCCATGAGTGAATGATGAATTGGGGTGGATGGAAATCTCTGCCTTACAAGGGCACCTGGATCATAGTAACTCAGGGTGGCTTTAGTACTGCAGTCTAGAGCTAGCAGGTGGTGTGATGGTCCAGGCAACTAGATCCCACAGGGCTGATTCCTCGTTCCAGTCCGGGGCCTGGCAGCTTGAGAAACACAGTGGGCATGTGTGCGTGTGTGCGTGCTCCAAATCCAAGAGAATACAGGAGAAGGGAGGGATTGTGGCCTGGTTTTCTTACCTACGGAGTGATTTCTCACTTTTCCCTGTCTTTCTCTTTGTCTCTCCAGTGAGCATACACATTCTATGACAAAAGATTTAGATGATGATAATAATAATCCTTTTCCTCACTACAGGAACATCTGTAGGGAACTATTCAAGGATAGTTAGTGTCACATAAAGGTTGATTTCATCCTGGAAAAGCACTGAAGGTTGTTTGTTTGGGATAAGGGACTTCACTTCTGTGGGTTCCAGTTTCTTCATTCAGAATAGATTGACTTTGGTCATGACATGTACTTAGTGCCCAGGGCCTCATCTTAACCCTGTTGTGGGGTGCTGTAGAGTAGTGATTAAAAACTCAGACTTTGAAGCCAGCGCATTTAGGTTCGAATCTTCATTCTTCTACTTCCCAGAAGAAATATCCTTAGACAGATTCTTAACCACTCCATGCCTTGATTTCCTCACCTGGAAAAGGGGAGAATAGAAGTATCTACCCAAAAGAATTGTTTTGAAAACTAAGGTGACATTTGTAAAGAAGAGTACCTGGCGCAAAGCAGGTGCATTAGAAGTGTTTCTGTACATGACTGCTGCCACCACTACCACCCCCTGCTGCTCAGGGAGGATCTCAGCAGATGGCTATAGGACTGTGCAGTTTCCTCTAGTGTCCCAACCGATTATTTATTTATTTACTGCTCTAGGGCATGTGTGCTCACCAGAAAGAGAGTGAGAGAGAGGGAGGGAGAGAGAGAGGAAGTGAGAAATTACCCCCAGAGAGGATGGTCATGCCACAACCCCTTCTTCTCCAGTCTCCTCTAGGGATTTTGGGCATGCACACGCATATACCTGGCATGATTTTCAAGCCACTAGATCCAGGATTTGAACTACACAACAAGCCATGTGTGATTCAGTGCCTTAACCTCCATTTGCTGGCCTCCCAAGGGATTTTTAGACATAACATACATTGAGAATCCCTGAGCTAGATGACCTTCAAGCTTTCATTCATCTTTAACTCTCTTTGATTCTGGAAGTCGTAGTTTTGCCTTATCCTTTGATGTAAGTTTGGCAGCTGTGCATTCAGAGGAATCACACAGCGACTACCTCTGAATTTGCTTTGCTTTCTCTCTACCTCTGTGACACTCCTGGAAGAGAGGCAAGCCCAGCTGCCACACTAACCACTTCTGTGACTTCCAAGTCTAGACTGTCCAATCTTTCTTCTGCTACTAGGTCTCTAAATACTGGAGAATGAGCCTTGGTATCATACTAAGAGACATAGTATTCTATAAATTCTTCCAGGAATCACTTTTTGAAGTAGGTACTTGCCATCTCATTCCAGCCCAGCAGTGCCTTTTGCTAGCCTCACTGAGGGCAAGAAGTGACACGTTAACTCTACTGAAGTCAGGGATAGCCCATCTTAATGGACTTTGCAATGACACCATAATAAACCATAGTACTTTTAGTTAATGTCTGGGTGGAAAGTCAGACATTCTCAAGGGGAGAATAAAAAAGTCTGGCTGTCATTTTTTTTAAAAGAATTATTTTGTTTAACATTATTTTTAATTTTAGAAGGACAGAGTAAGAGAGAGAGGTAAAGTGAGAAAGCAAGCCACCAGGTCCTGGACTTAACTGCAGTCGGCCACATGGGAGTCCAGTGCACTTAACCACCTTGCTACCTGCCGGCCCCTGGACTGTCATTCTTTACAGTTAGATTTCTAAAATGTTTAAAAAGAGGGCCTTTGCTACATATTTTTATTTGTAACTACTTAAACACTGGAATTGGAAAAGTTATTCCAATTCACAGCAGACCTAGCCACAAGCTTTTTTTCTGTAGTGTACTGTTATTTTGGACAAGCATTTTCAGCGAATCCACTAGAAGATTAATGATGAGATGATGATACTTTGGGTGATATTATTATTGGCATCAAATTAAATTTTGGAGGAGGTGGTCTGACTGAAAGGTCACAGGTGCCAGCTCCATAATCAGTTTTCATTTCTGAGACTTACTGTTCTCAGTAAGGCTGATCCAGATTATAGACTTTATGACTTAAAATAATACATTTTATCTCTTTGCTCAATGCACAAGGAATTTCTATACTAACTTTTGAGTAATTTCTAGAAACTCATATCCCTTTATCTTATAATTCTGAAATATTTCTAATGATCCAAGTAGACCCTCTTAAATAATTCCTTGTTCTGCTAAATTATTACTACATTAAAATACTTTCAGTAGCTATTTTCCCAACAATTACATTTTAAAAGAGAGAATTGGATAAGTCCTCAGAGAAAAGATTGGATTTGCATAATATATGAACGGTATGTTAATTAAGTCTTGGTGTTTGTACATAACTCATTCAGATGATAAATTATTTAAACTAGATATTTTTTGCAAAAATCCTCCAGTCATTTTTATATAAGTAATTTATAGACATACAAAACACTTTAAAAAGAGATATGATAGGCATTTTCAGATGTCTAGGTTTACTATTCTGCAGAGATAAGGCCACATCATGCAATTTTTATTTTTGCCTGTTGAACCACGGTATCGTACATTTTTATAACAAACCTTAAAGTTATTTTAAAAGCTTTATCATAACACGTTATTCATATATTGCTGTCTGCTAGTGTTTATAAAGATGAGACACTGAACCATGTCAGGTTCTTAAGGTTGCATAGCAATTGAATTAAATTCCTGGAGAGAAAATGTTATGGTTTGTCCTTTTAGAGATTTCCCCTAGATTAAGCAGAACCTACTTAATAATGAAACCCAAGATGCTAATGGTCACGTTCTCATTTAGAAAGAAGATCTTAGGCTTTCCATCAGAGGGTTTAAAAAGACAATCAGTGATGGTACTGACAAATTAAACCAGAATCAGGTTAAGTCTAGAAGCTATTGGACATGGTTTTACTATTTAACAGGAGGGGGAGAAAAGGCAACTTTGATTTATTGAAGTGGCCTTGGAATCCAAATAAAAATTTTATAGCTTGAGCAAATAAAGTGTCAGAACTGGAGAGAATCCGAAAAAGGTGTCTCTGAAGATAGATCGCCTTTGAAATGGATTAGTGAGTGGTAAGCAGCTATTTAATATTTAGATTCCATAGTTTTCTGCTTTGGCAACTTATTCCCATGGTGGATGCCACTTCCAGGAATGCCATGCAGACATTGCAGGAGCTGTGTAGGTAATGAATGACTTCTCTGACTGGAGTAATTAGGACGTTTTCCCTTCTTTCTGATGGATAACCTTTGGTGAGGTTATTAACTGATACAGCCGACTGAGTCTTCAAAGACTGAAGGGAATTATGGCTTGCTTTCTGCCTCTGTAAGCATGTGAAAATGTGAGCATTCTATCTGGAAAGGGCAGGCTGGCTTTGCTGATAAGGAACAATATGATACTGGATACCGAGAAAGCATTTGATGAGTGTTCTAGTATTGGACATTGCGTTTTTATGTGCGTCTTAAATAATAGAAGTAAATATTGGTGGAGTGCTTTATAATTTTCAAAGGAGAAATGACAGGGACTGATTATTTAGCATTGTGTATCGGACACTCTGGTGAGTACTTTACATTCATACTAAGGCCATGTAGCTAGTTAAATGACAGCATTTGAATCATATTTCAGCTGAAAGCCAAACCCATGTCCTTTCTTAGAGATTTGTGCTATAGGGCACATGTGCTCACCAGAGAGACTGAGCTAGAAAGAGAGAAGGTGAAATATCATCCCTCGAGGGGGTGGCCACACCGCAACCCCTTCTCCATTCTCCTCTTGGGATTTTAGGCACACATGCATATGCACCAGGTGTGAGCTATTTGCTGCCAGGTCTGGGACTCAAACCATAGTCTCCTATGTGGGAGTCCAGCACCTTAACCACTATGTCACCTGCTGGCCCCAAACCTGTGTTCTTTTTTTTTTTTAAGAGAGAGATTTTTTTTTTTTTCCTATAAGGCGTGTGTGCTTGTCGGAGAGACAGAAAGCAAGAAATCACCCTCCAGGGGGTATGACCACACTGCAATCCCTTCTTCTCCATTCTCCTCTTGGGATTTTGGACACACACATACACACACACACACACACACACACACACACACACACACCTGGCATGAGTTTCAAGCCACCAGATCTGAGACTCAAACAGTGGTTGGCCATGTGGGAGTCCAACAACATAACCATTAAAATACCCTTTCAGTGGCGTCTGAATAGCAGAGTCTATTATTTGGAAAATTTATCCCAATGGTGAGTAAGGATGTTCTTACTTCTGGACATTTGGTTTTCTAGAATGTTTTGTGGAAAGAAAGGTCAGCAGTGAAGTGTGAGAGTGAAATGGCATACTCGTTTTGCCATCTCATAACAGGGGAAAATTCCTTTTTAGCCTAAAGCCACTGAGACAATTTTGATTAGCAGAAATCACTATCGTTAAGGAAAAATCCAGCAATGGATGAAAAATGTTTTACTCCTGAATGTACCATTGTTGGTCATCTGACAGGCTTACAAACACATCGTTTGTGCAGTTAATGCACGGAAGTGTGTATAATATGTGGTTCTGCCAGTGGTTCCCAAACAGCCTCCCTCTTCCTGCTGCTCAGGTTGAGCGACAACCTTTTCTGCTTTGCACACACTGATGCAATTCTTACTAGGTCTTTCGCCCATGTTTCTTTACCCTTTGGTATGACTGCCTTAGGCAAATGGTAAATGCATGAAACAAAAAAGGTAAGGAGCAAACATCGAAAACTTAGAAATGTGATTTTCCTTTAAATGGTTTATGTGTTTTTTGAGATGAGATTTCCATCTTATCTATTTTCTCCCCCATGTTTTATTTATTTTTTAAGTTATTATTCCTACATTAAATCGCTTTACATCATTTAGATTGTGAAGAGACCTTACCCAGCATGATTAATTTAATTTATTTTATTTTCTTAGTTTGCTGTGGAATGTGTGCACTCACCAAAGAGAGATGGCTGGGGAGTTAGAAATCACTCACCAGGAGGGATGGCCACACCACAGTCCCTTCTCCATTCTCTTCTTGGGATTTTGGGCACATACATGCACCCAGTGTGATTTTCAAGCTACTGGATCTGGGACTCAAACCATGAATTTGGCCATGTGGGAACCAGTCACCCATTACTTCCATGCCACTGGCTGGCCCTATCTATTAATTTTTTTAAAGCACCACCACTTACAAGAACTGTGCCATTTGAATCTTGGAGAACCACTTTACTAAGTATTTGAAAACTTTTCTTCACTAATTCAGTTAAGCAATTAAGTGTAGAGACACTCAGTATTTACTGTGGATGTCATCGTGTTTCTAAGAGAGTAGGGAAATGCTCCAATTCTTTCAGTCATTTATTCAGCTTATAATTGATTGCTTCCTGCGTGGCAGACACTGTGCTGGGTACAGAGGATCCTCTGGTGAAGAAACCAAACAAAAACAGTCTTTTTCTGTTTAGAGGCTAGTGTTGGAGACAAATCAATGAAATAAATATACATAAGTTGTGGTAAATGTGATGATAGGATATTCCTAGGACTAGAAGAGTATTTATAGCAGGGCTTGATGGAAAGCAGGTGAAAAGGAGGATAGAGAAGGCTGTTCTGAAGAGGTGACCTTTAAAGGGAGAAAGATCTAAAACCGAAGTGAGAATGAGAGGCACAGTGGATACGGCTGGAGAGAGGGAAGGGAGGATTACAGGGCTAGCCAGGATTCATTTCAGCTAAATCAAGATGGAATTGTGTTTTTCTTTCATATACACTTAGCCCAGTACTGGCTGAACCACATTACGAGAGAGCCCCATTTCTTGGATACTGTTTCTCCACCTTGTGGTCCATGGTAGTTACCCATCCCAGCCAACCAGCAGGAAACAAGAAGGGAAGGAAGTCTGCAGACAGAGTTGTGGTTAAGGTGCTGGCTCCCATATAGCCAACTCTGTGGTCCAAGTCCCAGACCTGACAACTTGAGAAACATGTCAAGTGTGTGGTGTGTGTGTGTGTGTGTGTGTGTGCGCGCCCATGATCCCAAGGGAGAATGCAGAAGGGATTGTTATGTGGCCATCCCCACTGGAGGATAATTTCTCACTTTCTCTCTCTCTCTCTCTCTCTCTCTCTCTCTCTCTGACAAGTACACGCACTCTATAGCAAAATTCTTTAAGAAAAAAAAAAAAAAAACATCAGAAGGGCTTATATCCCATTGGCCAGAAATCAGTCATATGAGAACACTCAGATGTGAGGAAGCCTGGGACTGTAGTCTTTGTCTTTGGCAACCACGTGCCCAGGGTTCTGTTCTTACAAAAGAAGGGGATGGTGTTGAGATAATTGGCAGTCTAGTCTACCACGTCACTTTTTTTTTAGAGAGATTTTTACTATAGGATGCACGCACTCACCAGAGAGAAAGAGAGATAGAAAAAACAAGAACCCAGCCCCTACGGGGATGGCCATGCCACAATCACTTCACCATTCTCCTCTTGGGATGTTGGGCATGCACACACACAGGCCCAGCATGAATGTTTTGTCGCTGTTGTTAGATTTTTGCTATAAGGTGCACGTGCTTGCCAGAGAGACAGAGAAAGAGACACAGAAAGTGAGAAATCACTCCACAGGGGGGATGGACATGCTGTAATCTCTTCTCCTCCATTCTCTTGGAATTTGGGGCACACACACACACACACCCACCCACTGGGAGTTTTAAGCTTTTGGGTCTGGTCAACTATGTGGGAGTCCAGTGACATAACCATTACACCATCTGCTAGTCCCCCACATCACTTTTAAAACAAGAGACTCATAGCCTGTCTTATTTCCCCTGGGCCAGAGGCAGCCGGTCTTCTCATCCCTTTTCCTACCTCCTGCTCTTTCATACTGTACTTGTCTCAGAGGGAAGAGATGATGATGCATTCAAAGATATATGAGGTTTCTAAGGCCCAGCAGACTCCCTATAATGCCGATCTAGGTATACTACCCATTCTAGTCTTTCCAACTAGTTATTTCTAAACTCTTGGCTCAGGCATGACTAGAAAATTTCACTGTTTAGTGAGAATCAATGATATGTGGATAGTATTATTTTTGTCCCTGTGCGGCCTAGCAGAGCACCTGGCACGTGGCCTACTCATCGCTTGTTAATTTAGTTATTGACTAATGAAAAGGAGAAGCAGACACAGTGGTAATTTTCAGTGGCCCACCGGGCTAAACACAAGAAACTGATGTGATTATAGATAATAATCCATGCGATTTGCAGAGGGAGAATCAGGAGCAGTTAGTGAGTGGCAGAGGTGTGGGTGCTGAGAAGGTGGGAAAGGGAAACTCCAAGATGACTGCAAAACTTGCAGCCAGAAATTCTGTTCGGATGATGAGTGAGAAGGAGCTAATTTAGGAGAGAGGTACTGAGTTCACTGAGTTTATACTGGCAGACATCAAAGAATTACAATGTTTTCACAGAAGTAAGAGTAATTCAGCATTCTTTTCTTCATTGGATATCCCATCATTGTGACTAATTCTGATCTTTATAGATTTATTTCTAATCATATTGATTTATACATTTAGTGTTATTTTTTTTGTGTGTATACAATTTTATTTCTAACTTTTTAATTTTAACTTTAAATCACAAGCATTTTTAATTTTATAAAGTTTCAAGCCAAATATAGGGCAGAAGGAAATGTGTGTGAAATAACAAATTATTAGTTAAATTCTTAACCAGGGCCAGACTTGCTTTTGAAATGTGCCTGGTGTTAAGGAGCTTCTCCACACACAAAGACAAGTAGAAGGCTTTCCATGAGCTGTGTGCAATTTTTAGATAGTTTCTTGAGTTCCAGGAGTTTGTTTTGTTTTATTTTATTTAGAAGTGATGTGGTATTTTTGAAAAATAAAACCTCAGTCATTTCAAGGAGTTTTGTGTACATTGAGGTCATTTTTAACAGGCTTAAGAAAGAGGAAAGAATTATTTGGTCAGTCAGCATGTTCTCATATCTACTATGTTCCTCAGGGTAAAGTGACTCTCCAGTTGACTTTTTTCCTTCCTTCCTTCCTTTCCTTCTTTCTTCCTTCCTTCCTTTCCTTCTTCCTTTCCTTTCCTTTCCTTTCCTTTCCTTTCCTTTCCTTTCCTTCCTTCCTTCCTTCCTTCCTTCCTTCTTTCTTTCTTTCTTTCTTTCTTTCTTTCTTTCTTTCTTTCTTTCTTTCTTTCTCTCTTTCTTTCTCTCTTTCTTTCTCTTTCTTTCTTTCTCTCTCTCTCTCTCTGACCCTCCCTCCTTTCCTTCCTTCCTTCCTTCCTTCCTTCCTTCCTTCCTTCCTTCCCTCCTTCCCTTCCTTCTTTCTTTCTTTCTTCCTTCTTTCCTTTCCTTTCCTTTCCTTTCCTTCCTTCCTTCCTTCTCTCTCTCTCTCTCTCTGACCCTCCCTCCTTTCCTTCCTTCCTTCCTTCCTTCCTTCCTTCCTTCCTTCCTTCCTCTTTCTCTCTTCCTTTCCTTTCCTTTCCTTTCCTTTCCTTTCCTTTCCTTTCCTTTCCTTTCCTTTCCTTTCTCTCTTTCTGTCCCTCCCTCCCTCTCTTTCTTTCTTTGCCAGAGGGTGCATGCACTGGCCAGAGAAAACAAAAGAGAAAGCACCCACAGTGGGATGTGTTTGTACCACAATCCATTCTCCTCCATTTCTCCATCCTGTCGAGGTTGTGAGCATTCATTCTCATGCACCTGGTATGTTTTACAAACAGCTGGCACTGGGACTCAAACCGCTACCTGCCATGAAGGATCTAGCTCTTTCAATAACTAGACTAAGGGGCCAATCCAGCTTACATTTGTTGGTAGCCTTGTTTTGTAATTTATAAATGATATATGTTGCAATATGTTTAGTATAGAGTTCCATGAAAAGATGAATACAGTACTACAATGAATGTATTACAACCTGATGTATCTTCTCAGGATACAGTGCATTTTTCTAGTCAGAAAGTTCAACACAGTGTATTCTAATTCTTTATTGTATATCTGTCTTCATTACCAACATTAGCTCTACAAGTTCCAGGATTATACTTTTTTGTTCACTGCAGTATGCCCAATACCTAGCACTGGATCTGACCCCTAATAACACCTTAATAAATACTTGTCAAACTCAATGGATGAAAGCCTGAATAATGCAGCACCTGGATTGATGTAAAATGGACATACAGTTGCTATCCAGTAACTTCAGAAATCACTTTTTTACTCTTGAATCCCCTGGAAATGGTCGTATAGAGGACTCATTTGAAATCTTGACAGAAATGAACTTGTCAACTCATAAATCTTACACAAGTACTAGTGCAAAAGATAGGCTCTCAGCAGGGCATAACAGAAAGTTTAAGTAGGAAAATGTTCCGTAAGTCTCAGGGGAGATGCATTCTGGTTAGTAGAGATTGTTTTTCTCCCTGTCCAAAGTGAGGCTCTGCCAGATTCTTGGATGTCCTGAATAGGGGCTTACCAAATTATGATTGTCCTAATTAGGTCATCTGAAAGTGACACTCCAATATTATTATCTTATATGGTTGTAAAAACTGTTGTTAGCTAACATAACATGTGAATCTGAGGATTACGTCCCAAGACAGTTTTCTTCTGTATCTCCAGACTCTCTTGCCACACTGTCTACACACCCTACAATAATAACTAGACATACAGATATGCAGTCATACAAACTCAGGCTGGTTATTCATGTAGATGTGCATAAAAGGGATTGAACATGGGTCAGGACTCCCCACACCTTCCTAGGCCCAGCAAGATGCTATAAATATGGTAGGCATCAGAAAAGGTAGGCCTAACTACTAAGAAACTTATAAATCTATTGGGACCAGGGAAGATGGAGGAAGAATACAGATTTAAGTAGTAGTTTTAAATGGCTCCAAATAAATGATGTGGAAATAAGCCTTTTGAATTTTCTGCCCACTTTGTGACTATGTTAGTTCAGTAGTTTTAATATTAATCATATTTCTGTTCTTTAAAACAATATACTATATTAATATCTAATATAAAGCTTCGTAAAATATATGGGACTGGACAGTATGAGAGATTTCAGTTACATGGACTAGAATAGTGGGGAAAACTATGATAGGATGATATCCAGGTTTCAAATATTAGTGACCATTTTCTTCCAATTTGGGGATTCTTTGATTTTGTCTCCCCAGCTGATTCAGTGCCACAGGAATGCCAACTGTGTTTTTAACTTCTTCTGCATTTTTTATTTTTAAGAGTTATTTCATTTTATTTATAATAATTATTATTACTTTGTAAATTTGACCAGAGAGAGGAAGGGAGGGGAAGTGAAAAAGCAAGCAGCCAGGTCTGGGTCTCAAACTGCAGTCGGCCATGTGGAAGTCTGGCACCTTACCCACCATGCCACCTGCTGGCCCCCCATCTGCCTCTTCTTAAATGTTTGCTTTAGGGACCAGCAGTATAGTATAATATAGTATATTTGTTCATTTAACTATTTTGTGAGGCTAGGTAAGAATTTTCTTTCTTTCCTTTTTTCTATTTCGCTAGAGAGAGAAAGTGAAAAAGCATTCTCCAGGGGGAATGGCCACCCTGCAATTTCTTCTCTTCCATTCTCCTCTCAGGACTTTGGGCACGTGCACATGCACCCGAGGGGTTTCCTGAACTGCAGGGTCTAGGACTCGAACCAGAGAGTTGGCCGTGTGGGTTCCAGCCACCTTAACCACTACACCACCCACTGGTACTGGTTGGGAATTTTCAAAGCAGGGGGCTAGAGGACAGGGAGTCGATCTGTAGTTGAATGCCAACTCACATGCCACAATCGTATTCCTAGAACACTTGTGACCTTAACATCACTCCCCTGCTCTGTCGTGATCACCGTCACAGGGCAGGGTATGTCTGCTCGTGACTGTGACATGCCTCTGGGAGGGGAAGAATCCCGGATGTTCCTACTCACAAAATCACACCTGTGAAGGCCAACAGGTGGCATGGAGATTGAGGCACCAGAGCCCACATGGCCGACTGTGCGGTTTAAGTTCCAGACTGGGTGGCTTAATAACCATGCCGGGCATGTGTGCCCAAAATCCCAAGAGGAAAATAGAGGAGAGGGACTACAGCATAGCTGTCCTTTCAGGGGCTAATTTCTCAATTTCCCTCTCTCTCTCTCTGGTGAACACATGCACCCTATAGCAAAAATCTAAAAATAAATAAATTAATTAAAATACACACTTGTGATCTTGTATTTATGACCATCACCTGTTCGCTTCTGTCCTTTTCTATTTCTAAAGTGGCTGCATTTTCAAGATTCTTGTTACTTGTGACCAATTCTTGCAATAAATTAGCTTTACTTCCCCCCCACCCCCTAGTCTGATTCTAATCTTTTTCTTTTCCCCAGGGTTTCTACACACATTTTAAGTTGAGGGGTTGTTTCTTGTACATAGTAGCTATTCAATTATTTTTCTTTAAAAAAAAATGATTTCTGGGGGCCAGTAGTGGAAGTGAAGGTTAAGGCAGCTGGATCCTACATGACCAATTCCACGGTTAGAGTCCTGGACATGGAAACCTGAAAATCATGCCTGGTGTGTGCACACCCAAGATCCCCAGAGGAGAATGGAGATGAGACTGTGGCATAGCCATCCCCCTGGGGAATGATTTCTCTCTCTCTCTCTCTCTCTCTCTCTCTCTCTCTCTCTCACTTTCTCTTCAGTGAGCACATGCACTCTATAGCAAACTTACAGAAAAGAGAGAGAGAGAGAGAGAGAGAGAGACATTTGTGACATACTGGGTAGTCAGAAAAGTCATGATGCATTTTTGCATAGAAAGATAAGTCATGACTTTCCTGACAACCCAAAAGATTAGCCATAGGCATGGTTTTTCCCTTTTCATGGGAGGATTTGCTGTTTCCCCCATAGCTCCTGTGTAGAGGTGGTACCAACAAGCTAGATTACAAGATGCTGCCTGACACTCAGGATCCTGCTATTCGGTGGCAATTCAGTCAATATGCTTTAATGACCCTGTGAAGGATATATTTTAATGGAATTGCCCTTAATATTTAGGTGCCCCTGTTTTCTGTGGGACCAGCGTGCTCAGAATGCTAATCTAACTCATTTGCCCTCTCATTATGCAATAGAAGTCAGATGCTTTACATTAATTTGCTGTTGCCCTGAGTTTCCTGTACTCATTTGGTGTTTTAATCCAGTGAATTCATGCTTGGTAGGCACTGAGAAATTCAGCCTCTCCATTTATCATTTTTGATAAGTCATTTCTGTCTGGGGCATCATTCTGGCTAGACACGATGCCTTTATATGTCTGGTGAGTCACAGGGGGCGTGGACACCATCAGCCCTGTAATTAAGCCTGCTGTGCTTTCCTTAGAACACGCTGAGGGCACCTCAGAAACTGGCTTCCATAATGCACTTGCTTTCCTTTTGTTCTTTTCTTTTCTGTTGTCATTTTTTTGTTCGTTTGTTCTTTCTCGTTATCACTCAGAGAGTCTTTGAATATCGGTGGCCAGGCCTGAGGTGTGAAAAAACTTTCTTTCTCACAGATCGTTGAACACGTCAGCATTGGCTGGGGACTGGCTGCCGGGATTCTCGCTTCCAGCAGACTGTCGATGGCAGGCCTCCCTCTACATTTGCTAGGCTCCCCTTTGACACAGGGCACTTCACTTCTCACGTCCCCCTGAGAATCTTGACTCCTGAATGTCGCCAGCTCAGCACCCCTCAGGAAGACTTTACCAGAGGCAGTGCTCCTCCTTCCTCCAGTCACTGCTGCCCAGTGACAGTGACAGCTCCTGTTCACAGAAGACCAGGTCGTTTTTAGGAATTCCTTTCTAAACCTACTCCTGTGTACCCCGTATGAATGCGTGGAGCCAAAGAAGGCAGAAAGCTGTTAGTCCCATAAGTAATGTTAGTTTTCAGGTTGGATCAATATGGTTCTCATTATTTTCATATTGTAAAGTGTTCGTTGCTAGTCTTTATAGTCAATACTTTAGAAACCAAGAGTCCCTGGCCCTGCCATAGTGGCGTGCTGCTAAGATGCTGTGTTCCACAGGCTGGGACCACATGCGAGGCCCGCCTCGGTTTGACTCCAAGTGCATACCTATAGTCCCAGCTGGGAGGCTGAGGCAGGAGGATCACGATACAGTGAGACTTTGTTTTGTTTTGTTTTGTTTTGTTTTTTTTAAAAAAAGAGCTTAGGGGTCAGCAGATGGCATAGTGGTTAAAGTGCTGGACTTCCATGTGGCTGAGCAGGGTTTGAGTCCCAGACCTGGTAGCTCAAAACTCACTGGGCTCATATGTGTGTGTGCCCAAGATCCTGAGAGGGGAATGGAAGAGAAGGGATTGAGGCATGGACGTCTCCCCAGGGATGGGGAGTGAGTTCTCACCTTCTGTCTCTCTGTCTCTGTCTCTCTGGTGAGCACACGTGTCCTATAGCAAAAAAAAAAAATCTCTAAAAATAATTCAAGAAAGGGAAACTGTGTGATGTAACAAAAAATTATAGTAAGAAAGCATCATATAAGAATGCTCTGGGGACATTTCAGTGGTCCAGTGGATGCTACAGTTTAATGGGAAGGTTGTAAATAAATGAACAAGTAATGTACAAGAGTGCTACATGCTCTGAAGTAAATGAAACAAGATGTAGGAGAGGCCACTTTAGAGACGCTGATCAGAAAAGACCTCTCTGAAGGGTGACATCATTTGAGTGAAGACCTGAGAGATGAGATGTCAAAGAAGCCAATCAATGAGTCAGGGGAGGAGCAAGCATACGAGGAGGAGCCCTGGGGTCGGGGGAAGGGGCGGGGCTCAGGGGAAGAGACCACTGCTGTGTATCTACAGAGGCATAGAAGACCGCCTGCCTTGGGAACCAGCAGTTAGCGTAATGGCTATGTCGCTGGACTCCCACGTAGTTGACCGTGGTTCGCGTCCCGGACCTGGTGGCTTAAGCTCACGCCGGGCGCATGTGCGTGCATGCTCAAGATCCCGAGAGGAGAATGGAAGAGAAGGGATTGCGGCGTGATTTCTCGCCTTCTGTCTCTATGTCTCTCTGTCTGTCTGGCGCATGTGCCCTATAGCGAAAATCTCTCCAAAAAAAAAAAAAAAAAAAAAAAGACCGTTTGCCTTCAAGCTCAGATTAAATCCCCGTGACTCTGCTGTCCTCACCTTTCATCCTCCCTGGCCTATCAAATCCCAACTCCCAAAAGTGGTCACTAAACAAAAGAAAGCCACTTTCCATCAGGCCACATGCTCCCATTGTCTCTTCCTCTCAGCCACGGTGGCATAGAGCTGATTTCTTATCTGGACTTGATTACTGGATATAAGGCACCCTAGGACCAAAAGACCAAGGTGCAGACCCTCAAGGAATCTCTAACTTTGTGACCAGCACTGGCAAAAATATATCTTTTCTTTTTTAATTGCACACATGTTTGCTTCCTACAAAGGAGCAACTATTCCTAGGGCCGACCTAGCTAGCAACGAAGACTGAGAGACTAGGAGGGATGCCTCGTTGCATGAGACAGTTGCTCTTCTTGGTGTGCTGATTAAGTGTATATCCTGCGTTAGGTGGATTTGCTGGGCTTCCGTGTTCTTTCACTAACTGAACAGTAAGGCCAGTCCTCCGAAGGCTGCCATTGGCAGCAGAACATGGCTGTTTCATGTGGCATCAGGGACACTAGTGCTCCTGTGTCTGTTTTCTGCAGTGAGAAAAGTCAGAAGCCAAATGAAGAGGCCTTTTATCTACAAAATTAGAACATTCCTGAAAATGCTATGTGCTTTCATTGATCTGTTTCCTAATGGCTCTAAACGTAGAATGTGACATTTTTAATGGTCCTTAAAGATCTTGCAAATGTCATCGATCCATTGTCTGTATAACTTGGGGAATAAGGGACGTTACAGGAGGGAAGGGGAAAATGCTGTGAAAGACTTTCTCTTGTGAATTTGGGAAGGGGTAGGAATAGCATGCTACAGTGCCTTTTGAGTCTAGAGAGAAGGCGAGGGACTATTGCCTAGTGACGCAGTGTGTGGAGCCAGATGATTTGAGTTCAAATCTCAACTCCACAACTTGTTGTCTGTATGACCTAGGCCAATATATTTCATCGTTTTGAGTGTCATTTTTCTTGTCAGTAACACAGGGACAATAATAACACCTAAAGTACCTTAGCGCTAGGCACATCACATACATTACCTAGATTGATACTCGGTTTTCATGACTGTTGTATAGACTTCTTAGCATTGTTGAGGAGTGTTGTTTCTGGTCAGATTTGCAGGGTCCTTCCCTTCCCCTGGGGAGAGGTTATACTTGGGTTTCCTTGACGTGAGTCTTTCATCACGGAAGTAACAGTACTGATCCCCTACTCTGCCACACCCAGGACTATTGCTTTCTTGTTCCGTTTTTCCAAAGACTAATCTAAAAGCATTTGTTTTTTTAAAAAATGGTTTCTAAAACACCAAGTATGAGATTTAGAGAAATGTGTATTGATTAAATCCCATCCTCATCTCTAAAACCCTGACGGGCGTGTTTTGTTACCTGTTATTGAAAAGCCTTCTCTTTTCCATCTGTCTTTACTTTTTTAAAGTATGTACTTCCTTTTTTATGCATTTATTTTTTTAAAGTTTATTCCTTTGTCTCTTCCATGAGAGAGAGAGAGACAGAGACATAGAGAAACAATTCCCGAAGGGTCTTTGCGCTGCAGTCCTCGCTCAGTATCTGGCAGCCCTGTTGGGTGGGCACACGCGTCCTCGGCATACTTGGGAGGTCTCTGGGTGTGAGCCTGAAACCTTCACGGGTGGATCAGCCTCACTGTCTCGTGCCTCACTGCCGCGTCACTATCCAGCCCATCGTCTCTATTTCCTTAGGCAATCGCCGCTAATTAGAGGAACAGACAGGATGGGAAAAAACACTAGAGAAAGCGAATAGGAAAGGAATGATCAAAACAGGACTACCCAAAAGGCATTGTGAAGCAAACATGAATTTCCCTGTTTTTCACCCCTTACCTCCTTTGTCTCTCACCCCTCATTTGCTACAGGTCTTGCTCTGCATCACCTACACCCCGACATTTGACCTCAACGGCAGTGCTGTGCTGAAGATCGCGGAGGTGAGTGTGCTGCCTGCTCACCAGCTGGGAGGAATAGTGGGGTGGGACGGAGCCTGAGCGGTGGAGCAAGCCCTCTCTGGTGACTGCTGTGGGGTTTGCACTCTGGAGCTGATCGAGGGCAGCATACTGTCGTCCACCCTCCTTAATGTGCGCATCTCAGAGCTCTGCATGCTTGGGTTTCCTTGACGTGACGCTTTCATCATGGAAGTAACAGTACTGGTTCCCCTACTCGACCACACGTAGGACTACTGCTTTCTTGGTCTGTTTTTCCGAAGACTAATTGAAAAGCATTTGATTAAAAAAAAATGGTTTCTAAAACACCAAGTATGAGATTTAGAGAGATGTGTATTGATTAAATCTCATCCTCATCTCTCAAACCCTGATGAGTGCACTGTGTTGACTTGTTGAAAAGCCTCCTCTTTTCCGTCTGTCTTACTGCCTAGAGTGGTAGATACTTTCCAGCACTTAGATGAATATGTCCAGCAGAAAACTTGGCTTTCTGAATCTCTGGCTTTGGGAAACATCATCATTTAAAAGTTATACTTTAATGTGTTCAGAATAATTTTCATTCAATTTCTTGAAAAGAATATCCTCAATATGTTTTGACAAAAGTATACATTTGGACCACAAATAGGCAGTGGTTTTCTGAATTCTAAAATTATATAGAGAAAGAAAGCACAATTACCAGCACTCACTGGTAATATAAGAGGTCTTCAACAAGTTCATGGAAAAATGCATATTATGAAAAAAAAAAAACTATACATGGATTTCAAAAGTATTTGGCACCAAAATAAATTTGTACTTCCATTTCCAGAATCCTTTGAAGTCCCCACATTTTTATATTAACAGACACATGTGCTTTCTACTGTGTGATATTAAGGGTGAAAATTATCTTGAGAGACTATAAAAAGCATGTGTATCTATCAAAAAAAAAAGAAATTGACTTCTCAGAATGACATAAATTAGTTTTCAACTATGTACCAATGCAGATATAAAGTACACTTTTCTTCAGCACATTTCTGTTTTACTCTATAGAAAAAAAAGAAGAATAGTTATTGGGGCCAGCCAGTGGCATGATGGTTAAGGTAGCTTCATCACACATGGCCAACTTTGTAGTTCAAGTCCTGGATCCAGCAGCTTAAAAAACATGCCAAGCACATGTGTGTGTGTGTGTGTGTGCCCAAAATCCTGAGAAGAGAATGGAAGAAAAGGGATTATGTCATGGCCATCCCCCTGGGTGTTGATGTCTCACTTTCTCTCTCCCTCCTCTCTCTCTGTCTCTCTTGTCTCTCTCCTATGAGCTCACACCCTGTAGCCAAAAAAAAGGAAGAAGAAGAAAGAAATAGAATAGTTTACCTGTATTCATTTTAAATTGCATTCTAAACAATTCCCTAAGAGTCCTCTTATTATTTGCGAGTTCACTTTAAAAAGGACTTTGCAGTTTCTGAAAATAGCGAGAAGCAGGGCTGACACATGTATGGCTTGTCAGCCCTCCTCCATCTGAAAGTGGAGAGGCAAGGCACAATACAATATCACTATAGCCACTGCCCGGTGGGTAGGAGAACAACGAGGAGTCAGAGTCACAAGGCCCTAAGGAGGAGAGAGAGATGCCGGGGAGTGCCACTCTGTCCCTGGAGAGGAGGAGTCGTTTGTCCTTATCACCCTCACAGGAACTCGTTTTTGAATGAGAGTCTGAATGATTGAAAAGAGAATTCCTGAAGAGTGGACACACATGGTCAACTTTTCAGGAATTTTGAAGGGTGCTCACTGAGAGTATCTGGAAGCCAGAAGAAAGACTCAGCAGGTCTCTTCAGATAGAATGCAACATCTAAACACAGCGACCTTGTCAAAACCAGAAAAGGAAAACATAACAAAAGAGAAAAACAAATCTCAGCTGAAGAATGATACAAGTATTAAGGCACTGGATCTTGATTCAAAGAATGGATTCTGGGATCTCAGCTCTGCCACCTATTGGGGTGTTGTCGAGCCCTCCCTGGGCCTCATGCTCACTCTCTGTAGAAGTGACAAGTAGAACCCACCGGTAACATTGCTGTGCCAATTAGATAAGTAAGGTACAAGCCACATAAAAAGCTTTTAGTCCAGCCACAGAGTCAACATTAAATGTTTTCTGTTGTCACTTTTTGAAATAGTTAGGGAAACAATTCATTAAAATACCTTTACGTTTTAAAAGTTGTGTGGAAATGTAGAAGAAATCTAGCTGTTCTCTTTGTCCTCACTCTGGTATACATTGGCTGCTACTCAGGGATAGTGTTTACCTTGAAACCTGTTGGTCAGGAAATGGGATGTGTACATAAGTATGAAAAGTGAGGCGATTTCCCCAAGGCACTGCTGAAACAATAAAGGGGTCATTAAGCTCTCAAAAAGTAAATAAGACGGCAGCCTTTCTTTGTGTGTCTAACTCGAACTTCCTTAATTAAATTGTAGTCATGCAAAGTTTTCAGAATAGTGTCTTCTCTGATATAGGAGACATAATATCAAATTTTAGAAAATGAACATTTATAAAATATCCAGCTATTGATAATATTTTCTGTTTGATTTCACGAACAACCATTTTTTGAAGAATTATTTTATTTAACTTTATTCATTTATTTTAATTTGATGAGAGACGGATAGAGAAAGAGAGAGAGAGAGAGAGAAAGCGAGAAAGCAAGCCACCAGGTCCAGGACTCAAACCACAGTCAGCCATATGGGAGTCCAGCCCCCCTAACCACCTGCAGCCCCATGAACAACCATTTTTAAAACACCTTGTGGACCCATAATCCTTTTCCTCAAGTGAAAGCTGAGGCCAAGATTTCTCTTAGTACTATGTCTAGATTGGTAGATACGTTGTTTTCCAAGGATCATTACTTTAATATGGAAAATAAAGTTTGGCAGTAGAAATTGCCAAGGACTTGAGATTAAGATAGAGGTAGAGCCATAGCTAGAAGCTCATTTGAAGATGGTTAATGATACTGTTCCACTGAAAAGTTTCCATTTCATGTCTACTAAAGACTCCTCAAAGGCAGAAAGCCTAGTGTGTGAATATTTGATATTATTATTATTACAGGTCTTTGACCCTGTAGCATGATCTCAGGTTCAAGCAAACTCTGTCTTCCAGACAATGTTTTTTTCCCTAAGATTCCTGTTTTCAGAACCCTTCCTTTTCCACTCCTTCTCTCCATCCATCCCTGTATTCCAAAACATTGGTTAATAATGGTTTCTACTAGTCATTGAGTCTCGAGGGCATGGCAATAAGTAGCATTTTATACATACTCATTTGTAATCTCTACTGCAACCAGCCTGGTAAAGAATCCAACAAAAAGCGAGGTTAACTTGCTTGCCCACACTTCTACAGCTAGATATTTAAGTCCAGACTTTTAAATTGCAAATATGTGCTGTTAACCACATGCTATTTTGCTTCCTGACTTTTTTCAGTCTTAGAAGATGTTAGTAGATTCTTTTTATGCTAATATTGGTACTGCTGAAATTCTTGAGAGTCTTATCCCCCTCACACCTTTGGTGAATAATTGCTATATAGTATATTTCATATAAAGCTGTGGTATTGGTACTTTCACATTTTTTGTGACCATAGATTTAAGGGGTCATTAGGAAGTCATCACTTTTTCTTTTTTGGCATCTTTATATTGTTGGTAGTATCTTTTCCAGGCATTATATTACCATCAGTGGAGCTGGAGTTTAACAGTACTTCTTCTTGTTCCCAGAGAGAGCTAAAAACTCCTTGAGGATCCAGATTTACCATCAAAGATTCTAGTCTAACAGTTCTAGTTGTCTCCAAAATATTTGATATTTTAAGTTGGGCTGATTTACAGCTCTTGAAATGCTCAGTGTTTTTTTTTTTTTTTTTCTCCAATGAGTTAGCATTATTTTTCAGACATATCTCAAATGAAATATTCTGCTATTAAGAAACAAATAGTCTCGGAACCAGCAGTTAGCATAATGGCTTTGTCGTTGGGCTCCCACATAGTCAACCGCGGTTCGAGTTCCGGACCCGGTGGCTTAAAACTCACACCGGGCGCATGTGCATGTGTGCCCAAGATCCTGAGAGGAGAATGGAGGAGAAGGAATTGCGGCGTGACCATTCCCTCTGGGGAGTGATTTCTTGCTTTCTATCTCTCTGTCTCTCTCTGTCTGTCTGAAGAGCACACGCGCCCTATAGCAAAAAAAAAACCTCTCCCCCAAAAAAATAAAAAAGAAAGAAACAGATAGTCTCCAGATATAGTCCATAGGAAAAGTATGCAGGGGTTTGATCCATTTATTGTGGGAGCATCTCAGAGCACCCTGTTATGTTATAGTTCTCTGTAAGACTGGGACGGGTAGCTCCACCTCTTGGAAAAAAGACTCAGTAAGGGAATAGGTCTCAAAACAGCTGAGACCACTAGAGTGAGGAAACCCCACTCTAAGGAGCTTCCCTTTTCCTTCCTGAAACCCTTTCTTTTCCTCCCTGTGGGCCCTACTTCGTTGGTTCTCATTTGAGTCCTCTGAGGTGTCTGTTCTTTGGCTGTTTACTACCAGATAAGGCTTTAGCAAGCTTGTCCTCCTTTTGCAAGGAATTTCTCATCTCTCTTTAACCTCTGACTTAGGTGACTCTTGAAGACCTTATTTGGAGTCAGAAGATGCTCCCAGCTGTGAGAATTCCTTGCTACTTCTTTTTTTTTTTTTTTTTTTTTTTTTTTTTTTTTTTTTTTTTTTTTTTTTTGCTGTAAGGCACGTGAGCTCGCCAGACAGATAGAGAGACAGAGAGACAGAAAGCGAGAAATCACCCCCAGGGGGGATGGTCACGCCGCAATCCCTTCTCCTCCATTCTCCTCTCGGGATCTTGGGCACTCACGCACACGCGCCCGGCGTGAGTTTTTAAGCCACCGGGTCCAGGATGCAAACCGCAGTCAACCACGTGGGAGTCCAGCAACATAGCCATTATGCTAACTGCTGGTCCCCTTGCTGCTTCATTTTGAGCTAGTTCACGGGACAGAGGCTGGGTCTCAATAGACCTATAGACCAAGCAAAAGACTTGGCCTGGGAAGATGCAGGAATTGATGGGTTGAGGCAACTTAAGCCGTTTTAATATGCCCCCTTAAGCCAAGAAAAACATGAGGAAGAAGAAAGTCACAAGCAGAACTTTTCATGTATGTCTGGCATTTTACGAATTTTCTTTATCTTTAAGATCCAAAAGGAAAACCAAGAAATTTCCCTACCCAGCCTGGCGATCAGACTTACTTATACACATACAAGGGGTCCTCGAAAAAAAGCTTGAGGAAAATGTGTATTCTGAAAAACATTACACATGGATTTCAAAATTTTTTGTACCATAATAAACTCATACTTAAATTTCACTTTCCACAAACTTTTTGAAGTCCCTTCATGTATTGTAGGGATAACAAGACAACTTCGACTCACTGTGTGTGTGTGTGTGTGTGTGTGTGTGTGTGTGTTTGCATCAGCAGGAACCACTTAATGAGGTAGCACCTGTCATGTACTCACCTGTCTTAGAAAGGAGGCCTCTTTCAAAAACAGTAGGGAACAGTAGCAACTGGGTTGCCATGATGGTTCACTGTTAAATTTAAACTTACAGCAGTAACCCAAATTTTCTGTGGTTCTAATGTGATCGACGAGCATTTATAGTCATCCCTATGTAGAAACCATTTCTTCTTTTTGTAGCTTAATCCCTGATCCTTTCTGTTTTTATCACCATAAATAATTTTTCATCTCTATCAAAATTTTCCAGGCTCTTCTCTTATTAAACTTATTACTCAGTATTCTGTAATGTTTTATTTTTTTAAGAATTATTTATTTTATTTATTATTATTTTTTAATTTGGCCAGATAGAAAGGGAAAGTGAGAAAGCAAGCTGCCAGGTCCAGAACTTAAACCACTGTTGGCCATGTGGGAGTCCAGCATCTTAACCATCATGCCACCTGCCAGCCCCCCATTCTCTACTATTTTAACGAAGCAGTGCCACTAAGCCCATTCAGGTAGGAAAGAGAAAGTAAATGCTCAGTTCGATAAAGTGAAGGTCATATGTATTTTGCAAAGCTAAGCAAATTTCTGATGTGGTATTTTTTTTAAAATTTGTGATCACTTTGGTTAACATGTATTGAAGATATATTTCACCATGCTGCGTCATATTCAATAATTTAGTGATTTCACCCAGGGCTTAGCCTAGTACTGTTACTTCAAAGCCTACTTATCCAATAATAGAGAACTTCGATTGCTTATGTGTGGCCTGCAGACTTGTGTTTCTCGTTATTTTTCCCTTCTGCTTTGGAGGTTTGTTTGCTTCATTAACCATGTGTTTTTGCTCTCAGTTGTGTTTAGCATGCCATAAAGCTGGATGTCCACAAATGCATGAAATGATCAAAATGTCCATTACGAGCCTCCTCACTGCCTTGTGTCTTCGTGCGTTCCCCAGCGAGCAGGGGCCCCTGGCTTTTCACAAGGTATTTAACTTAGTTGAGCCTCTGGCCCAAGTGCAGGACTGAGACTTTTCAAGTGTCACTTCTGCACTACAAAGGCAAGGGGGATGGGGAGATACAGTGACTGGGGAGACTCAGAGAAGACACCGAGGAGTCTTTCCCAGAAATGCAGCCTGCCTTTGGACTTGGTGTTCTCTTAGCCTCTTTGCTTCCGTGTGTTCTTCTCAGTATGGCCCTAGAGTAGAGGGGAAAAAAATCCATGTAGTAAAAATGATTGGCTTTAAATACAGTACAGGGGTCAGGTTTAAAATGGAAACCCTAATTCTGTGAGCCTTACTAGTTTACGAATGCATTTTATTACAGCAAGTTTGAGAAACTTTTCTTTAGGTGATACCAGGAGAGCTGATGAAGCATTTCTTTCTGGATAGCTAAAGGTAGCAATATTATCAAATACACAGTAATCTAATATGCTTAACAAGAGAATCTTTGTCATAATTGGCATTTATACTCCCAACTTTAGCAGAATGAACTCCTTACTTTTTTAAAAAAAAAAGCTGAGTAAAGACATTCACCTTTTCCCTTAGTAAAATGCCTCCTGTAATAAGTTATGTCCAATGGTACAGTATTAGCAACTAAAAACTAAAAATAATGGTCACATTAAAACTAAAAAAAAAGAAAAAAAGGATATTTGAGAAATTCCTGTCTATTTATAGCAGTAAAATGCAATTATTTAATGGATGTTATGTGGTAGGCATGGCTTTCAGTGTTTAAGGGAATTTATATTAAATATGTAGTTCACCTCTTAAGACAGCTACTCTTTCATCTTTATGCTTTTAAGGCTTAAAATTCTCCCTTAAAGTTATAATGTCAGAGTTTAAATATCTTAAGGATCAACAGTTACAAAGACTTTTTGGAAATGTAAGATTTTAAGAAAACTTAAATTATAAGGTACAAATTGAACTAGTCTACCTGATAACACTATAGAGAATTTGGTTTCATCAAAGCAAAACACAGTGGTCATTTACATGTATTTTCAAGATTTTTAAGCCACTTCATGATATGCAAAAGTAGAAACCTTTCAGGGCCTTTTTTTCTAAGTATGTACAAGTTTTTGGAAAATGTCTATTATGAAAAAATTATGTATGGATTTCAACTTTGTTTTGTGTCCCTAAAACAAATCACACTTTAATTTCATTTTCCCACAAACTTTTTGAAGTCCCTGCATATAGATTTATCATACCTTCAAATCTATTATGATCCAATATAAAATGATAATTTCTTGTCATAACTCCATATGGAAATTACCATTTCTTTTATAAAAATTATGATAACCTAGGAAAATGAACTTAAAATTCACATGCCCTAAATAGGATTGTGAAAAATAAATATTTTGGGAACCAGCAGTTAGCGTAATGGCTATGTCGCTGGACTCCCACGTAGTCGACCACGGTTCGCGTCTCGGACCCGGTGGCTTACAACTCACGCCGGGCGCGTGTGCGTGCGTGCCCAAGATCCCGAGAGGAGAATGGAGGAGAAGGGATTGCGGCGTGACCATCCCCCCTGGGGGATGATTTCTCGCTTTCTGTCTCTATGTCTCTCTCTGTCTGTCTGGCGAGCGCACGCGCCCTATAGCGAAAAACCTCTCCCAAATAAATAAATAAATAAATAAATAAATATTTTATAACTTGCTCTTATTTTCTAACTATGAAATATATTAGTCTAGGTCAACTTCCAAATACAGCTTTAAGTTTCAAAATATTAAGCATTCAAGAAGACAAACTTTAAAAATATTTACTTTTACCTAGATAATATTACCAAAAGATTATTATAGAGAGTCCTGGCAGAAGACTCTCTAGCTTAAATGGTATAACAACAAAGATTAACATTTAGTATCTCTCCTATCTCAGTTGTCAATCATTAAATGAAATTTGCCATTTAGATAAGAACCTGTATTTCCTTTTTTTGCTTTTTTATCCCCACTCACCCCCCTAGAACCATGTGTTTTCACTGTAGATAAACGTAGTGCTATCACTAGAAAATAATTTAAATAAATTAATAATGAAGTTGATAACTTGATAATTTAAATGTCTTTTTTGTTTTTGTGTGTCTAAATATGCTTTATAAAATTACAAGAATAGATTTCCTTATATAGAGAAAAAAGTAGGCAAATTGAATGTTTGCATTAATTGTCATGCCAGTCCCTACACTTTCCAGAAGAATTACAGGCAATAAAATCTGAAAGTCATGGTAATGAGCATCATCGTTATCAAACAAGGGATTTTTTTTTTTAAATAGGAATGTCTCCTGTAGGAACCGCCAGTGAGTCTTCTTAGGTTCTAGTGGACATTTAGACTTGAAAGACCCAGATGGCCATGACCTGTGTTATATTCCGTTAGCAGCATACAGGCAGGGCAGAAGCAGCAATGTCAGCAAGGCCAGGCTTCTGTCTTTTGTGAGTATTCGCTCAGCGTTCCAGAGGCTGATCTCTGGCTCTCCAATGAGAGTGTAGGTTAGCCACATCAGTGAGTGTGGGGTCAGCTTGGCGTAGGAATCCTGTGTCCCAAACAAGGACCAATAAGGACCCAAAATAAGGTCCCAATTAAGGACCTACATAAGTAGCTGTCTATGAGCAGAGCTTGCAGAGTTCCTTTTGAAGACATGATTAATGACAAGAGTTGCTGCCCTCGGGAAACCCAAACTTCTGACTTCCAATGGATACTTGGAGTTAATACACAGTGTTCTAGATCAGATGCACTTTTGTAATCAGGAAACATCATTACCTTAAGCCCTACGATACCTGGTAACACAACTGATGTTCACCTTTATCATATTTCCAGAAGAACTCAGCCAGAAAATTAACCCAAGGTCAACCTCACTTATAGAGCAGGAAAAAAAGCTTTGCTAACTTAACCCATACTTCATAATCTAGGAGATAATAAATTCTGTTTAATTTTGTCACGAAAGGAGCTTTTCATGATCACACCTTCCAGTTACCTCATTAATCTTGGTTAACTAAAAGATCTGCTCTAGATAGAATTCTTCGACACATCTAAAAATCATTCATTTGCATTTTTCTGTGATGCATAGAATACGGTTGTAAAAGTGGCAATCCTTAGGGGAAATATTACTTTTCCTCTACACTTAGGAGCAGGTTTCCAGGGATTTCAAATGTGTCATTATTTTCATTAATAAGTCCTAAATCAGGCTGACTTTCTGTGTAAGAGGATTTGGTACGCTCTCTGGCTAATACCACAGAATGCTGGGAATGAGCTAATATCTACAGAACATGTGTTGCCATCTTATTTCTCTACCAGGTGTGCATTGAGACCTACATATGTAGCTGTCACCAGCGTAGCATAAACACTGCTGTGCGGGCAACCCTCAGTCAAATGCTGAGTGACTTGACCTTACAGCTACGACAAAGACAGGAGAACACGGTGAGCAGCAGCATCCCCACGTTCGTTACCTCCTTGGTGGTGTCTATGTGTCTGTTTGCCGTGTGTCTCACACCCAGGCCAGTAGGAAGGGCTTGCTCACTGTAGCAGGACCTTTATTTACCCACGTTAAGGTCTTTAGACTTTCTCCTGCTTCACTCCAAAGCTCTGATACTTACCTGTTTGTCATTAAATTTTCTGTAATTTTGTGGTCATTGTTTTAAGTGTGCTTTCCTTTTTTAACCATTTAAAAAATGTCTCATTGAAATTTTTAAATTAAAAATAGTATGATTTATTAAGAAATATTGGAAGTCAATTTCAAATGAAGAAAAATGAATAGCCGTTCATTACTGGCTTTGAGGTTTGGAACAGGTCCCTTTGGTAACTGAAAGATTGTGATAGAAGGTCCCTTCACCTGCTGGGGCTGCCAGGGTAGAGCTAAACTTGTCTTTTCTCGATCATCGAAGCCTTCTAGAGCTCTTCGCTCTAGACTTGAACAGATTGTCTAAAATGAGTGTTCCAGAGAAAGATGTAAATGTAACTGGCTTCTCGTATATACTCTCTTCTGGGAATGTTAATGAGAAAATTAGTGGGGTATTTTTTTCTCCTTTTAATGGACCTCGGTAATAATTCAGATTAAGATTCCTTTGAAATCTGCAAGGAATATTCTGAAACTACTTTAGTATTTTTTTTTTAATGGAAAGTCTAGTTCTAACCCAAAATATCTCAGAAATTAATTCTACAGAAATTAAGGTTTAATGTTTAACTTTGAGTATTTCTCTCTCTTTTTTTTTTCTTTTTTTGGAGAGGTTTTTGCTATAGGCTGCGTGCGCTCACCAGAAAGACAGAGAGAGACAGAGAGATAGAAAGCGAGAAATCACCCCCCAGGGGGGATGGCCACACCGCAATCCCTTCTCCTCCATTCTCTTCTCGGGATTTTGGGCATGCAAGCACATGCACCCGGCGTGAGTTTAAGCCACTGGGTCCAGGCCACGAACCGCAGTTGGCTACATGGGAGTCCAGCGACATAGCCATTACGCTAACTTCTGGTCCTGTATTTCTCATTTTTAACTTCGTTATTTTTAAATCTGTAGGCAATCATGGAGTTGAGGGGAACCTGAGATGTTATCTAGTCAATATCTTTTATTCCTTACTTTACGGATAAGATAAAGTCCAGATTAAATCTAAAATGAATGAATTTATGAGTGAAGGAGCCAGGGTTAAAGTTTGGTCTCCTATCTGTCTCCCAGTTCAGGTTCTCAATTCATATGTATTCTGGAAGGTAAGGTTGAAAGACAACAAATATTGTTTTATTTGCTATATCCAAAGCCCATATTTATATTAAAATTATTTAAACTTTATATCATTTTATTACTTTAGCTTACCTTTTGTTTAAAATTATTTCATTTGTACTAGGATTTTGTAGATGGTGTTGTAGAAATATGAGTTTAAAAAATAGAATTTATAATTGAAATATTAAAAGAAACTAATGTTTTTCATGGAAATATATCTCAAATGCTAAGAATTGTTTCTGTGGGATTTCCTTTTTTAAAAAAACTTGATTGGTTCTAGTTTTTTTTATTTTATTTTTATTTTTATTTAATTTTTTTTTTTTAGGGCAATTCTCTTGCCTCAGTGTCCCAAGTAGCTGGGAATGTAGGCACATGCCACGGTACCCAGCTTTTTATGGTGGGTGAGAATCCAACCTGGGCCTCTTGTATGTCCTGAAGCTGCAGAGAAGCAGCATCCAACACACACTACCCATGGCTGGGCCCGAGAATTCTGGTGTTAATATATAGTCATATTCTGTCCTTGCTAAATGGCAATGAGATCAAATCCTATAATATTAATATCTTAATGTTTTATAATAAAGCACTTAAATGACACTCTCATTTCAAAGTGCTTTCAATTATACTAGTTCATTTCATCTTATTTTTAAATTTTAAGTAGGAGGGTGTTGTGTTTCAGGCCCAGCCCAGCTCTTTCGTCCCCATGGTCCAGTTCTGTAAGAATAGTAGCAGGTGTAATGACTGAGGTCTGGACGACCCTGCAGGAGCTAGCTGCCTCTGTCCTGAGTAGTAGGTGGCTAACCAGCCTTCTGGTCCTGCTCATCACTGACCATCTGGACTCACCTTGACCGGAGGCAAGGTCTTAAATTAGGTGGAAAATTAGTGTTTCCTGTTATTTCCTTTCTATTACTCATGCAGTCCTTGGAGATGTGATTTCATGTCCCAGAAAAACACAATTCACAGTATGCCAACATTTGAAGTATATGTGATGTGTGGTGGAGGGAGACATAAGTTTTGGCCATTAAGATTTAGGTATTTTTTTAAAGAAGCTATTAAAAAGGAGTGGTCTATGGGAATGATGAGGTTCACTCTAAGGAGGTTGTGTTCCCCCCTCCCCAGGGGGAGGTTTAGCATCACCTAAGGAATTTTTATTTATTGTGTTTATTTTGTGGCATGGTCCATAACTGAGGGGACAACCTGAGCCACTTCAGACTGAGGAAGACGTTAATACAGTAGGAAAATAAATAACAGAACAGCAAGATCACTAGCATGAAGTGTATCTTCCGCCTAATGTCTACCCCATCCACTTCAACCCCTCGATCATTGAACTGAGATGACCAAAGCCATTGTTAAGTATATAAGTTACTAACTTTGAAAAATCTACATTGCCACTTGTAAATACTTCAGCCTGGGAGGTGGGCATTCCCCTATCCTTAAGTATGATTCAAATGTTTGCTCCAGAAAAATACTGTTGTAACCTTATGTTTGGCTGGTGTTCAGCTGCAGAGACCGGGATAACATTTCACAAAAATGATGCAAAGCAGCTGAGCTTGCAAATGAATAAGCAGAGAATTGTAGAAATAGTGCCTATCACGAGTTTAAAAGAAAATCCGTATCTTGGGATGATTTACATGTCTGGTAGTTAATTGGCATGAAAATGTCTTCTTATCTCCTGGTGCAGAGAGGTAGGGAGGCTGAAGTGCCGCCTCCTACCTGTACTCCACTCAGTAGTCAGTTTTCCCTGCAGTGGGAAATAGTCTCCTAATTTGTAAGATCTTTCCCTTCCCTCAGGGTTCTGCTTCTGCCCTGATAGTTCTGGGTTTGCCTAGCAAGGCCAAGAGTGGCTGGTCTGGTAGACAATTGGAAGTATTTTAATATGCTCCCCCTTCAACTGGTAAGGTGGTGTTTTGGACCAGTGTCATGTGGGGACCTGCATTTTGAAGTTTAGGCGTGTAATCCTCATGACTGGGAGTCCATATTTGTTAGGCGCTAAGCACGGTGTAGTCTGTGGTATTAGATAAGTTGTTTGTTGTGTCAGTGTTCTCTTAAACACTATGAACAATGAAATGCTATCAAGAGCTGGAGGGTGTGCCGAGTAAGGTAGCGGAACCCAGAGCTCTCAGGATGCCATTTTATTTCCTAAAATTTTTGTGTGTCGGGATTTTTCTGGCCTGAATCTCCTAATTGTGTGTCTCCCTTACTAGATCATTGAAAACCCGGATGTCCCACAGGAATTTGGGAAACAAGGTATTGGATTTGATTATTACTAGTTTGGTATTAAAAGTGGGTATAAGAGGGGCTGGCAAGTGGAATGGTTGTTAAGGCTTTGGACTCCTACATGGCCGACTACAGTTTGAGTCCTGGACTTGATGGCTTGCTTTCTCAATCCCACCCCCTCCCCCAGTCAAATTAAATAATAATTAATAAAATTAAATAAATTATTCTTAAAAAAATAAGGTGGGTATAAGAGAGGGCCAGCTGGTGGTGTGGTGGTTACAGAACTGGATTCCTACATGGCCTACTGTGGTTTGAGTCCCAGACCCGGCAGCTGAAAAATCATACCAGGTACCAAAATTCTGAGAGGAGAATGGAGGAGAAAACACTGTGGTGTTGAGGGGTTGTGGTGGTGAATTCTCACACACTCTCTCTCTCTCTTTTTCTGGCAAGTGTATATACCCTATAGCAAAAACCTTTAAAAAAGAAAATGGGCATGGGAATTCCTACTGTGTGCTTGATGTTGGGGGTGTAAGATGTTTAATTTATCGTTCTCCTTGGAAGTTCTGCTTAGCTTTGCCTTACATGGTACTATGTAGCCGGCTCTTGTGGAGGCTTTTTTTTCCCTGCATTCTCCATGAAATCAAATTTTATTGCTAACATGAGAATCAGATAAAGGGTTGTAGAAACCCAATCAACATATAATGCTTTTACACCAGAATTATGTTTGTCAAATACCAATTTTTTAATCTGAAAAATTAGTCATCTTGCAGGGAATCTTGCAGACAGCAATTTAAGAAACAGGTGAAATCAAGTTAAAGAAGTTTTATTCAGACTCACAGGAACAGAAAAAAATAAAGGTCTACATGGAATTGTCAAACAATTTAATTTTTAAAAAGAATTATTTAATTTTATTCATTATTATCTTCTCTTCCCCCCCCCCCCCCCAATTTGACTGCAGAGCAAGGAAGTAAGAAAACTAGCCACCAGCTCTAGGACTCGAACTGCAGTCAGTCATGTGGGAGTCCAGCACCCCAACCACCAGGCCATCTACCAGCCCCAGCAATTTAATTTTAAAAGACAGGTTTGGTGGTATTGTTTTGTGAAAGAGATTTTTAAAATTCAAAGAATCTGGGACCAGCAGATGGTGTAATGGTTACACCACTGGACTCCCATGTAGTCAACCATGGTTCAAGTCCTGGACCTGGTGGCTTAAACTCATGCCAGGAATGTGTATGTGTGTGCCCAAAATCCCAAGAGGTGAATGGAGAAGAGATGGCAGCATGGCCATCCCCACTAGGAATGTGATTTCTCACTTTTTGTCTCTGTGTCTCTCTGGCAAGTGCACGTGCCCTGTAGCAAAAATCTCTCTTTAAACAAGAAAAAATTCAAATAGTCTGATTAAGAATTGAATATAGGTTTTATTTCAGATTTTATTTAGTAATTTTTTTAAATTGTAAAAATTTGCTGGCCTCATAGCTTTACCAGTTAATGATAAGGAGAAGGGAGTGAAAGAGCGCAAAGATTAACAAGGGAAGAAATGGAAAGAGAGAAGGATCTAAAGCCACAATTAGAAAAAAAGAGTAAATGGAATAAGTGGGGAAGAGAAATGCTGTCAGTCACCCTCTGCAGCCTTGCCGGACAGTACTGTCTCAGTCCCACCCTGCTGCTCTCAGGGGTGGAAAGCGCTGCTAAGTCTTTTCAGCTTTCAGAGCTCTGGGTGATGCGCCTCAAGGTTTCTCACCTGTCCTTTCCTTTCTTTTTCACTATTGCATCCTCACAAAAACTTCCCCTTGCTGACGGATCATTTTATAAACTAAAAAGGGGGTCAAAGTCCCCCTTTCCTCCTGTACCGAAGATCTTAAATTTGCTTTGTTGTTATAAGGCTTTTGCTAATAGAGTGTGCTCTCGCCAGAGAAAGACAGAGAGAAAGAGAAGGAAAGTGAGAAATCACCACCCCCCAATGGCAGGGGAATGGCCACTTCACAATCTCTTCTTCTCTGTTCTCTTCTCGGGATTTTGGACCCGCACATACATGTGCCCAGCATGATTTTCAAACCACCGAGTCTAGGATTTGAACCACAGTCAGCCGTACTAGGAGTCCAGTACCTTAACTACCACACAACTTACTGGCCCCAACATCCTAAATTCTTATGATCAGCTATCTCTTCCTCTTTCCCCTGTCCTCCTTCAACTATACTTTTATTTTCTCACTTCCACTCCTGCCATCTTTTTCCCCTCCACTCTCCTTAACTTCATAGTTTTTCATTTATACATTCATCAGACACTTAGCCTCATCTGTCTAGATCTTAGATATTTTCATGCTAAAAAGCAAATAGTTTCCCTTATTTCATTTGGCCCAACAGATCTGTGAAATAGGCATAATTTATCCCATTTTGCCAAAAGGAGAACTAAAGCTTACCCAGGCTCACACAACCATCAAGTTCTAAACCTGTACTTGAACCGATTTCAAACTCTTGTCTGCTTCCCACGGAGCTTCTGTGGGAGTTATGACTTTTGATGTGGGGAAGCTAGAATATATTTAGAGAAAAAATTATTTTTCTGACATTGGCTCTTGCTCTAATATCACCAAAGACCACATACCATATGTCCACTGTCCAAATGGTTAATAAGTAAAGACAGTTAACCAAATTATTGTCACCATTTCTCTGCTCTCGTAGTTCCAAAAGCCCATCTTCTTTTCATGCTGTTCTATTTTATCCCGCTAGAAGGGCCCAAATCAGTTCCAAAGATCTAGATAATTGAAGACCTTAGAATATGAAATACATGGGTAGCCTCCTATGCTAAATATCGAGAAAATCATTGTCAGTTGTGTTTTATTTTTTAAATTAGCCCAGTCACCTTTCATTAAGTATGAGTGAATTTTATTTGCAATACGAAGCAATCTGTTATTGTTATTTTCTTTCTGAATGATCTATTGAATGCTTTACTTTAGAGAAGAATAATTAGAGTTTTGTTTTTTTTATTTTTTTTAGAAATTTTGTTGTTGTTGTTATAGAGTGTATGCACTCACCAGAGTGACAGAAAATGAGAAATCACTCCCCAGAGGGGATGGCCACGACACTGCAGTTCCTTCTCCCCTCAGGATTTTAGGCACACATGCACACACTCCTGGTGTGAGTTTCGAGCTGCCAGGTCCAGGACTCAAACCATGGTTGGTCATGTGGTAGTCCAGTGATGTAATCGTTATGCCATCTGCTGGTCCATGTATAGACAGATAGAGATAGAGAGTTTTTTTTACTTTATTTTATTTTATTTTATTTTATTTTTTTAATTTATTGTTTTGGTGGCCTAAGGGAGGCTCCATTTTGAAAATCATCTCTTTCAGTCCTGAAGAGCATCAGAAGTGGAGGGTGGCAAAGACCACTGGAGCTGCTAGCACCCCCTGCTGGTGTCTAATGCTGGTACTGTCCTTTGTTTTGAAGGGCCAACAGTAGAGTCCCTCTGTGATGACGTTGTGTCTGTGCTGGCTGTCCTGTGTGAGAAGCTGCAAGCTGCCATAAAGTAAGTGCCTGAATCATTATTGCTCTTATTCACCAGCAGTCTGTCTCTGAGATAACTTTTCTCTATAGCATCACTTAAGATTGCAGATTATGGGACCAGCAGATGGCATAATGGTTACATAGCTGGACTCCCACATAGTCAACTGTGGTTCAAGTCCCAGACCCAGCGGCTTAAAACACACTGGGTGCGTATGCGTGCGTGCCCAAGATCTGAAGAAGAGAATGGAGGAGAAGGGATTGCAATACAGCCATCCCCCCAGGGGGTGATTTCTCGCTTTCTGTCCTTCTGTCTCTCTCTGTCACTCCAGCAAGCGCACATGCCCTATAGCAAAAATCTCTCTTTAAAAAAAAAAAAAGAAAAAAGAAAAAGATTGCAGATTATAAGAGACAGTGGTTCACTCCTTACTAGTATTTACCTGCCATCTCTGAGAAATTTATTTAGAGACCTTGCACAATCTCAAATAATAAAATACCATTACTAAAGTATATCATTTTCTGCAGTGAAAATGGAAAAACAATACCTTGCAAGGAAGAGTTAATCCCTTGAGCACGGAGCTGAGTGGGAAGAATGCTGGGCTAAGAGCTCGTTGATGTGAGGGCGACCAACTCAGGCATATCCCCACTGCGTGACTGTAAATGGCTTCTTATCAAGCTGTGCTGCACTTGCCTTCTCTGCTACATGGCAGTGTCAGACATGGAGTCTTGCTCTATTTTTTTCTAGCATTCCCTGATCCTAGGAGATCACACACATATCTTTAAAAAGAGCATGTTACTTTTTTTTTTTCGCATGTCAATTTGATCAATGGCACCAGTTCATATGGTTGATGCCTGCTGCTCCAGCTTTCCATGTAGTAAGTTAATAAAGACAACTCTGAGTCTGTAATAAAGTCACATCCTAAAGAGGCCAAACTTTCCTAGATGGGCCGAAAGTCTCTATTGGCTGCATATATAGCAAATTGTGAAATTCTACCCCACAGTAAGATTCTGAAGGGCCCTTTGAATTACAAAAGGCACATTAAACTATCATTACATCATTTGCTGGTAAGTATCTAGAATATTTGATAACTTAAAAGACTTGTGCTTATAGAATTTTATACACAGTAATGAGCTGGGGGAAGTAGTATAGTCACTGACGTGAGTGTGACCTTCAACTCTCCTGGCATTATTGTAAAACTTGTTTGTTGTTTTTGTTTTTTTTAGAAACTCAGGATCATTTTATAGTAAATCTAGAATTACTTGAAAAGTTGGTACCAAATGGTTTCTACATGCATTTATCCATTTTTCCTCTAGGTCACCTGCATATCTTGAACTACTTAAGCTCTTTATATAGAGAACCTAAAAATAAAGAGGCCAACTCGATACATGGGTAGTACAAAGGGTCTTCAGAAAGTCATGGAAAGTGCATATTTTGAAAAAACTGTGAATGTATTTCAAATTTTTTACACCAAAATAATCTTATATTTTCCATTTTTACACAACATTTTTGAAGTCTTCTCATACAAGTCAAAAAGAAAAAGCACTTTTTCCCCATCCCTGCCCTCAAGTCTCTTCCATCCCTAGACCCTAGGCAGGTGGCAGGTCTGAGCGTGTTTTTCCACTCAGAGGAATGAGCCTAACAGCAGATGGGATGTGATTATTCCTGCTGTGCCCGGCTCAGGTTCCCATCTTTTCTGGCCATCCAGAATTGGAGCGGCAGAGCAGGGACTAGGCTTAACCATCACAGCTGTCATGGTTAAGTCCCAGCTACTGGAGAGGCTGAACAGGAGGATCGTGACTTCACAGCCAGTGTTTACAGCATAGACCCAGTCTGAAAAAGCTGGGCATGATGACACACACCTGTGGTCCCAGCCACTCGGGAGGCTGAGGCAGGAGGGTCACAGCATAGCAAGAACCTGTCTAGAAAAAAAAATCATTACAATTTTGAAAAAGCTTACTATCCCAACCTGAAAGTCCTAGCACCAACTGCAGCGATCCTATCTGAAGAGTCCCCATGCACCTGGCTGAGGTCTCAGGCTATGTCTGCTGTGCGATAACTGTAATCACCCTTTCACTCTTGAAGGAGTACGGAATTGGATAAGTCATGTATTCATTCTACCCGTCCACGACCAGGGCTTTGGTCTCTTCTTATGCTGACTGCTCCCCAGCCCTGCTCTGTCAGAGCAGAGCCAGCTCTTATTTCAGACCTGGAAGATGTGTCTATGGGCATATTTTCTTCTAAAACCCAGTAAGAGTGGTAAGTGAATCACTGTTGGCTCAGCCACATCAACTCTGTTGGGTTACCGAAGTTGTTGTTCTTTTTTTAAGAATTATTTATTTAGGGGGTCAGCAAGTGGTATGATGTTTAAGATGCTGGACTTCCACATGGCCAACCACAGTTTAATTGCCAGACCGGGCAGCTTGCTTTCTCACTCTCACTCACCTCCCCCTTCCTGGTCAAATTGTAGAATAAAAATAAATAAAATTAAATAAATAATTCTTTTAAAATTTTCTATTTATTTAATATATTTTTTTCAATTTGCTGTAGGTCTCATGTGTTCATGAGAGAGAGAGGAAATAGAAAGTGAGAAAGCAAGCAACCACATCCAGGATTCAAACTACAGTCGACCATGTGAAAATCCAAGCACCTTAACCATCATACCACCTGTTGGTCCTGGGTTACCTAACTTAAGCCCTCTGTTCTGCCCCCTACTTGTTTGGGACTTTGAATAGAGACCTCATCATCCTAAGCTTGTATGTCTCATAAAAATAATTAATATAGTAGTATAATGTAATACAATAAAATACATCATATATTACCAATATAAAACATGTTAAGATTTTTATAAGATTGAATGAGAAAATTCTCTTAAAAGATTGTCAATACCCACCAGCGAAAGATCACCAGGGACAGCAGAGATGAACAGAATTAGCTTTATTGACTAGCGAGGGAGCCTGTGCACTGTAGAGAACCTTCAGGCACCCAGTGAAAGGGTATTATTAGAAGGGATTGTTATAGGATTCGAGCTCAAGTTAGCTAATGTGGGAGAGGACCAAAGGAATTGAGAGTTGGTTTAAGGATTGCATACTGTCAGAAAGGGGGCAGTTCTGGCATTGAGCATCTTAATTTTTATCTAGTAGACAGGATAAACAAATGGGGGCTGTAGTTGTCATTGGAAAAGAAGTAGGTGTCACAAGAGAAGGGACATTAGTCATTTTTGTAATCATACAACTAGCCCCCCTCTTTTTTATATAATCCTTGTTCAGGTGGTTGTCGATTGGCTTTCATCTTGTTCTGTCACATCAGAATCCTTGTCTGGTGTTAATACTGTGTGAAGCTGTTTGTGTTCACTAGGGGAATACCACCGCCTAGCTAGTAGCAACTAGGTAGTCACCAGCTACCAAAGATACTCCTTCCCCTTTCCCCATATGCCCTCAGGTATTAACATTGCCAGGGAGTAAAACAAAGACCGCCCGAACTCTGAAAAATATAAAGATTGTGTTCAGACAAAGGAAAACAAGCTAAACAATTTTTCTAAGTTGTTTCCTAAGGGAAAAATGTAGAGTGTTTAAGTGTAAGAAAGTGGGAGAAGTTTATGGTAGTTATGCCAATTAATCGTTAAAACCTAGCCATTGGGATAATTCATAAGTCATATTTTCATTAGTTGGAAAAGAGTCTTTAACTAGATCCAGTAAGTGCTTGGCATTTATGGCTTTTTAAAACGTCAGTGGCGGGAACCAGCAGTTAGTGTAATGGCTATGTCGCTGGACTCCCATGTAGTCGACCGCGGTTCCCTTCCTGGACCTGGTGGCTTAAAACTCACGCCGGGCGCGTGTGCGTGCATGCCCAAGATCCCGAGAGGAGAAGGGAGGAGAAGCGATTGCGGCATGACCATCCCCCCTGGGGGGTGATTTCTCGCTTTCTGTTTCTCTGTCTCTCTCTCTCTGGCGAGTGCACACGCCCTATAGAGAAAACCTCTCCAAAAAATTAAAAAATTTAAAAAAATAAAACATGGGTGGCACCAGCATCAGCTATGGGATCTTCACCTGCTGGACAGCCCTATCACCTGGTTTACCCAGGACAGTTCCAAGTAAAGGCTGTCGTGTAATTATTATCAGCATTCATTTTTGATGTCTTCTTTAATGTCTTACTGCTCTATGTGGAATTATTGTTAACCGCACTGTGCCTAGCATGTAGTAAATATTTTATCTCTATTAGTTCAAAACTGGCTTGTTTGCTTTCAGAATTGTTGATGCTAATTCTAGTTTACGTTGCAGTCAGGAACACTGAGCTTTTTGCATCTGAAATTGACTGTAGGTTGTTAGGGAATGTATTACACAAACACGCATTGCAAATGTACATATGGGTATGTGTGTATAAACACAGGTTAGAAAAGCAGCTCATGGATTTCTGTCAATCACGGGAAAGCAAAACACATTTCTTAACCATAGGACTTTCTAATAGGTTTGAAATGGAGAAAATACTTCATGTGACACAAACATGTTTTCCTAGGGTTTCCCATTGGACATTGAATCAAAGAGATGGCTTTAGGCAGGTTGTTTATAGAGCGTAATGGTTTTTATAGGATTCTCATAGTCTTGCTTGGCTTTCCAATACAACTCCCCTGGTCATAATTCTGCCTCTAGAGACTGCTTTGTTTGATTTTTGGTTTTCCCTTTCATGCTTTTATTGCCCTAAGGCGGGGGACTGATGGCTAAAACTGCAGGGGCACAGAAGGCCTGGGCTAGGGTAACGTGAAACTTGCAACCCCTCCTGGTCACGTGGCAGTAAGTCTTTGCCCTCATTCTGGTGGTTCAGTTCATTCTTATTGAATTTTCACATCTGCGCCATTTCTTCTGATATAACTCTTAATGCCTTTATTTTTATTAGTTAGATATGATGCCTCTCCTACCTTCTAAATAGGTGCTTCCTCTGAAATTGCACTATGGTCAGGACTTCCCCTCAAAAATCATCTCCAGAATCAGTGCCCAGACACTTCCCAGGGCCTTATCTCTGTTAGGGGTGTTTGTTCCTGATATGTTCAGTCTTTTGGGAGGGTAAAGAAAATGTCTCCAGGTATGCAGAGCTCACTCACATGCCTTGGAGATGTGGTATTAATAGAGTCCTATATCAGGCAACTTGAGTTACGTGATGCTGCTTAAATCCAAGAATTTTTGGAAAGCTAATTGGGCTTAGAAAGATATTTATTCATTCTCTGCCTGTCTCCTGCCACACTCTCCCTCCTTCTCTCTTTTCCTGGTACAGAATGTCAGAGAAATCTACGAAGCAGGCTTGGAATGAATGAGGCCAGGCTAAGGGCTCATAACACTTGTTGTGGTTCTATTCCACTCCTTATGCAATTATTAACTTCCCTGTGCCCTTTTTCTAACTGCATTCAAATCTGTGTCTAAGGAAGGCAAAGTCAAAATGGTTTGAAGCCATTCAAAACCCAGTTCTACTCCAGAGATCCAGCACGTGCTACCCAACGGCCCTCCTAGTAACCTCTCCAGTACGGTGGCTGCCCAGTTTTTACGGCCCATTGGTCTACTCCCGAGAGACATTCTCCATGGAGCATATGCCTGGGAAGAAAACCAGTGATGAGCAAAGAATGAGACCAACAGATATTCAATCTGCCAACCATGAAATTCTCAAACAAAGGGTCAGGGAAACTGACTCACAGCCCTCTTAATAGGCAGATCCCTTCTCGTGTGTTTTGACAGAGCCGGCTGGTTTCTAGGCTGCTTTCTGCCCTGTGCATTCCACATACGTGTTTATCTGTACCAGAAAGATATTAAATGCACACGCACTGTGCCTATGCGTGTCTAGTGAGGAGCACGGGGGAAGGTGCTACATTTTAAACAGCTCCTGTAGCAGCGTGACTCACCAAGGCCACGAGCACCCATTCCCAGGCTGAGGCAGCCCACAGCAAAGCTGCCACATTCGGTCTCCAAGGAGACCGCAGGCCAGTTACCTTGGCAATGCACTCGCTGTCAGCAAGCCCAATGCCACGGGGCTGTGGCATTTGTTGTGGCACACTTTGTGGCCGTAGAAACCTGGCCCGTGCTTCACTTTGCTCAGACTTCCAGTGATTTTAGAGAGGAAGAAGCTTGATTTTCTGTAGCGATTTCAGTTTGGTAATGCTAGACAGACAATTTGAGAGAGGAACAGAAGTGCTCAAACTGAGGCATTGAGACTTCTTACCAATGGCTTAAGTGATTGGTCAGGATTAACCTGAGGCTGGAGCAAAGGCGATCCTTAGAGAACTGTTTTGGCAGTGTGGTTCATAATGGACACGGTGGCCTTCTCTCTACACTCTCCGATCTGTACGTCCTGAGGCACCCAGCTCGAACATGCTAAAACACAGAGCTGATCGGGTCACCCTACTACTTGCAGAGTAAAAGCCATCATCCATCTGCCTGCAAGACCTGCCAGGCCTGGCCTCTGCCCAGCACTCCGGCCATGTCTCTTACAGATGACATCTTCACACTCTGTGCTTCAACCACCAATTTCCCAGCTCAGACTGTTTCCTCCTCGGCCTCCACACTGCCCACACTCTCTCCCCAACTCCTCCATGCAACAGACTCCTACTTGAACTTTTGGTCTCTACTGAGACACTAATTCCTGTGGAAATTGTTTCTATATCTTTCTAAGAAGATGCCCTCCTATATAGTCTCATAGAACCTGGTATTAAATCATTCATCGGCAACTTCTCACTAGTGTTATCTTCTTACTTATTCATCTGCCTGGTCCCATGAGAATGAAAATTGCAGCATCAGGTCAGGGGCTACGTCTTGTTGAGAGCTCAGGGAAGGGATCCAGACGGTGGTGCAATAGTAAAATAAGACCATTTGTAAGGCAATTGCACATGAGATCATTCTTAATTCAAATCTGGAGCCATCCAAGAGTATGCTGGGCACCTGCCTGCCCAAGATTCAGTGCTGGCTGCAGGCTGGGGGTGGATAACAGTGTCAAGACCCTGTTGGGAGTGCTGTCTGTCTGTCAGTCTATCTGTCTCTCACTCACACACATGCACACTCACACAAAAAGGAAATAAATGAATAAACTTTTTACAGTGTAGGGGCCAGAAAGTGGCATGGTGCTTAAGGTACTGAATTCTGACATGGTTGACCTGCAGTTTGAGTCCCAGACCTGGCAGCTTGAAAATTATGCTGGACATGTGTGCATACCAGCCCAAAATCCCAGGAGGAGAATGGAAGAGAAGGAATTTCAGTGTGGCCATCTACCCTGGGGGGTGATTTCTCACTTTCTCTCTCTCTGTCTCTCTCTGTCTCCAGCAAGTTCACACACTCTATGTCAAAAACCTAAAAAGAAAAAGAAAAAAAAAAAGTGCAGGGCAGCTTGTAGGAGTAGAAACCTATAAATGTGAAGCCCTTACCTGGCCCAAGAATGACTAATTACTGCTTGCCTTTCTTGTTCTTCGTCTTGGCAAATAGTAATACATTTTGCAGAAACTTGGCCCTTACCTTTCTCAACTTCCACCCTCCAAGGATGTGGTAGAGTACTTTCAGAGGTGAATGTCCTGGGGCCAGCTGAAGGTGCAGTGGTAGCATAACTGGACCCACAGGGGAGGGTCATGGGTGCATAGCCTGAGACCTTCCTGAGCTCACTGAATGCAACTGTCCCACAGTCTGGACTGGTCTAGGAGCAGATGTTTACGTGAGAACCCTGTTGATATGCCTGTTTCTCTGCTCTTTTCTCTCTTTCTCTCTCTCTCTCTCTCTCTCTCTGAAATAAATAAACTTAAGAAAAAAAGAGATAAGTGTCATTCCCTTATTCAAAATTGTGACATGCTTTTAATTGTAATACAGTTCTTTTTTTTTTTTTTTTTTTTTTTTTTTTTTTTTTTTTTTTTTTTTTTTTTTTTTTGAGAGGTTTTTGCTAGAGGGCACATGCGCTCACCAGACAGAGAGTCAGAGAGACAGAAAGGGAGAAATCACCCCCCCCCCCCAGGGGAGTGGCCACATTGCAGTCCCTTCTACTCCGTTCTCCTCTTGGGATCTTGGGCATGCATGCACACGTGCCCAGCATGAGTTTAAGCTACTGGGTCTAGGATTCAAACCATGGTCAACTACATGGGAGTCCAACAACATAGCCATTATACCAACTGCTGGTCCCTGATAAAGTGCTTTTTGAGCAAAGGAGATTCTTTCAGAATTTGCGTTAGGGCTTCCTATTAGGAGCCACGTGCTATCTCTTGTCTCCTATTTGTCTGTGTTTCGGTTTTATAAACCTTTAGAAACATAAACACGTTTTGTTTGTTTGTTTGTTTGTTTTTTTAATTATTATTTATTTAACTTTATTTAACTTTATTTATTCATTCATTTAATTTTAATTTGACCAGAGAGAGGCACAGAGAGAGAGAGAGAGAGGGAAAGGGAGAAAGGAAGCCGCCAGGTCTGGGACTCAAACCACAGTTGGCCATGTGGGAGTGGCCAGCACCTTAACCACCACGCCACCTGCTGGTCCCCCATAAACACGTTTTTGTAGTTCACAGATCATGGACAGCATTTGGGTCTTGGGCTGTAGCTTACCAACAGGTTTTAGAGCATAATGTAAATTTTATAGAGATATATAATCAGGGTATTTAATATAGCACTTAAGTGAGGACCCACCCCCCACTCCCTCCTGTCTCACGACCCTTTGTCTTACAAACGCACATTTTTTCTCACTTTGGCACTTGTGTGGGTATGATCTTCTGGCTTTGGGATGGTGTGGTGGTCACTTTTCTGTGCTGTCTCCCTGTCGTCTTAAATTCCTAGTTTGGCTGTCATGAGCCTTAACAGTAACCAATGGCCTCCCAAAATTAGTACTTTGATAATACCTAACATTTTTACGTTTTCTTTTATCTACTCCCTTCTCCCAGGAGTTATTTGAATTATTAGGAATATAGGTTTTCCTTTGATATTTATGTATTTCAAATTAGGAGAAAAACATACAACACAAAATAATTCTCTCAGCAACTTTTTTCTTTTTCTGAATAGTTTAGTCCATGCAAGATTCCTCAGTGAATTTTCTTGACAGTATTATTATGTATTTGTAGTAAATGTGTCACTGAAAATTAAATTCTTTTGCATCCCTGTCTGTCACTCTTGCTACCTACATGGGTTTTTTCTGGAGGGCTGGGTAGAAAACTTAATCTGGGTATAAGAAGTAGGCTTTCCATAAAGGAAAGTGGTCTGTCTTTTTATCTGACTCTATTGAGATACCCTATAAAAATAATTTTGGAGAATATTAATTTGTCCATTTGAAAATTTTGGAGAATAATAATTTGTCCATTTAAAAAACAGTTTTGTAAACAAATAAAGAATAAAGCCAAACACAAGTTACTAAAGTGTTGGCTGATTAAAGGATAATATGGCCAGTGGTACCTTGAAAGCTTGAAGCAATTAAATATATTAAAAATGAGCATTTCTGTGAACATATCAACATTTGTTTATTAGTTGAAGTAAACATATGAGTAATTTAAGATTTTTTTAAAGAGATTTTTGTTATAGGGCACATGCTTACTGTAGAGAGAAAGAAATAGAAAGACACAGAGCGAGAAATCACCTCCCAGAGGGGATGGCCACACTGCAATCCTTTCTCCTCCATTCTCCTCTCAGGATTTTGGGGACACATGCACATGTACCCGAAGTGTTTTAAGCTGCCGGGTTCAGGGTTTGGACTGCAGTTGACCATGTGAGAGTTCAGTGCCTTAACCACTGTTCCACCTGCTGGTCCCTAAGCTAAGATAGTAATAATAGGATAAATCATGTGTCAGGGGTGGATAAAATCTAGTTGTTCTATGTCATACAGTTTTCCCATAAATTTACAGCTGTTCTAAAAGTAAAACAGGGAACCAGCAGTTAGCGTAATGGCTATGTCGCTGGACTCCCACGTAGTCGACTGCGGTTCGCATCTCGGACCCAGTGGCTTACAACTCACGCCGGGCGCGTGTGCGTGCGTGCCCAAGATCCCGAGAGGAGAATGGAGGAGAAGGGATTGCGGCGTGACCATCCCCCCTGGGGGGTGATTTCTCGCTTTCTGTCTCTCTGTCTCTCTCTGTCTGTCTGGCGAGCGCACGCGCCCTATAGCGAAAAAAAACCTCTCCAAAAAAAAAAAAAAAGTAAAACACACACACACACACACACACACACACACACACACATTTTAACTTTATTTTATTTTTAAAATTTGACCAGAGAGGGACAGAGTGAGAGAGAGAGGGAAAGTGAGAAAGCAAGCTACCAGATTCGGGACTTGAACTGCAGCCATGTGGGAGTCCAGAGCCCTTACCCACCACGCCACCTGCCAGTCCCAAAGGTAAAATATATTAACATAAAAAAAATCATCCTGGAGGCATGGGGAACCATCACCATGAAAACTATGGTGCTTCCAAACATTTTGCTCTCCAGGACACCAGGGGTTGAAAAACCACATAAGGCAAAGAACTTGCATCAAGATCAGGACTGAAATACATAAATGTGTGTGATTTAGCTCAAGAAGGGCAGTCATTTGATGGCTATGATGAAGACTATGATTGTCCCATTTTAGATGAAGACAGAGTAGTTAAGTTAGAAAACCAAATGAGAGAAAGCAGCATTATTGTTGATTACCATGGTTGTGATTTCTTCCGTGAACGCTGGTCTCATGTTTCTGTGCTGAGAACTGATAACAATATATTGTACAAAAGACTTGAAACAAAGGGTTATAGTGACAAGAAACTAAAAGAAAATATTCAGTGTGAGATTTTTCAAGTTCTTTCTGAAGAAGCCAAATCATCCTACGAGGAAGAAATTGTGTATCAACTGCCCAGCAATAAACCAGAAGAGCTAGACGATAATATAAACCAAATCTTGATATGGATTGAGCAGTGGGTCAGAGATCATAGCTCTTAACTTATAAAACTAGGCACTTTACAGTTAAAAAATAAAAAACACTCATCCTTACATCGTTAGTTTACTAAGGCAGTAAGTACCATGAACCGTGTTCCTTAAACAATAGAAATTTATTACCTCATAGTTTTGGAGGCCGCATGTCCAAGATTTGGTGTGGTTGGTTCCTTCTGAGATCTGTGAGGAAAAGCTCTATCCTCTCTCCTTGGTTTGACTATGCCCATCTTCTCCCTGTATCTCTGCATTGTCTTCCATCCATGCTGTTCTCTGTCCAATTTCCATTTTTTTTTTAAGGACACTGCTTGCATTGGATTAGGTTCATTGGAGGGAAAAACTCACTTGAACTTTTCCATCAAGGCCTATTTCTAGTACGGGCATGTTCTGAGGTGGTGGGGATCAGGACTTCAACCTACACACTTTGAAGGGGACACAGTTCAGCCCATGACAAACTGAATCCCCCATAAGTACTTCGCTAATGCCTCACAGTTCTCGCATTTTCCTACACCTCACCTCATTAATCCCACGTGTGTTTGCGTTTGTGTCTTGGATTTGCCCTCTGCAGTGACAGCCAGCAGCTGCAGCTCCTGTACCTGGAATGCATTCTGTCTGTGCTCAGCAGCTCGTCGACCTCCATGCACCTGCACAGGGGCTTCACAGACCTGATCTGGTGAGCACCCTCTCCCGACACCCCCACACCACCCCAAGGGGCTGCTTCTGGCTGTGTCTCTGGGTCCCTTTCCACAGCACCTGTGTCTACCAGTAGTTTAAGTTGTGCATGAATGATTTAGAGGAAAATTGCTTTGCTCCAGAGAGAAACCCATGATTACTATGATAAAACATCCTCCCAAGGCCCTCTTACATTTTGTTTCTAGGATCACAAGAGACAAAAACCAGGAGATTTTCTAGGTTTTCTGTTTGTTTGAAAAGCATATAAAGGCATCAGAAACTTATGCAAGGGCAAGAGGTGTTGAACCTACCATGTGGCCTACCATGTGGCCTACCCCAGTGCATTCTCTATCTCGGGCTGAATACTAGTCACTCCATCATCATCGGAGATTCCCAGAGCTGACAAGCCCTGCAGGCAGCCATCTAATTGTTCGAACCTCCCTAGACAGGGAGGAAGCTGAATGATTGGTGTCAGAATGGAACTTGAAATTACCTTCTCAAATAATTTTATTTTTCACAGTAAAATGAAACTTCCTAAGTAAGCCCCTTGAGCACTCTTATTTCTTTTTTTATATATTTTTTTTTATTTTTTCTTTTTTTGGAGAGGTTTTTGCTATAGGGCGCGTGCGTTCGCCAGACAGACAGAGACAGAGAGATAGAAAGCAGGAAATCACCCCCCAGGGGGGATGGCCACGCCGCAATCCCTTCTCCTCCATTCTCCTCTCGGGATCTTGGGCACGCACGCACACGCGCCCGGCGTGAGTTTAAGCCGCCGGGTCCGGGACTCGAACCGCGGTCGACCACGTGGGAGTCCAGCGACATAGCCATTACGCTAACTGCTGGTCCCGAGCACTCTTATTTCTTCATGTAAGAGATTCTTAATGCTTCTCTTCATATTTTGTTGAGCTAACCCCAGCTCGAGTTAGGAGGCAAAATATTGTCGAAATGCCCAGAAGTGATGGAGAGACTTAGAAATGGGGCAGAAGGAGGCCACGAGGGGACAGGAAAGAGCCCAGCTGGGACTAGTTGCAGTTTTCACAGGTTGTCATTGGGCTTGTAGTGCCACCAGCTTTTCCTCCTGTCTCTTCCCAGGAAGAACCTGTGTCCTGCTCTCATCGTGATCCTGGGAAATCCAATCCATGACAAAACCATCACCTCCGCTCACAGCAGCAGCACCAGTGCGAGCACGGAGGCGGACTCGGCGTCTCCGGGAGTTTCTGACCATGGCCGCGGGTCGGGCTGTTCCTGCACCGCGCCAGCCCTGAGCGGGCCAGTGGCGCGGACCATCTATTACATCGCGGCCGAGCTGGTCCGCCTGGTGGGGTCGGTGGACTCCATGAAGCCCGTGCTCCAGTCACTCTATCACCGCGTGCTGCTTTATCCCCCACCCCAGCACCGCGTGGAAGCCATCAAAATAATGAAAGAGGTAGGAATCACTGGAGAACACTACTGGCTTCACCCAGGAGGTCTGCAGTGTCTAACACCCGGGAAGAACACAGGAAGTGTGAATCATTTTGTACCTCATGGTACCCAGGAACAAACAGTGCCTCTAAAGTCAGTGTGTGTGGGAATGGGGGGGAGGGGTGCCAGCTGGGGTTAGGAGGGGTTGGAAGGGGTTCACTGATGCAAAGCCACTTGATGGAGCTCCATATTTGCAGAAACTTCATTAGAGGTGTGCCTGACTGGCCCGAGGCTGAGCATTCATTCTGTTACTTTATGTTAATATTATACTGTGTTTATTAACCTTTGCCAAAATTGGATTGCAAAATGACTGTATATTCAAACCTTTGATTATTTATTTTTTTTAATTTTATTTTTGGAGAGGTTTTTGCTATAAGGTGTGTGTGCTCACCAGACAGACAGAGAGAGACAGAAAGCGAGAAATCACCCCCCGGGGGGGATAGCCACACCGCAGTCCCTTCTCCTCCTTTCTCCTCTCGGGATCTTGGGCACACACGCACATGCGCCCAGCGTGAGTTTTAAGCCACCAGGTGCAGGACTCGAACCGTGGTCGACTACATGGGAGTCCAGCGACATAGCCATTACGCTAACTGCGATCCCCAGACCTTTGATTATTGAAAAAAAAAAAAAAAAAATAGAGCTCTTCCGCTCTTAGCTGCCAAAAGAAATCCACTTGTCCCCTTCCTTCTTATACCTCATGCCTCCCAAATGTCATGATCCCAGGGAGAACAGAAAGGTTGTCTGTATTGGAAAAGTCAAGCCAGCACACTACTTTAGAGTGTTGAGGAGGAATCAGGGTTGTTTGAAAGGTACTCCCCACAAGGATTCCTCTGTGTTCTCTCAAAGAAGCGAGAGGTGGTTAGCATTTTCATATTTGTGAACTTGTTCATAAAGGTCATACAGCATTTCCTTTTGTTCCTAACCCCCAGAAATCAAAATAACAAAATTTCCTTGTCATTGAGTCACTTATTTTAAGCAACATTTGCCACAACCAATTCTGAAAAATTAAAAAAAAATTTTTTTAGTTTTAGTTTTTCTGTCACAGGGTATGGTGCTCGTTGGAGGGAGAAAGAGAGAGACGGGAAGTGAGAAATCATCCTATGGGGGGATGGCCATGCCACAATCCCTTCTTCATTCTCCCTCAGGGTTTGGGGCATGCATGCACATAGGCACACACACTCAGTGTGATTTTCAGCCAGTGGGTCTGGAAGTTGAACCACAGTCGGCCCTGTGGGAATCCAGTGCCTTAACCACCATGCCACCTGCCGGCCACTAAAAAGTTAAGTTTGAATTGTTTCTTGGTATTGTATGAATGAGATTTGACTAATTAATAATGAAAAGTTCTCAGCCAGTCATGGGTGCAATTGTAACGTACCTCTTCTCTATGCTAAGGCCATGTGGGAAGGTCCCAGGTTCACATCCTGACATCTTCCTGTACACTCTGAGCACACAAGTGTGTGCCCATGATCCTGGCTGGCTGGAAGTGAATCACGACATGAAGACCATTTTAGGTGTGAATATAAGTGTGTCTCTTTCTCTGAGAAAACAGATACATTTTTTTAAATGGAAAGTTCTAATTTAACGTTTGTGGAGATGGAATGACCCAGATTTAATTGTAAGTTAAGAAAGTCTATGAACACACAATGATAATTACCATTTTTTGCCTACAAGACACTTAACCTGTGTTATCTTTAATATTCATAACTTGATGAGGTTGTATATTAATATTTTTTTAGAGAGGTTTTTGCTATAGGGCATATGTACTTGCCAAAGAGACAGAGACAAAGAAACAAAAAGTGAGAAATCACCCCCCCAGGGGGGATGGCCATGCCACTATTCCTTCTCCTCCGCTCTCTTCTTGAGATTTTGGGCATACACGCATACGTGCCTGGCGTGAGTTTTAAGCCACCAGGTCCAGGACTTGAACTCCAGTTGACTCTATGGGAGTCCAGCAACGTAACCACTATGCCATCTGCTGGACCTTTATTTTATTTTGGATTTTTACCATAAGGCAAGTATGCTCAACAGAGAGTCATAAAGAGAAGCAGTGAGAGGGAAAGTGGGAAATCGCCCCCTCTAGGGGAGATGGCCATGCCACAATCCCTTCTCCTCCATTCTCCTCCTGGAATTTTGAGCATGCACATACACCCCACACCCCCAGGGTGATTTTCAAGCCACCAGATCTGGAACTTGAACCACATTCAGCCATGTGGGAACCCAGCACCATAACCATCACACCACCTGCTGACCCCTGTATATTAACCTTATTTTGACCAATAAGAATTTTACTTCCCCTAGAGCTTCAGGCAAAGAAGATCAAAAAGCCATTTGTAAGATCTTCTCCCCCCTAGGTTGGTGAGCACAGTGCACAGTACAACCCCTCACCTGGCACCAGTCAGCCACTCATTTCACGAACCTGAGTTTGGGAGTCAGGATTGAAATCCTCTTTCTGCCGCCTACCAGCTAAAGGATAGTAGATAAATCTTTTAACTCTGACTTAGAATTTTTTCATCTGGGGAACATCATTATGTTCTGAAAGCTGCAAGTTCAAAATGCAATAAATTTTGCATAAATAGTTTGTAAGTATGAAGTGTTACAAAGATATTTGGTGTTATTAATGCCATCCTAAGAAAGAGGAAGACAGACCATATGAAGACTGGAGCTAGCTGGCCCAGTTCCAGCTGGTCTCCTTCTCTCTGGAGTATTTTATTCCTTTGGGTTTACTGGACTTACATTCATAAATCACCACTCTTAACAATTTTGCCATTTTGACCAGGGCCCTATGATGGCTCTTCATTGCCTCTCCCATCACTTCTGAATTACTCTGCCCAATTTCCTGACCCCGCCTCCCACCTACTGCCTGCATTCAGACTCCTTTTCCTCTATTCCTATGGGACACGTCCTCTTAGCAGAATTAAGCTGTTGATTACCATAGGCTAGGCACTGCTGATACTTTACATTAGCTTATTAATAAATCCCTTAGGAGCATAATACTATACCCAATTTTTATATGGGGAACCTGAGGCTCTGGTGAGAAAAAGTACTTGACCTAACTCCTACACCTTGTGAGTAGCAGGGCTAAGCATGAGCCCAGGTATTCTAAGGACAACTACTTCTTTTCTACCAGAAATCTCCCCATCTATGGCTCTACTTCCTCAAACCCCTGGTCTTTATCTTCTTGAAACTCCATCCCTCCAGTTAGCAGCTGACTACATGTCCCATTGCGCTGACTGTTTTACAGTAAAATACAATGACACCTTTCTTGTCTCCTTCCATATTTTACATATATATAGCACTTTTGTTTGTTTCCCTTTAGAATTTAATACTACAGTGCCTGAACCATCATAAGTGTTTAATAAATGTTTGATGACAGATGGGCCTGGAGACAATGAATCTGCAAAAAGATTATTTTGTAAGCAGCAGAGTCTTTGTCTCAGATTTGACAGGCTGCTGCTGCCCACGGTAGAGCCCCTTGATGCTGGAATGCTCAGTAATGCTTTGCATATTGTGCACGTGGGTGTCTAAATGTAAATACTTTCTTTACTACTGCAAAGGCAACTAGTTGTGTTTTCTCTTCTCCATAGATTTTCTCTTCTCCATAGATTTTCAAGCTTCCAAAGCCATTTTTCAGAGTGAGGTTAGGATTAGACATGAGCCTGTGCTGCCCCGTGGAACCCAGCAGGCTCAGTTGGGCCAGGTCAAGTTTTTAAGACAAGACCCATCATTTGGGAAGGCTGGTAACCTAGATACCAACACGGGCAGGGCTTATGTACACAGAGAATGCCATTGGGTACCCAGGGTGTTTGTTTCTTCTGTTGGAGTTTAAATGCTTGGTATGCTAGTTCCCTGTTCTAATTCCAGCTTGTCACTCTGCCATCTGCTGCTCTAAGTACTTATTGACCAAAGATATACAGGACATTTTATTTTTTAAGTATGTTCTTTTTTGTTTCCACTCCCACTCCCCACAAATGAGTTGTAATAAAAAGCACACCTTGCCTTCTTTTCTCTTAGTTCAGCTTTAGGAGCCCCTTGTCTTTTCTTTTGGAGAGGTTTTTGCTATAGGGCACGTGTGCTCACCAGAAAGATAGAGACAGAGAGACAGAAAGCGAGAAATCACCCCCTGGGGGGATGGTCACACTGCAATCCCTTCTCCATTCTCCTCTCAGGATCTTGGGCACGCATGCACACGCACCTGGCGTGAGTTTAAGCCACCAGGTCCAGGACTCAAACCACAGTCAACTACATGGGAGTCCATGACATAGCCATTATGCCAACTGCTGGTCCCGAGGAGCCCCTTGTCTTTATCAGACCTGTCACACCCCAGCTCATCTCATGGCCCTTATTCCTAACTGAAGAAGCAGAGATTAAAATTTTGCCTTTTTTTTTTTTTTTAGAACCTTCAGAGGCCTAAGCATTCCATCCCTTTCCCCTCTACATTCTGAAGCAATTGTGAAATAAACAGAAAGTGTATGATATAACTTATCACTAGTGGGACCAGCAGGTGGCATGGTGGTTAAGGCACTGGACACTGCCACATGGCTGACCATGGTTTGAGTCCTGGACCTGATGGCTTACTTTCTCACTTTCCCTCTCTCTTCTCTGCGTGTCTCTCTCTAGTCAAATTAAAATAAATGAATGAATAAATAAAATAAAATAAATAATTATTTTTAAAAAACCTTATCACTAGTAATGTTGGATGAGAGAACTTGGTGGAAACCCAAGAGGACATGAGGTTTCCCACTCTGTCCCTTGGAAACACACTTACCCTGTCAGCAAGAGTCAGAGCAGCTAGAAGCCTATAGGTCTGGCAGTGCAGACACAGACCTACAGAGAGAGAGATGTCCCTGCCTGACCTTAGCCCCTGCATCTTCACTCCGCTTCTGATGTCAAAGAAATGAAATGCGGAGAGAAAAATGAAAACTTCATTCCTGTTCCTTCAGAGAGCAGTCTATTTCTGTGATAAGAAAGAAATATGGAATGGGATCCAGCTACAGGGACACATGCTGCTAAGATGCTGTGTTCATAGGCTGAGACCACAGGGGATGCCTGGGTTCAATTCTCAGTCCTCTAAAGGCTTGGCATGATGGTGTGTGCCTATAATCCCAGTGACATAGGGAGGCTGAGGCAGAAGGATCACCAGTTCGAGGCTACCCTAGGTAACATAGGACACTTTGTCCAAAACAGGGCCGAGCCTGGTGGTATAAACCAGCAGTCCAAGCTGGGAGATTTAGGCAGAGGGATTGCAACATAGTGATACCTTGTCCTAAGAAATAGACCAACAAACAAAGGACAGGAAAAAAATATGGAAAGAATAGAATCCTTTAAAATACAACTTTTTCAGAACCAGTAGAACGCATAATGGCTACATTGCTGGACTCCCATGTAGTTGACCGTGGTTCAAGTCCCAGACTTGGTGGCTTAAACTCATGCCGGGTGTGTGTGCATGTGTGCCCAAGATCCCAAGAGGAGAATGGATTGTGGCATGGCCATCCACCTTTCCCCCCTCCCCCGCCCCACTCCAGGGGAAGGCTAGAGCCATGTGAAGGCCTCGGGTTTGGTTCCTGGACCAGCCTGGTGAGGCCACATGGTGGCTGGGAGCCTGGGGCAGGTAGATTCTGTTGTGGCAGGACCCTGTCAAAAGTGCCTATCTCTTTTCTTTACCACTTTTTCTCTCATAAATTTATTTTTCTTAGATACATTTTTTCTATATAATACACCTTTCTTTAGCTTTGGTTAGAGTCTAAACCACTTTGAAAATGAATAGACATAGCAATGGGATGTCTGGTCCAAATACACTTAATCATTTTTTTTTCCTTGAATTCATTAAGTCTCAAATTGATTTTTTTCTGTGCAGATGTCTACCATATAGAAATAAAACTTGGTTGGAACTGAATAATTATGAAAATTCTACATATGAGGACTTACGGGAATGAAGCTAACGCTGTACATAGAAGGATATTTATAGCTCTAGCTGCTTACATTATAAAGTAGAAAATCTAAAATTAGGGCCTAACTTTCCAACTTGGATAGCTGGAATAAAAGCAGAATAAATTTGAAGTTGAAAGGAGGGAAAATAAGGATGAAAGCAGAAAGTAATGGAATTAAAAGCAAATATAGGTACTCAAAAAGCAGAAAATGTTAGGAATATAGAAAGTTAAGAAAATTGAAAAACTTTTTTCCAGAGTACTAAAAAGTAACAAGAGCCTAGCACAAAAACAAAAGTGGGAAAAAAAATGCATCTAACTATAGATGTTACAGACATTAAAAACATTTTTTTAAATGTATTAAGGCAGCTTTAGGCTAGTAAATTTGAAAATGAATCCTTAGGAAATAATACAACTTTTGAAAAGTCGGCTCAAGAAAAAATTGAAGACCTAACTAGTCCTGTAATCTCTAAAGAAATTGAATCAATTTAAAATCTTCCCATTGAAACAAACAAACAAACATAAAAGACCCAACTCTCTAGGGCTTTAGAAACAAGTTAATACAAAGCATTTCAAGAAAAAAAAAAATTACAGTCTATCATGAACTTTTCCAGAGAACAGAAAAAAGCAATAGTTCTTAACTTGGTTTTTGAAACTAACCAGGTTGACGGTAAAATAAGACAGTGTCCAGGGAAGTTATAAGCCAATCTCATTAAAGAACAGAGGTTTCTATAACATAGATCTATGTTGTAAAACATTTTGAAACAATCCCTCACAGAATTTTCTTTGCCTACACCTGAACTGGGGAGGTGGGACCCCAGTGTGTACTGTATGTCAAAAATAATACCTCGATCGGTTTTTAGCAAGATTCAAAGTTGCAAATAACTGGTTTTCTTCTTATGCTATATTACTCAGTAGGGAAAGCATATGTTTATTTAATCTTACAATTTTAAAATCTCATGCTTTTATGTAACATGAACTTTTCCGTTATCTTCCACCCCTTTTTTTAAAGATACTTGGGAGCCCACAGCGTCTCTGCGACTTGGCAGGGCCCAGTTCCACTGAACCAGAATCCAGAAAAAGATCCATTTCCAAACGAAGATCTCATCTGGATCTTCTCAAACTGTATGATACATTACCCTTTCAGGTCTTACTGCTTGGTGAAGACTGTTTCTTTATAGAATCTTAATTTAACTTGCAGATCTCTGAGCTTTTTATTAATCACCATTAATATGAACTGTGACAATTGAATAATTAACCTACGAGTCATATAAGAAGACTTATTTTATCATAACTTTCTGTATTTCATACTAACATACAAGAAACCTACTGTCTAAAATGAAACATCCAAATACTATTTTGGAGAGTTATTTTAGGGCAGAACTTTTTGATTTATAATACTCTACGTATAAGATTCTTTCCATGCAACCCCCTTAGAAAACCGAATATTACATAATTTATAGTATTCCCTTGCATCTATTCAGAAGTGTGCTTGTTTTATAGAGGAAGAACACATTATCATGTGGCCATAACTACTTTCTATTTGAAAAGCTCAGCATAATACAAAAGTTACATCGTTCAGTGCCTGTCCTGATGAAGATTATAAATTCCCATCAGGAAGTTTTGTTCATACTCTAATAAACCAGTTAGCCAAGAGGCAGTGTGCTTCCTTACCTGAAGGGTTTGCTCTGTTGGCCTGAGCATATTGCATTTATTTATTACCCAGACCATTTAATTTTACTGCAAACTGTACCAATCTCAATACTAAACTCTTAGCTAACAATTCTCATTCCTTAGAGAACATCTTTCCTGTTTCATGCATTGATGCTATTTTCTCCTTTGACCACGGTTTAGCATCATGGATGGCCTGACCGAGGCCTGCCTCAAGGGGGGTATCGAAGCCTGCTATGCCGCGGTGTCCTGCGTCTGCACCTTGCTTGGGGCCCTGGATGAGCTCAGCCAGGGCAAGGGCTTGAGCGACAGTCAAGTGCAGCTGCTACTTCTGCGCCTGGAGGAGCTGAAAGACGGGGCCGAGTCCAGCAGAGACTCCATGGAGATCAACGAGGCCGACTTCCGCTGGCAGCGGCGAGTGCTGTCCTCGGAGCACACGCCCTGGGAGTCAGGGAACGAGAGGAGCCCTGACATCAGCATCAGTGTCACCACAGACACGGGCCAGACCACCCTGGAGGGCGAGCTGGGGCAGACCACCCCCGAAGACCACTCGGAAAACCACAAGAGCAGCCTCAAGTCGCCAGCTATCCAGGAAGGCAAGGAGGTGCTGAGCAAAGTGTCGGAGCCCGAAGCGGTGGACCAGCCCGATGTCGTCCAGAGAAGCCACACGGTCGCTTACCCCGATATCACGAACTTCCTGTCGGTTGACTGCAGGACGAGGTCCTACGGGTCCAGGTACAGTGAGAGCAATTTCAGTGTAGATGACCAGGACCTTTCCAGGACAGAATTCGACTCCTGTGATCAGTACTCCATGGCTGCAGAAAAGGACTCGGGCCGGTCCGACGTGTCAGACATCGGGTCGGACAACTGCTCGCTCGCGGATGAAGAGCAGACCCCGCGGGACTGCCTGGGCCACCGGTCCTTGCGCACCGCGGCTCTGTCTCTCAAACTGTTGAAGAATCAGGAGGCCGACCAGCACAGCGCAAGGCTGTTCGTGCAGTCCCTGGAAGGCCTCCTTCCCCGACTCCTGGCGCTCTCTAGTGTAGAAGAGGTGGACTCTGCGCTCCAGAACTTCGCCTCTACTTTCTGCTCAGGTTGGTAAGCAATTCCTTCCTGTACAGTCCACAGGAGTAATCAGAGCATTTTGCCTTAATGAGCAATTACCAGTGGGCCTGTAGTTTGAAGTGTTTCAAAGCATATTAATGAATCTTTGGGTTCTTTCTGTTTGAAGAAAGCAAAGCAATGTCAGACTTATCAGTGGTATTTTATTTGAAGTCTACAACAGTCAATGGCTGGAATATACTGTAAGGTTGATGTGATGGTGTATACGGTGCAAAGGAAAGAATGAGAAATAGCTACAGTCTAGAAAACTGCTACTGACGGAAACAAAATGAGAATCCACAATTCGTAAAACTCTGAATTTTCAATGTGCCTCTGTGCCTTGATGTGTAAAAATCATAAAGCAATGCATTTTTGGAATATCAGCATCTAAACTATTTTGAATGAGGTCTTGGATCCGAGGTAACAGGTAATGTGAATCCACTGAATATCGAAATGATGTGTGATGTTCTGGGATAGTTTGATATCATCATTCTCTCCAAACACAGAACCTTCCTTTCTATCAAATAGCAGCATGCAACCCAAAGTGGATTTACATGGGAGTGCTGGAGAGAATATTGGGTGAAGCACCCCAGAGTGGTATGCTAGTGTTACTGAAGGGTGAAAGAGCATCACCTTCAGTTTTGGTGGAGGAAAGGAAAAATAGAGGGAAGTAGCCTTTTATATCAAGAGTAATTTATTTAAAGATCGTTTTCTTGAGAGATAATAAAAAATGAAAGTAATTAATGGGTGCATAAAGTTTATGGCAGGAATAAATGAAGGCACTGTGCCTTCCTCTCCACTGCAATGGTCTCTTGACCAGAGAATACTAAGTGAATGGACCTCGCTAAGCCTGTGCTGAGACACAAGGAACAAACCCAAGGTCCCGAGAGGAGAGTGGAGGAGAAGGAATTGTGGCATGGCCATCCCTCCTGGGGGGTGATTTCCTGCTTTCTGTCTCTCTGTCTCTCTGTCTGTCTGGTGAGTGCACACGCCCTATGGCAAAAAACCTCTCCAAAAAAAAGAAAGAAAGAAGCAAGCAAGTGGCCTGATAGTTAAGGTCCTGGACTCCCACATGTCCAACTGCGGTTTGAATCCTAGATTCAGCAGCTTGAGAATCATGCCAGGTGCATGTGTAGGCATGCCCAAAATTTCAAGAGAAGAATGAAGAAGGTGTGAGGGGCAGCAGGTGGTGTGATGGTTAAGGTGTTGGACTCCCACATGGCCGACCACTGTTCAAGTTCTTGACTTGGTGGGTTGCTTTCTCTCTTTTTTTCTCTATATCTCTCTGGTGAGCGCATGTGTCCTGTAGCAAATTTAAAAACAATAATAATGATAAATAAAATTAAATAAATAGTTTTTTTTAAAAAAAAAGAATGGAGAACAGACTATGGCTTGGCCATCCACCCAGGGAGTGATTTCCCACTTTCCTTCTCTCTCTCTCTCTCTTTCTCCAGCACATTCACTCACCCTATGGAAAAACTTAAAAAAAAAAAAAGAAAAGAAAAAAAAGAAAAAAAGAAAGAAAAGCTGGGGCCAGCTCAGTGGCACTGTAGTAACATTCTGCTCAAGTCATGCTGGATCCATATAGATGATCAGAGGTTCGGTTCCCCAATCAACCTGAAACACTGGGTGTCCGCACCAATGATCCTGGGAAGCTGAGAGGGTTGGCGGAGGGTTTGCAGTGTGGGAACCTGCTGTGGGTGCTAGTCTCTCTCACTCTCTCTGTCTCTTACTCTTTCTGCTTCTGTCTCTAACTCTCATGTAAGATATAAACTTTTTTTTTTTTTTTTTGAGGTTTTCGCTATAGGGCGCGTGTGCTCACCAGACAGACAGAGAGACATAGAGACAGAAAGTGAGAAATCACCCCCCAGGGGGGATGGTCACACCGCAATCCCTTCTCCTCTATTCTCCTCTTGGGATCTTGGGCACACATGCACACGCGCCTGGCGTGAGTTTTAAGCCACCGGGTCCGGGACTCGAACCGCGGTCGACTACGTGGGAGTCCAGCGACATAGCCATTACGCTAACTGCTGGTTCCCAAGATATAAATTTTGAAAACTTTTTAAAAAGAAAGAAATACATATCTAGGTGTAGTGGCATATGCCTGTAGTTCCAGGTACTTGGGAAGTGGAGAGGATCACTAGTTTAAGGCCAGCCTGGGCAACATAGGGAAAACCTCTAGGAGGACAAGGATGTAAAGACCTATAAAAGATATTTTGTAAAATTCGGTACTAAAATACAGTTTTCAAATCAATACTTACTATATTGGGTCATTGGTAAAGTCATGACACATTTTTCTTTTTTTTTTAGAGAGAGAGATTTTTTGCTATAGGGCACGTGGGCTTGTCAGAGAGACAGAGAGATGGAAAGGGAGAAATCACCCCCAAGAAGAATGGTCACACAGCAATTCCTTCTCCTTTATTTTTCTCTCGGGATTTTGGCCATGCACACACATGCTTCTGGTGTGGGTTTCTAAGCTGCTGGGTCCAGGACTCGAACCACAGGCGACTACGTAGGAGTCCAGCAACATAACCATTACACCATCTTCTGGTCCCATGACACTTTTGTTCATAGAAAAACACAGAAAAATGTGTCATGACTTTTCCAACAACCCAGTATTTATAGTACATTCAAAACAGGGCTTGTGTGAGTTTTTCTCTGTGTGTCCAGAATATGGCTCTATGAATGTTGCAAACTGCCCAAATTTTAGAGATCTATAAAATGTCTCACCAGACCCAATAGGTTGTATGAGATCCTTTTTTTATGTAGAAATCATTACTTGAAAACAGACACCACAGATTTGTTGTTTCCAAATATAATTTCCATGACTGTCTACAATTGTTTTGTCTCTTTAATTCACGTGGCATCCACAATGCATTCTGGAGTTGATCTCTGGTCCCAAATTAGAGACCCTTTATTCTGTTGCCTTGTATTCAATAAGCTAACTGCCTCGTTTCCGCTGTAGTTGAATCAATGACACCGACCAGTGTTGTAGGTCAGCTGAAGCCCCCGGACACCAGCCAGTTTCCACCTAAGACTGTGTACGTGCTCCCACTCCCCTTGCAAGTCCCACCTCTAAGATTAAAAATTAGCAGGAGAAACATTGGTGCTCCCCTGAGACCAGGGAGATGGTGGATTTCCTTTGTTCCCCCAAGAAAAAGTTATGAAAATAGAAATAGGAGAAAGAAATGCCGTGAGTCATAAACCAGATTATTTCTATAGCACAGAAAGAGACTGTTACTGAGAAGCGGTATCATTATGCCTTGGGGAAAGCAGGGACTATTTTTCTCATTTTTCTATAGCTTTTAGTACTGTTAAATGTTTTAAATTATTTGGGGTATATTTTAAAGGAAATATTAATTTATCTTAGACATGGGAGAGACTTGTAGAGGCCGTTTATGCTAAGTTTACATTCCGTTTTCCGTAACCAGTCACATGTCTATCCTCCTGTTTTGACAGTAAAGCATTTCTTAATTATAGGAGAGAATGAACTGTAATTATTGAAAAACCAAAAAAATACAAATAGCAGGAATTTTTAATTCAAGGTCATCATTTCTGTAGTTTGTCACCTCAACTGGTCAATGGGACCAATCAGAAAAATAAATGGAAAATAGAGGACCTCCGACAGAGAGTCATGATATAGTGTTTCTTGTGACGTTAGAAGCAACTACAGCACAATATAGTTCAAAATGACCAATGTTTAGACTCAAAAGACCTTGGCCAGTTTTTAACTGTATAGTACTTTGGTTCAAAGTACTTAACATCTCTGAGGAATTTTTTCAAACATTTTTTTTAAATAATGGGTGAGGGACCACCAGATGATATAATGGTTATGTCACTGGACTCCCACATAGTCAGTCTGAGTCCCAGACCCAGCAGCTTAAAACTCACACTGGGTGCATGTGCATACATGCCCAAAATTCCAAGAAGAGAAGGGATTGTGGAGTGACGACCTCCACCCCCCCGACCCAGGAGGTGATTTTTCGCTTTCTGTCTCTGTCTCTCTGGCAAGCACACACACCCTAAAATCTCTCTAAAATAAAATAATGGGTGAGAAGGGATTGGTCATAAGCAATAGAAAATACTTAATATAGCTGTTGTGTTGATTCTGTTCTTATGCATATTGCCAGTGAATGATATCTGGGATAGCAAGAAAATGGTTGTTTTCTTGAATATCATATACTTCATTTTGTTTTATTCTCAGACTTGTCAGCCCTTTGTAGTTTAAGAAGTTAATCAGAGTACAGATGCAGGTCATACCGATAGATTGCTTCTAACAAGTCTGACAAGTTATCTCAGAACCAGGTATATCCAAGAAGGGTGCCTTCCAGAAATGTGTCACATCTCTGCTAATGCTTTGGCTTTCCGTGTCAGTAGGCACATTAACTGCCTTTTTCGCTTTCAGCATTTGAGAATGTGCTCAGTTTTCTAAAATGTACTCCAGGTTATATAGTGATTGGTTTTAAAACTTTTAAAGGCATCATTACTGATGTCTAAGATCAAAGCCATGTACGGATTCCTTCCCCCCACCCCCTTGCTTGAACATTCAAATATTCCTTTCATCTGTGATCTGGTGAGCATTGAATACCCAACCCTGAGTCCTGATTTCCGTTGTACCTGGGAGGAGACTGATCTTGTGCCTTGTATCTCCTCCAGACAACCACACCCGACCCAGGATCCTAATAGTGCTAGTGGGCCTGGGGGACGGGGGTCCCAGGGATTATCAGGGCTGATATACACTCCTCATGTCCTACCCAAGGATGGAATGTTTTTTGAGAGAGATTTTTGCTATAGGGCAAGCATGCTGAAGATACAGGGACAGATAGAAAGCAAGATATTACCACCCAGGGGGGTAGCCATGCTGCCATTTCTTCTCGCCTCCTCTCGGGATTCTGGACATGCATGCACATGCACCCAAACCTGTCTAAAGCCACCAGGACTGGGACTCCAACTGCAGTTGATGACATGGAAGTACGGTGACATTACTATTACACCATCGGCTGGTCCCAAAAATGGAAATCTCAGACCCCACTCTCAACCTGACCTTCCTTTTAAAACATACCATAGCCCATGATTGCAGAGTGTCCGCAGTGAAAAGTCTCTTAAGGCAGCTGCATTTTTGCATAGGAAGATATGTCATGACTTTCCAGATGACCTAAAGAATTCTGTAAAGACAGGCGGCGGTAATGTCTAACCTCTGACTGCCTAAGATGATTTTACTGGAATAATATATGTACTTCCTTCTTTCTTTTTTCTTTTTTTTTTTTTGAGAGGCATATAAGAATCTTTAATTAATTAATGTTCTATTTCTTTAAGAGTGTATCTGTAATGTTCTTCTTTTAATTAATTTTTTATTATTCTTTATATTACATTTAATCACATATATCTTTACAGTGTATAATATTTCTTCTTCCAGCATGATTACCATGCATATCAGTCAAGACAAAAACATTACTATCCACATCGTCAAATAGCTTTTTATTTTTTTCAGATTATTATTTGTATTTTTATTTTTATTCTCATTATTATTTTTAAACATTCAATCACTATACGTAATTTGGCTTGTAAAGAGAATTTACCTAACATGAAATACTTCTCAGACCAGTCCAGTAGAGAATACTATCCATGTTATCATTAGCAGGTAATAAACCATTTCTATATCCCACGAATGTCATGCCTCTCTATTTGTTCTCATGCTATCCTTCTCTATACTCTTCCCTTCCCTCCTTCCCATTCCACACTGTCTTCAGTGTCCATAACTATTTCACTGCTTTTGTGCCCTCCGATATTTCTATCTCTGCCATAGAGTGCAGATAGTCGGTATATATTAAGTGGAGATATACAATGCCTCCCTTTCATATCCTGGCTTGCTTCACTCAGCAATAGATTCTCCATATCCAACCACTTTCTATCAAATGCCAGGGTCTTGTTATTTTTTATGTGCCACATTTTAAAATTTTTATTTATTTATTTATTTATTTATTTATTTATTTATGGCAAGGTCATTCCTCCTCGGGGGTAAATTTTTTCTCCTAATCATTTATTTATTTATTTTTACATTTCCCACAAACATTTATTTTACATATCAAAAAAATTTTGCTTATACTCCATAGTTTTTGACAGTAAATAAATAATTTTCAAAATGTCAAAAAACTGAATTTTAAAGATAATGTTCTAAATATGTTATAATTTGTGACTCTATAACAGAGACACTGTGGCTTTAAATATTTTTGAGAAAATATTTGCATGTCAACTACTCAAACTGTTGAAAAGCAAACACCCAGCACACAATTCACACATAAACCTTCTCAATTCAGCCCTGCCTACCAAGTATTCTGTGATATACCATTTGCTAGCAAAGATCAGTCTCTTTTTCTTCCTTCAAAGTCTTCCTTAAGGTAACCAACCCTCTGGTTGTGGCTGCTCTTTTGCAGTCTCTACTGACTACAATGCTGGACTGGAAAAGTCCAGGTTATTTTCCAGTAGAAATTCTTTCATATGGCTTCTCTAGTCCTCTCTGTCAGGCAGAACTGTTTATGGTGCCAGGTCTTTCCAAGAGCTTCTGTTGGCTTACTTGAGATATATCTTAGTTCTATATTTTTCTGGTTTAGTCTTCAGATATGACATTCCAGTCAAAGCCCTGTCCAATACTGAGTATTTCCAATTTGTGATTCAAGGCAACAGGTATTATTGAACAACAGGTATTATAGCCATTCTGCCAAAAAATTAGAATACTCTCAAATATTTTTCAATTCCAGAAGGATCAGGAAGGCACTAAAGTTTATGCTTCCATTTAAAGAAACAAACAAGAAGGAAAAACATTTTAACAAATTGCTAAATCTATCAACAGCTCAAAAGAAAGCAAAATCCTTAAATTGGGAAAGCAAAGCATAGTAAACAAAAAGACAGTAATGTTTTACTCAAAAGTCATAAAATTCTATTTCATGTTCAGTCTTAGGTAATTAATCTTTCTTCTGTTGAATTTGTAGTGTTACTGTGGTCCCATCTTTCCATTTAAATCCTGGAAGTTAACATTCAACATTATTATTGATATTTCTTGTCCTTATCATTAAGTTGGTCATTTTCTTGGTTGCTTTTTGTTCTCTTATTTCTGTATGTGTGTCTTTAGTTTTCCTGGTAAAGCACTCCTTTTAGAACTTCTTGAGAGCCGGGGACCAGCAGTTAGCATAATGGCTATGTCACTGGACTCCCATGTAGTCGACCGCGGTTCACGTCCCGGACCCGGTGGCTTAAAACTCACACCGGGCGCGTGTGCGTGCGTGCCCGCGTGCCCAAGATCCCGAGAGGAGAATGAAGGAGAAGGGATTGCGGTGTGGCCATCCCCCCGGGGGGGTGATTTCTCGCTTTCTGTCTCTCTGTCTCTCTCTGTCTGTCTGGCGAGCGCACGCACCCTATAGCAAAAAAATCTCAAAAAAAGAACTTCTTGAGAGCTGGTCTGGTATTAGTAAATTCTTTCAGGTTTTGTTTACCTCAGAATGTTTTTTTATCTTTTTTTTCCCATATGAAAGATAATCTTTCCAGGCATAGTACTCTTGGTTTTTCACTTAACCCTTTGAATATATTTTCCCATTCTTTGCTTGCTCACATTGTTTCTGATGAGAGATCTGATGTTAGCCTGATGGGATAAACTTTATAAGTACCTGACGTTTCTCTCTTGCCAATTTTAGTATCTTGCCTTTGGCTGTGGTTTTGGCCAATTTGGCCCAAGAAGACACATAATCTTGTTGGGTTGATTCTACTAGGGGTCCTTTGTATTCCTTGGGTCTGAATATTTGAATGCATCTCTAGATTTGGAAAGTTTTCTTCCAGAACTTCATGGAATTGACTATCAATGCCCTTAGTTTCTTCACCTTTTGGGATACCAGTTATCTGGATGTTTGGGTGCTTAATGATATCTAATATTTCTCGGATAGTAGTCTCATTTTTTTTCATTATTTTCTCAGTTTTCTTGGTTGTTTTCTCTAGGTCAGAGGTTTTGCCTTCAACATCCAAGATTCTATCTTCTGCATGGACTAATCTGCTTTTAATACTTTTGAGGGAGGCTTTGATTTCCTATATTGCAGCCTTCATCTCTAACAGTTCCATTTGATTCTTTTTGAAGGTGTGTATTTCCTCTTTCAGATCGTGCAAGAACTTCTCACCTGGAATTCATTGTCTCTTTTCTTCTACGTTTTCTGGAATTCATTGTCTCTAAGCTCTTGCATCTCGTTTAGTTTTGTCACTGTGAAAATTCTGAATTCTTTATCAGACATTTCTTTAAGTTCTATTGTACTGTCTGTAGATGATGAAGGATTTTTTTTTCACTTAAGGGAGAGATATTTTCTTGGTTTCTCCTATTTCTTATGCCTCTATAGTGATTTCTGGTCATTCTGTGAAGGAAAAAAAATCTCTCCTCTACTGTGTTTTGGAATGTGGTATTCACAGAAAGATTATGAGTTCAGATTTATAAAAAGAAGTTTCTTCCTTCCCTTTTGAAAAAGTAATGTAATACAATGTAAAGTTATATGTAATTCAATGTAATATAAAGAAGAATATGATGATAATAAAAAAAAATAAAAAAAAAAAAAAAACTATTTCTATTGCTGAATCTACGTGAGGTTTAATTGACAGTATTCAGGGCACCCATTATTTAATATCTCGACTACCTCTTAATTGTATCTTAAAACTTCTTTTAGAAGTCTGATTTTATTTCTTTCAATGCAATATAATTTCTCATAACTTTAATCAATTTGACTCTGACTCTCATTTACTATGGCAAAGACATATTACCTGTTCTTATGCTTGAAAGGATAAACTTTATAACTTATTAAAGGTAGATTATTCATCACTAAAGATTAGGAATGTCATTACTAAATTCAAATAATCAGTGTAAAAAAGCAATTTCTTAAGGTTTAAAATCTCACATTTTTAATTCATTGTTTTGTAGATCCTTGTTAACAGTTTTCCATCAAATGCCATTTTCCTTTTTAGAGCCCAAACTCTTATCTTATGCTGTTAAGCTAAGGGACCACAAGAACAGTAAGCAATAACTAAAATAATATATACCAATTTCTGAAAGTTGATATAATAGAAAATATTTTATAACACTTATTGAAAATATGAATATGCATGCGCAAAAAAAAAAAAAAAAAAAAAAGAAGTTTCTTCCTTAAAGCAGGAGGTTCAATAAACATTGAGGATTTCAGTGACCCTAAAAGTATTCAGATGCTTGACTACTGTGTACCTAGTCCTGTCTAGACACTCAGTGTATGGAGACAAGAGCAGAGTAAGAAAATTAGGTTTAAAAAAATAAATAAAAGCAAAAGGAAAAGAAAAGAAAGAGAAAAAATAAAACTAGACAAAAACAACCAAAAAAGAGAAAAAAATATTTTTAAAAGGTAAAAAATGAAAACCATGCAGCAGGACACACCTCAGATTTCAAATGGCTTCTGAAGTTAGCAAGAGAAAGAAAAGGCCTGAGGTGAGAAGTGGTTTAAAAATTTTAAATAATAACAATAAATTTAGAGAGGGGGGTCAGCAGATGGCATAGTGGTTATGTAACTGAACTCCCATGTGGCTGACCCTAGTTTGAGTCCCAGACCTGGGGGCTTCAAACTCACACCAGGCACGTGTGTGTGTGCATGCCCAAGATCCCAGGAGAAGAGAGAAAGGACTGCAGTGTGGTCAGCCCCCCACGGGGTGACTTCTTGCTTTCTGTCTGTCTCTGTCTCTGGTGAGCACACACACCCTATAGCAAAAATCTCTCAAAAAAAAAAAAAATTTAAAGAGAGAGACAGACAGAGACAGAGAGAGGACAGAGGTTGCCCTACCTTGTCTGAGTGTATCGAGAGTCTAGGAGATAAAGTTTAAAGCATAACTAGTTGCCTTGGTCCCTGAACATGCCAGGACACACCTCAGATTTAAAATGGCTTCTTGTCTGAGTGTTTTAGAAGTCTAGGATATGAGGTTTAAAGCATACCTTGAGTCATCTTGGCCTCTGAACGCACCAGGACACACCTCAGATTTAAAATGGCTTCCTGTCCAAGTGTTTTGGAGGTCTAGGAGATCTGCAAGTACTTATTTCCACCAACAAATGTTTATACTATTCTCAAATATAGCAAAGGTCTTGAATTTTTCAATTTCAAAAACTGAAATCTATCTTTTAACTAGCATCTTCATTTATATCACAGGGATGTAACTACACATTACAATTACAAATTACATTTCTCACTTACTTGGCTGTATTTCTGGAGAACTTTTGCATTTCATTTAGGAAGCATGTTTTTGATAAAAGGATAATTTTAGATGTGTTCTGAAGAACGTATGGGCATGTATACTTCATATGCACATGTTCAGATGCACTCCACTTCTCGCCCCACCCCCACCCCCATCCTGAACCGCAGCCTTAAGAATGTTTGCAACAACAAATGAGGCAATGGGACCAGAATGTACCAGATGAGGAGAAACAGACTTTGGTACTTTTGTCACCCCAAGCTCTCTGAAAATTTGAATAAGCCACCAACACTCCCTGTCTGAGCAAGCCCATCATTAGAGCATGAGATAGGAGTGATTGGTTGGTTGCTTGCTTGCTTTTTCAGTTAATTTGTGTAAAGCCCTAGGGGTTCTTCAAAATGAAAACCCTATCAAGTATAATATTTTTATGTAATTTTAAAGAGAAAAAACAAGGAAACAAAAGTCAATAGCTATGACTTCTTTTGTTTAACATCTTTCCCCATTTTTTTAACACAGGCTTAAGAGATCACTCACATCCCATGTAGTTTACCTATTTAAAGTATGCCATTGAATGAGTTTTGTATGTCTCATTATTTATTTTAATTGTGATAAAATTTACAACATAAAATTTGCCTGTTGAACCATTTTTAAATGTACAATTCAGTGATACTAATTACATTTATAATACACAACTGGCACAATTTTTCCAGAACTTGTTTATCATCCCCAGTAAAACTACCCTTCTCCTGGGACCAGCAGTTGGTATAATGGCTATGTCGCTAGACTCCCATGTAGTCGACTGCGGTTCAAGTCCTGGACCCGGCACGCCAGGCATGCATGCCCAAGATCCTGAGAGGAGAAAGGATTGTGACGTGGCCATCCTACCTAGGGGGTGATTTCTCTCTTTCTGTCTCTTTGTCTCTCTCTGTCTTTGTGGCGAGCACATGCACCCTATACCAACTCCTGCAAAAATAAACAAAAACAAACAAATGAAAACCCTACCTCCTCCCAGTCTCTGCTGGCCTCTAGTCTACCTTCCATCCCTACGGATTTATACTAGGTACTTCATATAAGTAGACCACACATATTTGTCATTTTATGCCTGGCTTATTTCACTGAATATAATGTTTTCAGGGTACATTTATGTAGTGGCATGTATCAGAACTCCATTTGTTTCGATGGCTAAATAATATTCTGCTTCATGTATATCCCACATTTGATTTATCAATCCCTCTGTTGATGAACACGTCAGTTGTTTCGACTTTGTGGCTATTATGAGTCATGCTGTGGTGAACACTGATGTGTAAGTATTAATAACTCTTTAACTCCCTATTTTCCATTCTTTGGGGTGTATAACTAGGAGTAGAATTGCTTGGTCATTTGGTAAATCTCTGCTTAGCTTTGGGAGGACTTTTTCTTTTTAATGGGATTACTTTTTGGGGGGTGGTGGTGGAGGGAGTTTGCGATAGGGTATGTGTGCTCACCAGAGAGAGATAGATAGGGATAAGGAGAAAGTGAAAAACCACTCCCCCCCCCCGCCAGGTATGGCCATGCCACAATCCCTTCTCCTACAGTCTCTCCTCAAGATTTCAGGCATGCACGCACAAACACACACGCAGCATGATTTTCAAGCTTCTGGGTCCAAGAATCTAACTGCATAGTTAGCCATGGGCTAACTATTGGAACTAAAAGAGAGAGTCATTTCTCAAAAGTTGACAACAAAGCAGAGTTGAAAGAAAAATCATCAAGAGATCTTGAGGAGACCACTCTGGAGAGTAGCAAAAATAAATGCAAAGTCTCTGAGACAGGTAGAGGCATGACAAGGTTAGGAGAGAACAGCAGGTTAGGGTGGCTGTGAAAGTGACAAGGAGAGGAAGGTGAAGTGAAGGTCTAATTATATGGTGATGGGAAGCCATTGGAGAGTTGGAGCAAGGGATAGAATATAGTTAGTTATTCTCTTTAGGAAAAAGAAAGGTGAGACTTGGAGAGTTTATTTAAATGATTTTACCAACATTGTTAGCTGCTTATAACAGATCAAGATTCAGGGGACCAGCAGATGGTGTAATGGTTATGTCGCTGGACTCCCACGTAGTCAACCAGGGTTTGAGTCCTGGTTTTTATGGCTTAAAACTCATGTCGGGCATGCGTGCGTGCATGTGTGCGTGTGTGTGTGTGCCCATAATCCCAAGAGAAGAATGAAGGAGAAAGGATTGCAGTGTGGCCATCACCTTTTTTTTTTTTTGGGGGGGGGGGGGTGATTTCTCTCTTTCTCTCTCTGTCTCTCTGGTGAGCACATGTGCTATATAGCAACAAAAAGATTCAGGCCCAGGCAGATTGATTCCAGATGTAGGCTCTTCACCATCATGCTGTGGACTTGAACATGAGTCTGATGATATTCCTGGCTGGCTGTCATTGCTACAGAGAACTGTCCTGCCACGTGCAGTGCCTGTCAGTAGGCTTGGTTTATGGAGCAAGCCTTGCCAGGCACATCACCTGCAGCCCCAAAGCCTCTTGATTCTCTCCCTTAGGCATGATGCACTCTCCTGGATTCGATGGCAACAGCAGCCTCAGCTTCCAGATGCTGATGAATGCAGACAGCCTGTACACGGCTGCTCATTGCGCTCTGCTCCTCAGCCTGAAACTCTCCCACGGTGACTACTACAGGAAGCGGCCGGCCCTGGCGCCGGGCATGATGGTGAGTGATCTCAAGTCCACACTTAGAGGCAAGCTGTGGCCTCCAGGGCTGTGCAGCCAGGCACTGGTGCCTTGAGAGGAACGTAGTATGTGTTCTTCCACACTGCCCTGAACTGACAATGTCTGTGGAGCTTTGGTGGGTGGAAAGAGGATGGTGGCAGGGCACAGGTATGCACTGTGCACAGCTCTGTGAGGGACATAGCTGCCCACTGGGCCCCAGACGGGCAGCACCCCAAGTGGAAACGGTTGCCTTCCAATGACCTAGTAACTCCATCTGGTGACATCATTAAACACGTGTGCATAGATGTGTTTAAAAAAAACATAACATCAACAGGTTTAAGTGAGATCAGGAGATGTGCAAGAAATTTGCTGAAAATTAAAGCATACTGTAGTGGGGCCGGCAGGTGGTGTGGGTGGTTAAAGGTTCTAGATTCTCACATGGCCTATTGCAGATCGAGTCCTGGACCTGGCAGCTTGCTTTCTCACTTTCCCTCTCTTCTCTCTCTCTCTCTCTCTCTCTCTATCTCTCTCTCTGGTCGAATTAAAAAATAATAATAACAAAGGGAATTAAATAAATAATTCATTTTTAAAAAAATAAAAAGAGAGCGAGATAAAGCATACTGTAGCAAGACTCTTCATTGAATGCCAAAATGTGCCCAGACCTACTCATGCAGCAGAACTAATCTTACTGTCAATAACAAAGCACCTCCTGGGAGGTGTGGAAGGAGAACAGTGTTGATTTCTGTAGTTGGCTCCCCTTGACTGAGCAAGCCATTGATTACTGTACCCTAATCTCAATGCCGACAGGCAGGCCTAAACCCATGGATCTGCATGAAGGCAATCGACAATGATTTGTTCATTTAATAAATTATAAATACCCAAGGGCGAATGATTTCTTACTTTGTAAGAAAGTCAAATATCTCTTAACGTGCATATGTTCCCTCAAGGAGCACATCCCCTGTGACCCTGTTGGGGTGGTATGAAAGGGAAGCTCTGTTGCAGACACCTGCACAGTTTCTTACCCCTCCTACACATCAAAGAACCAAAATACAAAATGCCATACCCCCAGGCGGTCTCCAGGGCATGTCATAAATACGATGGGCTTCAGGAAGGTTGGGACTCCATCTCAGCTCCTCCTTTCTTGCTGCCTCCGACCCCCATACACAACCTTGGCGCATGTTGGGGTGTGTGACGGGAGGAGGCAGCAGAAGAGCTTAGCAGCTGCTCATTTGCAGGGGATCGTGCCGGTCACTTCCGATGTCCTCTGTCTCTGTAGAAGGAGTTCATGAAGCAGGTCCAGAGCAGCGGGGTGCTGATGGTCTTCTCCCAGGCCTGGATCGAGGAGCTCTACCACCAGGTGCTCGACAGAAACCTGCTCGGGGAAGCCGGCTACTGGGGCAGCCCGGAAGATAACAGCCTGGCCCTCATCACCATGCTGACTGGTCAGTGGCTCCTTCGAGGCTTCCTGGCCCTCGGCAGCGTAGGAAGGCTCACAGTGCAAAGCCATCTGCCCTGAGGCAGACTTCGACCCGACTCCCACACAGCTTCCCTGGCAGCTGTAGACAGTTCCAGGAAGTGTCACGAATCACCTCGCAGGAGTTTCCTGTCCTTTCTCCATGTCCACAGAGCTCTTTAGATTTGGATAGACTGAGCACCTTTGCCTATTATAAAACTATAGGACTTAGGACCAGCAGGTGGCAAAACGGTTACATCGCTGGACTTCTAGACCTGGCAGCTTAAAACTCATGCCGGGCATATGTGTGTGCATGCATGCCCAAAATCACAAGAAGAGGATGGTGGAGAAGGGATTGTGGTATTGGCCATCCCCTCTGGGAGATGATTTCTTACTTCCTGTCTCTCTGTCTTTCCAACAAGTGCATATGCTCTATAGCAAAAATCTCGCTCTAAAAAAACAGATAAATAAAACTACAGGTCTTGAGGCTAGCAGGTGGTGTGGTAAAGGCCCTAGACTCCCACATGGTCTACTACAGTTAAAGTCCTGGACCCAGCGGCTTGGGAACACACTGGGTGCATATATGTGCATGCCCAAACTCCTGGGAACAGAATGGAGAAGGGATTGCGGTGTGGCCATCTCCGCAGGGGGTGATTTCTCACTTTCCCTCTCACTATCTGTCTATGTTTGTCTGTGTCTGTCTGTCTGTTTCTTTTTTTTTCTCTCTCTCCCTGTCTGTCTGTCTCTAGTGAGTGTATGGACCCTATGGCAAAAACCTAAAAAAGAAAAAAAAAAAAATACAAAAAACTAAAAGCCTCATCTGTCCATACACAGCACTTTCTGGGCACTAAGCCCAGGCTTGTTCCAGGAAGTGCCCCCATGCTAATAGATCCCTTGTATCATTCAGTGCTCTGGGATTTGACATAATGGTGAAGTTGGCTTCATTCCCATTTCCTGTCCATATCAGAGATCCTCCCATCCCTTCCCAGCTGTGCCAGAATTCAAAATAATGCCAAAGAGTTGCCCACCCTCTTTGTATTCTGTGCCTGGAGTTTTAAAAATCCTGTTTAATTAATAGAAATTTCACAGGACAGCATAAAGAGTAGTATGCTATAGTGTTATGTGGCGATTTTGTTTTATTTTAATTTGTTTTTCATGGCCTAGCCATGATGTCAGATAAAGATCAGAAAGTACTCAAAAGTTTGGTCTGGTAATCTGTAGCTTTGATAAATTAGATTTTCAGCCTTGTCCTGTATTTGATCTGAGTCCTCAGACTGGTTCTGATCTCGGTTACCCTCTCCTGGCACCAGCTGGCAGGATATGTAGGGACCAGTTCTATGTCACACACACACACAAACACACACACACACACACACACACACCGCCCCGCCCTCTATGTAGCATCCCATATCCTCAGACAGTGCAACGGAGCTCTGCACCAGAACTGGATGGTCCAGCTGGGAGGTAGGATCCGTTGTCCAAAGGGTATGTCATGTTACCTGTTGTTGATACTGGGGTCTCTCATGAAGGGTCTGAATGGATTACTGCCAGGTGGAACCCAACAGTGAGGAATTTAGGAATAGGCTCTATTCAGGAATCAGGCAGTTAAGACATGTAGTGAGCTCTGTCTACAGGTGGTAGAGTTTTGGCTGTGGTCTGGCTTTTGGGGTCTTGCTTCCAGAACTAGGATACAATTGTGAGAACAAGGCTGGGTCCCAAACTTTAGGGATCAGGGTCACTGGTTAGGTGACCAAATTGTATCTTGTTAATCATGATAGCATTTACATCCATTTGAAAAATAATAGTTGATGTACACATGACACATCTGTTTAGTTTATCTGTAAGTATTGCTTAGTTTCTGTCTTTTTCTACAACCTCTTTTTAGTAGAGACAGAAGATATAACTCAGAGCTTATAAATGCCTTGGAATTTGGGTAGAGATCCTAAACATACCATATTTAATTTCCAAATACCATAGTTTCTGCCAAAAGTGATCTCTGCATCCCTTCTCCAGACCTTAATAAAAGGAGTCATTCAGAAGATGTAAGCTGAACAAATAACAGACTATTCATGGTAGCCATATTCATTAGTCATCACTCTTAATCAGCCATCGCTTTTATAATGAAACGTAAGCTCAAATGCCTTGTACATGGGGAAGTTATTTAACTTGAGATTATGACAGGACAACGGGCTTTTCATCATAACAAGATGTAGTTCTATAAATCTCTGGCAAATCCTAGGTGCGAAGTGACAAGTGAATCTGAACAGCAGCTAATGTAGAGTTTGGACATTTCTACCTGATATTTTCATTATGTCCAAGGAGAAGCATAGCAGCAAACTCAGCGTCAACACTCTACTGATCGTGGGCTTCCCTACGTCATGTCAGAGTGTTCTGGAGAATTGTGGACTTGTGGTGCTTCATTAAACTTTATGTTACTTGAATTCATCAATTTCTTGCCTAGCACATAGGAAACATTATAACATGATAAATAGCAACTCCTGGTGAATGTCATTAGACCTTCTGACCATAAGTGAAAGTAACTTCATTGCAGAGGAGCTGACCTGTTCCCACCTTGGCAGCCATATGCATTTCTTTCCACCTTTGGTTCTGATGTATTGCCCAGGCCTCTTCAGGCTTCGTGGGACTTCTGTAAGAATCAAAGACATAGTAGAATAATTTTTAAACATCAAAGTGTCATCCTAGGACTTCAGAACAAATTTATTCTCCCCTGCTTTCTCATGCTCTCCCTGTGCTGCATTCAAGATGTTAACCACATCTAAGTACATACATGTGTTTCAATTCCATTATCACTTCTCCAGGGGTTGTCAAGGAATTGGGACCCAGAGAATAGAGTATCTGGGCCAGGGATATTAGGCTACAGAAGCCCAACCTTCTCAACTTCAAATCCATTCATTCTTGCCGGCATGTTAAGGAGTAGTTTGTTAGCAAATTCTATAGATGGGAATTTGTTTTCACAAAAATTTAAATATGAACATTTAGGATCCCATTTGGAGTTGATTTACAGTATTGTACCGACAGGCCTGGATGAAAGTCAGGAGACATGAATACTAAATCTAATGTTCTTGAGCAATTTTTCTACTTTACATATTTGTTTTCTCCTCTGTGCAAGAGGGAAAATAATAGTGACCCTGCCTACCTACTTAGAATTGTTGGGATGATCAAATGAATATAAGGAAACACTTGGAAAGTTATGCAGAGTTTTTGTCGATATTATTAAATATACTTTGCTATAATAATATATAATTATCTGACCAAAGAGGCTTATTGTCTTCTTAATTCTTGTGAGAAAGGTCTAAAAGAAAAAATCCACATTATAGTAACCCATAAATATAAAATTTGGGAATAATGCCATGACTTTGAATTTAAAAAAAAAAATCATATTCCAAGATCAAGACATTCTAAATCAGTCGATTTTCTAACAACAGAGAGGTAGCTGAATTTATCTTTATTTTTTTAAAAAATGTTTTGACAATGAAAGAAAACTGAGTTGAATGAATCAAACTAGATTTGTAATAGTCTGATAGAAGGTTACTACATACTTGGGACATAATAGATACAGTGAATATATATTGAAAAGCATGGATATTGTGGGGGCCATTTTAAGAGAGACTTTTACTATAGGGCACATGTGCTTGCTTAAGGGACAGACAGAAAGCGCGAAATCACCCCCCCAAGGGAGATGGCCACACCACAATCCCTTCTCCTCCATTCACCTCTTGGGATCTTGGGTATGCACACACACGCTCCTGGTGTCAGGTCCTGGTGTTTAAGCTGCCAGGTCCGGGACTTGAACCACAATCAACTACATGGGAGTCCAGTGATGTAACAACCATTATGCTATCTGCTGGTCCCCAGAGAGGCCATTTGTTTTTGACCAGGGTGCTTTATTTAGAGAAAACTATGCTCTTTCCTTGCAGACATTGATGGCTTAGAGAGCAGTGCCATTGGTGGCCAGCTGATGGCCTCGGCTTCGACAGAGTCTCCTTTCACCCAGAGCAGGAGAATCGATGACTCTACAGTGGCAGGTAATGACTTGGATCTTAAGTTTATGCATATACAGAGATTGCTTGTGTTATCAGCAAGTCAGTTACTATATGGTGACATAAATGAATTCAGATTGTTAGTCATGTTAGGAAAAGTAACGGATGGAAGTCACTTAGCATCATCCAGATGATGCAACATACATTATTTCTAAACATAAAAGGAAATGCAGTCTAATACAATCCTTTACATTATATTTCCTGTCATAGAATTGTATGCGACTCAGTATTGTGAACTGGATGGCTCGAGACGCCCACCATCCATTGCCAGGCTGTTTCTGTCTCTGGAAAACAACATTTTTCCTTCATGTTCTAGGTATGGCATTTGCTCGCTATATCCTGGTTGGCTGCTGGAAGAACTTGATTGATACTCTATCAACACCCCTGACTGGCCGAATGGCAGGGAGCTCTAAAGGGCTGGCCTTCATTCTGGGCGCTGAAGGCATCAAAGAACAGAACCAAAAGGAGCGCGACGCCATCTGCATGAGCCTCGACGGGCTGCGAAAAGCCGCACGGCTGAGCTGTGCCCTAGGTACCAGCACGAACAGGACTGGCCCACCTGGCCTGAGGGGGCCCCTGCAGGATGCTCTGGGAATGGCCCCCGTGGGAAGAAGGCTTTTACAAAGTGCTCTCTTAGGGACAGTGGTTAAGTACAAACTCAGTTGGGCTAGCTGGTGACACGGTGGTTCAGGCGCCTGGATCCCACATGGCTGACTATACGGTTTGAGTCCTGGACCCAATGGCTTGAAACACACATGGGGCAACTGTGTGTCCATACCCAAAACGATGAGAGGCAAATGGTGGAAAAGGGATTGTGGTGTGGCCACTCTCCCAAAGAGATGCTTTCTCACTTCACCCCTCACCTAACCTCTCCAGTAAAAGCATGCACCCTATAGGAAAAATTATCCAAAAAAGAAAGACCCAGTTAAGAGAGAACTGTTTTGAGGCCAGCAGATGGTGTAGCACTTACATTGCTGGACTCCCACATGGCTGATAGCAGTTTGAGTCCCGGACCCAGAGACTTGAAACTCATGCTGGGTACATGAGCCTTCATGCCCAAGATCCTAGAACGAGAAGGGATTGCAGTGTGGCCATCCCCCTGAGGGGTCATTTCTCACTTTCCCTCTCACTGTCTCTCTTTCTGGAGAGTGTACACACCCTAAGGCTAAAACCTCTTAAAAAAAAAAAAAAAAGATAACTGTTGTCTTCTCTGAAGGGGTTGCTGCTAACTGTGCCTCAGCTCTTGCCCAGATGGCGGCTGCCTCCTGTGTCCAGGAAGAGAAAGAGGAAAAGGAGGTCCATGAGCCCAGCGATGCCATAGCGCAAGGTAACAGCTGAGGGCCAGAGTCCCCCTGTGCCTTGGCTACTGCGTGCACACACCTGCACACACCCGCACACAGGAGCTGACACACTAGTCCCCTTCCATGTGGAATAGCCCCTGAGCACGCGATCCCACTGGCTCACAGACATGGATGATCTATCAAGGTCTTACAGTAGGTCCCTCTGAGAGACATGCTGACCCTGGCAATGGGGCATGCAGCTGGCTGCTACCTGGGTGAGCTACCACCCCTGTCTTCTAGCCGGGGGCTCTGGCGCTATGAAGAAGTCACATGTGAAGAGTCCCCAGGTTCTATGGGAGGAGGCAGATTGGCTGGTTTCCTGCATGGGAAAATCACACAGGTGGAGGAAATTCATGAGAGAGAACAGACTCAGAAAGACTTTGTCTTGTCAGAAAAAAATCTGAGCTTCCTGAACTCAGGAAAGGGTTGATTTTTAACTTGCTAAAGTGAGTTAGTCAATAGGGACCGACAGGTGACATGGTGGTTGGGGCACTGGATTCCCACATGGCTGACTGTGGTTCAGGTCCCATATCTGTGGCTTGCTTTCTCACTTTCCCTCTCTCTCTTTCCCTTGGTCTCTCTCTAGTCAAATAAAAATAATAATAATAATAATGATAACAACAATAATAAATAATGTTAAATCTTTAAAAAATGTCTTTAAAGTAAGTTAGTCAATAGAACTGATGATTATCTAATACAGACATAAAGGAAGAGAATGACCTCCCTAACAGCAGTGGGAGCTGAACGACAACAAACAGAAGAACAAACACAAGCATGGTCCAGATTGTGCTGGTGCCAAAATGAAGAGCTAGTCACAGAAACAGCCATACAATTTTAGCTGATACATATAATTTAGGTCAGTGCTCCTCAAACTTGAATAGAGATCAATTTGAAAACTGAGCAGTTCTTACATGTCCACAATGTTAACAACAACAACAACAACAACAACAAAAAAAAAAAAACGCATTTTTACTCAAGTGTTGTACAACCATGAGATACGTAAACATTGACTTTTATACTTCTTAAAAACCATAGAACCTGGTGCCAGCAGATGGCATAATGGTTATGTCACTGGACTCCCATGTAGTCAACCATGATTTGAGTCCCGGACCTGGTGGTTTAAAACTCATTCTGGCATGTATGCCCAAGATCCCAAGAAGAGAATGGAGGAGAAGGGATGTGGTGTGGCCATCCCCCCAGGGGGTGATTTCTCACTTTCTGTTTCTCTGTCTCTTTGGTGAGCACATGCATCATATAGCAATAACCTCTCATAAATAAATAAATAAATAAATAAATAAAACATAGAGCCAAAACCAATATTCAAATTACATACAAATAAAAAATAAAATTAGTTTCACAATCAGGAGACAAATGATGTTTTTCTAACACTTTGCCCTTTATAACAGGAATATGATTCCAATTCCTTTGAAGTTAGCTTGCTGCATCTCTGGGCTCCAAACCATCACTCAGTGATCTCACCACATCCAGGGACTTGAAATCTTTATTCAAGGAGGACAGTATGTCATTTGGCTGTGCCTTGGCATTTTACATAATTAAGTCATCTTAGAATCATACATAATTTTTTAGAAAGTATTATTTGAAGCTCACAGATACCAATAGAAGTTCAGGGAATGGAATGATATGGTAATTTTCAGGTATAAAGCAGTCATCTTGGTGCTCAGAATGGACATATATAATTTTAGAGATGATTAGTATAACATTAAAAAAAAAACTCAGGAAATCTGCAAACCACTAGGAATTCTCACATTACCAGTTTAAGGGGAGAGTGAAGGGTCTGGGCACAGATTGTCTGAGCTGGAGTCAACACAGGAAGTCCATCCACACAGCTGCACCTGGCCCAGAGCCCATGGATGGGTCCAGAAGGAGTTGCACCTCCCAGCTCAGGACCCATCCGGCTTCTGGAGCCATAGTGCTGGGATCATTAGTGTGTGGGGCCTGTGGGATGGGGCATCTGCATGATGAACCCTGGGGACCTGCCACAGAGGAGCTCGCTGCCCGTCAAGTCTCTCGTTCCCCTTAGCTCTTGCATGATGACACATTCATTTTCATCCTTTTTCTCTCCCTTTCTGTCTCCCTCACTCAGACTGTTATTTTAATAAATGTCTTTCTGGCACAGTGAAACTAAAAGTGGAGCAGAAACTGGAGCAGATTGGGAAGGTGCAGGGGGTGTGGCTGCACACAGCCCACGTCTTGTGCATGGATGCCATCCTCAGCGTAGGCCTGGAGATGGGAAGCCACAACCCGGACTGCTGGCCACACGTGTTCAGGTGCATGATGGGAACCCACCCCCAGATGGCACCAACCCTGCCTTGGGAAGCCCGGGACTGGTGGAGGGGGGTAAATCTGGGGTTCTGCAGTGCTTAAATAGATTACGGTAAGGCACAGAGTTTGAATAAACTCCAAACAAGAGAGCGGTAGAGAAGAGTGAATAAAGTGCATCTGAATATGTGGTGGAGGACAGTGTCAAGGCTGGATTTAGGGACGTGTGATTTTATCTGTGGACCTAGTCTATGAGACAGATGCATTGTACCAAATGGAAAATAACTGATGTCTTAAACAGCGGATGGGAGAACACCATGTAAGTGAAGTGAATACTGTGTACATTGAAAACCTGGTCACGTGTCACTGCTGTGTGTTTACCAGCGTCCTCATTATTTAAATGACTGTGGATAGCTTATATGGATATTTAAAATACAAGATGCCTACTTTTGGGACCAGCAGTTAGCGTAATGGCTATGTCGCTGGACTCCCACGTAGTCGACCGCGGTTCGAGTCCCGGACCCGGAGGCTTAAACTCACGCCGGGCGCGTGTGCGTGCGTGCCCAAGATCCCGAGAGGAGAATGGAGGAGAAGGGATTGCGGCGTGGCCATCCCCCCTGGGGGGTGATTTCCTGCTTTCTGTCTCTCTGTCTCTCTCTGTCTGTCTGGCGAGCACACTCGCCCTATAGCAAAAACCTCTCAAAAAAAAAAAAAAAAAAAAAAAAAGATGCCTACTTTTAATTTAGTGATAGACAAAAAAAAAAAAAAAAAAAAAAATGTGTCTTAAAGGTGGGCCAAAACTCCAGTACTAAGCTTTGTAGCATCTACATGAAAAAGAAACTCTCCACCAGGTGCTTCCAAGATGGAAGCAAAGATAGCACCAGAGTCCGAGTCCTTCTGCAAGGAAGACAAAAAGTATGTCCCCCAAGCACTACCACCAGGACAGGCCCAGGGCAATGGAGGCAGCACAAGATGAGGCACCAGGCAGGTGTCAGCTATGCTGTTCTTGGCCCAGCACATGCCTGAGACCCTGAATCTCGACAGTGCAGGCAGAGTTGGTGACAAGAGCACGCTGGCCCAGGATACCCGCCAGATTTGAGTTCGGTTTGCGGTCTTCAGAGCGAACAAGGCCATGATTGTCAAGTTCAAAGAGAAGCATGCAGGTTATTCAAGGGTTGCAAAATGAACCTCAGGAGGAACAGGTGAAAGGACCAGGATGAACCAGCCAGGAGCAAAATGGGTTTCACTATGGAGGCTGGTGACCTGCTCTGCCTTGCTCTCAAAAGGAAAGACAGAGAGACTCGGAATGTACCTAAGCGATGTGTGTGGGACTGAAAGCTTCCTGACTACAGAACATCTGAGTGGATTGTCCAGGATGCTCTTTACCAGTGACTGGACTGACTGCTGGGGTGAGGGAATCTCTCAGGAACCATCTTAGTCCCAGGTTCTAGTGGAACTTGGAAGCTGGCAGTTGTGCCACATGTTGTGACCCCTCCTCTGTGTTGGCAGGGATCAAGTGACATCGTCCACCCCCATTCCCCACCTAACACGAGCAATATGAGCTATTAGGACAGGAAGAATATGGTCAGGCAGAACCCCACGTGGCCACAAGTCCTTCCGGCCATGGCACGCTCATTCTGGGAGCCCCAAAGTAAGGAACTGCTTCCCAGCTCCTCATCAGAGCACTATAGGGGGGAACAGAGACCCAGGGGAAAATGGTTCAACCATCCAGAGTCCAGTTAAGCCGGTAAGCGGGACCGGAAGGAGCTGGGCACTCAACCGCTTCTGTGCCTGCCTTTCTCCCCGTGGGGTGAGAGAACCTGGGGAGCTCCTTAGGTTCCAAGGCTGTCTGGTCCAACTCCAAATACATGCGTGCGTAGTGAGGAATGAGGAAGGAGGGAGAGGCTGCCCGTGCTAAGAAGAAAGCAGAAACATCAGGAGGCCCACAGAGCTGGTGCCTTGCCGGGCCTTCTCACCGTGGGAGGGATCGTGCTGGCCGGCTCCGCGCGGCGCCTAACGGTGCTTGTCTGTCCTCTCCTAGGGTGTGTGAGTACGTGGGCACGCTGGAGCACACGCACTTTGGTGACGGCACCTCGCAGCCCCCTCTGACCATCAGCCAACCCCAGAAGGCGCCCGGGGGCCCCGGCCTGCTTGGGGACCCAGAGTGTGAGGGCTTGCCCCTGGAGCAGAGCCGGGAGCAGGGGCGCGCCCTGAGCGCGGCCCCCATCGTCCAGCCACTTTCCATCCAAGAGCTGGTGCGAGAAGGCAGCCGGGGCCGGGCCTCCGACTTCCGGGGAGGCAGCCTCATGAGCGGAAGCAGCGCCGCGAAGGTGGTGCTCGCCCTCTCCACCCAGGCGGACAGGTGCGCCCTTCACCCCTGCCCCAGGCTGCCCACCGGGCAACCTCCAGGCAACACCCACATCCATCTGTCTGGGCTCAGAATGGATCCAGGGACGACTGGGTTTGTAGCAAGTTGTTTCAACCTCTGTCCTGGTCTGTTTAGCGGTGCTGTAACAGAATACCTGAGGCTGGGTGACCTCTAAGGAAAAGAGTTTATTTGAGTCACACTTCTGAAGGCTGGGAAGTCCAAGAAGCCTGGTACCAGTATCTGCTAGGCTCTAGCGAGAGCCACAAGCTGGCCACAACCCAGAAGGGGCGGAAAGGCCGGCCTGGGTGTGCATGGCCACGCCCCAGCAGTGGCATTTGCTTCTTGACAGCCTGCTCTCAGGTATTGACCCATCTCTGCAGAGGGAGAACTCCTTCCCTCCCATGAGACAGCATTAATTCTTTCATGAGGATAGTGCCCAGGTTCCGGACACTGCCCACTAGGCCCCACCTCCTCTCATAGATTTTATCTGGGACAAAGTTCTCAGCACCTGAGCCTTTGGGCCGACATACCATTATCCAAACCACAGTAACCTCTTTGGCTCACTTTCAAGCATAGTTCTCCCTATGCCATGCCCCGTGCTTAGAATGTGCTGTGTTTTCAGGACTCAGACTGTAGGTCTGAGGGAGGCTACCTGGGGAAGCTCTGCACTTGCTCGGTGATCCCAGGCATCCTCACCTCCTGGGGTCCTGGTTTCTATATTGGAAAACTGGGTCATTTAAAAAGGTAACTCACAAGCTGTGAGGTTAAATTAATTAGTCTACTTAAAGCACCTAGAATAGCATGTGGCAGACAGTGAAAATCCATTATTTTCACAATTATTGCAGTTTGCAAAACCCCATACCCAGGAGTGTGGTATGTTCATGTATTAATGCCCAACAACCACATTAAGATTAAGAGGGAAGATAAACAATCACCCCAACTGTTTGATGACACTTCTTGATGTTGAGTCTTTCTGGCACCCACCACACATGGTATTGCCTCACCTAACTCTTCAGGACCTGGTCATTATGCTTCAGGCTACTCAACATGGACACAACGACATTTATACAAGGAGGATGGACAGGAAGAGGAGGACATGTGGACACATTCTTAACTGTGCTGAGGCCCAGACAGACCTGGCCTCCTTTCCGGCTTTGACACTAACCGGCTACAGGGTCATGTCCACGTTCGTACCTGTGCTGAGACTTGGTGTCTCTATCTATTGGGTTGGCGGAAAAGTCATGACATATTTGTGCCTAGAAAATATAGAAAAACAAGTCATGACTGTTGTAATAGCTTAATACTAACCCAGTGCAATCATCATTTCTTCCTGCTTGTCCATCAAGACAGTTGTAGAATTGTTTTGGAATCTAGACAGTGACTTAAAGGTGTCAGGTAGGGACTAGTTTCTTCCTAGGGGAGGGGGAGAAGAAATGGTTTAATGAGATCCAGGAACCAACTGTATCAAAATTAGATTTATTAGGGACCAGCAGTTGGACTCCCTGTAGTCGACCGCGGACTCCCATGTAGTTGACCGCGGTTCGAGTCCCAGACCTGGCAGCTTAAACTCACGCTGGGCACGTGTTTGTGTGTGCCCAAGATCCCAAGAGGAGAATGGAGGAGAAGGGATTGTGGCATGGCCACCCCCCCCCGGGGGGGGGGGAGTAATTTCTCACTTTCTGTCTCTCTGTCTCTCCGTCTTTCTGGCAAGCACACACGCCCTATAGCAAAAGCCTCTCTCCTCCCCCCAAAAAAACTTAGATTTATTAAGTAACCAAGAAAATGTATTTGTTTCAGTAGTTTGTAAATGTGTATCTACTGATTCCCATCAGAAACGACTCAGGATCCCATTCCTGTTACAGACTCTGCCTTGGGCAGTACATGGCACCCACAGTGCCGCTTGCCCTTTTTCACTGATGCCTGGGAGCGAGCAGTGAGCAACCAAGCACCACAGAAGGCTGGCACGCCTCGTTCCCCATGGTGGCCACACACAACTCATTTTCGAGCTTTGCATTCCTCATTACAGTGACCCTCAGATCCTCCTCTGAGTCCTGCCTTCACATTCCCCTCCTTCCTAATCCTTCCACTGGAATTCCTGGGTCTGGCTGAGTGGAAAACAAAAGAAGCCACAGGGTCCATCATACTAGGGGACATTCTTTAACCCAAAAAATATTTGAGCTTCCCTCATGTCCAGGGCTCTGGGTATGAGGTCAGTCTGTGCCCTGGGGGAGGGATTTATGGGGAGTTTTTCTTTACTGCTTTTATAACCTCTCTGTACTAAGCCCAGCATTGTATTCATCAGGTATAGGCAAACAAAAGTCTCTTGATTGATTTCCTATTTTATTTTTTAATACAGTTTATTTATTCAAAGGTAATTCTTGAGATTTCAGCCCCAATTACTCAGTTTCTGGGAATGAGGCTTTACCATTTTTTTCATAGTGCCTACCATAGTGGGGCTAGACCATAAAGAAGCAAAGTTTTGTTTTGTTTTTGCTATAGGGTGCGTGCATTCACCAGAGAGAGAGAGAGGAAGTGAGAAATCACCACCACCCCCCCCCCCCCCCGCCCCGGGAGATAGCCATGCCACAATCCCTTCTCCTCCTTGAGATTTTGGACATGCACACACCTAGTGTGATTTGCAAACCTCCAGGTCCAGTACTCGAACCACATATTCAGGCATGTGGGATCCAGCACCTTAACCTCTATGCCACCTGCTGGCCCCAAAGATTTTTTTTTTTAATAAATGTGCTTTGTACCCTTCAGATTAGCATCTCATGGTTAAAGCTGACTTATACTAAGTGATAATAGCTATAATAATAACATACATTTGCCTACAGTGTTTACACAGCATTTTCATTAATTACATCGACAAAATTACCATAATCAGTCTGCCAAAGAGACCTTGTTGAATTGTTTCCAAATAACAGATTTCTTTCTATTTGTATTTAGGCTCTTTGAAGATGCTACTGATAAGTTGAACCTAATGGCTTTGGGAGGTTTTCTTTACCAGCTGAAGAAAGCGTCACAGTCCCAGCTTTTCCATTCCGTCACAGATACCGTTGATTACTCTCTGGCAATGCCAGGTAATTCACCCCCTGGAGAAACTGTGCTGAGAGGCTAGCAGGACACAGCCCAGGTCTCTGATCCCAACAGCAGATTCAGCTCCACATCCTGTCTCACTGACTAAGACCAAGTGCAGACTGTCTGGTTGTGAGGCATGATGTGGGGTGGTGGCATATTCTCTGTGAATGGAAATGTCACTACCACTGCTACAGGGATTACCTCTGGAACTGAGCTGGCTTGTCCTGCTATGTTTGGGGTTTGTGATGTGAAAACTGGCTGCTACTTAGGGTACAGGCTTCACACAAGGATTGGGAACCCTCCTCCATATCACAAAGCACACCACTTGTCTCAGTCCAGCTAACTTCTGGAATCACTTACTCGACTTAAGGGGCAGTAAAGAAAAATGGAAGGGTTGGCAGGAACCTTACAGCCTATTTCATAACCGGTCTCAGAGGCATATCCCATTAACAATGAGTCAGTGTCTTTTTTTTAAATTCTTTTTTTCAAGAAAAGCAGCTTTAGTTTTAATAGATCGAAATCAAAAAAATGTCAAGAGAAATTTGCTTAAGACTTAAAGCCAGGAAAAAGGTTAGGATTCAGTTCAAACAGTAGGTAGATGAAACTATCAATAGTTCAAGAGAAAACAAAAAAAATCTTTAAATATGGAAAACAAAGCACAGAAGAAAATCAGTAATGTTTTAGTCAAAAGTCATAAAATTCTCTTTCACCGGTTCAGTCTCATGTAATCTCTCTTCTTTTAAATTTGCAGGGTTACTGTGGTCTGATATTTCCATTTAAACTCTGGAAGTTAACATTCAACTCCAGACTTGTCTCTACCATTAGGCTGGCCATTTTCTTTGTTGTTTTTTTGTACTCTTATTTCTGTGTGTCTGACTTTAGTTTTCCTGACATAGCACTCCCTTCAGCACTTCTTGGAGAGCTGGTCTGGTGTTGGTTAATTCTTTCAGGTTTTGTTTATCTGAGAATGTTTTTGTCTCTTTTTTTTCCATATGAAGGATAATCTTGCTGGGTATAGCATTCTTGGTTGAAAGTGTTTTTCACGTAACAGTTTGAATATATTTTCCCATTCTTTCCTTCCTTGCATTGTTTCTGATGGAAGGTCCAATTTAGCCTCATGGGATACCCTTTGAAAGTAACTTGACATTTCTTTCTTGCCAATTTTAGTATCTCATCTCTGTCTGTGGTTTTGGTCAATCTGGTTATGATGTGCCTTGGAGAAGATCTTTTTGGATTGATTCTATGTGGGATCCTTTGTATTTCTTGGATCTGGATATTTGAGTGCCTCCCTAGGTCTGGAAAGTTTCCTTTCAGGATTTCATGGAATAGATTATCAATGTCCTTATTAGTTTCTTCACCTTCTGGGATACTGATTATCTGGATGTTTGGGCGTTTAATGGTATATAGTATTACTCGTATATTATTTTCATTTTGGGGAGTCATTTTCTCAGTCTTTTTGATGAATTTTTCTAGGTCAGAGGTTCTATCTTCTACATCTGAGATTCCATCTTCTGCATGATCTAATCTGCTTTTAGTACTTTCAAGGGAGATTTTGATTTCCTGTATTACAGTCTTCATCTCTAACAATTTCATTTTATTCTTTTTTATGGTATGTATTTCCTCTTTTAGATCGTGCAAGAACTTCCTCACCTCCTGGAACTCATTGTCTCTTTTCTCCTGCATCTTCTGGAGTGCATTGTCTCTCTTCTTTTGAATATCTGTTAGTTTTGTCACTATGAATATTTTAAATCCTTTATCTGACATTTCTACGAGTTCCCTTGTATTGTCTGTGGAGGATGAGGAGTTATTTTCTTGGCCTCTCATATTTCTTGTGCCTTTGTGGTGGTCATCTGATGGATTATATATTTTTACCTAATTTTTGTAGTTAAATCTGAGCGTTCAGAGGCATGCAGGAGGAGGTGATCTGCAATCTCTAAGCAGTACCATTTTTTCTCCCTTTGTGCAGCAGATTCCATGGAAATTGAGGATTAATCTGACCCTACAAGTATTCAGATATTTGTCTCCTGTGCACCTAGACCTGTCTAGAAACAGTGTAGGGAATGAGCAGAAAGGTGAGAAAGGTTAAAGAAAAAAAGAAAAGAAAAGAAAAGAAAAAGACAAAAACAATTTTAAAAAAGAAAAAAAAAATTAAGCAAAAAATGAAAGCTGCATGGTGCACTAGCAGGCCTAATGAAAAGGGCCACTCGGAACTCAGATATAGAAGGCTGGTGATTGGCTTGTCCTATATGGGTGGGAGGAAAGGTAAGAATTAGCAAGATCAAAGAGCATCAGAGAGCTAAGAAATGATGCTAAGAAGTTTAATCATTTTTAAAAAAATTAAAAATAGAGGCCTAGAAAGAATAAAGAGGGTGGTCTAACCTGGCAAGATCTGGGGAGCGGGAAGGTGGATCCTGGGCAGACCTTCAGTTGTCCTAATCGAGTCAGTGTCTTTAAGATGAGGCCAAGTGAAGGCCAGCCTTGTGAAAGAGAAAGTAGACTTACACGGCATTGCCCAAGTATCCTGAGTGGGTGGCAGGTTGCTTCCAGTGGAACTGTCCACCAGTGACTTCAGTGGCTGTCCTGAAACAGCTTCATTTCCAGGTGGGTTTAGGCAGAGGCATGGAGCCATGTGCTGGGGATGCATGATGTGGCGAGTTGGACTTCACAGCCTCTGAGGGACTTTCCATCTTAGGAATCCGAAGTTCTAAATGTAATATACTTGGCCTTTTGATCCTAATTGCAGATTCTGATGTGATAACCACAGTCCTTTCTCCCCTAGCTTTTAATAGACTTCACACCTTAGCTATGTAAAGCCCACTCCCAGACCCAGCAGACTTCCAGAGCTTCTCTGAGCCCAGGAGTAACTGACAAAGCCTTTTGCATTAGAAACAAAAACAAAAACACAACAGGCTCTGAGCTTACAAAAAGCAATGAACAGGGTCAAGAAGAGGCAGAAAATCTGTGAGGAGGGACGTCAGCTTTTGAATCATCAGGTCTGAGTTAAAATGCTGCCTTCGCCACTTACCAGCCGCATTGTCTGTGGCAAATCACTTTCCCTTCCCAGCACTCAGGATTCGAATTTGTAAACTGGCAAGCCTCATATATATGTCTGAAAGTTGTTTTTAATATTACAGTAATTAAAAGTATAAAGAGGCAACACAATGTTTTTTGAGGCACAGTAAACAATCAGTGAAGTCCATGATTATTATCACTGTCTTTTTGAAGTTTATTTGAGGTGGCAGGGCTAATTAAAAAGGAGTATTGTGGTTGGAATAACCAAATAAGGATCAGCCTGCTGTGGAAAATCAAATAGGACAGTGCGAGAAGGAAGCAAGACAGACAAAGAGAGCAGTGGCAAAGCAGTCCTAAGAGATCAAAGCTGGCAGGGATTGCCCTGAAGCGAGAGCAGGTGAGACACCATATTACTGAGCAGCAAAGGGGCCTGGTCTGCTTGTCCAGGGCTTCAGAGATGCCACTGAGGATTGGCCAAGTAGGCGACAACTGAGAAGAATGATGATAACAACAGTAGTCACAATAGCTAGACTGTCATTGGCCAGTTAATATGTGGCAGGCCCTGTGTAACACTTTATGTAGACTGTCACATTGAATCTCTACAACAGCTCCAAGAAGTGAGTATTGTTATCCCCAGTTTTATAGCTGAGATGATTGGCATTAGAGAGGGCAGTCTGTGTCTCAACAGAATGACTAAATGGTGGAGCCAGGATTTGAATTTAGGTCGTCTAACTCCTCAGCCCTCCTTCCTAGCCACCAGTTTATCCCTCTGATCAACGAGTATTCGTCACACCTACTACGTCCCCGGTACATACAGTGGTGAGCAAGATAGAGAGGCCTTGCCGAGTGAACCACCTGCTCCTTCTGGAATCCAGCACTCTCTCGTCCTTGGTTAGCCCATACCCAGTGATTCTGTTGTCCAAGGATGGTACTTAGGTTTCCCAGCTCTCTCTGCACTTGCAGAGGTCAGACTATTTCTGACACTGGGCTTCTGGCATTTATGGTCTTGCCTTCCTATAGGAGAAGTTAAATCCACCCAGGATCGAAAAAGCGCCCTCCACCTGTTCCGCCTCGGGGACGCCATGCTGAGGATTGTGCGGAGCAAAACAAGGCCCCTGCTCCACGTGATGCGCTGCTGGAGCCTTGTGGCCCCACACCTGGTGGAGGTGAGCACCTGGAAGGTGGAAGGAGCCTGGGGAAATGGCTCAGGGAATGCCTGCAGTGAAGGCAGTAAAGGGGCTTCCAGACCTCGTGTGGACAAAGAGCACTGTAGCCACTGGGCAATGAGAATGCTCCTAGCACTGGGACCAGCAGTTAGCATAATGGCTATGTCACTGGACTCCCATGTAGTCGACCACGGTTCGCGTCCTGGGCCCGAACTCACGCCAAGCGCATGTGCGTGCATGCCCAAGATCCCGAGAGGAGAATGGAGGAGAAGGGATTGCAGCATGGCCATCCCCCATGGGGGGTGATTTCTCGCTTTCTGTCTCTCTGTCTCTCTCTGGTGAGCGCATGCGCCCTATAGCAAAAAAATAAATAAATAAATAAAAAAGAATGCTCCTAGCACTGACCACAGACATCATTGCTGTCTGATTTTACCTCGTGGTATCCGAAGAATCACCCTTAAGAGCAGCACCACGCCTAGCCTCACTCTGACCCTCTTTCTTCACTAATACACAACTCAGCTGGGTACCTTGTGTAGCTAGTTTGTCATTCTTTATGATCTTGTATCAACCAGATCTAGAACTGAAAGACAGTAGATGGTTCTTAAAGTCTTTTTTATGTATAGATATGACAATGCCTTTGGTTCCTACTAATCTCTCTTCTAATAGCTAAATATGCCAAGGACGTTGTCCTTTCAATAGGGAAACCATATGTCCTGGTTTTGCCAATAAAATTAATACTCGAACTATCCTTTTACTCTCTAAAGGAAAGCAGCTCATGTGCTATACAATATAGCACATATCTGATTGATACATCTGATGTATGTATTAAATGATATAATTTTTTACCAGGAGGAATTTGTTATCAGGTGAATCAGACTTCTATATGATATAATCATATGATACATATAGATATCATATATCACATCTCATATGATACACGTACACACACACACACACACATATATACACATACCTCAGGCATGTGCACTCACTGGTGGTGGAGGAAGACAGATAGAGAGGAAAAGTGAGGAATCACCCACCAAAGGTATGGCCACACAACCACACCTTCTCCTCCATTCTTATCTTGGAATTTTAGGCACACACACACATGCATCCAGCGTATTTTTCAGGTAGCCATTTCAGGACTCAAACTGTGTAGCTGACCTTTTGGGTTCCAGCCTCCAACCTCCTTACCACCTGCTGGCCCATCGTTGGATACATTTCATGGAGCCTCTACATCTGAGCATCTCAGTACTTAACAGCTGGCTACTAAAAACCAAAACAAAACAAAACAAAAACAGCGTGTTCTGTACCATTTAGAAAAAACTGTCATGTTTTGTCTTACCTTCCCAGAAACATTAAAGTAAATTAGAGTTGTGTCAGATCAGTTGGTTAAATTTCTTTTTTTAAGAGAATTTTACTATAGGGTGTGTGCACTCGCCAAAGAGACAGAAAGTGAGAAATCAACCCTAACGGGGATGGTCACACTGCAATCCCTTCTCCTTTGTTCTCCTCTTGGGATTTTGGACACACATGCACACATGCCCAGTGTGAGTTTTAAGCTGCCAGGTTTGGGACTCAAACCATGGTAGACAAAACTGTGGGAGTCCAGTAATATAACCATTATGCCATCTGCTGGTCCCAAGTTGATTAAAAGTTTTAAATGCAATCATGTATGCAGTTCATCTGTACTTATCCCTTGGAATGTTTGACTGTAACAGGATTGCTGCTTCTACCTCCATGTAGTATGGTGACTAGGAAAGCCTTTGGAAGCCATATTCTTTTCTTTTTTTTTTTTTTTTTTTTTTTTTAGAGAGGTTTTTGCTGTAGGGCGTGTGCGCTTGCCAGACAGACAGAGAGAGACAGAGAGACAGAAAGTGAGAAGTCACCCTCCAGGGGAGATGGCCACACTGCAATCCCTTCTCCTTCATTCTCCTCTCGGGATCTTGGGCACACACACACACGTGCCTGGTGTGAGTTCTAAGCCAATGGGTCAGGGACACGAACCGTGGTTGATTACATAGGAGTCCAGCGACATAGCTATTACGCTAACTGCTGGCCCTAGAAGCCATATTCTTATTGCCTGATGTCTTGATGGTGTTCCACTCTCTCATGACTGTTGCAGGCCGCCTGCCATAAGGAAAGACATGTGTCTCAGAAGGCTGTTGCCTTCATCCATGACATACTGACGGAAGTTCTCACTGACTGGAATGAGCCACCCCATTTCCACTTTAATGAAGCACTCTTCCGACCCTTTGAACGTATTATGCAGCTGGAGCTGTGTGATGAAGATGTCCAAGACCAGGTCAGTGAAGCACAATAATCACTGTCATCGTCACCATAGCTGGCTTTTACTGAGTGCAGAAGCAGGCACTGTTCTATGAGCTTTGCATACATAATGTTTCCAGTAATCTCAGGTTGAGTCTGTGACAGAGAGGCTAAGTAATTTGGCTAAGGATACATCATTTTTGTTTGGTAGAACTGGTATTGAACCTAGGCAATTTGAGTAGACAGGTCCATCTTCATATAGCTAGCCTATACTTTTTGTAGAGAGACAATTTTGCTATAGGGCATGAGAGACAGAGAAATACAAAGTGAGAAATCACCTTCCAGAGGGGATGGCCACACTGCAATCCCTTTTCCCCCATGCTGGCCAGAAGGACAGAGAGAGACATAGAGACAGAAGGCGAGAAATCACCCCCCAGAGGGGATGGCCATACCACAATCCCTTCTCCTCCATTCTCCTCTAGGAATCTTGGGCATGCATGCACACATGCCCAGCGTGAGTTTAAGCCACCAGGTCCGGGACACGAACTGTGGTCAACTACATGGGAGTCCAGGGACATAGCCATTACACCAACTACTGGTCCCACCGGCATGAGTTTTTTAAGCCACTGAGTCCAGGACTTGAACTGTGATTGACTACATAGGAGTCCAGCGACATAACCATTTATGCCACCTGTTTGTCCTGCTTGCCTATACTCTTAGCCACTATCACCCACTCTACTGTGAGACAAATGATAAAGAATGTAACTGAGCCTGGCCACAGTGATGTCTGCTGCTGAGATGCTGTGCTTTACAGGCTGGGATCCCGTGGAGGACCTGGGTTCAGTTCACTGGTCACCCGAAAAGGCCAGTTGTGATGGTATGCACCTATAATCTCATGACTCAGAGAGACCGAGGCAGAAGGATCTCACATTTGGGGCTTGTGTGGACAACATAACAAATCCCTGTCTGAAAAATAATCAGGCATAGTGACACATGCATATAGTCCCAGGTGGGAGGCTGACACAGGAGGAGCTCTGTCTTGAGAAGAAAAGAGATAAGAAAAGATGAGACTAACTCCAGTCTTTGTATCTAGCATGATGGTAAACTAAGAACATAGACAGGTCCTATCTCTGTAATCCACTAAAAATGTTGTATACAGATGTAAAAGTTCTTGATATACTGGCAAAAAAGTAAAATGCCTAAAAGTGGCAATGGGAAGCCAGAAAAGTAAACAGAGCCTTGAAGCTGGTTTTACCAGAAGGAATTTGCTATCAGGTAAATCAGACTTCTCTCATGAATACAACTGATGGCATGTGAACAAAAGACAAATCTCAACGCAAACCTTGTAAAACCAAACTTCACGCAGAACAGGTTGAATTAGAAAAGAACACATATACCACCTTCCTTGAGGATTCTATGACCTTGTTTCTTTATTTCTTTTTGTTTTCTTGTGATTTTTTAATTTTAACTCTTATTTTTAATTAATCAATTTACTGGCTCTTAGTGATTTTTTTTTTTAAAGAGAATTTTTGCTAAAGGGCATGAGTGCTTGCCAGAGAGACAAAAAGCAAGAAATCACCCTCCAGGGTGGATTGCCATGCCATAATCCCTTCTTCTCCATTCTTCCCTTGGGATTTTGGGCACACACGCACACGCACTAGGCATGAGTTTAAGCCACCAAGTCTGAGAGTCAAACCAAGGCTGGCCATGTGGGAGTCCGGCAACATAAAAATTGTATCATCAATCCTGAGAGGAGCCTGGAAGAGAAGAGATTGTGGTGTGGCCATCCCCACGGGGGGGGGGGGGGGGGGGTGATTTCTTGCTCTCTATTTCTCTGTCTCTTTCGTGAGCATATGCACCCTATTGCAAAAATCTATTAAAAAAAAAAAAAAAAAGTTCTTGTGAGGACTTTGGTTAGGAACAGTGGGATTCTGTGACCTCCTTGCCAGAGGTTGTACCCATCACATTTACTCCCAAGCTCTGTTGGCAAAATCAATCATTTGACCAGTGTGAGTCTAATTTGGAGAATCAGCAGCTTTTCTACCATAAGGGACAGACTCAATTTGGAGAAGAGAAAGAAAAAGGCTTGGTTTGTCACCTAAAAGTGGCAAATTCATTGAGCAGGGGAATCCTGCAGCTTTGCTAGTCTAACATTTGCAGTAAGTGGTAAACCAGTAAGAAATGTTACATAGGACCCAGAAAATCAGATTCATAGAGCAGCTAGACGGGCTTTTCATATGTGGATAACTGAAACATGAGTATGTGCAGGCTAGACCACAAAGAACTCATTAAAAAGTAAAAGACAAGAGGAACTTAAAAATTAGTTGAACTTGGAATATTCTCCCCAACCTACACACACAGAGATTGAGGGCCTTAAAGACTCAAAATATCTAAGCACAATTTTGCCCACATCATCAGCTGACCACTAACCCATGCAGACCTGGGAAGGAACACTAGGGAGTCAAGCTAAAAAATAAAGAGTAAAAACAAAGCAGAGATAGCAGTGCAATATGCTACAGGAAGAAACAGGTTCCATGGCCTTATTCCAACTTAATTTAAAAAACAAACAAACAAACCTAAAACATAAGTGAGAATCCAGTATTACTACAGTATATTATCTAAAATGTTAAATTTTCAGGAAAAAAAAAAGAGATATGCAAAGAAACAGGCAAGAGTGATAGTTAGGGGATGGGGGAGGATAGCAAATAAAACCTGACCTAGAATGAGCCCGGATAGTGGATTTGGGAGACAGAAACTCTAAAGCAGTTATTACAAGCATAATTTAAAATGAAAAGTGGGGCCAGCAAGTAGAGTGGCAGTTAGGGCACTGGACTCCCACATGGCTAACCATAGTTTGAGTCCCAGACCTGACAGCTTGTTCTCTCTCTCTCTCTTCCTTTCTCCCTCTCTCTCTCTCCCCCTCCCCCTCCCTCCCTCCTTTCCCCCTCCCTCCCCCAACTTTGGTGAGTGTATGTGTCCTATAGCAAATTAAAAATAATAATAACATTGAATAAAATAAAATGAAAAGTAGGGCCAGCAGGTAGAATTAGGGCACTGGACTCTCACATGGCCAACCACAGTTCGAGTTTCTGACCGGACAACTTGTTTTTCTCTCACTCTTGCTCTCTTGCCTTCTTTCTCTCCCCCACCCCCTCATTGGTGAGTACACGTGTCTTATGGCAAATTTAAAAAAATAGTAATAATGAATAAAATTAAATAATTCTAAAAAAGTAAAAATCAAAGGAAAATATGACAATGACTTAAAAATAGGAATCTAAATAGCAAAGTGGAAACTAAAAAATGCAGATTTTAGAGTTAAAAGGGTAATAACTGAAATTAAAAATTAATTAGATAGTCTTATCAGAAATATTTCAGGGAACCAGCAGTTAGCATAATGGCTATGTCGCTGGACTCCCACGTAGTCGACCACGGTTTGCGTCCCGGACCCGGTGGCTTAAAACTCAAGCCAGGCGCATGTGCGTGCGTGCCCAAGATCCTGAGAGGAGAATGGAGGAGAAGAGATTGCGGCGTGACCATCCCCCCTAGGGGGTGATTTCTCGCTTTCTGTCTCTATGTCTCTCTCTGTCTGTCTGGCGAGCGCACGCGCCCAATAGCAAAAAAAAATCTCCAAAAAAAATAAAAAGAAAAGAAATATTTCAGAGGGCATGGGCCAGCCAGTGGAATGGTGATTAAGACAGCTAGAACCCCACATGGGTGACTGTGTTGTTCAAGTCCCAGTCTTGGCAGCTTGGAAAGTACATTGGGCACATATGCATGTGTGCCCAAATTCCCAAGATAAGAATTGGAAGAGAAGGGATTGTAGTATGGCCATCCTCCTGGAGGTGTTTTCTCACTTTCCTCCTCCCCTCTAACTCTGGCAAACACACACATTCTATAGCAAATTAAAAAGGAGAAAAAGAAAGAAGAAAAAGAAAAAATTGAGAGGGCAGAAGAAAGAATCAGTAAACTTGAAACTAGATTAATAGAAATCCATTTCAAAGATCAAAGACAAGTTGGACCAGCAGGTAGTGTAATGGCTATGTGGCTGGACTCTCACGTAGTCGACCGCGATTCGAGTCCTGGACCCAGTGGCTTAAACTCACACCAGGCACGTGTGTGTGCATGCCCAAGATCCCGAGAGAATGGAGGAGAAGGGATTGCGGAGTGGCCATCCCCTCTGGGGGGTGATGCCTCGCTTTCTATCTCTCTGTCTCTCTCTGTCTGGTGAGCACACGCGCCCTATAGCAAAAAACCTCTCCAAAAAGAAAAAAAAAAAAAAAAAAAAAAGGAAAAAAAGAGATTAAAGAGAAGTAAGTTTGGCAAAAATAAAGCCTTGGAGACTTATGAAACAGTGTCAAGCATATTAGCATACATGTAACAGGAGCCCCAGATGGAGAAGAAAAAGACAAAGAGATGGGAAATACATTTGGAGATATAACAGAACCCCAATTACAGTCAACACAAAGATAGTCATAAAAGACACATTATAGGGACCAGCAGTTAGCGTAATGGCTATGTCGCTGGACTCCCACGTAGTCAACCACAGTTTGAGTCCCAGACCTGGTGGCTTACACTCACGCCGGGTGCATGTGCATGTGTGCCCAAGATCCCGAGAGGAGAATGGAGGAGCAGGGATTGCGGCGTGGCCATCCTCTCTGGGGGGTGATTTCTCGCTTTCTGTCTCTCTGTCTCTCTCTGTCTGTCTGGTGAGTGCACGCGCCCTATAGCAAAAACCTCTCCCCCAAAAATAGACACATTATACTCAAAATACCCAAAGACAATGATAAGACCTTGAAAGCAGAAAGAGAAAGGTAGTTTTTTTAGTAGGGAGAAATGACACTAGGATTAAACATTGACTTCTCCAGAAAGAATCAAGGCTGGAAGAAAATGTAATGACACTTTAAGTGCTGGAAGGAAAACACACACACACACACACACACACACACACAACTATCAATGAGTGAGTCTATAGAAATTACCCTTCAAAAATGAAGATGAGTAAAAACATTGTCAGATAGGCACAAATTGGGAAAATTTCTTGCCAGCATGCCTGTTATACAAGAAATATTAAAGGTATTCTTCAAGCTGAAAGGAAATAGCACAAGATATTGATAGTAAACCTATTTCATAAGAAGAAAATGGTACATAGGTAGGGAAATATAAAAGGTTGTATATATTTTTTTTCTTTTATTTTAAAAACATAATGTTTGAAACAAATCTAACACTGTATTGCTTGATTTATTAACTGTAAAGATGTAATAATGTAACATTTACAGAAAGGAGGCATAGAGCTAAATAAATGTAAAGTTGCTGTATTTGACCACAATTAGGTCAGTATTAATTTGAAGAATAATGTGAACAGTTTATGCATATTATAATCCCGAGGGCAACAACCAAGAGAGTTACACACAAAAAAAGTAGATAAAAATGAACAGGAATTAAAGTGACACATGAAAAATATATTTAATACAAAAATAAAACAAAAATGCAGTGAAGGAGGAAGAGAGGAACAAAAACATACATGATATATAAACATATAAAAAATCAATAGCAAATGAAAGATGTAAATAGGACCATATAAATACTAGGATTAAATAGGCATTAATGAAAAGCTGTTCAACATCATTCGTTATTGGAGAAATACCAATCAAAACCACGTGAGATACTACTCACACCCACTAGGGTGACTAAAATAGATACTAGCAATTTTGGTAAGGATGTGGAGAAATTAGAACTCTTATTACTGCCGATGGGAAAGAAAAACGTGTAGCTCTTTTGGAAACAGTCTCACAGTTCCTCAAAAGGCATGTACCCAAGAGAAATGAAAACATATCCATACAAATTTTGTACACAAATGTTCGAAGATGTTTGCTTCCTAATTATAGGTCAGTCAGTGTATTAGGAAAACACATCAATTATCAATGTATAAAGGCTAACAATAAACCCTGTAAAGTGTGTGATGGAAAAACAGAATTGACAGGAGAACTAGAAAACACAAGAATTATAATGAGAGGAACCACAGAGTTACTGTTTAATGGGTATAGACTTTGAGTTTAGGAGGTTGAAAATATTCTGAAGATGGGTGGCTGTGATAATTGCACAGCAAAATGTAAATATACTTAATGCCACCAAACTGTATGCGCAGCAATGATTAAAATGGTAAATTTAGGTTGTGTACATTTCACCATAAGAGAAAAGGATTATAGTAGGATATTCCAACACTCCTCTCTCAGTAATTAATAGAGTACTTAGACAATAACCCAAGTAAGAATATAGACGATAACAATACCATCAACCAGCTTTGTCTAACAGCTAAAACACTCTACCCAACAAAATAATACACATTCTATTTAAGTGCATAGGAAACATTCTCCATGATAGTTGATATGCTAGACCATAAAACAAGTCTCAATACATTTAGTAGAATTAAAATCATACTAAGTATGTTTTCAGCCATAGTGAAATTAAATTCAAAACAAAGAACAGAAAGAAATTTGGAAAAATGCCCAACTATTTGGCCATCAAACAGCATAATTCTACATAGTTTATGCACTAAAGAAATTACAGGAAATAAAATACATATGATCCTTGCCGTACAGTGGTTGGACTTAACAGTTTTTGACTTTGCAATGATGCAAAAACAATACACATTTAGGGCAAACTATTGGATCATCAGAAAAGTCATGATGCACTTTTGCATAGAAAAACACATCAATACTTTAAGTACCCATAACCCATTCTGGTTTTCACTGTCGGTGCAGTATTCAATAAATTACATGAAATAGGCTGTGGGTTTGATTATTTTGCCCAACTGTAGGCTAATGTAAGTATTGTGAGCCCATTTAAGATAGACTACACCAGGTTATGTGTTCAGTAGGTTAGGTGTACGTATTAGCTTATTCTCTGTCGCTTAATAACTGAATACCTGAAACTGGATGACTTATATGAAAAGAGGTTTTACTTTAGCTTTCAGTTTTGGAGATCTAAGCCAAGGGGCTGCATCAGGTGAGGATTTTCTTGCTGGTGGATTCTGAGGAGGCACAGAGCATCACATGACAAGAGCTTTCATGTCTGTGTCTCCTTATAAACCCCCAAGTACTTGATTTCTTAGAAATGACACCCCTGACCTGACCCATTAAAAGAAACACCGATGAAATGTATTTCATCAAAATATAAAATGTTCTTCAAAAAACACAGTTAAAATAATTAAAATGAAAAAACAAGCTCAGTGCTGTGAAAAAAAGTTTGCAAATTATATATCTCTAAAAACGCAGTAATAGACAGTAATGAGAAGACACTGAGCCCAGTTTATTGGGTTGTCAGAAAAGTCATGACTCATTTTTACAGAGTCATGACTTTTCTGACAACCCAGTAAAAAGCAGCAAAGGAGCCAGACTGTGGTGCCAGGGTAAAACACAAAGCTCTGTACGGCAATCCCATGTGAGAGTTCCCAGCTCCAATGCAGAGCTCTCCCCCAACTATGCCAGGCACATCACACAGGGCTGGCTGAAGGTGAGGTTGATCCCGGGGCTGCAACCCTGGGGTGGTGTCTCTCTCATTCTTTCTCTCACACACTCCAGGAAGAAATAGATAAATACACTAAAAAAAAAAAAAAAAAAAAAAAAAAAAAAAAAAAAAAAAAAAAAAAAGAAAAGAAAAGAAAAGAAAAGAAAGAAAGAAAGAAAGAACGAACAGCAAAATATTCTCAGGTGGCTAATAAACATGTGAAAAGTGCCAGCAACATTCATTATTAGTGAAATGCATATTCATGCCATATGACCACTTATTTAGAAGTGGATAACTGAATATATGAAACTGGATGACTTATATGAAAAGAGGTTTTACTTTAGCTTTCAGAAGGTTTTTGAATGAGTTCATCTGGGTTCTGGGTTTTCCTTTATGCTAAAATTAACCCTGAAAATAGGGACATCACTCTCCCCAAAAATTCTGCTTATTTCAAATGCCACTTCCTCTGCCAGGTCGTCACATCCATTGGTGAGCTGGTCGAAGTGTGTTCCACGCAGATCCAGTCGGGATGGAGGCCTTTGTTCAGTGCCCTGGAGACAGTGCACAGTGGGGACAAGTCTGAGGTGAAGGAGTACCTGGTTGGTGACTACTCCATGGGTACGAATGTTTAGATGGTTCTTGCTACTGAACATTATTAGTCCTCTCCGCCATGTTTCATGCTATCAAAAGAAATGGAACAATAAGAAAGACGGGCATTCAGCCATGTTTAATCAGCAGGAAATAATCAGGTATAGCAAGAACACGAGTTCTGTGTTCTGCCAGCAGACAGATTTCTGAGCATTGTCAGGCCCTGCTCTTACTGAGAACTGGACAGAAGGCTTCTATGTGTTTCATACATATATTCCTATGTTGCATTCATTCCTACAGCCAAAAAGAAAAATGCTATCTACTTGCTAGTAAAGAAGCAGAAAAGCATCGTAACACAGAGGAATCAGAATTAAGGAGGCCAGGCCTTACTGGAAATGGATGGTAGCCATAAAGCATGTCCAGAAGAGTTGTGTTGGGGGTCGCCTGGACCACCCTGTGTTCAGAAAGGATTTATGAGACCATAAAGAACTTATGGGACCCAGCATGTAGTTATGCTAAGATTTATTACACAGCTCATGACTAAGATTTATATTGGCAATGTAGTAAAGACACAGTGAGATTATAAGCAAAATTGACCTAGAATCGGGAGGAATCCATGCACAGGCTTCCTTATGCTCTTATCCCCCCATGCGGGTCATAAGGAGCACACTGTTGCCCCAGTATTGAAAATGCAGACATGTTTGTGATGTTTCTGCCCGAGGGAACCCATTAGAGACTCAGGTGGTGGCTGCTCACATCGGCACCCTGTGCCAGCATGTGTCAAAATTGCAGGCTCCAGGACCAGCAGATGGTGTAATGGTTACATTGCTAGACTCCTGCGTAGTCAATCATGGTTCAAGTCCTGGACCCGGTGGCTTAAACCTCATGCTGGTCACGTGTGCTTACATGCCCAAAATCCCAAGAGGAGAAGGGAGGAGGAGGAGTTGTGTTGTGGCCATCCCCTTTGGGGGGGGGGGGGAATTCTTGCCTTCTCTCTGTCTCTCTCTGCCCCTCCAGCAAGCACATGCATCCTATAGCAAAAATCTCTCTCAATCAATCAATCAATCAATCAATTAAAAAAAGTGCAAGCTCCCAGAAGGAAAGCAGGTATTCACCATAAACCATATTGTTTGCACATTTAGGCACAGCAAACTACGTTTATCAGTTAGCTGTTACCCAAGAATGTTCTGAGAGCTGAACTCCCAGAAGCCAGCTAAAAGTCAACCCCTTTCTAAGGCTTGCAGTTGTAGGCCTTCTGTGTTAACTCTTTCCTACACGGATATGAATAAATTCTTACATGCCTTTAGAGGTTTATCTGAACAGCCCTTTCTCTTCCCTGTAGATATTCTGCATCCCAGAGGCCACCTTGCATCCCTGTAAGTGTGTATCTAGCCTCAGGTCTCATTCAGTCAGCTTCACCCTCAGCTGTACTGAGCTCTCACTTTGTAGCCTTTCTGCAGCAACCCTGCAGGCAAAGCTGAGGACAGCGTAGGAGCCAAACCAGTTGTCGGTCCTAGCATTTTTCCAGTAGATCTTGTCCTAGGCCTTATGACAGATGCTAGAAGAATGGGCATCCTGAGGACAGAAATTTACCTTTATTAAAATGCTGTGATCTTCCTCTTTAGGAAAAGGCCAAGCTCCGGTGTTCGATGTATTTGAAGCTTTTCTCAATACCGACAACATCCAGGTCTTTGCTAATGCAGCCACTAGTTACATCATGTGCCTTATGAAGTTTGTCAAAGGGCTGGGTAAGTGGATCCTCTGTCTATGCCTCTGAACAGCTGGGATTCTTCTCAGAATGACTCTGTGGTCAGAGACGGGACTCACTAACTGCCTGGAACAAGCAAGCACCCTGGGATAGAAGCAGATGGTGGTGTGTTGTATACGTAGGAGCAGAAAGCTTATTGTGAGGACCTGGGATCTTGTCCAGGGTTTGGTATTCATTGTAATCATAGAGTATCTTGTAGCATGTTTTCCACCAATGTATTATATATACCAGCTTCATTGTCTACCTTAGAATATTCAAATTATATTCAATATTTGCCCTTCTGGAAGAACTTATTTTCAGTGTCACATAATTAGTGGTCTGAGTTTGATTTTCCAATTTCTAAGCAAAAATTAAGAATGCCTTTCCTAGGCCTTACTAAAAGTAAAATACATTTTGGAAGTATATAAGATCCCCTTCTTTAAGGCCTCACATATTTCAGGAATTACCTAGCTGATTTTATGCTTAAATTGGGAAGAATTTTATAAGGTAGAGGCTTGCCTTTAAGCTAACATGTATGATCTCTTGGGCTGGCCCCTTAGTCTAGTGGTTAGGGAAGCTGGATTTCACATGGCTGACCCTGGTCCAAATCCTAGCCCCTGTGACTTAAAAAAACACATTGGGCATATGTATGTACATATGTGCCCAAAATCTCAACAGGAAGGAAAAGTAGAGAAGAGGGGATTGTGGTGTGACCATACCCTGTTGGGGAGGGAGGTGGTTTCTTTCTCTTTTTCTCTCTCTCTCTGAAAAGCAGTTGGGAGCTGAAAATAGAGATGCAAAATTATTGGTGCTTATGCAAAGGATATTATGGATAAGTCTTTCATCTTTCTGTGAATTAAAAGGTGATGTTATGTACAGGGGTCAGAGGGAGAAGTAGAGCCTCAGTATAGCCATTTTGCCCAGTCCAGGCAATGCTGTCCCATGGACTTGCCTAACAGCAGCCACCGGACTATATAATCACTCGCTGTAACCAACACAATAGGAAATGAATTATTTTTAATTCCCACACGCTCATTTCAGCACCAATTTGACATGGTTTGTGGGTTTGTTTTGTAAGGCATATTAATCTAAAGCAGGGTGTCTTACTCCATTATAGTGTTACTAACAGAAAGACCTGAGACTGACTGATTTATAAAGAGCAGGGGTTTATTTTGCTCACGATTCTGGAGGCTGTAAAATCTAAAGGCACAGGGCCTGAGTACAATGTGGCAAACAGAGCAAAGAGGATGGCAGGTGTGTGCAGGGAGAGAGAAAGAACTGGGACAGCCATCTTCCTTTGCTAACAATCTCCTCTTATGAGAACTGCTTTCCATGATAATTAAAACTCATTCTCATATTAACCCATTCTCAAGTGTAATGTTTCTATGATCCACTCAGCATACACTAGGCCTGACCTCTTAAAAATCCTACCACCGCAAAACTATCACGGGGACCAACAGTTAGTGTAATGGTTATGTCGCTGGACTCCCATGTAGTCGACTGCGGTTCGAGTCCTGGACCTGGTGGCTTAAACTCATGCAGGGCACATGTGTGTGAGTGCCCAAGATTCTGAGAGGAGAATGGAGGAGAAGGGATTGCGGCATGGCCATCCCCCCTGGGGGGGTGATTTTTCGCTTTCTGTCTCTCTGTCTCTCTCTGTCTTTCTGGTGAGCACACACACACCCTATAGCAAAAAAAAACTCTCCAAAAAAGGGAGGAAAAAAAAACAAGCTATCACATAAGGGACCAAATTCCAAATTAATGAACCTTTGGGGGACAAACCATTATCTAGACTATTAGACTGGCAAACTGTGGCTCACAGGCCAACTCCAACTAACTGACAGTTTTTATAAATAAAGTTTTATTTGAGCATAGCCATGCTCATTTGTCCTTGGTTTTGGGGGATTTTTTGTTTTTATGTGGTGTGTATATGCCACAGTGACAATGTTGACAAACTGCAATACCATATGATTTGCAGAACCTTAAGTATTGATGGTCTGGCCTTTTACAAAAAACTTTGCCAACCCCTAATCTAAAACACAAGATGTATGTTTTGTTAAAACAAACATGCCTCTTTGTTACTGAATTTTAACTATTGCCTAGTAATTATTTATTCACAGAAGAGGGTGCTACTTGCTACAGTTATAGACAACTAGAAACAATTACTATGGAATGATTTTACTAAAAATATAGAATAGGGAACCAGCAGTTAGCGTAATGGCTATGTCACTGGACTCCCACGTAGTCGACCGCGGTTCGCATCCCGGACCCGGTGGCTTAAAACTCACACCAAGCGTGTGTGCGTGTGTGCCCAAGATCCCAAGAGGAGAATGGAGGAGAAGGGATTGCGGCGTGACCATCCTCCCTGGGAGGTGATTTCTCACTTTCTATCTCTATGCCTCTCTCTGTCTGTCTGGAGAGCGCACGTGCCCTATAGCAAAAACCACTCCAAAAAAAAAAAAAAAAAAAATATATATATAGAATAAATCTCCATTACTATTTAGCTATAGAAAATCCAGTTGCTCCTCTATGTTAAATCTCCACATAATGTACAAAAACTAGAAATTATTTCAACTCAATTAGGTAGTCTCGTCCCCAAGCCCCAGATGTTTAGCCTCTTCCAAAGCATCCTCAGTTATCATCACCATTTAGTGCTGCACACTGGCAGAACAAGGTCCTTTTCCAAAGAGAGGGAGACTGAGAGCTTCGTTCCAGCCCAGCACAGGGCCTGTCTTGGGGATTGTCCTCTGTCAACAAAGCTTCAGCAATCACACCATCCACAGCAGAGTCCTGGAGAAGTGAATTACAGTATGGCCGTGTCCAGCCACTGAAAGTACTGTGGCAGCCTAGGAGAGAGATGATCTCTTTTATAGTGAAAGGGGAATTACGAAGTAGTATAGTCCAACAAGATAATGTGTACGATATGGCCCTTACTGTACTTAACATATATACACGCAGGAAGAAGAAAAAAACGCTGCTAGAATTTTTCTCAAGGTATTTTTTCAGAGTGTGCAGTTTGGGATCATTTTTCTCTCATAGTAAGAAATTATCTGACCTAAGCTATATAAATGAATGGGTCTCTGGTTCCAAGAACACAAGGGTAATCCTGTCTGTCTCTCTGTTCCTGTGCTGCCCCCTAGGGGAGGTGGACTGTAAAGAGATTGGAGACTGTGTCCCTGGCCAAGGAGCCACATCCACGGACCTGTGCCTCCCCGCCCTGGATTACCTCAGGCGCTGCTCACAGGTAGGGGGTGCTCCCACGCTGAGCTCTGGCCCTGAAGCTGCTTCAGATGTTCATCAGATACATGTGGGAGTCTCTTGCCGAAGCCCAGGAAAAACACTTCCTGCTGCCTCTGAGGAAATAGGGGCTTAGACCTAGAGTTTTTGCCCCTCTCCTTTTTATAAGGGAAAAACGTGATGAAAACATACTAGAACACGATTGGATCTGGTGATCTCTGAACGTGTCTCTTACCCTCAGACACGTGAGCTTCCTTAAGCTCTAGATTTGCACCAAGTTGTAGGAAAGGAGGTCGGTGAGGTCAAAGGAAGTCTTCCTGATGGTACTAAACAGTGGGGAGAGGGGAGATGATAAAGACGACATCGGAGAAAGAAAGAGAGGTGTGTTCACTCAGGATCTAGTGCAAAGGCCTAGTAAACCAGCTTCTCAGAGTGAGCAGTGACATTCCTGGTGCTTTGTCCTTACCTGAGTCATATGCCCATCAAGCAAAGTGATGCCCTCGTCAAAGCCCTTCTTCTTGGCATCAAGAGCACCCTCTTTCTAGTTCCTCTCCCGTCTTCTCTGGTTGAGTCCTCAGGCCTTTTCTGGGCTCTGTCCACAACCTCTCTCATGATAGCTTCAAGCCCTATGGCTTCAGAAGAGATATACAAGGGAACTTCAAAAAGTTCATAGGGGCCAGCTGGTGGCATGGTAGTTAAGGCGCTGGGTCCACATGACCAACTGCGTGGTTTAAGTCGCAGACCTGGCAGCTTAAAAATCACACCAGGCATGAGCGCAGGCATGCCCAAAATCCCAAGAGAAGAATGGAGAAGGGACTGCAGTGTGGCCATCCCCCTGAGGGGTGTGGGAGGTATTTTCTCCCTTTCTCTTTCTCTGAAGTTCATGGAAAAATGGAATTTAAGTATGAGTTTATTTGGTGGAAAAATACTTTGAAGCCCATAGTTTTTCGTAATACACATTTTATTTTCCATAGACTTTCTGAAGCTGCATTGTATAGCCCTGACTTCCTCCAGCAGGTGCTGCGTGCCATGACCCCAGCTCCCTTCCCACCCACAGACCCTCGCCCCCACTCACAATGCTCCAGCCACTGCTGTTCTGTCTCTTCAGTGCTCTGTGTTCATTACTGCCCTGGGTCCTTCCTGCCCCTGCCTGGATGCTCCCAGATTTCTGCAGTAGACTCCTTATCTTCCAGGTCTCATCTGGAATGTCACCTCCTCAGAGGTACCAGGGCAAAAGATTCTGCCATCTCCCTGCCAACATTTGCACTTATCGGAGTCACTACTTCCAGTACCACCTGTGTAGTTTTCCCTCCAGCATTTATGCAAGTTTTATTCATTATTATTTGTAAAATGCATATGGTCTGTAAGACCCGCAGGAATGGGGATTTTGTGTCTCTCTTAGCCAATTCCCTGGTTTCTAGAACAGTTTAGACACAGCAGGCAACATTATAATGCATGAAGATGTAAGGGTCCTTGGGAAGGCTTCCCCATCATGGGGAGCCCTGGGGGACTGGGCTTTAGTAGAGAGAGAATAAAGGGTGAAAACGCTCGATTAGCTCTGCTTCTACCCCCTTCACCCTTCCCGATATGCCTGCACCCTCCTCCATTTCCCCAATTGCTCTTGCTTCCTCTCGTTCCTTAGAGGTTGAAGACGGGGAAGGGGAAACCAGGGTCTGGAATCCCATTTATCCCCAGACTCTCTTCCCAGTAATCCCCATAGAGCATTTTGATAGACAGATACAAGTTTTTGACATATGTCATAGTTCCCTTGGTAGGCTTATAAAAGTCTATAAAATTCGTATGTAATTATGATGCTGAAAATTATTCATTACTTTTCTGTTGCCATTGAATGCTGTTTCATCTGGTTCATAGAATGAATGGCTCTTGTAAGCTACCTTTGTCAATCCAAAGCACGAAACAACTTTAAAGCTTTTATACACTGGTAGCTCTCCTAGTTTGTCTTCCTTGTATTGTGAGAGTGAGATTTCCTTGTTCTTGAATATGCACAGTGCAGCTTTTTCCAATATATAATTGCAATTTTTTTAATTTAGTTATTGGCCAAAATCTACAAAATGCCCTTGAAGCCAATATTCCTTAGTGGGCGACTTGCTAGCTTGCCTCGAAGACTTCAGGAGCAGTCAGCCAGCAGCGAGGATGGGATTGAATCGGTCCTGTCTGATTTTGATGATGACACTGGTAAGTTAATCAACTGGATTAAATCCAGTTACATGGTATTATTCCAAGAAGCTTAAACCATACGTTAAGTAGCCTATAGATCATAAGAATGATTATCCATTTTTTGTTTTTTGGTTATTTTTTTTTTCTAATTATATCAGAACAAGTCAATCTAAAGTTTCCATGGACTTTCTAAAAGCACCACTTTACAGATGGCACTGTGGTTAAGGCGCTAGACTCCTACATGGCCAACCATGGTTCGAGTTCTGGACCCGGTGGCTTGAAACTCATACCAGGCACATGTACATACATGTCGAAAATGGAAATAAAGGGATTACAGCATGGCCATCCCCCATGGGGGCGTGATTTCTCACTTTCTGTCTCTCTGTCTCTCCAGCAAGTACATGTCCATGTCCTGTAGCAAAAATCTCTTAAAAAAAAAAAGGAGGGGGGGGTGCATCACTTTTCAGCCAGTGCCTCCCAGCCCATCCTTTGTAGATGGATGCCTCCACCTAAAACCAGTATAGATTGCAGATTCTGCTAAACACAGTTTCCAACCTTGAATTCTCTTGAATTTAGCAAATTGGGATGAAGTTGCTTTGGTGCATTGGTACTTAAATTGGCTGATAATTGCCTTTAATATCTTTTAGGAAACACAGTCATTATATAATTACTTCCTGTAGGACTATTTGGTTAGAGACTGGGGAAATGAAGCCATTACTGAAGACAGAATCTATTCATAACTGGTGAAGCTGAAGGCTCAGAAAAAGAATGATTTCAAAGAGTTTGTTTCAAATTAGGTCCCATTTAATCTCTTGTGAATCCAAATTTAATCTAGTAAATTGGGATAATTTTCAGAGGGATTAACTCCTGCTCACACCTGCTGTCTTCAGTCTCAAAAGACCTAGGCCTATTCTACATTTGGAAATGGAAACTATGCCCTTAATGAGGTCTAGTTTCTGGGCACAGGTTGTTTCAAAATTTCATAAAAGGATTGGGGACCAGGGGGAGTTTTTGTTTGTTTTATATTTGTGTTTTATTTTGCTGTTCCAAATTTAGTTATAGTTGGGATGGAAGATTTACAATTTTTTGATAGAGATTACAAAGACTAAAACCTCACAAGTTCAGATTAGTTTTGAGGAAGAACTGCAGAAAAGAATATCTAATGCAGAGGAAATGAAATATTATAAATTGGGTAGATGCCGCCTAGTAGAAGCTTACTTTAAGAAGAGTACTTTCTACTTAGCATTTAAATCTCCCAACTCTGATCATTATAAACAGAAGAGAGTTTTGTTGGGCCAGCCCATGGCATGGTGATTTGGGGTGGCTGGATCCCACACGGCCAACTGCATGATGTGAGCCCCAGACCCTGAGACTGGAAAACACATGTGTATGTGTGCCCAAAACCTGAAAGGAGGGAGAGATGGAGGCAAGAGACTGCACCATGACCATACCCCAAAGGGATTGTTTTCTCCCTCTCTCTCTCTCTCTCTCTCTCTCTCTCTCTCTCTCTCTCTCTCTCATACATGCCCTCTGGCAAAAAATAAAAAGAAGAGAATATTGGTTACCTACAATACATTCTCTCTCTTTTTTTCTTTTTTTTTTTTTTTTTTGGAGAGGTTTTTGCTATAAGGGCACACGCTCTCGCCAGACAGAGAGAGACAGAGAGACAGAAAGCGAGATATCACCCCCCCAGGGGGGATGGCCACACAGCTAACCCTTCTCCTCCATTCTCCTCTCGGGATCTTGGGCACGCACGCACACGTGCCCGGTGTGAGTTTAAGCCACCGGGTCCGGGACTCCAACCATGGTCGACTATGTGGGAGTCCAGCAACATAGCCATTACGCTAACTGCTGGTCCCCCTACAATACATTCTTTAAAACAGTTGTAAATGGTTGTGTATGTGGCAGTGAGCATTTCTCTTCCCATTTGTACACATCATTCATCATTTCTTTTTTTAGGAAGCTCTTCTTCTCATGGATAAAATTAAGCCAAACGGCTATCTAAATTTTCCCACATTATCAATCCAACATGGACTTATATATGAAACATAATAAATAAAAGTTAGGTATAAGCATTAAACTATTCTCAGCATTGATATTTTAATACCATTCTTCTGGTTTCCAAAGGCAAATAATTTTCCTTTCTATGGTAACTCAAACATGTACAAAACTGGACAGAAAAGAATGGTAGGATGCACCCATCACCCAACTTCAGCTATTACCACTTTATAGCCCATCTCAGATTATAGGTATCTTCTCTCTTTTTCTTTCTCCATCTCTCCTCCTCCTTATTAGCTTAAGGCACATCCCAAACATAGTTTTTTTTCTGTAAATGTTTTGGTATGTGTTCCTTAAAGATAACAACAATTGATATTAAATTCAAGGTTATCAGGGGCTGGAGTGAGAGGAGAATAGGGAGTTACTGCTTAATCATTGCAGAGTTTCTGTTTGAGGTGATGGAAAAGTTTTGGAAATCATGAAAGCTGCATAACATTGTGCATGTAATTAGTATCAGTGGATTGTATGTGTGAAAATGACTGAAATGGGCCAGCAGGTGGCATGGAGGTTAAGACATTGAACTCCATATGGCCAACTCTGTGGTTTGTAGCCCAGACCTGGCCTAAAAATCACACTGGACACACATGTGTGTGCCCAAATTCCTGTGAGTTGAAGGGATTGTGGCGTGGTTATCCCCTTGTGGGGAGGGGTGATTTCTCACTTTCTTCTCCTCTCTCTCTCCAGTGAGCATGTGCACCCTATGACAAAAAAAAAAAAAAAAAAAAAAAAAAAAAAAAAAAAAAAAATCTAAAAAAATAACTAGAAGGGCTAAAGTAGCTATATATTTTTTTCAAGAGAACCATTTAAAGGGCCAGCAAGTGGCATGATGGTTAAGACACTGGATTCCCACATGGCTGACTGCAATTTGAGTCCTATACCGTACCTGGCAGCTGGGTTTCTCGGTTTCCTTCTCTCTCTCAGAAAATTATAAACAATAATAACAAATTAAATGGAAAAAAAAAGAAAGAAAAAGAAAACCATTTTAAAAAAGACTTAGGTGTTAAAACTAAAAGGATATTTTATTCTTTTGCTATCATCAGCTCTCAAGAAATCTAATCATTGGGACCAGCAGTTAGCGTAATGGCTATGTCGCTGAACTCTCATGTAGCTGACCGCGGTTTGAGTCCTGGACCTGGTGGCTTAAACTCTCACCAGGCACGTGTGCGTGCATGCCCAAGATCCTGAGAGGAGAATGGAGGAGAAGGGATTGTGGCCTGGCCATCCCCCCGGGGGGGGGGGGTGATTTCTTGCTTTTTATCTCTCTGTCTCTCTCTGTCTTTCTGGCGAGCGCACACACCCTGTAGTAAAAACATCTTCAAAAAAAAAAAGAAAAGAAGGATGGAAGGAAGGAAGAAAGAAATCTGATCATCTTTTCAATAACAGATTATGCATATCATATCATCTTTTTGTTAAGGGGGAATAAGAAAGAAATCTGAGGGTTTTGTTCTCCTTTGACTGTGTTAGAACATGTAGATCATAATCTGTGTACACAGACACGGAGGGCTACCTCACAGGGTGACATTTCCTATCTGTATAGCACTTGGCAGTTCCTCTACTGTTACATACAATGTTTACTCGGAGCTTGTGAGGCTTCTTCATCTGCATTTTGGCTTCCAGGTCTGATAGAAGTCTGGATCATCCTGCTAGAGCAGCTCACAGCTGCTGTGTCCAACTGTCCACGTCAGCACCAACCGCCCACCCTGGATTTACTCTTCGAGCTGTTGAGGGATGTTACCAAAACACCTGGTAAATATTTCTCTGTTTAGAGGAGGAGATGATATACTGATGACTTTTTTTCAGGAAAGTCTTTCTGTGGATGTCTACCTAATTTCATCATTTTCTAGACTTATTACAAAACTTCATGCATAATAGATGCTCCATAAATACTTGTTGAATGGCTCTAAGTGTTTAAGATATGTACCTTGTATCATTTAAGTTTCTTCCTCCCAGTCTATTTACAAATGTTGTGTAGTGTTCAGTTGGACAAGTTAGAGCCCTATGTAAATTGGGCCAGGTTGTGGTATCAATGTCTCCACGAGCCAGTTGGTTTTGCTGCCCTTCATGGTCATAATCTTTATTGACTGGATTTCATGGTCAGATGCTCTGGGCTCTAGGGCTGTGGGTATGGCTGGCTCACCAGGTCTACCACTGACATTGACAAACCACTTGTCAGTGTATGTAGTACTACGAAAGCAACATTGTATTTGAGTAAGCCACTTGAGTTCCCTGTGTATTCTGGTTACCAGTCCCTTATTTGAAGCATAGTTTATAAAAATGTTCTCCCATTCCAAGGGTTGTCTATTCACACTAATTACTGTGTCCTTGGCTGTACAGAAACTTCTTAATCTGATATAATCCCACTTGTCTATTTGGGAAATTATTGCCTGTGTTTTGGAGGTCTTATTTGCAACATTGTGTTTGTGTAAAGGACACAGGTGAAAAAAAGACACTTAATACTTACCTAGTGCAGCTATGTCATTACATAGGAAAAGAATGGCCCTTACTATTACTAGTTGTTTGAATAAATGAAGTTTGCCGTTCCCATTTCTTCATTCTAATTTCTCCAAGATCAAAGGAATTTTTTATAGAAATTTAAGTTTCTACTAACAGAACCCTAAATGAAAACACTAGTTAATTCCATAGTAAGAAGAGGTCTGTACTCATCATAATGAAGTTTTGATCATTAATACTGTTTCAAAATCCATAGCAAAGTTCATATTGGAATTAAAAACAAAAAAATAGCTATTTCCACATATTAAAGAGTTAAATGTATCAAAAAGAATATACAAGTATTTAATAGAATTAGTTATATGCCACTATTTCTAAATCTGTTTTTCTAGTCAGCACTATTTTCACATTGGTCACTCCTACATGGGTGTGAAAAAGCATGTAACCCAATAACTCTATTCCTACGAATCTAAGGTAATTTAACAATAATAAAGACAAAAATTTATATATATGATGCTTGCTAAAAAATATTGAATATAAAAAAATTTATGAGTACCCTTATTAGGGAAAGCAGTTAAGTAAATTATAGTAAAGCAAACAAATATTCTGCAAGCATTCAGATTAATATTTTTGAATAATATTTAATGACATTAGTAATTATTGAAAAAGTACTACAAGGAAAACATCAAAATGTGATTAACTCTGTGGGTTGTTTTTCCTTCTTTCTACTCTCATGTAATTCCTTGTTAATTGTAAAAAGGATACCTTGCTTTTCTAATTAGAATTTTAAAAATCTATTACTTCCACAAGGAAGCAAAAAGATTTTTTCATAACATTGTCTATAAAACAAAAAAGTAGATACATCATAAATGCTCATCAGTAATGGAATGGATAACTAAACCGTTAGCATACAAATACAATGGAAATAGTATGTGGCAGTAAAAATAAGGAATATCTATATTTGCGGATTAATGTGAAAACCCAAGTTTGCATTATTCCATTTATATAAGAGTAATTTTAAAAAAACCTATGCATATCTGTGTATTTACTTCTGGGCTTAGAATTGATCAAGTGATACTTTGGTTTTCTCAGTATTATTTGAATTTTCAGGAGCCTATTCATGTACTACATAACTAAACTCATGCAGGAATGAAAATCTTAAAATGTTACTGGTATTCCCCAATCGGTGGTAATTTCCTTTTCCCTGCACTTTTTCTGATAACATGGAAACTTCAGAAAGCAATCAGCAAAGGATGGTAAAGGGCTTCCCTTTGAGGTCACAATTCTGATACTGGTTTTTCTTTCACAGGACCAGGGTTTGGAATCTACGCAGTTGTTCACCTGCTTCTTCCTGTGATGTCCCTTTGGCTCCGCCGTAGCCATAAGGACCACTCCTACTGGGATGTGGCTTCTGCTAATTTTAAGCATGCCATTGGGCTGTCCTGTGAGCTGGTGGTGGAGCACATTCAGAGCTTTCTTCACTCAGGTATCTCAGTGCCAGACTAGTTCATTCCAGGTATTCTTTTGGTAGGCAGCATCACTGTATAAAAGTGGTTACTAGGTCTAGCAGGTGGCATAGTGGTTAAGGCGCTGGACTCCTACATGGCCGACTGTGGTTCAAGGCCCTGACTTGGCAGCTTGAAAATCATTCTGGGTACATGTGTGTGTGTGTGTGTGCACAAAATCCTAAGAAGAATGGAGGAGAAAGGATTATGGTGTGGGCATCCCCTGGGAAGTGATTTCTCACTTTCCCTCTGTCTCTGTCCCTCTAGTGAGCACACATGCCCTATAGAAAAAACTCTAAAAAAAAAATGTGCTTAGTAAATAGCTGATGCAAATGCCGGTATATGATTTTTACACTGAAAATTATTAAAATAGAATTATGTTGTCAGAACCAGCCTTTTTTGTAAAATTTACTTATTTGTCATTATTATTATTTTTCATTTGCTACAGGGCACATGTGCTCACCCGAGAGAGAAAGAGAGAGAGAGAAAGCAAGCTGCCAGGTCTGAGACTCAAACCATGGTCAACCATGTAGGAGTCCAGCACTTTAACTACCATGCCACTAACTGGCCCCAGCATCAGCCTTCTAATAGTATATTAGTAAAAAGAATAAAACCAGCAGATGGCATAATAGTTACATCGCTGGACTCCCATGTAGTTAGCTATGGTTCAAGTCCTGGATCCAGCGGCTTAAAATTCATGCAGGGCACATATGTGTGCGTGCGCGTGCGCGTGCGCATGTGCCCAAAATCCTGAGAGGAGACTGGAGGAAAAGCAATTACAGGACTCTGGGGGATGATTTCTTACTTTCTGTCTCTGTCTCTCTGGCGAGCACACTGCCTTATAGCAAACATCTTTCTAAAAACAAAAAGAAAAAAAAGAAGAAGAAGAAAAGAAAATATATGTCCATGTGTCCTCTACAAAATTTTCAAGTAGAATACTCAAAATACATTGTGCGATTACACAAAATACTTAATGAGAGGTCTAGGTTATCTGTGCATTAGAGGACTGGAGACAGATTCGAGTATATAATAAATAAAAAGGAGAGGACCAGACAGTGTTACCGTGTGAGAGTGACACTCTGTGAGGCTGACCCACATGGGAAGGTTCCAAGTGCTTTTCTAGAGGCCTCCCACAGGATGCCCAGGTGTAAGGGAGCTAGCTGGGAGTAAACTGCAGTGTCACGACCTTGTTGAGTGCACTGTCTCTCTCCCTTTCTCTCTCTCTCTCTTATGCATGTCATGGATAATTTTTTTTTTTTTTTTTTTTTTTTTTTTTTTTTTTTTATAAAAAGGAAGAAATATCCCTATAGCCTCGGAATGAGGGAAGGGGTTGTCTTGATTTCCTGCTTCATCCGGAGAGGCTAAATGGAGGAGATAGGGTTTAGAAATGGCTTCCGTTGTGGGGAAGACATTGCCTAATGGGCTAGGGATGAAGAGGAGGTTCTTAGTATCTGTGGCACTTGGAAAAGACTGCAAAAGAACAGAGAGGGACCTTAGATAGGGGACATGTGTTGGCTGTGGGACGTGCCAGTGGAACCACTTTTGTGAAATACAGATTCTTCTTCACAATCTGTCAAGAGAACATTTGGAAGTTTGAGAGCAGAAACATCACTGCTAGCCACATAGAGGTTATTCATAGAAGGAGGGCATTTGCAAATTTAAGGGAAGAGATTCCCTTACTGGAGAGATGAGAAAAACTAGGTAAATGTTGACCCCAACAGAGAGTCACAAAATAAAAATAAGAAAATGTGTCTCTACTAAATTTAGTAAGAACTATTTGCTCTACAAAAAGAACTTCTTGAGAGGAAAAACAAGTGGGTTTTTCTATGTGTAGGTGGTAACTGAGTCTCTTGGGGCAGGTGTCCTTGACCAGGTCTTGCTTTGCACAGCATAGGACCCGGATGAGTCTATTGAAAAGTTGTTCTGTGACCTCACAAAAACCTCGAGCATAAAGAATGCAGATGTATTCTTTGATTTGGGCAAATACATATTGATTTGGATGTCTTGTTTTCTCTAGTCCAGAGTTAGTGTGCAGAACAAAGCCAGACTGACAAGGTTCAAGAGTGCTGGGATTAGAAATTTTGCTTTCCAAGAGCAGTTAATTCATTTTAATTCTGTTATCATCAGTAAGGAACGTATGTGTTTTATTTCCCTTTTTTTAAGAATTTACATTTTTTGCCAGCTGGTATTCAGGCTATATGATATTATATGTTCTATTTTATTTAAGTAGATGAATTATATACTTGACTTTGAAAAATAGGTGTCAACTCATAAAAATCACCACATATTTTATCTTGTGATATCTGGAAATGAATGAAATAAGCTAGAATTGGGTACAAATCCAAGAAAAGTTTTATAAAAGTGATATTTTACTGGGCTTGGGGGGCTATTTTCTCATTGTTCTGTTTACTTGCTCCAGATAGTTATTCAATACGTCTCTCTTCACCTTGCTATAGATGGCCATTTCAATCTTTCCCTTTGCCATAGAGTCCAGTGAAACCTTGGCTGTGCTTTCTCCTGCAGACATCAGGTATGAGAGCATGATCAACACCATGCTGAAGGACCTCTTCGAGCTACTGGTAGCATGTGTGGCCAAGCCCACAGAAACCATCTCCAGGGTGGGCTGCTCCTGTATTAGGTGAGAAGAGGTTCCCCGGGTCTTCCAAATGATGTAACAGAGAGAGAGAGTCACAGGAAATAGGAAGGAGTAACTGGTAAATGCCATGGAAGGACAGGAGGTGTGGGGAACAGGGCAGTCAGTGAGGGCTTCATTGTAGTAGGGACATTTGATCAGATAGATCCCCGACATGGGCAAGCTTGCAGTAGGTGAAGGTTTTCTGAGCTAAAGAACAAATTGCACAAATGGGTGGAGGTAAGAATTATAGGTGATTAGGGCCCAGCAGGTGGCATGATGGTTGAGGGCACTGGATTCCCACATGGCCAACTGTTGTTCGGGTCCAGGACCTGGCGGCTTGCTTTCTCCATTTCCCTTTCTGTTTCTTCCTGGTCATATTTTAAAATAACAATAATAATAACAAATGGAATTGAATAAATAAATATTTTTTTAAAAAATTATAGGTGACAATGAAAAGATTTTATTTGTAGAGGAGTGATAAAGAATGAAAAACTTAATACAGAATATGAAAAACTTAATACAGAATATGTACAGTCTTACACATAAGTTGGCCTTTTGTGATAGGGATCCATTAATACTTTGTATTTAATGGTTCAGGGAACAGTATTTTTGACAATGGAATACCAGTTGGACAGAAGGCAAGAGTGATGAGAGACAGGAAGATGTGTAAGGACACTACAGAATAAATGTATACCTAAGTCCATTAGGGCCTAAATTTTGTAACGGCCACCATGTTGGGATCCAAGCATTCTCTCCTTGCTTCTTTGGGCAGGTACGTTCTCGTGACAGCAGGCCCCGTGTTCACGGAAGAAATGTGGCGGCTTGCCTGCTGCGCCCTGCAGGATGCATTCTCTGCCACCCTCAAGCCAGTGAAGGTAAATTGCTAAGTGGAGCATGCCAAGCGGTTATCTTCCTTAGCTCCCTGATTCCTTCCCTAGTTGGCTGCCTGGATTCTGCCTGCCTCATCCTAGTGAGTATAGTCACTTGAAATCTTACAGAGGATCGCAGGGAAATTATTGGGTCAAAACTTTCATCCCAGGTCCAGTGACAAGTCAGATCCAAGACAACCTTGCCCATGAACTGGGATTCACCAATGAGTGTCTGCTCTTCCTCCCTAGGACCTGCTGGGCTGCTTCCACAGTGGCACCGAGAGCTTCAGTGGGGAAGGCTGCCAGGTGCGGGTAGCGGCCCCCTCCTCCTCACCCAGTGCCGAGGCTGAGTACTGGCGCATCCGAGCCATGGCGCAGCAGGTAAGCTCTGGGCCTTTTGATCTCAGGGACTCCAGAAGCTTCAGGTGCATTTTGAGAGCTTTTTCCAAAGGTCTCACATCATCAAACTGCCTTTCATTTCCTTAGGGATATACATACATTGTTTTAAAAGTTCATGGAAAATGTGTATTATAAACTATGTGGATTTCAAAAATTAAACTTATATTTTAATTTCATTTTCCACAAACTTTTTGAAGTACCCACAATACCTCCTGACTTCAGTCCCTTGCCAGTATCATTTTTCATCTAGGCTGACTTTAACCCAGGCAACAGCATCACCTTCCCTCTACCACCTCTTGCTTACTGCAGATAAGAAATGAACAGATTAAGTAGATTCTTTTATGCAACCTACCTGTTGTACTTTATATATAATTTGCATAACTACCTTTTTGTATTGCTTAAATATTATTTTACTGTTAGATTGTGAGTGCCAAAGTATGGCAAACATTTGATTTTTTTTCCCTTGTATCTCCCATATAGGTCATAAGACTTTAGATTTAAAAGTGGCTTACTAACTTTGAGTTAAATGTAGCTGATCATTAAAATTTAAATGTATTTACCCATGAAGGGAATGAGTGAAGAGAGTAAATGACGTGCCCGGGGCCATCCAGGTAGAATCAGGGGAAGGCCTGACCTGTATCTTCCTGTACCCACACAGGTGTTTATGTTGGACACCCAGTGCTCACCAAAGACCCCAAACAACTTTGACCACGCTCAGTCCTGCCAGCTCATTATCGAGCTGCCTCCAGATGAGAAACCTAATGGACACACCAAGAAAAGGTAAGCAGCTACGCTTAAATACATAGGGTGCTTCTCAGGGAGAAAGTTCATTTATTCCCTGTTCTTGCTCATTGTAATCTAAGCTTTGGACACGAATGCTAGAAGCCTTTGTGGAGTTGTTTGGCAAAGGTATTTTGTTTTCTTTTTTTTAATAGTGACTTTTGGTTTGTATAGAACTATACATCTTTGCTCGGTATGGTTTTCAAAGCATGCATACAATATCTAACCAATTAAGGATCAAGATGTTTATTGTTCATGATATTGAACAGTACGTTATGTTGTGCGCACATAACCTAGTTTGATAACCTAGTTTGTATTTTTTTGGGGGAAGTATATGTTGAATTATCAACAACACTTTTTACTCTGCTATTGTAAATTATCCCATAACCTAGTCCATTTGTTTAGATACCTTCTGGTGTCAATCCTTGTCTCCTAGACCTCCAGCCCGATGTAGTTGCTGGTATCTGCCATATTCTCTCTACTTCTGAGCCATCAACTCCTGCAGTTTCTGCCATAAAGTGTGGACATTCCATATCTGTCAAGCAGGGACACAGTATGTCTTTCATGACCAGGCTTATTTCACTTACCACCTGTCGCCCAAGTGTGTCTGCTTTGTGTCAGATGACAGAACGTAGCTGGTCTTTGTGACCGAGTAGTAGTCCATTGTGTATGTGTGCCACATTATCCACTCAGTGACGGTTGGGCACTTAGGTTGTCTTACATTTTTTGAATAGTAAAAATCTCCCACAAATCTCCCACATTTCATATGTATTAGTTTGCTTGGGCTACAACAAAGTAACAAATACTGAGTAACTTAAAAACATATTTCTTACAGTTTTGGAAATTAGAAATTAAGGTGTTGGCATAGTTTCTTCTGAGGTCTCTCTTCTTGGCTTGTAGATGGCTGTCTTCAGATGGTCATTCTGTACATGACAGTGTCCATATTTCTTCTTCTTTTATTTTTTTTAATTGCCAGAGGTGCTTTCTAGAGAGGAAAAGTGACCATCTTCCTCCAATTGGGTATGGTCATACCATTGTCCTTTATCCTTCATCTCTCCATTGTTTCAGAACCCTGGGATGCATATACATGTACCCGGTGTGTTTTTTTGTTTTTAGTTTTTGCTATGGGGTGTGCGCTCTTGCCAGAGAGAGAAAAACACCACCCCCCAGAGGGTATGGACATGCCACAATCTCTTCCCCTCCAATCTCCTCTTGGGATTTTGGATAAAAGGGCACACATGTCTGGTGTGATTTTTCAAACTATCGGGTCCAGGATTCGAACTGAAGAGCCAGCCATGTGGGATTCAGAGCCTTAACCTCCATACCACCTTCTGGCTCTCCAGTATGTTTTTTAAGCCACTAGGGCCAGAATTTGAACCAAGGTTGGTCATGTGGGATCCAGCTCACTATGCATAGAAGTCAACCACTGTGCTATAGGGCTGGCCCCAAATTTCTTCTTATAAAGACAGCAGTTAAATTGTATTATGAACCATCCTAATGACCTCATTTTCACTTAATCATCCCCCTTAAAAGACCCAGCCTCCAAATACAGTCATTTTTTGAGGTACTGGGTACATCAATAAAAGTCCTAACTTCGGGGGTGATGCAATGTAGTCCATATCATCATACATATTTTTAAATATATATAGTCACTGTAATTTGAGGCATGGCTTACATTGTATCAGTGAGAAAGAAATAAACTTCAACATGAGCAATAGGGCTGGCAAGAGACAAAAAAGTCTGTGCTCTGCCTCAAGAAATGCACCTTTATAAAGTACTATCATCCTGCCCAATAAATACTACTTCTACGGTAGAATGGGAGATGGAGGCAATGGCTAACACATATCCCATCTGTCAACGTCTGATATACTAACAGTCATGTTGCAAATCTGTGCACTATATGAAAAGTGTACTAGTAGATGTCTCCCATTTACCCAAGAGGACAGATCCAGAGAGCTTGGGCTTCTTTCTTATCCCAGGACACACAACTGCCAGGTGGCAGAACCAAATGTGATGGCATTAGGAGGTACAGCCTTTGAGAGGACATTAGATCCTAAGGGAAGAACCTTGTAAATGAGACTAGTGACCAGAAAGGAGAGCCCACTTGCACTTTTTCTGCTATGTAAGGACACAACCAGAATACAGCTGTCTGCAGCTGAGAAAAGGATTCTCACCAGATGACTAACAATCACAGTAGAGCCTCAAAATATCTGAGAAAACCAGGAAATATTTCCCCCAAATACTTCTCCCCTAAGGGAACACAAGAACTCAGCAACAATAGGAAAAAACAAACAAACAAAAAACAAACAAACAAACAAAAAAAACAGGAAATCACTGAAGTGTTAGAAAAAGAATTCAGAATAATTATCATAACTAAACTCAGTGAGATATAAGAAAAAACAAATAATCAACTTCAGGAGATGAGAAAATCATCCTTGAAGGATGAACTCCATAAAGAAACACTGTAAAAAATAAACAGAGCTTCTAGAAATAACCATAATATAAGAAATAAAAACCTCCTTCTAAAGTATTAATAGCAGATTAGATCATGCCAAAGATAGAATCTCTGATCTAGAAGACAAAACCTCTGACTTAGAGAAAATCATGATAAAAGAATTTTTAAAAATAAAAAAAAATGAAGATGACATATGGGAAACATTAGATACCATTAAATCTCCAAGTATCTGAATTCTAGAAGGTAAAGAATCTGATAAGGGCATCACAAATCTATTCTATAAAATACTTGCAGAAAACTTTCCAAGCATAGAGAAATATTCAAACATCCAGACACAGGAAATACAAAGGATGCCAAATAGAATCAACATAAGAATATCCTCCTCCCCCTGAGACCCCTTCCCCCTGCTCCCACACATTATAGCAGATTGGTTTAAAAAAAATCAAAGACAAAATTATAGAAAAGGCAAGAGAAAAAAGTCATGTTACTTATAAAGAATTATTTTATTAGGCTAACATCAAACCTCTCAACTGAAACAATGCAAGGAAGAAATAGGCAGACATAGTCAAAACACTAAAAGAAAAACAATTTAAAAAAAATAATTATAATTTAATTATTATTATTATTTTAATTTGACCAGAGAGAGAGAGGAGGGATGTGAGAAAGCAAGCTGCCAGGTCTAGGACTTGAACTATGGTCAGCCCTGTAGGAGTCCAGCGTCTTAACTACCATGCTACCTGCTAGCCCCAAGAAAAACAGTTTCAGCTAAGAATACTATACCCAGCAAGATTATCCTTCAATGGGAAGAAAAAAAGTATTATCAGATAAACAAAACCTTGAAAGAATTTACCAACACTAGACCAGTTCTGAAGTATTAAAAGGAGTACTGTATCAGGAAAACTAAAGAGAGACAAACAGAAATAAAAACACAAAATAACCAAGAAAGTGGCTTACAAAGTGACATATATAAGTCCACAAACTCAATAGTAACATTGAATATTAATGATGAAATTCTCCAATTAAAAGACACAGACTGGCTGAATAGATTTTTTAAAAAATCCAGGAGCCTTCTAGATCCTGCTTGCAAGAAATGCACCTCATTGATAAAGACATTCATAGACTGATAGTAAAAGTCTGGAAAAAGATATTCCACACAAATGGAAATCAAAAAAGGCTAGAGTTGCAATACTAACATCAGACAGAACAGACATTAAGACACTAACTAGAAGAGACAAAGTACTAAAAAGGCCAATTCACCAAGAAGATATAACACTATCTATGCATCCAACATGGGAGGACCCAAATACATAAAAGGAAAACTGCTTTCTTAAATAGCTAACCCCAGTTCTACTCAAACCATTTCTAAAGATCCAGAAGGAAGGAACCCTCTCTAACTCATTCTATGAAACCTCCATCACCCTAATCGTCAAAATAGACAAGGACATAACAAAAAGAGAAATCTACAGACCAATATTCCTGATTAAACAGATGTAAAACTTTTCAATAAGATACTAGCAAATTGTATCCAACAGCACATCAAAAAGATTATACACCATGACCAGGTAGGCTTTATTCCAGGAATGCAAGGATGGTTCAACATATGCAAAACCATAATGTAATACATCACATTAATAGGAGAAAAGATTTTTAAAAACATATTTCAATTAATGTAGATAAAGCATTTGATAAAATACTACATCCCTGTACATGATTAAAGCTCTCAGCAAAATTGGCATAAAGGACATTTCTCAACACAGTAAAAGCCAGACATGATAAGCCCATAGCTAACATCATACTGAATGGGGAAAAACTGAAAACTTATTCACTAAAAACTGGAATAAGACAAAACTGCCTACTTTCTGCACTCCTTTTCAACATAGTATTGGAAGTCCTAGCCAATGTAATCAGACAAGAGAGTAAAATAAGCATTCAAATAGGAAAAGCAGAAGTGAAGTTATCTCTGTTTGCAGATAAAATGATTGTATACATAGAAAATACAAAAGAATCCACAAAAAAGTTCCAAGAAGTAACAAATTAATAAGTAAAGTGGCAGGATATAAAATCAACATAGACAAATCTACAGCATTTTTATACACCAACAGTGAACAGACTGAAGTGGAGTCAAAGAAAGCAATCCTGTTTACAATAGCCACACCATAAATAAATAAATAAATAAATAAGTAAATAAATAAATAAATAAATAGTAAATAAAATCTAGGAATAAACCTCACCAAAGAAATGAAAGACATGTACAAGGAAAACTATGAGAAACTTTTCAAAATGATACCAAAAAAATGGAAAGATATTCCATGTTCCTGGACTGGAAGAATATATATAATCATAATGTTAATCCAACCCAAATTAACCTACAAATTCAATGCAATTCTGATCAATCTACCAGAGATATTCCTCACAGAAATAGAAAAAAAAATCATAAAATCTGTCTGGAATCATAAAAGACCTCGTATTGCCAAAGCAATACTGTATAAAATGCATAAAGTAGGAGGCATCTTACTTCCTGACTTCAGGATATACTACAAAACTGTGATAATCAAAACAGCATAGTATTGGCACAAAAACAGGCAGATAGACCAATGGAACAGATTTAAGAATCCAGCAATAAACCCCAGAACATTTAAGAGACACAAAAAAGAAAAGCCACCTGTTGATGTTAACGTATATGATAAAATCTTTGACCCGACTGATAGACACTGTATTTATGCTGGGAAAACCATTTCGTACACTGTAAAGATGTACAGTGATTAAATGTAAATTTGTTTAAAAACATTAGTGAATTAAAATGAATTGAAGTTGGATCTTAGTACAAGAACCATCTAACAAGAGCAATAGCAAAGTATTTGAACATCCACTCCTCGAGCTACCTAATCTTACTATGTCCTGATTAAGAGCGAGCAGAAGTTGTCATAAGTGGTGGGTTGGGCCTGCTTCTCAATGACCAGGTGTCCTGGCCAGATCTAAAGAGGATTCACTCTCTCCCTTCTCTCCCTCCTCCCCATCTCACAATAGCTGAGGGGCATCCTAGTGAAACCAGATGAGCCTTCAAGGCCTAGGAGGGAATTCCAGAGTCATGTTGGTAGCAAGGCTATTAGTGTGCGTTGACTTAATGATACTTTTTTTTTAACCCAGGCTTATTACATTATCAATTTCTTTCCTAACATTGCAAATGGTAGTCCCACAATAGCTCCAATATTAAAATTTCCCAATATTTGGTTCTGTTCTCTCTCAAATGCTGGAATACTGAGGTTTTTACATAAGGCACCTAAAGTATTAACATTTGGTTTGGCACTAAAGCCAGATGTCAAAAAACATTGGGTTTAAGGAAAACAGGCAGGGCCAGCTAGGGATTCCACATAGCTGACTGCATGGTTTGAGACCCAGACCCGGTGGCTTGAAAAACACGCTGGGTGCATGTGCACACATGCCCAAAATCTTGAGAGGAGAATGGAGGAGAAGGGATTGGAATGTGATCCTTCACTGAAGTGGGTGCTTTCTCTCTCTCAGGTGAACACACATGCCCTATAGCAAAGTTAAATAATAAAGTTAAAAGAGCAGGGACCAGCAGATGGCATAATGGTTATATCACTGGACTCCCACGTAGTCAACTGTAGTTTGAGTCCCAGATCTGGCGGCTTAAAATTCACACTGGGTGTGTGAGCACATACACCCAAAATCCCAAGAGGAGAACGAAAGAGAAGAGATTGCATCGTGGCAATCCACCTGGGGGTGATTTCTTGCTTTCTGTCTCTCCAGTGAGCACACGTGCCCTATCGCAAAAATCTCTCTCTCAAAAAAAAAGGGGGGGGGGGGGGCAGAGGGTAGGAAAAAGGCCAATTAAAATTAATAGATCACAACAGTCATGAGAGTTACTCTCATGACTACAAAACAAAATATGTCATGTCCCTTATTGTTCTTACTCTTAAAAATGTTTATGGGAACCAGCAGTTAGCGTAATGGCTATGTTGCTGGACTCCCACATAGTCGACCGTGGTTCACGTCCCGGACCCGGTGGCTTAGAACTCACGCCGGGCGCGTGTGCGTGCGTGCCCAAGATCCCAAGAGGAGAATGGAGGAGAAGGGATTGCGGCGTGACCATCCCCCCTGGGGGGTGATTTCTCGCTTTCTGTCTCTCTGTCTCTCTCTGTCTGTCTGGCGAGCACACGCGCCCTATAGCGAAAACCTCTCCAAAAAAAAAAAAAATGTTTATAAAATTTTCCATTTGTTTCCTAACATTTGGTGGTAGTTGTGATTCAGTGTCTGAACTTTATGTTCTTGTCATTTTAAAGGGTCAGAAACTCCACTACTTCTAATTAACATTGTGATCACATAACATCCCAAGAAGTTAGCCTTTTTTTATATTAAAAAAAAAGTTTTTGCTATGTGCACATACAGTCGCCAGAGACAGAAAGAGGGAAAGTGAGAAATCACCCCCTGGGGAGTGGGGGAGATGGCCAACCACAATCCCATCTCCTCTCAGAATTTTGAACATACACCCCGCATGATTTCAATCTACCTGGTTCCAGGTTCAAACCACAGTTGGCCATGTGGGAGTCCAGCGCCTTAACCACCGTGCCACCTGCTGGCCCCTTAGTTTGGCCTTTTTTTCAAGGAAGACATTTGAACACAGGGAGCTGTATGATTTCGAAATGGGTGATGTCTGATCACTTTGAAATAACTGCCTCCAAGCCGGAGGTCACTAAGCAATCCCCTTTTCTCTCTCTTGCAGTGTTTCTTTCAGGGAAATTGTGGTGAGCTTGCTGTCCCACCAGGTGTTACTGCAGAACCTGTATGACATCTTGTTAGAAGAGTTTGTCAAAGGCCCCTCTCCTGGGGAGGAGAAGACCGTGCAGGTGCCAGACGCCAAGCTGGCTGGCTTCCTCAGGTACATCTCCATGCAGAACCTGGCAGTCATATTCGACCTGCTGCTGGATTCCTACAGGACAGCCAGAGAGTTCGACACCAGCCCTGGGCTGAAGTGCCTGCTGAAGAAAGTGTCTGGCATCGGGGGCGCCGCCAACCTCTACCGCCAGTCTGCCATGAGTTTTAACATTTACTTCCACGCCCTGGTGTGTGCCGTTCTCACCAACCAAGAAACCATCACTGCCGAGCAAGTGAAGAAGGTCCTCTTCGACGACGACGAGAGGAGCACAGATTCCTCCCAGCAGTGTTCGTCAGAAGATGAGGACATTTTCGAGGAGACCGCCCAGGTCAGCCCCCCGCGGGGCAAGGAGAAGAGGCAGTGGAGGGCGCGCATGCCCTCGCTGAGCGTCCAGCCCATCAGCAACGCCGACTGGGTGTGGCTGGTCAAGAGGCTGCACAAGCTGTGCATGGAGCTGTGCAACAACTACATCCAGATGCACCTGGACCTGGAGAGCAGCGCGGAGGAGCCTCCGGTCTTCAAGAGCGACCCCTTCTTCATCCTCCCCTCCTTCCAGTCGGAGTCGTCCACCCCGTCCACCGGGGGCTTCTCTGGGAAAGACACGCCTTCCGAGGACGACCGCAGCCAGCTGCGGGAGCACACCGGCGAGTCGCTGAGCCTGAGGGCGGGCAGTGTGGACATGCTCATGCTGCCCCCCAGCCCCAAAGTGGAGAAGAAAGACCCCAGCCGGAAGAAGGAGTGGTGGGAGAACGCGGGGAACAAGATCTACACCATGGCGGCCGACAAAACCATCTCAAAGTTGATGACCGAGTACAAAAAGAGGAAACAGCAGCACAACCTCCCCACGTTTCCCAAAGAGGTCAAGGTGGAGAAGAAGGGAGAGCCGCTGGGCCCTAGGGGCCAAGACTCCCCGCTCCTGCAGCGTCCTCAGCACCTGGTGGACCAGGGGCAAATGCGGCATTCCTTCAGTGCAGGCCCCGAGCTGCTGCGACAGGAGAAGAGGCCCCGCTCCGGCTCCACTGGGAGCTCTCTGAGTGTCTCCGTGAGAGACGCCGAGGCCCAGATCCAGGTAGGTCCCTGCTAGCTAGAGGATGCTGGAGTAGCCCCCTCACAGAGCATGCAGACACGGTCAGAGATTTTATTCTCCAGTGATATCAGGAACTGCTTTTCTGTGTGGTGGCACATATTACTGAGAATGAGGGCCCACTTGTATAAATAAGATGAAGCAAAGCCTATGAAACCAGTGGGCTCGAACTGGCATTGAGTGCTGAGTTTGTCATTTGAAGATAGCACTAGAGAAATTCTTTTTTAAAAAAATATTTCACTCAACTTTATTTATTTATTTTGATTTAACCAGAGAGGGAGAGAGAGAAAAAAAGTGAGAAAACAAGCTGCCAGGTCCAGGAACCATGGTCAGCCATGTTGGGGAGTCCAGCGCCCTTAACCTCCATGCCACCTGCTGGCCCCTAAGAAATTCTATACTTATGAAGCATTGTGTACAGGAAAAAAGCAGAGTATTATTGCCTGGTTTTACCAATGAATCATTTTCATCTCAAACCCACCTTGAGCACATAAAAAGCTTCATTTCTTGGGGGGCTTTGAACAGGACCATTTCTTCATACATTTAATATGTGTGATCCTGTGGCACATCAACAAATGGGCTTGAGAGGAAAACACTCTGGTTACTGTTTTGTCTCCATTGAAATGAGATGAGATTGGAAAAGAGAAACATAAAGATCTAGAGAAAGCCCTTTAAAAATAATATTAAATCTTGGGGCCAGCAGGTGGTGTGGTGGTTAAGCCACTGGACACTCCCACACGGCTGACCACGGTTCGAGTCCCGTACTTGGTGGTTTGATTTCTCACTTTGCTTCTCTTCGTGTGTCTGTCTTTCTCTGGTCAAATTAAAGAAATGAATGAATAAATAAAATTAATTCTTTTTAAAAGTAATATTAAATCTTTGCAGATAAAGATTTGTATATATTTATATAAATATTTCTTAAACTAGAGCTTTCTGATACAGGTATGTGGCATCTTCAGAAAGTCCATGGAAATACACAGTATGAAAAAAATACACAGTATGCATGGATTTCAATCATTTTTGCACCAAAATAAACCTGTACTTTAACTCTACTTTTCCATGGACTTTTTGAAGTTCCCTTACATAATACATTAAAAGATCAGGAGGCTTAAGTCTATGAACCTATACAGGAAAGTATTCTTTTTTTTCTTTTTTGTGAGGATTTTTGATATAACATGCACCCAGCCTGAGTTTCAAGCCACTGGGTCTAGAACAGGAACCGCAGTTGGCCATGTGGGAGTCCAGCCACATAACAACTATGCCATCTGCTGGTCCCCAGGAATATATTCCTAAGATGAACATAAATTTGGAATTAGCATGAATCTTACAAGATACCTGAATTTCCTCTGAAGTGTCTTGAACATGGAAGTAAAATTCATATCTTAGGATTTCACTTATGATTTTTAAAAGTTATCCTAAATTTGGGGCTGACAGGAGACATGGTGGTTGTGGTGCTAGACTCCCACATGGCTGACTGTAGTTTGATTCTCAGACCTGGCAGTTTGCTTTCTCCCTTTCCTTCTCTCTCTGTCAAATTTAAGAACAACAACAATAAATAAAATTAAATAAGTAATTATTTTAAAAAAGTTATCCTAAATTAAGGCAGACTTACTATAAAGGCTGCTGATGGGGACCAGCAGATGTTGTAATGGTTATGTAGCTGGACTCCCACATGGTTGGTTATGGTTCAAGTCCCAGACCCGGAGGCTTGAAACTCATGCTGGGTGCATGTGCCCAAGATTCTGGGAGGAGAATGGAAGAGAAGAGATTGCAGCATGACCATCCCCTCTGAGGGGGTAATTTCTTGCTTTTTGTCTCTGTCTCTCTGACAAGCGCATGCACCCATAGCAAAAATCTCAAATAAATAAATAAATAAAGACTGCTGATGAACAGTACCATATGGCCTATTGAAATCTCATTTTGAGAAGGCAAGAGAGTTTTTAAGAACTAAGGAATAAGTAAAGTTTTAATAGTTTGTGAAAGCTGAAAATAGAGTATTCCTATGTTATATGAGTCTCTGCCCATCCTTATTTCAGTGGAATTAAATTGACAGTTTATTATAGGCATATTACATTACTGAAGATTAATTTAGTGCAGTTAAAGGCTAAGAAAACCCATTTATAGATCAACAGAGCTTAACCACAACTCAAGTGGCCAAATGCAACTATGAGACAAAATTGAATAATTCGTTTAAACCCTATTTTTTAGGCATGGACCAACATGGTGCTAACAGTTCTCAACCAGATTCAGATCCTTCCAGACCAGACCTTCATGGCCCTCCAGCCAGCAGTGTTCCCATGCATTAGTCAGCTGACCTGTCATGTGACTGACATCAGAGTTCGCCAAGCTGTAAGAGAATGGCTCGGCAGAGTGGGTCGTGTCTATGATATCATCGTGTAGAAGACTTCTGTAAGGGTCTGCCTGCCAATCCAGCTGATAGCATTTTCCCCACCACCAACCCCACTTAGTGTCCCAGAGGACATCGTGGCTAGCCACTCCAGCCGTTCCCTAACTATCAGCCTTAAGGCTATGCTGGATACTAAGGTTGTACCTACACGACACAGTGATACTCTGATTCTGCACATCATCACAGAAGAGTCCACAATTTTTGACACATTTCTATTTCTTAGTGCTTTTGCTTACAATATCCCCAAGTGGGTCATTTTTAAGGAACAGTCCTTTGAAAACACTATATTGACCCATTTGATTCATCATGTTAAAAATAAATTCAATTCCTAAGGAAATATTTGCTGGTAAGTCAAGCTGATGTGTAAACACTCAGATATCTGGTACCAGACATTAGTAATTAGAGGAATATGTGTATTAGGATTTTGAGTTTGGCTGATAAAACAACTACAAAAACATTTGTCAGTGTCATAATCCAGAAAAGTGACTTCTGCTGTAAAATATCCCAGAACATTTGAAAATATTCCTAAATTATTAAGATCTTCAGGTTGGTAGTCACCAACCTCCCAATGGAAGGTACTCTTGTGCCTTTATTTGTCTATTTCTAAAGGAAGCAAATTCTTTCCTAGTGGATTTCAGTCTGTGGCTTGGCAGCCTGGGACAGAGAGTACCCAGCAATAGTGGCTGATCCATATATTGTCAAAAGACCTAAGACTGACCAGCTAGCCTGGTGGTCCCATGAGTCTTTGCTTCTGCTACCCAGGCAAACAAGGAAAGAGAAAAATGGTGCCTTAGTTGTTTGTTGCACAGACATTCCTATGCCCCACAATGATCTGAACATAAGGTACAGCATTTGGTTTTAAAGAACACAAAACATTAAACTGCAACTCACTTTATATTAGTATGCTTAGAGGAAAAGAACTCAGAGTCCTTTGTCCAGTGAGCAGACTTCTCAGGGAAGGGGCAGGAGTTGTGGGGTAGGGAGACGGTTGGAAGGGGTGGGAAAGGAGATTATGGTGAAATCATTGTAATTCTTAAAATCTGATACAATTGTGTGACATGAGGATGTCAGATTTAGTCTCAGAAGAAACTAAAACTAAAGGAGGAGATGCCATGAAATAGATCATTTTTTTTTCTATTTAAAATAGTTCTCTTCCCTAGCAAGTAAATTTACCCTCTATTTTTTTTTATTAATTCAGTACTGTTTTAAATATCTTTCCTTTCCTAAATATTACCAAAAAGTGAATTTGAAACCTTTATTTACAGCACATATTTCTTATATATTGTAAAAGTTATTAAACTCAATCAAACCCACTTCTATTCATTCTAGAGAGTAAATTGCTAAGGCATATATTATAATTTCCCGAACCCTAAAAATATATTCATAATTGAATATGTCATTCTTTTAAAATAGAAGATCAGTTCTTCAGTATTGAAGGAAAGATTTATAATAGATGGGATTGCATTCGTGACAGTATTTGTAAACTTTGCCCTCCTTGAGAAATACGTAGCTATCTACAAATTTAGTAGGAAGGCAGTGTTCTGACTTATTTATTAATAGGTGATCTAAAAGACCAATCTTATCATTCAGTATCATTGCTAGAGGTCACCATAGAATCTAGAATATATTTTTCCCAGCTCTAAAAATATAAAAATAAAATAAAATAAAATAAAATAAAATAAAATAAAAATGCACCAAACTTTTTTCCTTCAGTTTTCACTAGTTAGATAATAAACAAGTTCAGAAATAATTATTTTATCTTAACAGGCAATGAATTGTTGATAGTAATGACTAGTGTTTTACACTTAGTAAATGGAATGGAAGGCCAGGTACACAGGTTTCAATAGTAGCAGGATACCATGTTTGCTCTGTTGCTTTTTATAGCTTATCTAAGGTTCACTTCTCCGTGATTCTATGAGTATTCCACAGTTTACCAGTAAAAACACTTCACTGAAGCAAAATGTCGAACTAGAGTATTTATGAAATGCCTATAAGTAGCCAATTTTTATAAAGTACAAACATCCAGAAAAAGTCCGTCTCAATCTATCAATGTCATGTCCCAGAAACACATTAGCTAATATTTAGAAGTCAGAATTTATTCTTCCACAGACTTTCTATTAAGGCACCCAAGGGTATTTAATGAATAGGCATACCCAATCCTATGTCCAAATACTATTTTAGTATTGACCTGGTTGTGAGTCCCAAGAATGAAACAGTGAGAAAGAGTGTATTCTTTTTCTTTTTTTTTTTTTTAAGAGAGATTTTTGCTATAGGGTGTGTATGCTCGCCAGAGAGATAGTGAGAAATAACCCTCCAGGGGAGATGGCCATGCCGCAGTCCCTTCTCTTCCATTCTCCTCTTGGGATTTTGGGCACACACACACACACACACACACACACACACACACACAGTTCAGTGTGAGTTTCAAGCCACTGGGTCCCAGACTCAAACTGCGGTCAGCCGTGTAGGAGTCCAGTGAGGTAACCATTAACACCATCTGCTGGTCCCAAGGGTGCACTTTTGACCTACACTTTTGTAAGAGGTTACTGGTGCCTTCCTATCTTTTTTCCGCAGTCTGTTTCATGGCCACACTGCTCTTAAACCCAGCTCTACCCTACAGACTCTGCATTCCAAAGTCACCTGACGGTCACAGTCACACCACATTTCAACTAGAAGAGTAACAAATTCACAGCAGTACTTCCTAGAAGTATTGGCAGTTTTCAAAAAAGACATTTCTTGATGCAAAGTAGACCCTAATGAGTAGGACTTCAGTGAACCCTCCCAACTAGTGGAGAAGGGAGAAACTGGACACACTCAGTAGGCAGAGTGGCCCCTTCTAGCCTGCCTGGATTGGACTCTGCACTGTTCCGAGATCCCAGCCCCTACTCCCCATTTTCCCTACCCCACCTCTACCTTGCCCCACTCCACCCTTCCTTCACACCCTCCTGCAAACTCTGAAAATGTCAGGTATTTTTCTCCATACAGTCACCTTTTGGACAACAGTAACACGAAGGTCAAGGCAGCCTTCTGAAGTTAAAAATCATTAGTGGTATGTATTTACAGGTCTAAGGAGAACAAGAGTTCACACATTGCTTTAGTTGCCCACATATACTGCAAGAACTTGAGCATGTCCTGTTCTCCTTCTCTTGTATTTTGGTAGATTGTGCTTCATGAAACAAGCACCTAGAAAAATCCAAGTGTAGGGAATCCCTGATTGAATAATCCAGCCAGAAATACACACTCATGTCAAGCGTTTTCTGCCATTAAGGAGGGCAGAGGTTTTAATGATGGGGGACTAATACATTGTTCAGAGGACCTTGCCTTGCTCAGCTTTTAAAGATGTTTAGGTTGCCTCTTTACACCCTCTTGTTATCTCTCACCCCCTAATATTTTCTGGCCTTCTCTATAGATCCAAAATTATTATGCCTTTAATCACTTTCAGGCTATTTAATAAGAACCCAAATAGATGTTAACATACAATAACAGCTCAGATAAAAATATTTTGAATCAAACATGGCAGAAATGTTAATATAATTCAGAAGTACCTTGATGTGGATTCTTCTTGGTATAGTGATCACTAACGAGGCTTATTGTTCTTGCCATGGTATTAAGAAGGGTTATACAGAGTCAGGTGAGAGAGTCAAGTAGCCTCCTCTGTAAAAAGGTGATACAAATACACAGAACATCCTTGATTTCCACAAATACAACACAGTCGTGCAGATTTAGGGAAGTTTTCATTCTCAGAAAGGAAAATCCATTAGCGTCAGTCCCATCAACCTAAACAGAATGAAGACCTTTGTTTAAAGCTGGTAATAGCAAGAGGTTCCAAACAGCAGAGAGGAAGTGACATCTCTTGAGCTTCCCTGTGAATGTGGACCTCATATTGTCACATTTAGCTTTCACAATGACCTTGGGAAGCAGGTATTGTTTTCCCCATTTTTTCGTATAAGGACTTAGACCCAGAGAGGTAAAGAAACTTGCCTAAGATAACAACAGGCAAAATCGGTTGTAGTAGAGGTATTCCTGACATGAAAGGCTATATTCTCTTTCTAATACCAGACTCTAAGTTTGTGAAGTAATTCCTCTAAGAGAGTTTCAAAGGATTAGGGGAATAAAAATGAGACTATTTGGTTGGGGATTTTTTTTAAAAAAATAAGGTTTAAAAAATGTTTACACGTGGAAAGATCATATATAGCACACTGAGTTTTTGACAGCAAAGCAAGCCAAAATCTAAATCTTAAGGCAGACAATATTACTTTAGAAAACACACTAAGGTAGAGAGAAAGGATAGGATTATGCTATTCACGGCCAGCCAGGAACACAAAGCAATATGGCAGCCGGCATCTCGAATGGCACACTTGATTCATAACCCTTTCTCAAATGCTACGTAATCAACTCAGAAAAAAGTGCCCTGTCGCCAGCAGTGCCTCTGTACTTGTTTCTCTGGGAAACACAGGATACTGTTGGGTGGTCAGAAAAGTCATGACACATTTTTGTATTAAAAAGAAAAGAAAAATATGTCTTGACTTTTCCAATGACCCAATACATTTGTAGGTCGTTATCAAGTTTGGGAATATGCAAGATAAATAACCGTTTTTCAAAATCTACATTTTCTGAAGAGGAAGCAACTGGTAGGACAAGATTCTTTAAAGATCCAGGTACTTAAGGCATCAGGTCAGTATCCATAGTAACCATATGGCATCATACCTAATCACTTCCACTCGCTTAAGAGATGAGGAAACAGCAGGAAAATCTAGAGTCTTCAGTAAGCTGATGACAAAACCATTAATAAAATATGTTTGGGTACCACTTAGGTGAGCCTATTGAGATTTAGTCTGACCTAAGAAAGCGAAAGAACATTTTTGAGTATTTTTTATAGGAAATGTCAGTTTGGTGTTGGGACAGATTTATAAAATTGGTTAAGAATTTGATTTATAATAGGGCCTTTTTGGCAAAAAAAAAAAAAAAAAAAAAAAAAAGTTCTATTTACTAGTGGAACAATCTAGAAAGCATTTTTTGGTTTGTTTGGGAGATCCCCTTTCTCTGGCTTTGTATTTAATGTGGAAGTAACTAATCACTGAAATTTTGGGACAGAACACCATTTAGATTACCAAATACAATGATTACTTTAGGAAAGATTGACAAAAATCATTCCTTGAGATTGTCTAGGAGAAAAGTTGAGAACAATGTTCAATTTCCATATAGACGGTGGTACAATGTAATTGAAAAAACACTACCACCAACATCACTGGCACCGTACAAACCTTTCCCCTGTATCTTTGTTTATTAGGTCATCAGGAAAGTTATTACATGTTTTTCTATGCAAAAATGTGTCATGACTTTCCTGAAAACCCAGTAATAATGCAGTGGGTTCCAGGGAGGGGAAAACTGACCATCTTAAGTGATGAAACTGCACTCAACTGCACTCACCTAATTATAATGATCTTTCCATCCTTTTCCACCACCAAGCGTTATTTGTATTGTTATTTCCTGTCCTGGAGGTTTAACCAGTGGTTGTCTAGTGTCTTTTGTCCCTAGAATAGTCCTTAGAATAGTAGCTTTCAAATTTTAGCACGCATCAGATTCATCTGGAAGACTTGTTCAAACACAGACTGCAGGGTCCAAGCCCAGAGTTTCTAATTCATCGTATCTGGAAATGTGCATTTCTAACAAGTCTCCAGGTATAGCCAGTGCTGCTGGCTCGGAGACTATGTATGAGAACCACTGCCTGGAAAAAATTTCCAGTTACCAGCTTAAAATCAGCCTGACTTACCAAGCACTAGAGAAAAACTCACCCTTGGGCAGACAGTTTGGGATTGGATTCTCTACAGCATTCATTCCTACTCAACCTTCCCAGTTTCCAGTTTTATGATGCCAACAATTGTTTTGTTTTTTTATAAGCTAGAAGACAATGAATGTAAATGTTCTATCTTTGGAACAGTAAGATAAGTCTAAGCTTTTTGTCTTTGTATTTAGAAACACTGATTCTATGGGAGATCATTTGTATCATGTTGACCCTTTGACTTGTACTGAAGGTGATTTTTAAATTTAAGTATGAAGTGGTTGAATTTCTTCTGTCCATATGGTTTTAATAAGATGTTTCCATGTTGGCTCCCTCACAACCTTGGCTCCTTGCTTACAGAAGTTTTTGAGTAGTTGCTTTCCTGTCAGTTGTTTTTTATTTCTCATTCATCACCAAAATATCAGCACTTCAAGTTAATATGACCCTCCTAGCTCTACCTTCATCTGTCACTTAACTATCTGGTATAAACTAATACCTTAATTTCATATATATCTGTAGAAAGTCTGCCAAATGGCTTCATGGAAATTTGCAAAATGAACCTTCTGAGCAGAAGGTGTGCTTGTTTTGACTTTTCACGTACATATGTTATGTTTGTGTACATGTCTGCACGATGGAGACCATATTCGTCATCTCATCTTCAAATGATGGAAGAAATACAAAACTGAATTAGTGTATTTTGGAATAAAGTAAAATCATGTTAATTCAAATATAGATGGGCCATAGTTTATCTCCTCTTTTTTCAATTAATTAGCTTTGGAAATTCTTTTTCCATTTTTAAAACTAAAGGATCAAGAGGAAATGATTCAGAGAAAAAATTAAGTTATCTTAAAATCATCACCCATTTATAAACTACACATAATTCTCATTGATTCAATAAAGTTTCTCTAAAGACTTCTGCTTAATAAAGACCCCAAAATTATTTAAATTAACATAGGCTATTGTATGAGCAGAAGGTAATAATTATATTTACTGGAATTAGTAAGATTAAGAAGCATCTCAGAGTGTTAATGGTATCAAGAATTCACATCCTTGCCTTTGTAGATGGAAATATTGAACTGTTATTTCAATTTTATTTCCCATAATTTTTAAAATCATATGTGCATTTAGTTCCTTTAGTAACCGATTTTTAAACTAAAATTTAAAAATCTCTAGGGATAATTTGTCTCAGTGTTTTGCCAAACAGTGCCAAAAAGGGGGAGGTCGGGATATGAAACCCAATCAGTTGAACTAACATGTAAAATACTGTTTTTCTCTTAATGTTCGGGAGGTTCAAGCCCCTAACCTCTCCAGCCACCAGTGGTCATCCATGGCTACCTCATGATTATGTGCAAGCTACTTTGTGTTTTTCCCTTTGTAGTTCTTTCATCTGGTCCTTATTAGAAGTGGGTCTCACTAATAAACATTGTTTTCCCAATACATAGGCAAAACTGAACAAGATATTTTGGGTTTCACTTCAGGTGAAAGCATGTGGTAGAATATCCAGGTATGGCATGATGGGGCAAAAGGAGGTGCCTAGAGGGAAAGGTTATTTTGTTTCTTGGACTGTTTGGGTTAGGGGGTGGGGGGGAGTTAAAAATAAGACATTTATTGCCCTAGTTGTGCCAATAGCCTATTATTCAAGATGCTTTTCCCACTTTTCTAAGAAGAAGATGCTTATATTACAGTATAAACAGTTCCCCAACTACTTCCCACTCTAAAAAGTAAAGCCAATGAATTGTATGGGTCCTTTTATCTCTTCTTATACCAAAGAGTCAAATTATTTTCACTGAAAATTATAGATAACTAGAGCTTAGTATAGCCATAACAATTTGAGTTAGTATACCATTTTACCTATAAAATGCAAACTTCATCCTTTTTACCCCATTCACCAGGAGCCTTGAAGCTTTCTGTTTACTCCAAAGGCCTTGTCGAGGAAGTATAATTTTTATTTTGCTTTCTTATTTAGTCACTTTGATCACATTTACTTAAAAAAAAAAAAAAACGGAAAACCACCTTTCTTTATGTGTTGATATAACTGTTTGATTTGATATAATCTGTTCGTTGTGTACCAGGTTTCTGTAAGCAAGCTTGCAAGTGTATTTTGTGTACATTTTATCTGAGGTGAAAATGAAAATTCTAAAGAAAAAATATTTTAAAAGATACTGTATTTATGTTGCTTGTGTTGTAGAATAAAGATTCAAATGCATTTAAAAATCTATGTGAAACGTTTTCTTTACTGAATAAATATATTGAAATAATTTACACACATATTCTGTGTTTATAGAATGCTGCCAAAAGAACCAGGTTCCTTTCCCTGTCATTTCATAACTGAATATGAAAGACTTTTAATACTGAGACGGAGATTAGCTAGGTGGTTAGTTGGTCATTAAGGAGCCATAATAGAATCTTGACAAAAGGGATTACTTAAAGCATGCCACCTGGGTCCTGCTCTTTGAAAACTTAGGTTTCCCTCTTGGCCTTTCTGGGCTAAACCATTACATACCTCCCCACACGACACACTAAAGAACAATTAGAGGCAAAGTTCAGAGTCTGTTAATTTCTTCCTTTCTTTCTTTCTTTTTAAAGAATTATTTAACTTTATTATTTTTTAATTTGACCAGAGAAAGAAGGAAAGCGAGAAAGCAAGCCACCAGGTCCAGGACTTGCACTGTGGTCAGCCATGTGGGAGTCCAGCGCCTCTAACCACCATACAACCTGCTGGCTCCAGACTTCTTAATTTCTTAACTCCAGAATCTAAATCTGACGGAAAACCCACCTGGGCACGATAGAAACTGAGATAAGATCAAAATACACAGAGAAAATTTCTGGTGCCAGGGAATCAAAATTGCACCCATTCCACACATCTAAATAATATAAAATCTTGGTACCAGCAGTTAGCATAATGGCTATGTCACTGGACTCCCATGTAGTCGACCACGGTTCGAGTCCCGGACCTGGTGGCTTAAACTCACGCCAGTAGCATGTGCGTGCGTGCCCAAGATCCCGAGAGGAGAATGGAGGAGAAGGGATTGCGGCGTGGCCATCCCCCCGGGGGGTGATTTCTCACTTTCTGTCTCTCTGTTTCTTTCTGGTGAGCGCACACACCCTATAGCAAAAAGCCTCTCTAAAAAAATAAATAAAATAATTGTGACTATTAACTACTTCCTTGTAAAAAAGCCTTATAAAGCTTAAGGTTCTTGCCTCGTGTGGGGAGGCTACTCATTAGAGCGCTCCTCTTTAAGGTTTAAGATGGAGACACAACAGCTCAGCAATGCACAAGAAATGGCTTGTGCAGTGACTTCACGATGGACCTAAAACAAAGTTTCCCATTTTCCAGAACTCACTCCCTGCCTGAGAGCTCTGGTCTTCTCTCCAATAAACTGTCCACTTGGCCAACCCCTCTGTGTCCACATCTCTCATTCTTCGTGAGGGTGAGACAAAGAAACGGGTTTGCTGCTGCTGTTCCTGCATTGGGTATTAGACCCACGCACTCCAACTTCCCATGTCAATACTATAACAAGGAGATGATCACTTCTGGTCATTTGGTAATGCCTAGAAAACAAATTTGCAGGAAACATGCAGCGGCTTCAAGAAGTTCGTGGAAAATGGAATTAAGGTGTAAATTTTTGAACCAGCCAGTGGCATGATAATTAAGGCTGCTGGATCCCAAATGGCCAATTCTACAGTTCGAGTCCCAGACCTGGAGGCTTGAAAAAATATGCTGGGCATGTGTGTGTGCATACCCAAAATTCCAACAGGAGAATAGAAGAAAAGGGATTCCATTGTGGCCAACCCCTAGAGGGTAATTTCTCACTTTCTCTCCCTGTCTGGTGAATGCACTGGCCCTATAGCAAAACTAAAAATAATAATAAAGTGTGAGTTATTTTGGAGCAAAAAAAATATGAAATTATGCAAACCATAATGCCTAATAAATGCTACTATGGATAGGTGAACAAACTAGTTCACTAATAGTCCACTGTTTTGCAAGTTGATATGTATTTGAGATTTGATAGATACAAAACCTTGACATTATATCCATGACTGTACTGTAATACAGAAAGCTTAACAAATCTATGTTATTAAAATATGAAGAAATCAGTCACTCAAGATTTTCTTTTTTAGGTTTTTTGCCATAGGGCACATGTGCTCACTAGAGACAGACAGGGAAAGTGAAAAATCACCCCCACAAGGGGATGGCATGCCACAGCCCACAGTCCCTTATCCTCCATTCTTCTGTAGGGATTTTGGGTACATGTGCACATGCACCTGGCATGAGTTTCAAGCCACCAGGTCCAAGATTTGAACTGCGGTTGGCCGTGGATAAACTGCGGTCAGCCATGTGGAAGTTCAGCACCTTCACCAGCACACCACCTGCTGGCCCCAGGAGCAGATCTCACTTTTTTCCCCTTCTTTTTATTTTAAGAGATTTTTTTTTTTTCTATAGTGCACATATACTCACTGAAGAGATGGACAGAAAACAAGAAATCACCCTCCCAAGGAAGAATGGCCATGCCACAATCCCGTCTCATCTATTTTCATCTCAGGATTTTGGGTACTCAAGCACACACGCCCAGTGTGAATTTCAGGCTGCTAGATCCAGGACTCAAACCAAGGTCAACCACGTGGGAGTCCAGCAACATAACCATTATGCCATCTGCTGGTCCCTGGAGCAGGTCCCTTTAATCAAACATTTTATAAATAAATTCTAAGTCAATAACCAATTCTTCAATTATTAATATCCAGCAATGAATACACTATGTACATAAATCTGTATGAATTTCTTTAAAGTAGAAACTCAGTATACTTCATCTATTTGGCTTGTGATCAAGACTTGTATTATAATTTAGCTTTGATAAATATTTCATATCACTCATTAGGAAATTCACTTTCCCATCCGGCTTAAAGGTAGGCTCAATAAAAAAGTAAAGATAAAATCGAAGCATAATGCAGTACTGTGGTGTTCAGTATTGACTAACATTCCTGATATCTCAAGCCTTTGAAAGAACACTTTAAGCACTTTTATCTTCTCCTTGTTTGTTTCTATTTATAGATTCCTAGTTACAACCTCAAGTAATTCCTGCTCTGAGTCTGCCCTTCTAACCTGATCTAGTTGCACAAAATGTTCTGTTACGGAGAAACAAACCATCCAATTTAACAACCATGTTCAAACTCAGATTGTGAAGGCATAGTTAAATCCCAGAGACGTTTATAAACAGATTCTAAGTCAGTTTTTCAAAAATTACTAGTTTATTTCTATTTCAACATGAAGAGATCAAATTCACAACAGTATAAAACTGAAAACTCAAACATTGAACGACAGTCCACTTTTTCATGTTACACTACCGTTGTAACCAGTGCAAATAACACAAGGAAATAAAATTCACTAGAGGTCTCTCTAGCAAAGAATAAATTACCTTTGGGAAAATAAATTTGGTATTAAATGCCATGATGCAGAAGATTTCATTTATAATTCAACTTGAGGGGCCAGCAGGTGGCTTGATGATTAAAGGCAATGGATTCCCACATGGCTGAACACGGTTCGAGTCCCAGACCTGGCAGCTTGCTTTCTCCTTTTCCCTTTCTCTCTCTCTCTCTGATCAAACTTAAAAAATAACAACAACAAATGGAATTTAAGAAATAACCCTAAAAATAATAATTCACCTTGAAAAAATAAGTATTAAATCCAACTTACCAATTATAAAGGAAAGGTTGACTGTATTACAGTTACAAGTTAAAGGTTTGTTTTAATCTTGTGACAGCCATCAAAACAGTGATAGACTTTTTAAACATATACTGAGTTTTAAAAATAATACATTTCTAGCATTGTGACAGAGGTGCAGACACTGGGGTGCCTCTGCACAAGACCTGAACCATATGTTAAGGCCCTGGGTTCAGGTCCCAAGCTGACCTGAACACTGGACATGCTGTAGACACACTATGGTCCTGGCTGCCTGGAAGGCTGGGGGTGTGAGAATCGTGGCCTGATGAGACCCTATCAGGGGTGCCTGTCTCTTTCTCTCTCTTCCCCCCTCTCCACCTCTCCTGAAGTAAATAAACTTTAAAATAATATTTTTCTAAAACTTAGAATCTAATTTGTTTAAGAAATATACATTGTTATAGACCTCTCAGAGCAAAACCATTTAGAAATGGATTTCTTGATAAGTTAACTGAGCATGATTGAAGTTTGTGCTAAGGCAAACTGGCAAATGACACAGTTACACATTAGCACAAATTCAAGGGGTTAAAATTTAGATTGTTAAACTGGTAAATATAACTAGCTCTTATTCCAATGGGGGAAAATGTCTTTGGAGGGGCCAACCAATATCATGGTGGTTAAGGCAGCTGGATCCCACATGTAGTTTAAGTCTTGGACCTGGTGGCTTAGGAACACACTGGATGTGTGTGCATGCATGCCCAAAATCCCAAGAGGAGAATGGAGAAAAGATTGTTGCATGGAATTCCCCCCTGAGGGGCACTTCCTCACTTTGTCTCTCTTTGTCTTTATCTCTCTGTCTCTGGCAAGTGTACGTACCTCATAGCAAATTTTTTTAAAGAGGTCTTGAGGGGCCAGCACGTGGCGTGGTGGAAAAGATGTTGGATTCCCACATGGCCACCCGTGGTTCGACTTCTGGACCTCACAGCCTACTTTCTTACTTTCTCACTTTCCCTCTCTCTCGTTGGTCAAATTTTAAACAATAATAATGATGATGAATAAAATTAAATAATTATTTTTTTTTTTTTACAGAGAGATTTTTGCTATAGGGTACATCTGCTCACCAGAGAGACAGAGACAGAAAGCGAGAAATGACTCTCCAGGGGGGTTAGCCATGCCACAATCCCTTCTCTTCCATTCTTCTCTCAGGATCTTGGTCATGCACTTACATGCATCTGGTGTGAGTTTTAAGGACTTTAACCACGGTCAACTACATGGGAGTCCAGAGACATCACCATTATGCCATCTACTGGTCCCAAATAAAATAATTCTTTTTTTTTTTTTTTTAAGTCTTTGGGATAAGAGCATGATATAGCATGAAGGTAAAAATTACATCAGCTACCTACATTTTTCTCTCAGGGGTCCCATTCTGTTTGGCCAAGGGCAATACCTTTCCCCCCTCCACTTCACTGCACTGTGCACACCTGTGTAAGGTCCCCTTCCCTGCTCTTGCTATCCTGAGACTCAACTGGAAATAACCGTCATTAAGTTGTTTCAAAGGCTGTTCTTGAATGGCTGAGGAGTCAGTCACTACTGAAGTACCTTTGGGCTGTGTCTTTCATCAAAATGTACAGCAACCAACATTCAGCAGTGGGCACAGCTAATCCAGAGATGGTAGCTGGATGCCATCAGGCCCCTTTTCAATACAAGTTTTTCCTCAAAAACATTAAATTTTACTGAAACGTATACTTGAGATATTAATCTATGATCTTTTATTCCTCCCAGCATAGAAGGTTGGGGAGCATCTTCAAAAAGTTTGTGGAAAATGTTTATTATGTAAAAACTATGCATGAATTTTGAACCATTTTTTTAATTTTTAAAATTATTTTATTTAGATTTATTTACTTATTTTTGACCAGAGAAGGCCAGAGTGAGAGAGCACATGCATGAGAGAGAGGAAAGTGAGAAAGCAAGCCACCAGGTCTGGAATTCGAACCATTATTGGCCATGTGGGAGTCCTGTACCTCTAACCACCATGCCACCAGTCGGCTCTGATTTCAAAACTTTTTTGCACCAAAATAAAGGCATACTTAAATTCTATTTTTTATGAACTTTTTTTAAACAAGACGTTTATTTAAACAAGATGCTTGACTTAAAGGGAAAAAAAAAGAAATAGTTTTTCCTTCAAGAGTAATTTACCGGGACCAGCAGTTAACGTAATGGCTATGTCACTGGACTCCCACATAGTCGACCACTGTTCGAGTCCCGGACCCGGTGGCTTAAACTCACGCTGGGCATGTGTGCGTGCGTGCCCAAGATCCCGAGAGGAGAATAGAGGAGAAGGGATTGGGGCGTGGCCATCCCCCCGGGGGGGTGATTTTCTGCTTTCTGTCTCTCTGTCTTTCTCTGTCTGTCTGGCGAGTGCACACGCCCTATAGCAAAAACCTCTCCAAAAAAAAAAAAAAAAAGAGTAATTTACCCATGGGACCAGCAGTTAGCGTAATGGCTATGTCGCTGGACTCCCACTTGGTCAACCGCGGTTCGCATCCCGGACCCGGTGGCTTAAACTCACGCCGGGCGTGTGTGCATGCGTGCCCAAGATCCCGAGATGAGAATGGAGGAGAAGGGATTGCGGCGTGGCCTTCCCCCCTGGGGGGTGATTTCTCGCTTTCTATCTCTCTGTCTCTGTCTGTCTGGCGAGCGCACGTGCCCTATAGCAAAAACCTCTCCAAAAAAAAGAAAAATAAAGAGTAATTTACCCCAAATTAAAGGCAGACTGCCCTATATGTAACAGCTACATACAACAAAGTTATAAAATTGTCTTTGGTTTTACAATGATAAATGAAAAACATTAAAATTCTCCAATCAAACAAGGTATGCAAGGATTTTTATGTTGTTGTTTTTTTCTTTTTCTTTTTGTTAAAACAGTGAGAGCAAAATACCTTACTGGAATATAAAGATAAGAGCTGAATGAGCATGCCACTAATGGAGAAAGGGGGTATTTTCACAGAACCAGTATTTTTCCCCATTCCATCTCCGTTTGATGTCAATCAAAACTTACCATTGGCCATTTAGTTTAAAAAAATTCAGTATGTTTGTGCATGTACACCAGTTACTTTATGTACAATAAAGGAATGGGGAAGGGAAAATGAAAGAATAGAGAAAACTATACTGTAGCAGTCAGGATGTGCTGAAACCAAATTGTGGTTTTCTAATTGAGAATGCATCCTTGGTCTGTCAGAACAGAGCTTTGGAGTAAAGTAGCAGGTTCCCTTTTCAGTAGACCCCTCCTGTCTGCCGTTAAAACACATCAATTGTATCCTCATCCTCCATTTCCCACTGTGCAGGTGTGTCTGCTTCGGTAATCAGCTGCCCATCAAATCAGAATCTGATCTGCCTCGTTGGCAAACCCTGTCGTTCACAACAGGCTCTCATTAGTGTACCAAGTGTGTATGCCTCTCAATCTAAAACTGCACCGCAGAACCATACTGCCTTGCCACCTTCACATTAATATGGTCGTTGTTCTCAGTCTTGACCCCTTCCTTGGCCTTTCATCGGCCATGGCAAGCACCGAAGTCCCCTCAGGTGCCGCTTCACAAAAGAGGCGCCAGGTCCTCACCGAACTTTGAACACACAGGCAGCTCCAGGAGCAGTAGAAGCAGCTCATGAACATTTGGACGCTCTCTCATTTTCCCTTCCTTCCTCCCTATCTAAGTAGTTGCCACAGGAATTCGGCTTTCATTGGAGGGATGTGACAGGGCAGGATGCCAAAATGTGTGAGCTTATCCAGCTCTTGTATTCTAAAACTCTAAGCCCTAAACACACATGTGTACGTGCATGTGCACACATACATACACATACATATTTTGTTAAACATAGGTTGGGGAGAAGAGTGCAATGGAAAGAGGGAGCATAGACAAATTCTTTAGGGAAGAAACATAAGGTGCTGTGGACTCAGAGATGCAGAGTGGGAAGGCTCTAGTCTAAATAAATTTAGCAAAGGCCGGGGGGGGGGGGGGGGGGGGAGTAGAGAGAACTCGAATGCAGCCATCTCTAGCGCTCTGTATTTACTAAGGGGAAGATCAGATTACAAACAATATAATATTTTAAAGTAAATAAATGATCTTTTCTCAGCAAATTTTACTGTACATATTTATGATGAAAAATAATGTAAATGTACAGTGGATGGGAAAGCATAAACATACAAACAGCAGGATTTCCCCAAAGCAAGAACTTCTTTAAGAAGGAAGTTGGGGCTGGCAGGTGGCATGGTGGTTAAAGGCACTGGATTCCCACATGGCCGACCACGGTTCGAGTCCTAGACTGATGGCTTGCTTTCTCCCTTTCCGTTTCTCTCTCTCCTTCTTTCTCTGTTCAATTTTTTAAAAATGATAATAATAAATGGAATTAAATAAATAAATATTAAAACAAAAAGGAGGTTAAAGATTTAACTGGAAACACAAAGTATAGCATGTAAGAGCTATTATGTAGAACACAGAGCACATCACCCAGTGGGACTTGGCTTGCATCTCTGGATAATGGGTTACAGGAAACTGTGTTGTCTCCTGTGCTTGGGGACCCTGTGTTCCAGGTCACTCAAAGTGGTTTCCAGCAGATCTGGGTCATCATTACACAGGGTGGTCTCCAACAATTAGAGAAAGTTTTCCCTTCCTCTTTGTCTAGACCCAAATTTTTTTTTTTTTTTTTTTTTTTTTTTTTGGAGAGGTTTTCGCTATAGGGCACGTGCGCTCGCCAGACAGACAGAGAGAGACATAGAGATATAAAGCGAGAAATCAATCACCCCCCAGGGGGGATGGCCACGCCGCAATCCCTTCTCCTCCATTCTCCTCTCGGGATCTTGGGCACGCACGCACACGCACCCGGCGTGAGTTGTAAGCCACCGGGTCCGAAACGCGAACCACAGTCAACTTCGTGGGAGTCCAGCAACATAGCCATTACACTAACCGCTGGTTCCCAAGACCCAAATTTTTTTGAGGTAGATGAGGGAAGAAATTTTCCCCAAGCAGAAAGGCTGAAGGTCAAGGAGGACCCGGCAGTGGGAAGACTGTCAGACCTCAGGGAAAGCAGGTCTGTGTGAAACTCTTTGTATGCAGGCTAGACAGCCTGGGAAAAAAAGTCCCTGAGCTTGGAAGAGGGGAACAGAAAGATCTCCACCCCAACATGACTCTGAATCGCTGTGGTCACCCAGCCAGTGAATACCCCAGGGTGCCTACCTTGGACAAGGGCTCAAAGACCCAAGCTAGCCCTAAAGGGCACAAGCCCCTTAGAACACTCTGCCTCCACTCTATGCTGCAGAAAAAAACATCAAGTTTGCTTACTCTGGCAGAATGGAGCCTCAGAATAATTTTTAGTTGAGTTAGAGAAAAATAAAATTTTAATTTAATACATGAAGTTGTGGGTTGAGATTTATAGCTGTTTTTGTACTGAGTAATCTAAAAATCACTGTAAATAAAATCCCTTGTCTGGTTTTGTAAGGCAACTGAAATAGCAAAAACAGAAACAAATCCAAAAATCTTTACAAATACGAAGTATTTGTATGCAAAGTTCCAAGGAAGTGCCAACACAGTTGGTAATTAACAAGACCACCCAAGTTTGGAGTCAGTGACCTTTAGCCTCAAAGAGCACGCTGTCTTTTTTGGGACCAAGACTGCTCCATCAGGTCATCTTCCACTGGGGTCTAAAACTCTCTCCTGTCTACGGGAGCCATTTTGACAGAGTGGAATTTGGATGTACCCATTGGGCAGGGAAATCAAATCATTACCCCACCCAACTCCATAGCCTCCATTCTGCTTGCTTCTCAGTCAACTCAGCCCATGTTTCCTTCTGCCAAGGTCGCAACACCCCTAATTCATGTTTTAACTCATCAGACCCCTCCCACTCCAGGTGAATTATACCTAAGTTCAGATAGTTTCTTTATGTAACCTTCACAAGGAATATGACAGGACAATATACTCAGCTACAGAGAGACTCAACCCCATCTCTGCTTTGCCTACATCCCTGCCTCCCCTACAAACTCACATAGGCACCTGAATTAGCCCAGCTAGTCCAGACAGTCTCAAATTTAAACATGCATATGAATCAACAATTGGGGGCCAGCAGGTAGCATGATGGGTAAGGGTGCTGGACCCCCACATGGCCAACAGCAGTTCAAGTCCTGCACCTGGCAGCTTGCTTTCTCATTTTCTCACTTTCTTTCTTTCTCATGCTGTCCCTCTCTGGTCAAATTTAAATAAATAAATAAGAAATATTTCTTTAAAAAAATCAATAGTTGATTGCTGAACTTGCTGAACTTGTACACATCCAGGCCTTGCTCTAGAAATTCTGATCCAGTAGCTTGGTGTAGGGTTCAGGTATCTGCATTTGCTAAGCTTTCAAAATGATTCTGACAGAGTCAACGCATCCTTCTATAGTAAGAATCTTATCCTGAGAGTCTGGATGTAAAAATATGATATCACCTTGGATCTCAAATAAAAAGGATATAGGTCTAGCTCCTAAAGTAAAGAATTTAGGTTGAGATCCAGAAACACGTGGAAGTTATGCAAGCACTCTACTCCCCAGGTAGTTTCACAATAGAGCACAAGTTGGTATGTTATGGTACACAAAGAATTAAGGAGTCCATAAACAAGAATGAGAAAATTATAGCCCTGTATTTAGCGACTTCTGACTGAAATTGAACATGTCCTTCCATTTTGAATGTAGGCACCCAACTACAGAGATGTTAGCAGGATCTGCAACTTCATACCCACAGGCATCTTTACTTCTTGCAAATCTCTAAAACTTCCTATAGCTGGAAGGCCTGATAGTCATTGTTAGAGCCACTACTAGATCTTGTTATTTCAGGTGTTAATAAATACATAGTACTCTATTGAAAGGTGAAAATTTGGGGGCTGGCAGATGGCATGGTGGAAAGATGCTGGTCTCCCACATGGCTGACTATAGTTCAAGTCTCAAACCTGACAGCTTGCTTCCTCACTTTCCCTCTCTCTCTTTCTCTGTCTCTCTCTGGCCAAATTAAAAATAATTGTCATCATCATAATAATAAATGAAGTTAAAAAAAGAAAGTTAAGTATTTTGATAAGTACATTGGTTTCCTTCATAATGAGATGTATTTTATGGTATGCATTTAGAAATATTACAAGGAGAATTTAAAAGATTTGCAAAAAATAGAATTATAAATTATTTTAGTGCAAAAACATTTGAAATTCATGCATACTTTTTTCATAATATGCACTTTCATGAACTTTTTGAAGACCCCTTGTATTATGAAAAGAAACTCACAGACTTCCTCAAACTGCAAAGGAGTTCATGGCACAGTAATTAGCCAAAGAAACCCTGCCATAGGGTTATCATAAGGAAAGATGGCTGTAAACCAGGGATAAAGTCATCAATTATTATTAGAGACAAGAACATTTTTCTCTCATGTTGCTTTATTGTCTATTAAGATTACTTAAAAATCAAAAGTCCTAACTGCCGGTCCTAAATTAAGACAACATATTCGTGAACAAAACTCTTGAGTTTCATTCCCTCCTCTGCCATGTGACAGGGATGGTGAAGTGATTTTTCGAGGCCCCTTAACACATAAGCATTGTTTCCCTATCGCACTGACAGCAAGGTGGCTCTATTACATCCTCACAACGGTTCCTGTTCTGGCAGAAGTCAAAGGAGGGGCAGTGCACGGATTTTTCTCTTATGAAGGAAAAATGTCTCCCTATTGTAGACTAAAGCTTACTAAAAATATACTTCTGGGAACCAGCAGATGGCATAATGGTTACGTCACTTGGCTCCCACATGATGGACCGTGGTTGGAGTCCCAGACCCAGCAGCTTCAGACTCATGACAGGTGCATGTGTGTGCATGCCCAAAATCCTGAAAGGAGACTGGAGGATTGCAGCGAGGCCATCCCTCCCTGGGGGTGAGTTCTTGCTTTCTGTCTCTGTCTCTCTAGTGAGTGCACATGCCCTATAGCAAAAATCTTTCTTTTCTGTCTCTGTCTCTCTAGTGAGTGCACATGCCCTATAGCAAAAATCTCTCTCACACACACAAAATTATACACATATATACATATGTATATATATAGTTCTGTTATGTATTCATGCATAACATTTACTTGTTAATGTTCCAGACTATTTAGGGTTTTTAAGCACTATCAAGAAAAAAAAAAAAAGAATAGCCTAAAATTTCCCCTCACTACATTTATAAAAATGGAAAAATTTAATGTTTTATGTCAGGATTGACCCCTTAGATTCAAAACACAAATTACTCATCTCGAGAAAGCAAAAATTGCTTCAAATTAGGATTATTTTTAAAATAAATATAGAGCTAACTATTTCAAGATAAAGTTAGTAAACTATAAATTAAAAAAATTAATTTTCGGGACCAGCAGTTAGCGTAATGGCTATGTCGCTGGACTCCCACGTAGTTGACGGCAGTTTGCGTCCCGGACCCGGTGGCTTAAAACTCACGCCGGGCACGTGTGCGTGCGTGCCCAGGATCCCGAGAGGAGAATGGAGAAGGGATTGCGGCATGACCATCCCCCCGGGGGGTGATTTCTCGCTTTCTGTCTCTCTGTCTCTCTCTGTCTATCTGGCGAGCGCATGCGCCCTATAGCGAAAACCTCTCCCCCCCCCAAAAAAAATTAATTTTCTGTCTATCTTTGGCTTCCTATTAATGAATTTACCAGACTCAGCCATGGTGGCACAGCCAGTAGGGCACTGCTACACAATGCTGAAAACGTATGGAAGGCCCCAGGTTCAGATCCCAGTTTGACCTGAACACAAATCCCAGCTGTGGAGAAGGCTGGTGAAGGCAGGGATCGCACCATGGAGAGACCCTACCAAGTATACCTGTTTCTCTCCTCTTTCTCTTTCTCTCTCATGAAATAAACTTTGATTAATAATCACAATGAATACATTAACTATTTAGATGTCTGGAGCCAATTTAACTGCTAATTACTAAAGTAATGTTTATTTTAAAGTATTCAATAACTAACATTGACAATAACTTTACTGAAAAAGTCTAATGTAAAGTCTAATAAATGTCAAACTCATTTATCATCACAATCTTACACTACTAATCAGCAAATTATGCAATCAGTCTAGTGAAATTTTACCTATAATGCCAGCAATGGATCTGCTAGTGTCAACTATTTAATAACTGTTTCTTTATCTATTACCTTTATTTTTTAAATGAGTTTATAAACCACTGAAGTGATCATTAGCTTAAGGAAAGTGAAATAAGAAGCCAAAACTTTCTAAAGGGACAGGAGTCTCAGCTACCCCATCTTTAAACTTGCCATAGAAGAATGACCTTGTGCTCTCATTTCCTGACCAAATGGAGCATTGGATGTAGAGAAACTAACACAACCCCCCAAGTCTACATCCTTGCTATCCCAATACTCAGGGTATGCTAGACAATTTATTTTGAGTATGTCTTTTCACTCACAGTTTGCAAGGGACATTTTCCAGATTATGTTTATAGATGGAGAAAACAAAGGCTCAGAGAAGCAAAAGGAAAAATAACTTGCTGAAGGTCATCTGTCTAGAAGTTGGCAGAACCAGAATTCAAACCCAGTTCAATCTGTCTCCAAAGCCACATTCTCTCCACTGTGACAGGATGCCCTGAAATAAAAACTAAATAAAGTTAACAGCCTGGCTAAACCTGCCTGGTGCAGTATCTCCAACCTCAATCAGTTGAAAATTACCCATTAGATTCAAACTTTGTGGGATCTTTTTAAAGATAAATTCAATTTTATTTTTATTTTAATTTACTACAGGGCATGTACACTCACCAGAAAAGCACAGAGAGAGAGGAAAAGTGAGAGAGCAAGCAACCAGGTCTGGGACTCAAATTGCAGTAGGTCATGTGGGAGTCCAGGACCCCAACCATACCCCCTGTTTTATCTGTGCTTTCCTAATGATTGTATCATTCTAGTCCCCAAGAGGAGAGGCTGAGTCTGCTCTCACAGCCCGTGGAAACAGGACAAGTGTATCAGCTACAGGAGTAACAGTGCACAATTCCACTGAGGATGGTAATGCAACCCCACAATCTAGATTTTGCCAAAAAATAACTCGAGAGAGCTAACCATCAAGACAAACTTAGAGGTCACTTTAAACATCCACGATTTTTAGAATTTCTAATTCTGTTGGTGCATTGTCAGGTTGTTGAGAAGCAATGTATTCAGACCAAATTATACCAGCTTTCTTTAGAAATGCCTTTACTGAATTAAGATTTAATGTCACACTTTGGCTTTTAAGGAGGGTCGATAGAAGAACTCACCAAATGTGTCTTCTGTAAATCTATATTTATAGCAGATGGCCATTACATTACTCAAGTGTTTTCTTCTGAAAGGAAGCATGAAGCTCATTTTTCAAGAATTCAAAGCTAGGGCCTTTAATAGCAATTATTTGATCTTGTATTAAGTACTGTCTTTTTAAAAAAAAGGAATACTTGTTTCTGTATTTGTATTTTGCCTTCACTGCCAGAAAACCGAAGAGCTAAATTCTGGTTCAAGTACAGTGTTTAGGATCAAGGAAGAGTAACCCCAGGAACCATCTACCTACTTCCTTTTATAGCTCACCTTACTTCCTTTTTTTTTTTTTAATTTGCCAGAGGACACATGCACTCAGAGAGAGAAAGAAGATAAAGCACTTTCCAATGAGGCATGGTAATGCCTCAATCCATTCTTCTCCATTTCCCCACTCTGTCAGGATTTGGGATACACACTCACATGTGCCTGGCATGTTTTTCAAGCCACCGAGGCCAGGATTTAAACTGCTCAGTCTGCTATGTGGGATGTGGCTCCTTTAACCATGGGGCACCAGGCTGACCTTTATTTACTCTTTATAAGACTCTGACCAGGTAATTTCAATTCATCTCATGGCAAAGAAAGTGTATTAAGATGACTTTCCTCAGGCTTCTCAGTTAGAAAACAGATTTCAAGCCTGAGTCTGAACCAAAATATTACTATTCCAAAGATGTAAATAGTTTCATTATAACTCCCTGGTAGCACCCATTGTCTTTATTTGCAAGCTTCTGGAAAGAAAGCACCATTGGGTCAAATGGTTTGGTCAAAGACAGAGGCTATGGAAAAGTCACTCTGAGAACAGACCGATAAAGAACTATCGACCAGACTAGAGAACAGAGCCTGAATGTTACCAAGTTAAGTAAGAAAGCACTTCAAAAAGTTATTGTGAACCAGCAGTTAGCGTAATGGCTATGTCGCTGGACTCCCACGTAGTCGACCGTGGTTCGCGTCCCGGATCCGGTGGCTTAAAACTCACGCCGGGCGCGTGTGCGTGCGTGCCCAAGATCCCGAGAGGAGAAAGGAGGAGAAGGGATTGCGGCATGACCATCCCCCCTGGGGGGTGATTTCTCGCTTTCTGTCTCTATGTCTCTCTCTGTCTGTCTGGCAAGTGCACGCACCCTATAGCAAAAACCTCTCAAAAAAAAAAAAGTTATTGAGCAGAGACCAATGCCACAACACCATCAAGAAAGATAAAGAAGGGACCAGCAGTTAGCGTAATGGCTATGTCGCTGGACTCCCACGTAGTCGACCGCGGTTCGAGTCCCGGACCCGGCGGCTTAAACTCACGCCGGGTGCGTGTGCGTGCGTGCCCAAGATCCTGAGAGGAGAATGGAGGAGAAGGGATTGCGGCGTGGCCATCCCCCCTGGGGGGTGATTTCCTGCTTTCTATCTCTCTGTCTCTCTCTGTCTGTCTGGCGAGTGCACGCGCCCTATAGCAAAAACCTCTCCAAAAAAAGAAAAAAAAAAAAAAAAAAAAAAAGAAAGATAAAGAGTAGAAATAGTCCAGTCCATTTGAAGGTTGTGATGATGATTACAACAAATTCAGGGCTAGGATGAGGGCAGAAGTCAAACTCTGGAGGAAAGATAATTATAAGAGAAGGAAGAAATGATGACCATTTTTAAGTTATCAGGGTAAACACACAGAAGGAATTAAGGGTAAAGATAAAAAGGTTGAAGTTCCTGCTTTTTTCTTTTTTTGAGAAATTTTTGCTATATAGCATGTCTACTTACCAGAAAGACAGAGAGTAAAAGAAAGCAAGATATCACCCTCCTAGGATGGATGGCCATGCCACAATCCCTTTTCTTCCATTCTCCTCTGGGGACTTTGGGCACGCATACACATGCACCCAACATGAGTTTAATCCCCCCATCCGGGACTCCAACTACGGTTGACCACATGGGAGTCCAGCGACATAACCATTTCACCATCTGCTGGTCCCAATGTCCCTGCTTTGTGTGAAGATGGGAGATAAACTAAAGTTTATAGACTGAAGAAATCATTTGAAAGAGAGAGGCTAGATTATTACTGTCCCTTAGGGATGGGAGCATCCTATAGTGTTCAAGAGGGGACAGGATGGGCTCTTGGGGTTGGAGTATGCAGGGTGTGTACCGGGCAAGGGAAGAGGATCCCAGGAGGAACGATCCTGAGTTGGGAGAAAGGTGGAATGTGGACCTGGGTAAGAAGCTGCTTTGGAGGAAAAGGACAGCTTTTCCCCAGCATGACTCCCATCTTGTTGAGTAAGAAAAGATGAGAAAAGGTGACAAAAGTGATGACAGAAAACAGTTCTTGCTTAATAGTTGTTTCAGACAGAAAAACTGTGTCTAAGAGAAAAGAAAAGGCATTGGCAGAGGACAAAAAATGGCTGAGGCTCAGAAGGAGTAGGAAGAGAGTTGACTATATAACTCTTAGTAATATCACTCTATATGGCTCCAGAAGACTATTCTCACTCCGTACCATGACGCCCTCCTTAGGGATCCTGTTGCTCTTTGAGCATACAACTGCTCAAATCTTCACATTGTCTTCTGTTGACTCCTTTGTCTGTACACCACATGATTACACACTTCGTTGGTCAGGGGCTGTTTTCTATGAGCACATAACACTGCCTAGAACTTACTAGGTACCAAATAAAAATGTTCACTCAATAAGATAAAAGTATTGTCAAGTAGTAGAGACTCAACACCATTTGGTTAGTGGCTAATTCAGAATATAAAGCCCAGAACTTGGGCTCCACAATGTAAGACTCCTTCAAGTACTGGTATTCTGTAATTCAGTGAGTAAAGGATAAAGTGTCTTCAAATTTCAACTCAATACTAACTCTTCATAACCTAACAATAACAAATATCTATGTGTAGGAAGCCTAAAAAATATATGTAAAGTGGGCCAGCAGGAGGCATCATGGGTAAAGTGCTAGAATTCCACATGATCAATGGCAGTTCAAGTCCTGGACGTGGCAACTTGAAACTCATGCCGGGTGCATGTGCGTACATGCCCAAAACCCCAAGAGGAAAATGGAGAAGAAAGATTTGTAGCCCATCTCTCCTAGGGGATGTGTTCTCACTTTCTCTATTTCTGGTGAGTGCACATACCCTATAGCAAAAGAACTCTTTGAAGAAGAAAGCAAAAAAACTCTTTGAAGAAGAAAAAAAGAAACTGTGTGTGTGTGTGTGTGTGCGTGTGTGTGTATGTGTGTGTGTGTGATGTAATCAAAACATTTAAAGACAATACAGTGAAATGCAGTTTTTTGAGTTATAAATACTTCTTTTTTAGAGACTAAGGTTTGAAATGGCACTACACATTAGAGTTGGTATTTTAAATCCAATATCCCCAAATTCAATTACCTGTATTCCAAATATGTCAAAGAGTAGCACTGTTAAATAATGCAAACTTCAATTCAAAGGCTTTCATCTGGATAAATTGGGCCATGAACTTACCCTTAATGCCTTACCCCTCTGTATTTTAACAATAATACCCCAGAGTACACAGATACATTCCTGAATCACCTTGCCCAACTACTGGAAGCTATACGGTATATACCTCTAACCAAGAATACTATCCATAACCTTATTTACTTCTTTTAAAGAATTATTTTATCTTTATTTAACTTACTTATTTTAATTTGACCAGAAAGGGACAAATGGGCAGGGAGTAAGAAACCAAGCTACCAGGTCTGGGACTTGAACTACAGTCGGTCATGTGGAAGTCCAGAGCCCTTTACCACCACGCCACCTGCTGGCTCCTAACCTTTATTTTTAATATTAATCTCACCACACACCCAATCTGAGATTTCATTTGTATTATTATTATTATTTATTTTTTGGAGAGGTTTTTCGCTACAGAGTGCGTGTGCTCACCAGAGAGACAGAGAGAGACAGAGAGACAGAAGGTGAGAAATCACCCCCGGGAGGATGGCCATGCCGCAATCCCTTCTCCTCCATTCTCCTCTTGGGATCTTGGGCACGCACGCACACACACCCAGCATGAGTTTAAGCCACTGGGTCCGAGACTCGAACTGCAGTCGTCTACATGGGAGTTCAGCGACATAGCCATTATGCTAACTGCTGATCCCAGATTTTATTTGTATATTTTAACAAAAATACATAAATCCACTTCAATATAGTTAGTTCTGGTGGTGAGACATAGCACATATAGGAATATTTTTGCCAGAGAAGTGGATGTTTCATTTATGGAACATTCTGGTGTTAGAAAGCACACAGGATCCTGGTTCTCGCATAAGAGACTTTGCTTTGGCTCTAACACCAACTCATTGGGAAACATTGGATCACTCACATAGCCTATTTCCTCACCTATACAATAAAGAAGTTGGACTAAAACAGCATTGCTCAAAGAATATTCATTGAGGAAACAGATCTGAACATTCAAAAAAGAAAAAAAAGAAAAACTCTACAGTCAAATAAGATTAAGAAATGCCCTATAACAATACAAAGTAGAATCCTTAAGAATCTGGTAGGCCTTTCAGTGACAAGTTTTCAAGTTTGAAGTTTTCCCACAGTAATTTGCCTGTTGACCTTTGTCCTTCTCTTATAGTTACTAAAATCTTGAAGTACTAGCAATGTGTGGAATATCTTTGGAGAAGCCATGACCTACATAAGCACTAATATTTTTAGCTGTGTGTTACCTATGCTAAGTTATTAAACACAAAGCTAAAATATCCACTAGAGAAATCAGAGCTATTGTCATAGAAAATTAAGTAGCAACATGGTAGACTCGAAATTTTGAATTTTCCCTTCATTAGAACTCAGTGAGATCCTGGTTGTATCACAACAACATTTTTGATGCTTTGTAGAGCTCATTAGAGAGTAGGGCTACCCTTTCCAGATGAGTTCAGGTAAAGCTGAAACCAAAGCAGAGAGCAGCAAAATAGATGTTTCTGTCTCCACAAAATTACAGGACTAAGCTTGAGGGTTTTGACAAGGTAGACTGGCTAAATCTGCAACTCTCACTCTTTAAGAAAAGTTTGTTTATTTCTTCCAAGAGGGAATGTGGAAGGGGAGGGGCAGCACCCTCAACAGGGTCTCTCTTAAGCTCTCTTTCTCGGGCAAGCACACATGCACATGGGTAAAAATAGAAAAAGAAAGAATAGAAGTTTAGTTAGATGACAGTTTCGAAGGCTGGAATGTCCAAGAGCATGGTGCTGGCATCTGTCAAGGGTCTCATCTCACAGTGGAGGGTCAAGCTACCACATGAGACAGAGCAACCAGGGCCTCATTTACCCTCTTCTCAAGAGACTACTCCCACAATAATAGCATTTGTCCCTTCACGAAGGTGGAGCCCTCATAACTAGTCACTTTGTTTAAGCTTACTTATTTCTTCCATGAGAGATAGAGACAGACAGAGCCAGAGACGGCACCCCCTAAAGGGTAATCCGCTTCCAGTCTCAGGCAGCTCTAGATTATGGGCTCACATGTGCCCACCACACTCCACCCAAGGAAGTCTCTGGTAAGTAAACCTGGAGCCATCCCGTGTGGGTCAGCCTGCAGAGCATTGCACTTTACTGTGGCACCAGCATCCCGCCCTCTAATCACCTAATAAGCAGAGCCCTGCACAGAGCAGAGTGCAGGAGCAGTGTCTGGATGTAGACACAGAGGCCATGGGGCCCCTCACATACAGACAAGCTGATTATTCAGAAAATAGTGAAGGCGTCAGCAGGTGGCATGGTGCTTATGGCTAAAGTGGTTCGAGTCCCAGAACAGGCAGCCCGCTTTCTCTTTCTCTCACTCGAAAGCATACGTGCCGTATAGCAAATTTTAAAAATAATAATGAATAAATACTTTAAAAAAAATAAAAAGAATAGTGAAGAATATGATTCACTGGGGCCAGCAGGTGGCAAGGTGGATAGAGGTGCTGGATTTCCACATGGCCGAATGCAGTTCGAGTCCCAGACTTGGTGTCTTGCTTGCTCACTTTCCCTTTCTCTCTTTCTCTGCCTCTCTCTGGTCAAATTAAAAAGAATAATAACAAATGAGACTAAATAAATAAATAAATAATTCTTTAAAAAAAATATGATTCGCCTCCTAATACTGCCACAATGTCGATTAAGTTTCACCATGAGTTTTGGCGGGGACATTTAAAACATAGCACCATCTAACCTACTCCTTGTCACATACATGACTAAGGTAATTATGCATAGACAAATTACATGAGAATTTTAAAGATAAATGCCTATCTATTATTTTCTGTTTTAAATTCAAGAATATTTCATTTCCAAACATTTGTGATTATTATTCTACTTTGGATATAGCTAGATTTCCCAAGGAATTGACATCTTAAAAGACATTCCCTCATTATAGACAGGAATCAGAAAATAGCTGACTCAGAGAAGGTGAAATTAGGAGGAAAAGGTAGGAGGGAAATTTCTGGGGTGATGAAAATGTTTTACATCTTGTTTCAGGCGATAATTACAGGAGTGAACAAAACTGCCAAAATTCACTGAACTGAACATATGAGATCTGTGCCTCCTATTTTAGGTTAACTATTCCTCCATAATCTTTTTTTTTTTTTTTTTTTTTTTGCTATAGGGCGCCTGCGCTCGCCAGACAGACAGAGACATAGAGACAGAAAGCGAGAAATCACCCCCAGCGGGGATGGTCACGCCGCAATCCCTTCTCCTCCATTCTCCTCTCGGGATCTTGGGCACGCATGCACACACACCCAGCCTGAGTTTTAAGCCACCAGGTCCGGGATGCGAACCACAGTCGACTACATGGGAGTCCAGCGACATAGCCATTATGCTAACTGCTGGTTCCCCCTCCATAATCTTTTTTAAATCTGCCCAAACCTTAAATTCCATAATTGCTTATATTTTTCCAAATTCAATTTCATATCAATAGGTTTTCTTTTTCTTTTTCTTTTCTTTTTTTTTTTTTACTGTTATTCTTGGTTGGAATATCTTCCTCCATTGTTTCTTCTTGTTTGTTTAAAGTGTATTTACTTTTTTTATTCTAGGAAAGAGAGAAAGAAAGTACACAAAGACACAGAAAAACAGACACTTTCAACAGGATCTCCACATAGTGGTCCACCCCCAGCCTCTGCTGGCCTGGATATGAGCACACAGGTGCCCAACACATTCAGGGAAGTCTCCAGAAGTTCCCTGGAACTCTCTATGTGGGCAGTCCTCACAGAGTGTGAATTACCCCGAGCCACTGTCTAGCACCCTCACACCATATTGTTTGTGGATTTAATCAACCTATTTGTCTCTTTTCTTCCAGATTATCAAAGTCAAAATTTAAAATAAAGACCAGATTTGTGACCTGTAGGTGAACCCTGGCCTCATGGAAGTCTGATTCAGGAAGGATGATTTGTCACAGAGCTGCCTGCAGTCTACTGATTAGTTTTTCTGTCTTCCTAATCAAATCTAAGCTTATTTAATTCTTGCAAGAGCATTCTGAGACAGTGTACTGACCAGTTTACAGAAATCCAAATGTATCTGAGAAACTGAACATGGGAAAAAGAAAAAAACAACTACCATTCCTACAGCCATCTTTGGTTTATTTGAATTGTCTCTGGTCATTAATTTTCTAGAACTTTCCATTATTGGTCCAAAAATGAAATGTGTAAAACAAACTTCTTTATGTCCAACTAATCCACAACCAACAAAGTCTGAAAACATAAAAGTCTTAGTAGTCCTTGAAAATACGATTTTGAATTGTGTCGCATTCAAGAAAATTAAGAAAAACAGAAATGACAGAACACAACAGTGAAAGAGATGAAGACCTCAATCTTCAAAAAATTGGGAAGTAAAAGAATTATTTAGAAAATATAAATACTATTCTCTGTTTTTAATTAGCTAGAATGTACATGCACTTGCCAGAGAGAGGGGGAAAGTAAGAAAGCACCTCCCAGCGGGGAGAGTTACACTACAATCCCTTCTCCATTCTCCTTTTGGGATTTTGGGCACGCATACGCTCCTTGTGTGTTTTTCTTTTTTTCTTTCTTTTTCTTAATAATTCTTTTCTTTTCTTTTCTTTATTTTATTTTTATTTATTCATTCATTGATTTTTTTAATTTGACCAGAGAGAGACAGAGGGTGAGAGTGAGAGAGAGAGGAAGTGAGAAAGCAAGCCACCAGGTACAGGACTTGAACCCCAGTCGGCCATGTGGGAGTGTCCAGCACCTTAACCACCACGCCACCCACTGGTCCCCCTTGTGTGTTTTTCAAACCACTGAGTCAGGAACTCAAATTGCATAGTCAGCCAGACGGGATCCAGCCACCTTAACCACCATGCTACCAGCTGGCCATCTAAGTCTTATTTTAGGGCCAGCAGGTGGCATGGTGTTTAAGGGTGCTATCCTCCTACATGGCTGACCACGGTTTGAGTCCCAGACCTGGCAGCTTGCTTTCTCACTTTTCCTCTCTCTCTCTGTCCCTCTCTGGTCAAATTTAAATAAATAAAGTTAATAAAAATAATTCTTAAAAATACATAAAAGATAAGTCTTATTCTATTCTCAGCTCTGAAATACCCAGAAAAGTTTTAAAGATAGCTTATCTGATTTTTTGGTCAATAAAATTCAGTGTTTGTATTATAAAAGTCCTGAATAGGAGAATGTGAGGCCATTAAAAAGCTCAAGAAATAAAAGGAAGTGGTCTGCCTGTTATTCTGAAGAATAAACAATGAGCACATACTGTGAAGATAGGGAAAAGAAAAAGAAAAAAGAAAAACACTTCAATTAAAGTTCACACAGATTTTAGAATTTAAATACTATATCATGTCTAGAGTTAACAAAACAGCATTTCTTTAAGTAGTTACAGCAAGTCCAGACTAGTGGCTCTCTGGCTAAATATAACTTAATAAATCGTAGCAGAGATCATTATTTCATGCAAGTCCTCTGTGAATCCTTTTGTAAATCAACTCACAATCCCCTAATTTATGGTTGAAATGATACAAAGCTGACTCAAATAAATGCTATAATATTGTATTAACTAATATGCTACGGGAATTCAGGGGAAAGATTGATTCATTCTAATTCTGGTGGAGGACAAGAAATCACAGAATATTATTGCATTTTGCTTTTATGTGAACCTTCAGGATAGGCAGATTTTGGAGCTATTGTTTTGTTTATATAATACATATTCATGGGAAAATTATAAAATGTAGATCAGCAAAAAAAAAACCCATAGTTCCATTAAAAAAAAAGAATCCTACCACTTAGGGATAAAACATTCCACTGTTAACATTTATTATTTTTTTTCCTTTATGCAGAGACATCCAAATGTATAATAAACATGCAATTTTCTGAGTTCCTATAATATGTCATGAGCATTTTTACATCTTCCTGGTATTTATTTTCAAGTGATAGTATCCCTTTTTATGTTTAGTTCTTAACTTTTTAACCTACTTTTTGTGCATTTTTTTACTTCCAGTTGTTACTATAGACAATTTAATGTAAATTAAAACATCTTTGAGGGCCACCAGGTGGCATGGTGGTTAAGGGTGCTGGACTCCCACATGGCCAACCACAGTTCAAGTCCTAGACCTGGCAGCCTGCTTTCTTACTTTCCCTTTCTCTCTCTCCCTCCCTGATCAAATTAAAATAAGTAAATAAATAAAGTTAAATAAAATAATTCTTTTAAAAAATCTTTGAATGAGGCCAGCAGGTTGCATGGTGGTTAAGGGCGCTAGACTCCCATGTGGCCCACCATGGGTCAAGTCCCAGACCTGGCATCCTGCTTTCTCATTTTCCCTCTCTTTCACTCTGTCCCTCTCTGGTCAAATTTAAATAAATAAATAAATAAATAAATAAATAAATAAATAAAGTTGAATAAAATAATTCTTTTTAAAAAAATCTTTGAACAACATATATCTTTGAATATTATATTTTTGCAGATTACATTTTGAGTATTCAGATTCTTCCTTTTTTTAAAGAGGTTTTTTTTGCCTTAGGGTACATGCACTTGCCAGAAAGAGATAGAGATAGCGAGACAGAAAGTGAGAAATCACCCCCCCACCCAGGGCAGATGGCCACACCACAATCCCTTCTCCTCTATTCTCCTACAGGGATCTTAGGCACGCACACATGTACCAGGTGTGATTTCCAAGCCATTGGGTCTGGGACTTGAACCACAGTTGACCATCTGGAAGTCCAGCAATGTAACCACTACACTATCTGCTGGTCCCCAGACTATTTCTTTAGAAGGAATTCCTAGAAGTGAATTGTCAAGAGGGGAAATACATTGATATTCTCTTTCCTCTGCAACCTATTAATTTGTTAATTTGCTCTTGACTCAACTCTTCCAATTCCCGCACCATATCCGTCCCCCATCCTCTTCCTCACTCAGAGTAACTCAATAGTTGTTTATATTCTCTATCTCCAATTCTTCCTCTTTCTCTCTCTTAAATAATTCTAATTGGGCTTTCCCTCCTTTCATCAAAACTGCTCTTGTCAAAATAACCAGTGATCATACACCCTACACATACATTTTTGCCAAAGTCAATGATAAGCCTCATTTATGACCTCACTTGACCACATGGTAACTTTTGAGATGGACAATCATTTCTTCCTCCTAGAAATAAGTTCTTTACTTGGATTCAGGACACCATACACTCTTGGTTCCCCTTCTAAATCACTGGCCACTCACTCTTATCCTCTTGACATTCAGTCCCTCAATAACCCCATTAAGTCTCCTAGCTTTAAATACCATTTCCTTGTCAATAAATTCCAACTATTATCTTTAGTCTAATCCTCTTTCTTAAATTCAAATATCCAGACACATACCCATTAGAAACTTACCATGTCCAGACTCAACTCCTGATTGTTACTCCTCTCCTCTTGCTTTACAAACTAAAACAAGGGCCAGCAGGTGGCATGGTGGTTGAGGCACTGGACTCCCACATGACCAACATGGGTTCGAGGGTTCGAGTCTTAGACCTGCCAACTTGCTTTCTCATCTCCCTCCCCACCATCTCTCTCTAGTGAACTCATGTGCCCTATAGCAATTTTTTTTTAAAAGAATGGTAATAATAATAAATCAAATTAAATAAATAATTCTTTAAATTTTAAAAAACCATCCATGGTCTTTCCTTTCTTTGTAAAGGACAATAGACTCCCTTCCAATTGGCCAAGTAAATCTTAGAATCCTTCTGGATCCTTATCTTCTACCACGTCCAGTTCATCTTGGTTGTATCCCTAAACTATGTCTAGAATCCAGAATCTCACCACATCCACTGCTCATACTCCAGTCCATTATTTCTCCCCTGAATTACTAAAGAGTCCATCACTAGTCTCCCTGGGTTGCTTGCTTTCTCACTTTCTCTAATCAAGTTGAAATAATAATAATAATAATAGTAATAAATGAAGTTGAATAAAAATATTCTTTTAAAAAACGCAAGTCAAATCTTGTCACTCTTCTGCTCAAAACTATGGATAGCACCTACATTTCACTTGAAAGTCAAAATTTTCACAGTGCTCTAGGAATTCTGAACTCTATGCATCTTCCACAGCCTACATAACCTCTTGGGCCTCATCTCCTAGCTCATGCTCCTGCCACCCTGACCTGTTGGCCATTCAGTGACATCAGGCATGAGCCTGCCTCAGGACCTTTGTACTGGCTGTTCCCTGGGTCTGCAAGGCTCTTCCATCTGCTACCTTCATGGCTCAGCCTTGGCCTCCTTTGGATGTTGGCTCAGATATCATTTTCCCTTGTAAAGCCCTAACTGACTTCCACTTTTAAAGATACCTCCTCCCTTCAGCATTTATTCTAAACCTTCTCTGCTTTTTCTCCATTTCTTTTACCATCGTCTAATATGTATTTATTTGCATAATTTGTTTGCTTCTCTTAGTCCTAAAAAATGTATATATGAAAGCAAGAATTGGCCGCTCTCTGTGGCACAGTTGGGAGCTTCCTAGATGACGAAAGTAGAAGACACAAGGCCAACTGTGAGTTCGGATCTCCTACCCAATTGTCTAGAAACAAGCCGGACATGAGTATGTGTGGGCAAAATCCTAAGAAGCTAGAGGCCTTAAGGGAGATCACAACGTGACCAGACCTGGTGTCCCCCTGACCCCACATGCATGCACATGTGCTCTCTACCATGAATTTAAAACAAAATAAAACAACACAATAATTTTTGTCTTATTTAGTTGTTTCCAGAAGAGGGTTAATGTTACAGATAAAAACAAATCTTTTTAAAAATGTATTATTATCTTTAAATTTGCTATAGGGCACATGTACAAAGGAGATGAAGGAAAGAGCAAGCTGCCAGGTCCGGGACTCAAACCACAGTTGGCCACATGGGAGTCTAGTGCCCTAACCACCTGCTGGCCCCTAAGATATATGTTTAATGCTTTTAATCCAGACTTCTAATTTGCTTTTCAAGAAATGAAAGTATTTAAATAAATAGATAAGGTGGAGAGGGATGGCTCAAATTGAGGTCAAAGTGTTGGCAAAGTCCCAGGCATGCAAGGAAGCAAGATAGTACACTGTTGTCCCTTTCCTCCCATAAGCACATGTGCCCTATGGCAAAAAAAAAAAAAAAAAAAAAAACACCTAAAAAATATAATAATAACAATAATAATCACAGATCTTCTAAAGAAAACTGCACGTATCTACAAAGCTTAAAGAGTCCACCAGCCCCAGAAACCCACCTATAGGCCACATGGGCTGGTAGTTGAGAATCCAAGAAAAAAGTAAAGGAATCCAGTTTAAGAATATTATTTCAGGGACCAGTAGTTAGTGTAGTGGCTATGTCGCTGGACTCCCACGTAGTTGACCGCAGTTTGAGTCCCGGACACAGTGGCTTAAACTCATGCCAGGCGCATGTGTGTGCGTGCCCAGGATCCCAAGAGGAGAATGGAGGAGAAGGGATTGCGGTGTGACCATCCCCCCTGGGGGGTGATTTCTTGCTTTCTGTCTCTCTGTCTCTCTCTGTCTTTCTGGTGAGCACATGCGCCCTATAACAAGAACCTCTCAAAAAGGAAGGAAGGAAGGAAGGAAGGAAGGAAGGAAGGAAGGAAGGAAGGAAGGAAGGAAGGAAGGAAGGAAGGAAGGAGAGGGAGGGAGGGAGGGAGGGAGGGAGGGAGGGAGGGAGGAAGGAAAAAAGAAAGAAAGAAAATTATTTCAGCCTCATAACAGTCTCTTGGACAAAAACCGTGCTTAGTTAAGGATGTGGCAAGTTGCAACAGTGAGTGCTAACATTTTGAGTAAAACTTAGAACTTGAAGTTTACATCACTGAAAGAAAAAGAATTCAACCACTATGTCTTTAAGTGTTAAATAACAAATACATGGAATAAAGCATTCCAAAGTTAACTCAGTGAACCTTCGAATTGAAGGTTCTTATTTTAAGCTTGATATCAATACTTTCATAAAGTTCACAGGATAATATGAAAAAAGGCTACTTATGTTCTGGTAAATTGTTTGTTTTTTTTTTTAATCGAAATTAGCAAACACTCCACCCAAACAATCTAAGCTATTGTCTGTCTGGCTTCTGTACAATTTTATCATTAGGCATCTTTCATCTAAATAATTCAGTAAATTATTATTAATGAGTTTTTGTTTCACCACCAAATCTCTCTTCTCTCTATACCACAGACTCCAGAAATAATTAGAGAGAATTCAGTCTGGGTAGTTTTTCTTGATCAGCTATCTCTCTGGAGAGGGTGTGGGAAAGGAGGGGAGAAAGTCTTATTTATATCTAAATGTAAATAGCTCTTTATACACAGTGGGCATTCTTGGCACTGCAATAATGCTAATGCAGAAACAAACTTTATCCATATTTGATATCTGATGCCAGTCCTGGTGGTGAGAAGACCACAAGTATAATCCCCAGGCACTGCCTCTAAGCATAGTCCTGAGAGATCTCTCCGGTCAGTTTCTTTTCCCCACTGCCACTCCTCAGAGGACGGGTTTACCAACAGCCACCAGCCAAGCACATCCAAACTGGATCTGAGCCAAGAGCAAGCAGCCTGGTGGAGATCTGGGCAGCGAGGTGGAAGGGTGTTCCGGCCATCAGCTGGATGAAACATGCGGACACTGCTGGGCAGCAGCTGGAGGAAGTTTGGACACGCCGGCAGGGGGTCGTATGAGTGGATGACCAGTGAACCAAGCCTGCCTCTCCTGGAGACCCAGCTGCAGGTCTGTACCTATGGCTTATGCCTTTTCTTTACCAAAGTATCACTTTCAAAACTAAGAGCACCTGCATTTTCAGACTCTTAAAATGTAGCGGCATCACTATGCATGTGGATATGTCAACAATACAAATTCACTGATTGTCATCGTTTAAAGGGAATAAGTCAAAGACGTAAAAAAAAATTTTTTTTTAGACAATGAGACACTCAAGTACAACTTGGCACAAGTATATTTAAAGGCTACTTAATATGTCAACTACATCAAAGAACAAGCTAGGAGAAAAGTTTTTACGCCTTGGCATTACAACATTGTTCTTTGCTCAGTAAGCAATGTCTGTATATACAGTAAGAGACTCCGCTTGGTCTCAGCTATGTAATGACCTCTCTTTTTAAGAGTTAACAGAAACCAAGCATCTTATTTCAGGAAGGATGGGAAGAAGTTAAGGAGGTTTTGTCTCTAAGAAATGGAGCAGCTGCTTTGCTTTGTCTGACAAATCACCCAAGGAGTTGCTACCATCTGAAGGCTCATTAAGGAAAATACTAGTAGATACATAAAAACAAAAAATTTCTTTTGTAATCGGGGAGAAGTGAGTGGCTTCATTGATCACCTGAGAAAGAAAAAAACTATTTCCTTGTGTTCTGGAAAATCAACTGATGAGACTAGTACTTAAGTTCCAAAACCATCTTTTACAGAAAAAAATACACAGATAGATGGATATTGATATATCCTTCAGAAATTACACTTTTCATTGGATATTTCTTGAAAGTATTCCCTAGACAACAACAAAAAAACTTTGAATTGGTACATACATTAGAAAAATATTAAAAGTTAAAAATTTTTGAGGCTAGTGAACAAATTAGAACATTTGACTTCAAAAATTAGCCTTTCTGTACTAAAAAAATTTAAACAATATACCAGGAATACTTAAGGCAGCAAATTAAGGATAGTAAGCAAATTCATTCTATAGTTCTCTGCATCTCTTAACTAGAAAAAATAAAAGAATTCTTTATCTTAAGAAAGTCCTGGTCTGTTGTCTTCTAATATTTGATACCTGGATGAATTCAACTCAACCAAGGGAAGCACTAATTACAGCAAGTACTGTAGTATTTGTATTTTCCCAACTTTTTGCAACTAATATTAACAATACCGTAAGTAGTGTAATTGATATAAGAGGGTCCATTACATAAAGCCTTTTAAGTAGTATACTGAATGCCTTTATATTCTATGCATATTTAACTTACAGGGGAATAGAGAATTTAAAATTTACTTGCTACCACTGACTGGAAACTGTGATCACCTATGTCACTTGTCTGAGAAGGAAGGAAAAGACAGATTATGAAAAATGTCAGTCTTTATCAGGGTAGAATAGTGATTGTTTTAAGTACTGAAAGAGATCATAATTTTAACATTTTAAATTATTCATCTAGATAGAAAAATAAATTATAGCAGAGAGAAAGTGAGAAATCAAGCTGCCAGGTCTGGAACTTGAACTATGGTCAGCCATGTGAGAATACAGCACCTTAACCACCATGCTACCTGCTAGCCCCATAGCTGATTTTTATTTTTAATCCCAGACTAATTTTTAAATAATTACAGCAATTTATTTATGGGCTTAACTTTTTTTTCCTTTTTCTAAGAGATTTTTGCGACAGGGTGCATGTTCTCCAGAGAGACAGAGACAGAGAGGTAGAAAGCAGAAATCAGCCCCAGAAATCCCTTCTCCTCTCAGGATTTTGGGCACACACACACACACACGTGCCTGGCATGAGTTTTAAGCCGCCAGGCCCAGGACTCGAATGGGGTCGACTACATGGTAGCCCAGTGATGTATTCATTATGTCATCTGCTGGTCCCAAGGGCTCATCTATTTTCATAGCTCTTATAACCAAAGTCCCTGATCACATCATAACAGGTTTTAAGTTAATAATTCTGATATTAAACTAGATTATGTTAGAATAAAAAACAAAGGGACTTCATAGTTTAGAAAATTTTAATTATCAAATACATACTTTTTTTTCTTTTTAGGTTTTTGCTATGGGACATGTGTGCTCACCAAAAAGTGACAGGGAGAGGGAAAATAAGAAATCCTCCCTCAGTCGGGGGTGGGAGGGAAGGTTGGTCCCACCACAATCTCTTCTCTATTCTCAAGGAATTTTGGACACCCATGCACACTGTGGGTGTTTCAAGTCTATGGGTTCAAGATTCAAACCATGTAGTAGGCCATCTGGGACCCAAAACCTTAACCACCACACCACCTGCTGGCCCTTGTTTGCTTATTTTAAACAGTTATAAGCTTTTTTTTTTTTTTTTTTTTTGGAGAGGTTTTTGCTATAGGGCGTGTGCGCTCGTCAGCCAGACAGAGAGAGACAGAGAGACAGAAAGCGAGAAATCACCCCCCAGGGGGGATGGTCATGCCTCAATCCCTTCTCCTCCATTCTCCTCTCGGGATCTTGGGCACGCACGCACACGCGCCCGGCGTGAGTTTTAAGCCACCGGGTCCAGCACGCGAACCGCGGTCGACTACGTGGGAGTCCAGCGACATAGCCATTACACTAACTGCTGGTTCCCAACAGTTATAAGCTTTGAACATGCTATCTTGAGGCCAGTAAGTAGCATTGTGGTTGAGGTGCTGGACTCCCACATGGCTGACCGTAGTTCAAGTTCTGGACCTGGCAGATGCTTTTTTACTCTCTCTCTCTCTCTCTCTCTTCCTCCCTCCCTCCCTCCCTCCCTCCCTCTCATGCATGCGCACATGAGAGCATGTGCCCTACAGCAAAATTTAAAAAGAAAAAACAATTATTTAAAAAATAAAAAGAGGGGCCAGCCAGTGGTACAGTAGTTAAGGCATTGGACTCCTACATGGCTGACCATTGTTTGAATCCCAGACCTGGTGGCTTGCTCACTATTCTCACTATTTACCTTCTCTTTCTGTGTCTCTCTCTGGTTAAATGAAAAAATAAAAATAAATAAAATTAAATACGTAATTTAAAAAAAAAGAAAATGCCACCTTTTCCTTTAGTAGAGGATATTAAAATTTACAAGTTACTATATGAATTATATGAGATAAAATTTTAACTTCATTATTTCTTCTAGTAGACTAAAGCAGTGTCTATGCAATTAGCAACAGTATTCATCTTTTTCTCAGTTGCTTTCCTACCTTACTGTTGAAACATCATTTCATGTATTCATATATTATTTACCTAGAACTGTCATTATTATTGTAAGTTAATACTATAAAAATCAATACTTTAGATTGCCTATTTAACTATGATTTAAAAAAAGTTTGAAAAGGTCCAGTCACTGTGGCACAGGTGGTAGGCTGCCACTGTATGACAGTAGAACCCTATGGGAAGGCCTGGGTTAGGATCCCAGGCAAACCTGAACACGCTGGGTATATCCACGGCACGCTTGTGATCCTGGCTGGCTGAAAGGCTCCAGGATACAGCAGCATGATTAAACCCCACTGAGGCTACTTGTCTCTCTTCCTCTCAAGAAAGAGAAAAACCTTGGGACCAGCAGATGGCATAATGGTTATGTGGTGGTACTCCCATGTAGTTGACCAGGGTTCAAGTCTCAGACCTGGCAGCTTAAAACTCACATCAGGCACATGTGCGTGTGTGCCCAAAATCCCAAGAGAATGGAGGAGAAGGAATTGCAGCATGGCCATCCCCCCCTGGGAGGTGATTTCTCACTTTCTGTCTCTCTGTTTCTCCAGCAAGCACACACACCCTCTAGCAAAAATCTTTTTTAAAAGAAAGAAGAAAAAAATTCCAAAATTTTCTAATTTAGCCAATATTACAAAAATGAATTTAAAGCACTAGTAATCATAAATGCTGGCTATCCAATCAGAATTCAAATGTTATTTACATTATATGAACCTGTGACCTTGATATTTTGTTCTAGAATTAAAGAATTTAAACAAGTACTGTACAATGATTTTGTGCAACATAAATTTGGTTTTACTCCAAATAAAATAAGCACATAAATAGTAGCATTTCCCGTCTAATGATGAGTGGTGAACCTACTGACTAAAATCCATTCTAATATTTTAACTTCACTGGAAATTTTGTAGACTATCCATGTGTATGGACATCCTCAATTTACACCTTATCACAAAAATTCACTTTTTTCACATAGGCTTAAGCTTAATGACATACACGAATAGTTGTAGTGATTTTTAGAATGAGCAATAATGGTTCAAAGAATATAAGATGCAAAAGGGAATTTCAGGGCCTTAGAAATGCTGGGGCCTTCTTTTCCTCATCTTCTAATTCAGTTTCCTTTCCTAACTCCAGGGCACCCAGAAGGTAAGGTCCACCCAAGATGACGTGGAGCCCTTCCTGTGCATCCTCCTCCCAGCCACCATCCTGCTCTTCCTCGCCTTTCTACTGCTGTTCCTGCACCGCCGCTGCAAGTCCCCACAGCCCCAGGGGCAGGTGTTCAGCATCGACCTCCCGGAGCACCCAGCTGCAGGAGATGTGACCGACTTCCTGCCTGGCTTACTACGGAGCAGTGAGCAGAACGTGCCCTACTCACCGCTGCCCCGGGAGGGGGTTCTCCTCTCTGTGTGCTCACCACCCTCCTACGAAGAGGCCACCAGGAATTCTCCCGGGGAAGAGGCCCTGAATATTGTCCTTTGGCATGAAGCAGGGTCAACTGGACTGGCGGAGCAAAAATAATCTGCTCTTGGAAACCGTTCACAACAGAGCTTTCAGAGCCAGGTGATCTGTTGCTGCCAGGCGCAGCTGGATCTGTCCAGGAATGGTCCTGGGTTCACATCCCAGGACATCCCTGAGCACGTGAAGCACATACATGTGCCCATGATCCAGGCTGGTGAAGACTAGAGGTAGATCACAGTGTGAAAATCTTGTTAGGGGTATCTTTCTCTCTTTAAGAAATAAACTTAAAAAATATTTAAAGCACAGTTCTTGGCCTTTGTTAGGAGACCCAGGAGACAGGAGAGAGGGGACATCTATACCCAGGGACCCTGCTTTAGGCTGAGAGAAAAGCTTGACAATGGTTAATCTAGTTAACCTATTAAGTTCACTGGGAAAAATTTCCACAGGTTCTTTTAAAGATGACAGGGCTTTCCCAGACGGTATAGCACCCCTGAGAAAAAAAATCAGTAAAGTTCTATGTGAGTTAGAGGGGAAAAAATATTCAGATTACTAGTGAGCCAGCTCTGAAGGGTACAGATAATAATAATAATAATAATAAATAAATTTTTTAAAATGCTAGACCGGCTAAAGGTAACTGCTTTACCCACCAAATGAAACTTTCCTTCCTATGCCAGTTTTTCACGGTCTCATAGTTTCACATCTGTGAATGCCTCAAAATCCACAGAGTATTCTAGCATTAAAAGATATCCCTAGAGTGGCAGTAGTCCACTGCTGTGTCATAAATAATGGTGAATGTGTTACAGTATCAACAAAAAAGTACCAATATTTACAAACATTTTAATTAAAAAAAAAGAACATGAATGCTCTTTAAAATGTTCTCCTTTATAAATGCCACTGTTGCAGAAAAACAGATGCTGAAGAACGAAAAGCGGCATTTGGGAGAGAAAGGAGAGCTCTTACGCCAGCAGGCATGGGGGAGTTAATACTCTGAATCTCTGGCCCTGCTGAGTGTTAGGCAGTCTTTCACGGATGAATCGGGGAGGGGCAGTTTCAGCACGCTTGGAGTGTCCTATCAGGGAAGGAACTCAGTGTCCCCTCGAATACAAAACTGGCGGAGAAGCTGGGAATTCATCCTGCTCAAGGCCTCTGGCCGCTCAACAGTTCAGGGAAGGGGCAGCTAGCTTGCAGGGAACAGAAAGCCCAGGCAGCTATCAGCCCTGGGTTGCTTCAAGGTTGCTCACACGTTCCAGGTTGCTCCACATCACCGCTTTGCTTATTTGTCTTCCAAGTTCTTTCCTAAGTGAAGAAAGGCTTTGGCTTAGTGATGTGGGAGTGTCTCACGCTAGTACATGGTGGGGCATCCGACACTGTGGCAGAAAAGAGAGCCGCTGCTGTAATACATGAGCTTGGAGTATACCCCAATCTCTCATTACCTCGTTATACAGCATTATCCTACAGTGCTGTCACACCGGGACTGCGTTTGTAGCTTTCATGAAGCTGGGGTGACACTAGAAGTCACTTTACCACCAGAAAGGTACAATTTCGGGTCACATGGTAAAGAGAAATGAGTTAGCTCTACTGGGGACTTTATAAACCACATACTTCAAACTCTTACTTTACAGCCATCAAAGCTAGAGCTCAGAGAGGTTAAGTGACCTGTGCAATGTTACGTAAGCCATAAAAGAGCCAAGACCAGAAGCCTGGCCTCTCATGGGTGGAAGACAGGGAGGTGGAATTCGGCCCACGCTCCTGACACGGGTGAAAGTTCTCAGCAGGAAAAGAGTTAAAGTTGGGATTGATACAAATCTCCCTCAGTGATCTTCCCATGGGGAGAAAAAGAGGGGTATTTTTGGGAGGGATATGAGAACACTCATGCACATGACAGGGAGGGGACAGAGGTGGGGGGGTGACATATTTAGTTCTTAAATTTTATCCAATGCTGTAATTTTTTTTTTAGAGGTTTTGGCTATAGGGTGCATGCACTCACCAGAAAGACAGAGAGAGACAGAAAGACAGAAAGCAAGAAATCACCCCCCCAGGGGGGTTGGCCACGCCACAATCCCTTCTCCTTCATTCTCCTCTCATGATCTTGGGCACGCACGCACACACCCCCAGCATGAGTTTAATCTACCGGGTCCGGGACTTGAATCACGGTCGACTACATGGGAGTTCAATGACACAGCCATTACGCTAACTGATGGCCCCACTATAATTTTTTTAAGTAATTTTTCTAACTTTCACAGCACAAAACTAGACAATGATGGTTCAAACTGAACAAAAATGGTGGCCTTTTACAATCACTTTTGGCATATTTTATGTTTGGGATGAAATGCATTAAAGTTCAAAAAAAAAAAACCAAAGTAGACAAATATAGTGTTCATTTATTTTAAATGTAACCTGATAGAAACAGTAGTTTTGCCTCTGAGGACTAAAGCAAAATATAACCTATTTAGGTGAAAATCAATACTATTTCTTCTAGGGAAATTGTACTAAACAATTTTCTAATGTTCTTTAGAGGAAATAAACAAATGGAAATGAGCTCAGCACACAGCCTTTTTCAGTTTTTGCCTTTTTGTTGTTGTTGTCAGAGGTGTATGCACTTGCTGGAGAAAGAAAGAGACGCCACCACCCCCGCATTGGGCACAGTCACACCACAATCCCTCCTTCTCCATTTCTCCATTTTGTCGGTCTTTGGACACACACACCTGGCATGTTCTCAAGCCACCAGAAGCCAGGATTCAAACTGCAGTCAGCCATATGAGAACAAGGCCCAACCCACTGCACCAGGGGACTCGGCTGGATTTCATTCTTTCCTAGTTCTGATAATCTAGTTCTGTGTAAGACTCTCAATTCTTTTCCAGTTGCCATTCCTGCTAGAACCCTGAAATTATTTGCTTAAGCAATCTGGACCCTTCCAAACACCAGATGGGGAATCATTCTATTCATCATAGAATACTTGCATTCATCAGAGAGAGAAGGAAAATAAGGAATCACACCCCTGCCCCAAACTCCAGGGTTCTGGCCAAGCCTCAATCCCTTCCCCACTCTCCTCTCGGGATTTTGGGCACCCCACACACAGCCTGGTGTGTTTCTCAAGCCTCCAGGTCTAGGATTCAAATGGTACAGTTGGCTACGTGAGATCCAGCCACTTTAACCTCCATGCAATCTGCTGGCCCAATCACGGTGATCTTCCGTCCTGGCAACTGATTTGGCCTTTGGGACATAAGGGGAGATGTACAAGGGAGGAGGATTTTATTCTAGAAAAGTTTGTCTCACTATTAAAAATAAACACGTGGACAGAAACACTCTTAATCTTTGCCAGATATTGCATGTTTGCATGTGACGCCCGGGGCTGCTACAACCATCTTGCAACCATGAGGCAAGACATCAATCAGACCAGAAATGAGAATAGGAGTGTAGGAAGATAGAAAACACCTGGGTTGATGACATTATAGAGCTGCTGAATCAATTTTCTATTTTAATGGCAGAGTACCTTTCATACTTTTAAATTTTTTATTATTTTTTAATTTGCTATAATACATTCGTGCTCGCAAGAGAGAGAAAGTGAAGAAGCAAGCTGCCAAATCCAGGACTCAAACCAAAGTGAGCCATGTGGGAGTCCACAGCCTTAACCCCCATACCACCAGCTGGTCCCCACCTGCTCGTCCCCCTTTCTTACTGTTTAAAGCCACAAGCCAGATTTGCTTCATGTAGACAGAAGCGTTCCAAACTGCTGTAACTTTGAAGGCTACTAGGAAATATATTTGCCATGTTTTAAAATGTGCTGATAAGACTTATTTAAATTAAATACTCAATTCTAAGAGTCATTTACGCTGTTACCAATAATCTGGGGAAGGAAACACTTTATCTTATGAAACCAAACTGAAGCAGTGAAACAGGTAGACTGTAAACCAGGGGTTGCCAAACTAGGCCAAATTCCATCCACAACCTGTTTTTGTACATCCAGAAAGACAAAAAAGATTTTCATTTTAAAATAGTTGGAAAAAGAATGGAATATTTTATGACACTTGAAAATGATATGAATTCAAATGTCAGCATATGAAAATCTCATTGGAAAACAGTCCTGCCCATTTGCCTATAACTGCTTTCATGCTACATGGTCAGGCCGAATAGTTGCAATGAAGACCGTATGAGCTTCCAAGCCTGAAACACTGCCTGGTCCCCCACAGAAACAGTCTGCTGGCCTTTCCTATAGATCAGTGGGTTGCAACCCCGATTACACAGTAGAAGCACTGGGAAACTTTTAGAACTACAGATAATAGGGCCCACCCAGAGCAACCAAATAGAAACAGAGCCAGTAATTCTTGGAGAGGTTTTTTTGTTTTTTTTTTTTTTTTTTTTTTTTTTTTTTTTTTTTTTTTTTTTTTTGCTATAGGGCGCGTGCGCTCGCCAGACAGACAGAGACAGACATAGAGATAGAAAGCGAGAAATCACCCCCCAGGGGGGATGGTCACGCCACAATCCCTTCTCCTCCATTCTCCTCTCGGGATCTTGGGCACGCACGCACACGCGCCCAGCGTGAGTTGTAAGCCACCGGGTCCGAGACACGAACCGCGGTCGACTACGTGGGAGTCCAGCGACATAGCCATTATGCTAACTGCTGGTTCCCCAGAGCCAGTAATTCTAATAGGAAGCCAAGACAGAGAGCTCTTCCTCTCAGTAATGTGAATGGGCCACAACGCACAGGTGAGCTTCCGTTTGGACTGACGTAAGGTAACAGGTCTGAAGAACACTAAAGCAGTAAATACGGCATTGAGTCATCACCGTAACTCTGTAAACGGACTCCTGACGCCATCTCCCTGATGTGTGGCTGCTGCCAATTCAGTTAACAAAGTGGGATTTGCAGGCAGGATGTGAGGAACAAGGGTACAAACCGTACATCCTCGTTGAAACTGTTGACCTAACTGGCACACGTGGGTAATACTGGTTGTTAGCCCTCCAAGATAGAGTGGAGTTGAAGAAAGTCCACAGAGAATTAAACTGTTAACAGTTAAGTCACTCTAGCCAGAAAAGATGAAAAATAGGAGGGCATGTAACATAAACCAGTAAATATCGCATGGGCATTTTCACTCCATTCTACGGCGGGCCACAAAATAGCCTTAAATCAACATTTAAAAAAAGAGAAATGAGTCAGCCTTCTGCTCCAGCATGTGAGGAGCTAGAACGTCATCCCAACAATAGTAACGAGCTGAAGGAACAGACATCAACAACCTTGTCTAGATCCATTAGGAAACCGAAGTCACAGGACAAATCTCTGGCTCAGAAGTTGGAGACAGGTGGTTACAGAGAACCACCACTTACCTAGGCAGACACCTTAAGGAGCCAAGGCTCGGCTCGGGCTTGGTGTAGAGAGAGCTCTGAGTGGCAAACTCCAGGAGGGCTCTTTATGGGGCCTCCAGGTTTTGTGAGTTTTACTTCATGGAGCAAGACCAGGTTTTCACAGTAAAGATCAGAGGAAAATTGCCTGTAATTCTGACGGGGGCAGGGGGAAAGTAACCATTCTGAAACACACAGAGGATTGTGCTCTTCTTAAAAAGCCTTGCCCACAGTAGAAACTATAACCAGAGCCTAACCTGTTGGTTTTGTTTTTGTTTTTGTTTTTTGTTTTTATATATGGAACGCTTCACGAATTTGTGTGTCATCCTTGCACAGGGGCCATGCTAATCTTCTCTGTATCACTCCAATTTTAGCATATGTGCTGCCGAAGTGAGCACAACCTGTTGGGGTTTTATCAGAGAGGACATTCCCCTCTTCATCCTCCTCTAGCTTTCCACGTGGGCAGGGAAATACTCAACTTCTGCCCCTTTAGCCATCCTGTCCCACCTATGAAGGGTGAAAAAAGGCTGAGAAACACTTGTGAAGTCCACAGTCCAGGGACACAAGCTTACCTCATCATAGAACTATAGAATACTCTTTTCCCCCCACAACTTGCTACTGGCCTAGTAACTGCAGTTTCTTTTACCCAGTACATTATGTCCACCTTCCAACGAAAAAGTCCAAGACCTACGAAATGGCAAAAATCACAGTGCGAGGAGACAAAGCAAGCATCAGAACCAGACTCTGAGATGGCAGGGGTGTTGCCATAAGAAATATAAACAAAGAGATGGAAATTCTAAGTAGAAAAATCACAAAGAAATGCTGGAGATGAGAAATATTGTAACACAGGGACCAGCAGGTGGCACAGTGGTTAAGGCGCTGGACTCCCACATGGTCGATTTTGGTTCAAGTCTCAGACCTGGTGGCTTGTTTTCATATTTTCCCCCTCTCTCTGGCTCTCTCTCTCTCTGGTTAAATTTTTTAAAAAAAGAAAGAATGGGGACCAGCAGTTGGCGTAATGGCTATGTTGCTGGACTCCCATGTAGTCAACCACAGTTCAAGTCCCGGACCTGGTGGCTTAAACTCATGCTGAGCATATGTGCATGTGTGCCCAAGATCCCGAGAGGAGAATGGAGGAGAAGGGATTGTGGCATGGTCATCCCCCCAGGGGGTGATTTCTCGCTTTCTATCTCTCTCTCTGTCTTTCTGGCGAGCGCACACACCCTATAGCAAAAACTCTCAAAAAAATAAATAAATAAATAAATAAAATAAAAAGGAAAGAAATAATAATGCTTAAAAAATTAAATAAATAATTTTTAAAAAATAATCTCTGAGCTTGAGATTTCAGCAGAAATATTCAAAACAAAAAGCAAAGGAAAAAGGGAGCAGAATATCCAAGAACTGTGACCAGCCATAAATGGGGTAACATATTCATACTAGAAATACTAGAAGAAGAGCAAAAAAGAAAAAAAGAAGAAATATTTGAAGCAATAATGGCTACAAAGTTCTCCAAATTAATGTTAGACACCAAACCACAGATTCAGAAAGCTCAGAGAACTCCAAGCAGGATACATGCCCCAAAACTACATCTAGGCCTATCATATTCCAACTATGGAAAATCAAAGAAAGAAAAAATTCTGAAAGAAGTCAAACAGGAAAAAACATCTTATCAGTAAGGGACCAAGGATACGAATTACATCTGACCTTTGTTTAGAAAGCATGCAAGTAAGTAGGGTGGAGTGAGACATTTAAAATGTTGAGAGGAAAGAACTTCTGGCCTAGATTTCTGTGCCCTGCAAGGTCATTCTCCAAGGTGAAGGAGGCCCAGCCACAGCAGAGGTGCTGGGTGCTGCTGTTGGCATGCTGGGCTTTGTGACAATGGCAAGACTGAAATCACAGCTGGTCTAGAAACTAATGCTCAATTAGTTTAGTATTAATTAGTGTTAGCATTTAATTAGTATTTAAAAATTCCAATATTTACACTCTTATGAGAGTGAACTGTGTAGCAGCCACTTGAACTGGCATCGCTGTGATCGTCTTATACTTAAGTGAAGGTTAAAGAAACTCCAGCTGTGAATGCAACACAAGTGTACCTGTCTCTACCCCACCCATTATGTTCTCATGCTTAGAGAGGCTAATGTTGGGACCAGCACAATGGCTACGTTGCTGAACTCCCATGTAGTCGAACGCAGTTTCGAGTGCTGGATCTGGTGGCTTAAACTCATGCCGGTCACGTGTGTGTGCATGCCCAAGATCCCGAGAGGAGAATGGACAAGAAGGGATTGCAGAATGACCATTTCCCCTGGCAGGGGGTGATTTCTCTTTCTTTCTGTCTTTCTGGAGAGCACATGTGCCCTATAGCAAAAACCTCTCAAAAAAATAAAAAATAAAAAAAAATTAAAAAAAAGAGAGAGGCTAATGTCATCTCATCATGTAATAGTCAATTTGTATTAAATATAAATTTAGTGGGGCCAACAAATGGTGTGATGGTTTAGGTGCTGAACTCCCATATGGGCAACTGCAGTTCAAGTCTTGAACTGGTAGCTTGAAATCACACCAGGCAGATGTACATGCCCAAAATCCAGAGAGAATAGAGAAGGGATTGGAGTATGGCCATCCCTACTGGGGGGTGATTTCTCACTTTCCCTCTTATTCTCTCTCTCTCTCTCTCTCTAGTGAGCACATGTGTCCTATGGCAAAAACCTTAAAAAAGGAAAAAATAAATAAACTGACACAAGAATAAATAATAACCAAATGATGTTGTAAACACTGAATAGATACATAAATACATAAATAAATATAAATTCAGAGCTATATAATTTGCTGAGTATAGAATACAAATATAGAAAAATACCACATAATCTATTTTAACATGTAAATAGTCTTCCTGCAGTATAAAATAAAAGCCAGGTAATCGGAGAATCAACCCCAGAGATACTACAAGGCAGAATGGTCAGAGGCCTTAAGTCACGTTCCAGTTGGACTGGAGACTGGGACAGTCATCTGACCAACGCTCAGAAAGCACGATCCGTAGACTGGTGCTGGCCACAAACTGTCACCAGTTTGAGATACAAATAATTACAGAAATTGAGACTAAGTGTTTAGGGATATTTATACCAACTTTATTTTTTTTTGCTATGCAGTGTATGTGCTCATTGGAGAGACACAGAGAAACAGAAAATGAGAAATCACGCCCCAGAAGGGGTGGCTGTGCCACAAGTTCTTCTCTTCTACTCTCCTCTTGTTTTGGGGGGCATTCATCCACACATGCCTAGAGTGTTTTTCAAGCCACTGGGTTCAGGATTCAAATGGCAGAGTTGGCCATGTGGGATCCAGCTGCCTTAAGCACCATGCCACCTGGCTGGTCCACAACTTAATATTTTTATAAACCCCATGCACATGATCAGTGGACTCGTGGTATTGATAAAGACCCATTAAATGACCACAGAGCTTGTGGGTAAAGTCACTGTACCATGAGCTGCATATCGTCTGGTATGGTAGATCCTAACATTGGTTCATGATGAATTGAAAATTTAAAAATAAGGGACCAGCAGTTGGTATAATGGCTATGTCGCTGGACTCTCATGTAGTCGATCGTTGTTTGAGTCCCAGACCCGATCACTCAAACTCACGCTGGGCACGAGTGTGTGCCCAAGATCCTGAGAGGAGAATGGAGGAGAAGGGATTGCAGCATGGACACCCCTGGGGGGTGATTTCTCACTTTCTGTCTCTCTGTCTCTCTCTGTCTGTCTGGCGAGCACACGCACCCTATAGCAAAAAAAAAAAAAAAAAAAAAAAAAAGAAAAAGAAAAAAAAAAGAAAAAGAAAAGAAAAGAAAATTTAAAAACAAATAAAGGGTCTTTCATCACAAACAGCCTAAGAAATATTTTTCTATTTAATACAAAACAAGATGTCCCAGACACTGCTACTAAGCTTTTTTTTCCATGTTCGAGTCAACCTGTAATCTGTTACTTTATCTCTTCCACATCTGGACCTCATTCTGTGCACACTAAACTCGGGTGTGAGTTCTCTGGGAGACCATCATGCAGCTCTAATAGGCTGAGAATAGGTTGATTCACTGGTATGCTCAAGACAGAGACAGAGAAGTTCTACTAGAAAGTGGAACATCAAACCACCATAACAGCTCTATTTTAAAAGTCTTAAAGAGTGTCAAGTCCAATTCCTACCAATTCTTCAATTTGTCTTCATCAAAAAATAATGTAATAATTCTATTGCAACAGTGAAAAACCCATGTGTAAGAGTTTAAGGAAACATCTTGATCTTTTAAAATATATATTTATTTTATTTTATTTATTTAGTATTATTTTTTAGGTTGACGAGAGAGACAGAGACAGAGAGGCAGGGAAAGCAAGAAAGCAAGCTGCCAGGTCCAGGACTTGAACCATGGTCGCCCATGTGGGAGTCCAACACCTTAATCCCCACATCACCTGGAAGCCCTTAGAAAATGATCTTTAATCAAGTAATCTATTAGAAACATTAGCTGCATCAAAGATTTAGTTTCTCTTAAGTGTTTTAGAGAATGTGAGCTCTCTTGCTGTGACATCTTCGGTCTACCTTTACTTTAAAGCATGAACCTTTCAGAGTAAGTATGAATGCCCTTTTCTTTTTTCATAGCACCTACCACAGTCTCAGAAATCATATCAAGCCTCACCCTGATTAAAATTGATGTTTTAATTTTTAAAGGCAGTCCCAGTTTTAGACTTTAATGTTCTTATTTTCAATGCCACATCCAATAAATGTCTCCTTATTTTCTGTGGCACATAAGAAAGGTGATTCACAGGTGCTCCTAAAACCACCCAATCACTTTCTATGTGTCTGATAAGTTTTATGATTGGCATTCATTTAACATTTATCAAGCAATTACATATCAGGCACTGGGCTAAGTGCTTGGTGTAAAAGGGCCTTCATGGGTTGTTTTATGTCTAAATAATGGATGAGAATTATAATTTTCAGCAGAACTAAAGTCAGCCAGAAGAAACCAAGTTGCTATCCATTTTATTGTTATCACATTTGAGACATGGGTTACTTAAATATAATATTTACTGGATAAAAAAAAAGAAATATACCCTCGCATATTCAGAAATTTACTTTATTATTATTATTTTTTTAGGTTTTTAGCATAGGGTATGTATGCTCACCAGAGAGAGACAGAGAGACAGAAAGTGAAAAAGTACGCACACACACACACACACACACGCACACCCCTGGCTAGGGGTGGTGGGGAGATGGTTACACCAAAATCCTTTCTCCTACATTCTCTTCTAGGGATTTTAAGCACACATGCACACTTGCCCAGTGTAATCTTCAAGCTGCCAGCTCTGGGACTCGAACTGCGGTCAGCCTTGTAGGAGTCCAGTGCCTTAACCACCATGCCTCTTACTGGTACCCTGGGTAATTTACTTTACACAGTGAAATGAGCTCATGCCCTCTTTCTCTCTTGACTAATTGATACTTTTCACACAATATGACAGTGGTCTCCTAGTGACCACATTGTGATAACCTTACCTGTTTAACTTTGCCCGACAGAGTCACAAGTAGCATGTACTTAAAGATGGAAGAGAGTCAGGTGTTCTAAAAGTTGTCTCGAGTTCTTTTTCTTTTTTTTAAATTAATTGCCAGAATACACATGTGCTCATCAAAGAGAGAAAGAAAGGACCCTCCAACAGGGTGTGGTCATTCCGCAATTCCTTCTCCTCCATTTCTCCATCTTGTTGGGATTTGGGGCACACAGACACACATGCCCAGAGTGTTTTACAAGCCACTAGGGCCAGAATTAGAGGTGGTCAACCATGTGGCATCCAACTTCCTTAACCACTAGGCCACAAGATACCCCTGTTCTGAGTTCTTTATCGAAACAAACCTGGTGGTAACATCTCGCTCCAGAGCTCTTTGATACTTCCCAGTGCCGAGAAAACAGCGCCTTCCAACAAAGACGACTTCATAGAAACTTTTTGGGAAAGCCCTGGATTCCACTCTCAGACCCTCACATTGTCACATTCCTGACCTGCCTTTAGAAGCCTGCTTGTCCCTCAATCAGACTTTAGAGTCTTAGATACTATCACTCTTCTGGCTGATATCTTGCTCTGTGCAAATTCTTTTTTTTTTTTTTTTTTTTTTTTTTGTAGAGGCTTTTGTTATAGGGCATGTGAGCTCACCAGAAAGACAGAGAGACAGAAAGCAAGAAATCACCCCCAGGGGGCATGGCCATGCTGCAAACCCTTCTCCTCCATTCTGTCGAGATCTTGGGCACGTACGCACATGCGCCCAGTGTGAATTTAAGCCACCAGGTCCAGAGCTCGAACCGCAGTCGACTACATGAAAGCTCAGCAACATAGCCATTACGCTAACTGCTGGACCCTGTGCAAACTCTTATGTCCCAAAAATTGGTTCACTGTACACTGAGCAGCCAGGCCCCGTCCATACATTTGTTCAGTATCACTTCTATAGAACATTTTAAGTTCTTGACAACACAGGGTGATGGCACTTTCATGACCCTTGAAATTAGCCAAGGCTGTGCTTTGCTTTGGTCAATGAAATATAGATGGAAATGACTTACAAACTTACTGCAGGAAGCATTTACAGTTGATTCTCATCATTCATAGTTTCTATGGTTGCAAATTGGCCTACTTGCTAAAACATATTTGTAACCCCACAATCAATACTCAGAATCTGGTCACTCACCTACATGTTCATGCAAAAGCAGCAAAAAATTTGAGTTGCCCAGAGGACACATTCCCAGCAGAAGTCAGAAAAGGAGAAGCTTGCCTACTTATTTCAGCTCTCCTACAGTAAACAATGTCCTTGTCGGGACCAGCAGTTGGCACAATGGCTATGTTGCTGGACTCCCATGTAGTTGACCATGGTTCGAGTAAACAATGTCCTTGTCAGTCTGGTGCTGTTTTTTTCACATTTTTGTGCTTTCTGTTGGTGATCTTATTTCCAATAGCCCCAGGAAGAGTGCTAAAGTGCTTTCTATTGTGTTTAAGTGCAAAAAAAAGTGCTATGTGCTTTATAAAGATGGTCTGTGTGCTGGATAGGCTTCATCTGAGTTCGCATCACAGTGCTGTTGGTAATGAGGTCAATGTTTATGAATCAACAATGTATATTAAATTAGGAATCTTTACACAGAAACACATATTAAAAAAGGTTATATGTTACTTGGTTGATAGAAGTTTTGTAACAGGGCCAGAAGTTGGCCTGGTGGTTAAGGTGCTAGATCCCAAATGGTCGTCTCCACAGTTGGAGTCCCAGAACCCAGGGCTTGAAAATCACACTGGGCATGTGTGCTAAAGTGGCCAAAATCCCAAGAAGAAAATAGAGAAGGGATTGTGGCATGCTCATATCCCCTGAGAAAGTGACATCTCACTTTCCTTCTCCGTCTTTCTCTGGCAAGAACACACACCCTATAGCCAAAAACAAACAAACAAACAAACAAAAAATCCCTAAAACAGAAAAAACGTGCTGTAAGCAGAGACTCACAGGAACGTTCACTCTGCATTTCCTCTAGGAATAATGGTTCAGTAATTATAAATTCGGTGTTTGTGACTTTGCTGAACATAACTACTATGAATAACAAGAGTGACTGTAATCGCTGCATTTGGACTTCCAGTGCTGTCCTCCCCAGCTGGGCGATCGTGAAGGCATCTGCTGATACAAGGTAGCCACGTTACACCATTGCAAGTGAGCGGCTGTCCTGAAGGATCAGTCAGACTCAAGGAGGACTTCGCATGAGCAAGAAATTATACCCAGTGAGCTCTGACATTTCCACAGCATAATTTACTCTTTCCTGACCAACAAAACCACTAAATACCTACTCCTAAAATACTGCTTGTTAACTGCACATAAAAATTATTTATGTAGAGGCTAGCAGGTGGAATGGTGGTTGAGGCACTGGACTCCCACATGACCAATACAGTTCAATTGCTGGGCCTGGCAGCTTTAAACTCATGCCGGGTGCGTGTGCATGCATGTCCAAAGTCTCAGGAGAATGGAGAAGAGGGGACTGCAGTGTGGCCATCCCCCCTGAGGGGATGATTTCTCACTTCCCCTCTCACTGTCTCTCTCTGCCTCTCTCATGAGTGGACCAGTGCATACACGCTATAGCAAAAATCTAAAAACCAAAACAAAAAAAAAACAAAAATCCAAACAAATAAAAAAGAAACATTTGTATATTTGGCTAACTCCTCCCTCAGCCTTTTATTTATGGACTTTAAAATGTAGGAAATAGATTGGATCAGCAGGTGGTATGGTGGATAAAGGTGCTGGACTCCCACATGGTTGACCTTGGTTTGAGTCCCAGACCTAGCAGCTTGCTTTCTCACTTTCCCTTTCTCTCTCTCTCTCTGTCTCTGTCTGGTCAAGTTAAAATACAATAATGACAAATTGAATTAAATAAGTAATTCTTTAAAAATGCAGAAAATAGAATTTGTCTCAAAGCTTTTTATAAAGCTTAAATAAAATACCTGCCTCATGGTGTCACATAAACATTAAGTATGTGCTGGTAAGAGAATTTAACCATATTTTAATCAATCAGTAAACAAACTCGATTATTTTGAAATATGGGTATAAAACCTAAGCCTTAATTTTTAAATTCTATTAAACTTGTTCAAACTGAAGCCTAATGTTTTTAATTAAGTACTTTTCTTTCTTTTCTTAGGTTCTTCTACATTATAGTACATACTATATATATATATTACAACCTTTAAATATAGATAATTCAGCCTTCTCACCACTCTGGTCTTCATTCATTGCATATTACACATTTATAGCAGGAATATCTTAAAATTTAACATAGGGTTTTTTTTTTTTTCTTTTCTTTTTTTTTTTTTTTTTTTTTGATAGATTTTTGCTATAGGATGAATGCACTCACCAAAAAAACACAGAGAGTGAAAGCGAGAGATCACCCCCTCAGTCGAGATGGCCGCACCACAATCCCTTCTCCTCCATTCTCCTACTCTGGATTTTGGACACTTGCACACACCCGGCATGGGTTTTAAGCCTCTGGGTCCAGGACTTGATTCACAGTTGACTATGTGGGAGTACAGCAACATAACCACTACACCATGTGCTGGTCCCCAACATAGTTGTTTTTCTTTTTCAGAAATAAAATATTTTTGCCTACAAAAGCTATCACTGTAAAATACTCTCTGATTAAAAGAACAACAGATTTCTGGAACCAGCAGTTGGCATAATGACTATGTCTCTGGACTTCCACGTAGTCGACCGCGGTTCGAGTCCTGGGCCCAGTGACTGTGCATGTGTGCCCAAGATCCTGAGAGGAGAATGGAGGAGAAGCGATTGCGGCATGGCCATCCCCCCTACGGGGTGATTTCTTGCTTTCTATCTCTCTGTCTCTTTCTGTCTTTCTGGCAAGTGCATGCGTCCTATAGCAAAAACCTCGCCAAAAAAAAAATGAAGAACAGATTTCTTAGCTAACAATGTCAATTACTTCCTTTGATTTCTTAAAAAGACACACACACAACAAACCCTACAATAAGTAAAATCATATTCCCAACTTTGCAAAGTCACCTATGCAATGAATCACATCTGTAACATAGTTAAAATAAACAGGCTATTTTTAAAAAAATGTCAAAACTCATTATTGAAGCCTCAACTAAATAATGTGACCCTAGCTCTGCAAAATATGATTTGATGAAACCATGAGAAAGTGTCCTCAGGCCACTGCACAATTGTTTGGGCAGGAAAGGACAAGGAAAAGAGAGGACAAGTGTGTTAAAAGTGCTAGGCCCAAATAGTAGAATATTTTCCAGAAATAGAGGAATGAAGTGCTGGTACATGCTACAATGGAGGTGAATCCTGAAAACGTTACACTACGTGAAATACGCCAATCACAAAAGGGCACTTATTATAGGATTCCTTACATGTGAAACCTCTGGAAACGACAAGTCCATAGAGACAAAGATTAGTGGCAAAGAGGGATGAGAGGTGGGGGAGCGAAGAGTGAGTTAAACTGCATGGAGTTTGGCTCTGAGCTGATGACAAGTTCCAGAGTTAGATGGCAGAGATGGCTGCATGACACAGTGCCTATACTAAGAAACTACCAAACTGGCCATTTTAAAATAGCAAATCCATGGGCCAGCAGGTGATACAGTGGTTAAGGTGCTAGATTCCCACATGGCTGACTGCAGTTTGAGTCCTGGACCTGGTGTCTTGAAACATGCTGGGCACGTATGCTCACATGCCCAAAATCCCAGGAGGAGAATGGAGATTGTGGTGTGGCCATCCCCTCTGGGAGGTGATTTCTCTCTTTCCCTCTCACTGCCTCTGTCTCTGGCTTGTATACACACCTATGACAAAAACAAAAACAAAAACAAAAACAAACTAAAAAAAAAAAAGTGAATCTATACAATGTGAATTATACCTCAAAAACCAAAATTTAAAGCACCAGGTATACCCACTAGGATAGTTATAATCAAAATGTCAGACAAGTGTGGGTGAGGGTGTAGGGAAACACAAGCCTCATACCCTTCTATAGAAATAAGAAGGTAAATTGGTGCGAAAAAGCCTGACAGATCCAAAAAAGTTAAATATAGAATCACCATTTGACCCAACAAGTCCACTCCAAGGTATTTATCCAAGAGAAATGAAAGCGTATCTCCTCACAGAAACCTGTATACAAATGCTTATAGCGGCGTTTTTCATCAAAAGTTTGAAACAACCCAAATATCCATCAACTGATGAATAAACAAAATGTTTATTATTCAGTGCAAAATGATTCATAATATTCCATAAAAAGAAATGAAGTATTGAGTCACGCTATATTATATGAGCCTTAAAAAACACGTCTTAACGGAAAGAAATTAGTCACGTGGGACCACACACTGTCAACTCCGTTCAGATGAAGTGCAGAGGGGACTAACTGCAGAGATAGCACATTAGTAGTTGTCAAAGTCTGGGGTCAGGGTATCAGGAGATGTGGCTAAAGGTACAGGGTTATTTTTGTTTTGTTTTTTAAGGTTTTTGCCTGGTGCCACGTGCTCTATCAGGAGAGAGACAGAGGGAAAGCGAGAAATCACCGTGACGCCAGGCTGCAATCCCTTCTCCATTTCCCTCTGTGGATTTTTGAGCACGCACTCACGCACACGTGCCCAGCGTGATTTTCAAGTGACTGGGTCAGGGACGCCAATCGAGCTGTCAGCCATGTGGGAACCCAGCGCCTTAAGGACCAAGGCACCTGCTGTCCCCACCCCACCCCACCCCCCCCCCCCCGCTTTTATTTTTCCGGGGATGGAGTGGGGTGGGAAGGGGTGGAAGACTGGTAAAAAATGTTCTAAAATCGCAGTGTTGGCTGAACAACCCTGCATATACTAAAAACCATTGATTAGTACATTTGAAATAGGTGAATTGCATGATACACGCATTATATCTCAATAAATCTTTTTAAAAAATAAAAACTACATCTAACCAAAAATTTTAAAAGTAACAGGGACAAACTTAGACTCCTTCCTCTCCTGACGCCCCCTACCCACACCCCCCAATCCTGTCAAGTCTGGTGAAATGACTCCGAGGATTTGGGATCATTTCCAGGAAAGGTCAGTTCAAGATCCTACGACCCCACCCAGCTCCCCAAGAGAGGCCCCGAAAACCACTGGGGAACCCCGGCCACACTCTAGGTTGAGTAAGGCGGCTTTCTCGGTTGGGTCCGCGGATCCGACCCTCTCGGAGAGCACCCCGCTGCCCGGCTAGGAGCCGGCCTGCGCTCTCTCCGGCCACCTGCGTGCGGGCGGCGCGGAGACACCCACCGGGGCGGCGGCCGTGCAGGGCTCTCAGGGCGGGACCCGTCTGCCGAGCGGCTCGCGGCGGGCGGGCCGGGGAGAGGCGCCCCAACCGGTTCCGCTGGACCGCGTCAGCCCGCCGCTCGGCGCCTGCACCCCGCTCCGGCGGAGGGAAACTGCGCGCTGCTTCACTTAGAGACCAGGGCGGCGGGTGGGCGACATCGCGGCTGGTCTCCCAGCGGAGCGGACGGGGTAGGGGCCACGGCCCCAGGTCCCCGCAGGGCCCCCTCGCGGTCGCGGCGCCCTCTCGCGGCCCAGAGCCAGGCGCGTTCAGGACTCCGGTCTCTGCACTGCGGGGACGGCCGCGGGTCTGTGGGGCGGGGACTCGGGGACCTCGGCTGCCCGGCGCGGCGCGCACACGCAGGCGGGGCGGCCCGAGTGGCCCGGGCGCGGGCGGCGCCAGGACCGGCCCTTGCGCGCAGTTGGCCAGAGTCTCTCCGGGCCTCGGCGCTGCCCATGGCCGAGGTGCTCCACGCAGACCCCGCGGGGCTCGAGGCAGACCCCGGGGCGGCCGAGGGCGCGGCGGCCCAGGCCGTGGAGACGCCGGGATGGAAGGTCCCGGAGGACGCGGGTCCACAGGTAGGCGCCAGGTGGGCGCGGAGGGTCGGGGCGGGCGGGCAGCGCATTAGCAGCGAGGCCGAAAGGGCCCGTAGAGTTAAGTACAGTTTTCAAAATGGTCCAAGTACCTACCTCGCCCCCGCGCGATGGGAAAACTCGGTCGCTTAAGCCGCCCCGGTGTGCGAGCCACGCCTGTTTCTTGTCCTTGCAGGAGGGAGGAGGGACGGGGTCACGTCCCAGACCTCGCAGTGGGACCAGACCCTCCTCCCGGCTGGGGACTGCGGTGGACCCTTGTTTTGTTGCTTTAAGCCCCCGAGCGTGTGGGGCTAGGGGGCCCGCTGCCTGTCGGAATATGGAGGAGAGGGGGAACCTCGGGAAAAGGCCTCTCCTGGCCTTTAATGGCCGCGGACCTCAGGCCAGACCCGCACCAGCTCCAGGCCGGCCCCAGGCCAGTTCTTGACCTAAGATCGGGGCACCGCCATCGTCCCATCACAGGACTTGCCCTCTTAGAATTGCTTTTCCAAGTTCTCTCTGTACGATTTTAGCCCGGAAGTTATGAGATCCGCCACTATGGACCAGCCAAGTGGGTCAGCACTTCCGTTGAGTCTATGGACTGGGATTCAGCCATCCAGACTGGCTTTTCAAAACTGAACAACTACATTCAAGGCAAAAATGAGAAAGGTAAAGGCGATTTTTCTTGTAATGATGTACTGATATATTGTGATTGAGCCCCTAGGTTTATTATTGAATTTTAGCTTACTGAAGAAATACTCTTTATAGTAGAAAAATAGCCACATCATCAAGGACAGTGTTTTCAATACCAGGTCCCTCCTCAAGACCCTTGGCGATGGTTAGAAAAGGAGAGCCCTGGGTAGTACTTGCAACCTTTTGCCGAGTGATCCGGGGCTCTGTGTAAGTAGTGAAAAGCCCTTCTCCCTGCTTGTGTTTCTGGAGAATCTGGGGGCTGATAGGGTAAAAGGCTCCCAGGTAAAAGGTGAGGAGTCTCAAGCCTCAGGTCCTAACTTTTTTTTTTTTTTTTTTTTTTTTTTTTTTTGAGAGGTTTTTGCCATAGGGCACGTGCGCTCACCAGACAGACAGAGAGAGACAGAGAGACAGAAAGCGAGAAATCACCCTCCAGGGGGGATGGCCACGCTGCAATCCCTTCTCCATTCTCCTCTCAGGATCTTGGGCACGCACGCACACGTGCCCAGCATGAGTTTTAAGCCACCGGGTCGGGGACTCGAACCGCAGTCGACTACATGGAAGTCCAGCGACATAGCCATTATGCTAACTGCTGGTCCCAGGTCCTAACTTTTGATCCTGGCTCTGCCACTATGTATATTTTAGCAGCTCAGCTTATGGGACCTCATTCTCTGAATCCTACAGAAAAAAGAATCCACTGACGTGTAGCCTTTTATTTCCCCTTTATCTCTAAGAATGTAGACTTCACTAACCAAACATATCAATAGTATGGAAAGTGTTCAGTGTCGGCAGTGACTAATTGAGTAATTTTGGCCTTTTTTTCTTAAGATGAAAATTATCTTAAAGGCAAAGATGTATTTATGTCAACAGTGTTGAGAAAATAAAAAAAACTCAGATTAAAAGAAAAGGATAGGTTACGTTTTTAAAAGTAGTCATAAGTACACTAAATTAGTTTTCATTTTTATGGCATAGAGATGAAAATAAAGATGACGGCTCCAGTGACAAGCTACGTGGAACCCGGTTCAGGTCCTTTTAGTGAGTCTACCATTACCACTTCCCTGTATATCCCCTCTGATCAGCAATCTGATCCGCCCAGGCCTTCAGAGTCAGATGTCTTCATTGAAGACCGAGACGAAATGACTGTGTTTGTACGGTAAGTGGTAGATCATTTATACCCTGCTGACTGCTGGGCCTGCTGACCGCTCGTTTCACTTGTCTGTACTCACAGTTTAGCTACTATGCAATTTCAACAGGCTTTCACTCTTCCATAGAAACAGGTCAAATGCATTTGGTGGTGTCTTCTGTCTGGTTTAGTTTTGTGTTATAAAGACCTGTGACGAGAGATAAAGCATTCATTCTATAGGAATGAATTACATACTTGCCACACACGTATAAGACATAATACAGGGGCTGTTGGTGGTGTGGCGGTTAAGGCACTGGACTCCCACACGGCTGACCATGGTTCGAGTCCCAGACCTGGAGGATTGCTTTCTCACTTTCTCCATCTCTCTCTCTGGTCAAATAAAAAAAAATAATAATAATAATAAATAAAGTTAAACAGATAATTCTTAAAAAAAAAAAAAAAAAAAAAAGACACAAAAATTTTATTCTTCCCCAGACTGCTCTTTTCTGCAGTCTGAACAAAACTACTTTAAAACATAATACATGATTTAGTTGTTTAGACTGCTGTAACAAAATGCCATAAACTGGGTATCTTATTTGTAAAACAAACAAACAAAACCCAGAAATTTATTTCTCACAGTTCTGGAGGGTGAGCAGTTAAAGTTCAAGGCCCTGGCAGTCTTGGTGCTGGTGAGGGCCTGTTTTCTGGTTCATAGATGGGACCTTTTTCATGTGTCTTCACCTGCTGAAAGGGGCAAGGCACCTCTCTGGGGCCTTTTTTATTAGAGCACTAATCCCATTCATGAGGGCTCCACACTCATGAATTAATCACTTACTAAAGGTTCTACCTCTTAATACAATCACTTGGGGGGAGGCAGTCAAGTTTTCAACCTATGAATATGAGGAGGACATAAGATTTTAGTCCAGAGCATTCTCTCTTAGCCCCACAAAATTCATGTCCTTCTCACATGCAAAATATGTTTACCCCATCCCAGTAGCCCCAAAAGTCAACTCATTCCAGCATCAACTCAAAATTCTGAAGTCCAAAGTCAGGCAAGTATCATCTAAATCAGATCTGGGTGAGACTCAGGTACAATTCATCCTGAGGCAAATTCCCTCTACCTGTGAACCTATAAAATCAAACATGTCATGTCCTTCCAAAGTACACTGCTGGGACAGGTACAGGATAGACCATCCCATTCCCAAGGGTAGAAATAGGAAAATAGAAATGGGAACCAGGTCTTAGATAAGTCCCTAGGCTTACGACTTGAGTTTAATCTTTTTTTAGTGTAAGGCTTTGCTGTGTGGGCCCACTAGGGTGGAGGCCCTGCCTCTCAAGCTTCACTGGACAGGCGTCAAGGTTTCAAGTGCCCATGACTGGGTGGTCCCACCCCTGTTGCAGCTCTTGTGGGTTAGACTTGCCTACCTGGAGCTCTGCCAGACTAAGATGGCACACTGGTGGCTCTGCCAGTCAGGTATGCCCTGCTCTCATGGCTTCATTAGGTCTTGCCTCAGTGGGGACTCTCTGCAGTGGCCTCCCTTTCCCTGTGGCCCTGCACCAGGGCTATACGCCTGAGGCTCTGGGCAGCTCCATCCTTTGAAATCTAGGCTGAGGTAGCCATTCCCTCATGACTTATGGCAGAAATGGCATCACATAGATGCTGGAAGGGTGGTAACTTGTGCCCTGTGGAGGGGTGGCCACTGTTGTACATGCGACCCCTCCTCAGCTCATGGCAGCCGAACCTGGGGTAGCCAAGAAGTGCTGCCCAGGAGGGAGCAGTGGAGGATCGTTGTAGAACAACATGTATTGTGAGAACCAGAGATGATTTCTGTTTTTCTTTTTTTAGAGATTTTTGCTCTAGGGCATGTGTGATTGCCAGAGAGACAGAGCGATAGAGAGTGAGACATCACCTCCTGGGGAGGATGGCCATGCCACCATCCTTTCTCCTCCATTCTCCTCTTGGGATTTTGGGCACACGCGCCTGGCGTGATTTTCAAGCTGCTGGTTCTGGGACTCAAACTGTGGTCAACCATGTGGGAGTCCAGTGCCTCAACCACCACATCACCTGCTGGTCCCCCAAAGATTATTTCTATTTAGGGGATTTAAGATCTGGCTTCAAGGAAGATGTTGGAATCTGAAAACAAATTCCCTTTGGGCAGAATTTATTAAGTGTTGGCTGTTGGTAAAAGAGTTAAATATTATATTTTGGAGCCAAAATGTCTCTACCATGTGGTTCAGTTGACATGATAAAAGTGATAGAACAGTTTTCTCACTTCACCTGCAGTGTTTCATTTTGTGTACCTCTGTGCGCATAGATTCCACAAATGTTCAACAAGGACTTAAAGGGCTCTGCCTGCCAGGAATGACTCTAGGTACTGGGTAGACATGGTTGAATGAAATAGACATTGTGTTGTATCCTTAAGAAGTACATTTTATCTGAAGAGTGGTAGGACTGATTTTTCTTTTTTTTTTTTTTTTTTGATTGGCACATTGATGATAGGACACAGGAGCATTTTTGTTTTTCAGTTTTTCATTCTCAACTTTAAAAATCAAATTCATTGAACTTGTATGTCAGCAGTTCAACGTGGTCTGTGTGCTGGCATGATGGATTCTCAAGATATCTTTGTTTACATACTTGAAAACCTAAAATTAAACTTTGCTCTCTTTTCCTACCTTTTATTATTTAAATCTTTGACAGTCTTTTTTCCCCTATCCCAGCAGCCTTCTATTTCCTCCCTTCCAATCTATTTTCCATCCATCCACCTGTATTCTTACCCAGATCTGATCAAGTTACTTTTCTGCTCAACATCCTTTGGAATAATCTTAAAAGGCCTTAGAGATTCTTTGCTCTGGCTGCGACTCACCTTTCTGACCTCATTTTATGGCTCACTATGAAACGCTTTGTATTTTTAGACTTCTGTTCCTTTTCTTATCCTTTGCTTTTTCTGTCCAGCAAAACCATCCTCCATTCTGGGCCCAATTCAGATGACACCTGCTTGCCACAGATTTAATTATATCTTAGTGGTCCTGCAACACTTTGATCCTGTTAAAAATGCTTCTCAGAAGATACATCAATCTATCCGTCTGGAGAGAGTCAGAAAGAAAGGTGTGCCAAAATTTAACCCAGTAAACTGACATTTCAGACTGACATGAAAGCATAAATGCAGGGACCAGCAGATGGCATAATGGCTTAAAACTCACGTTGGGCACATGTGCATCTGTGCCCAAGATCCGGAGAAGAGAATGGAGGAGAAGGGATTGCGGCATGGCCATCCTCCTTGGGAAGGTGATGTCTCACTTTCTGTCTTTGTCTCTCTGCCAACTACACAGGCCCTATACCAAAAATCTCTCTTAAAAAAAATTATCTGGAAGCTTGCTGGAAATGCAGACTTCCAGGCTTCACCCCAGACCTCCTGAATCTGCAATTTAAAAAAAAAAAAAAACATATTTCTTTTATGAGTGAGAGAGAAAAAGAGAGAGACAGAAATAGCATTCCCAAAAGAGTCCTGACACCGTGATTCACCCCCAACCTTCAGCCAGCCCTGGATTGTGGGTGAGCCTGTGCCTGGCATCCTCAGGGTGGTCTCTGGCAACTTTCCCATGTGGGATTACCTCACAGAGGGCTGGGTTTCACTCTTGATCCCTGAATCTGCATGTTAACAGGATCCCTAGGTGACTCTAAGCACATTAAAGTTTGAGGAGCTCAGGGTTAAAGCATGCGCTAGTGTAAATGCCTAATCTGCCTGTCAGCGAATGGGACTTAGGCAACCTACTGGATCTCTCCGGTATGCAAGGCCAGCCAGGAGACCTAGAAGGGAGGGGTCAGGTCAGGCGCTGAGAGGTGGAAACTTGGGAGCTGCACTTCAGCCTTCACGGTATCCACTTCTGCTTCTCTCTTCAGACTGAACACTCATATCAGTACTAAAATCATTCATAGTTATTTACTTTCTCCTTTGTAGGTCTTTCGATGGATTCTCTAGTGCCCAAAAGAATCAAGAACAACTTTTGACATTAGCAAGCATTTTGAGGGAAGAAGGCAAAGTTTTCGATGAAAAGGTTTACTACACTGCAGGCTACAGCAGTCCTTTTAAATTGCTTAATCGAAATAATGAAGTGTGGTTGATTCAGAAAAATCAGCCCTCCAAAGACAATGAGTAAGAAAATGGGGGAAAGTTCCGTTGCCAGGGGCAAAACTCCTGTTTAATACAGATGTCAACACAACCTCTAAATAAAGTGTGAATCTATTCTGTTTCTTCTCCTTGAGAGTACGACAGGTTGAGCAACCCTAATCTGAAAATCCAAGATCCAAAATGTTCCAAAATCCCAACCTTGCAGCGTCGGCATGATCCCACAAGTGGAAAATTCCACCCCTGACCTCACGTGATAGGTCACAGTCAAAACTGCAGTATAAAAATACATAAAACTACCTTCAGCCTGTGCATGTAAGGGCGTGTATGAAACATAAATGAATTTCCTACTTAGTCTTGAATCCTAGCCCCAAGATATCTCATCATATATAGGCACAGATTCCAAAATCCTAAAATAGAATCCAGAATCTGAAACCCTTCGGATCCCAGGCATTTCAGAGAAGGGCTATCCTCTACTTGTACCATGACTTGAGCTCATTTCCAATGTACCCGAAGCTGTTCTAGCTAGATGCAAAGATAACGGATGACATCTATACACACGTCAAGTGGTCATAGAGAGGATCCAGGGAAATGTCATGTTCTGTCTCTGTCACTATGTCACAGCCATGTTGCCTTTTGCTGCTTGGATTTGTACTAGCTGGATATTACCCTCTCCAGATCTTACCAATAAAAATAGTAAGATTTATCCCGTGCGGAACTACTAGCCTCTCGGCCCCGGAGAGGTGAAATTCAGTGGAACACAAAAGTCAGGTTATCTTTTGCAACCGCCATTGTTCCACTCTCTGTGGAGCCCTCTGCTCCACCTGCCACTGTCCCCACTGCACAAGGAAATCCTCACCTGAAAGTGTCCAGAATATTTTGTGACAGAAGGTTGGGATGTCCTATCTTATTTGACATTTAATAAAGTTATGCTTTTTGAAGAAAAGGAAACAAATATAAAACTTCAAAAACTTGCTTGAGTTGGCAAAGTATTTGATAGCATATTCTAGAGGTTGCATTAAAAAATGTTCATTAATTAAGGAGGAGGTTGCTGCAACCTCAGGGCTGATAGAAATCCTCACCTAATTGTGTTGGAAGAAGCTCGTCCTGGAGAAGGTAGTCACATTTGGATACCTGGAAGCCTGTCACAGGCAGGACGCTAGCCCCACTGTGGGCACCTGCCGGATGAAGGTGTTAGGAGGAGAGGAAAGCAGGTGGGTGCTCAGAAACTGCCCGACAGCTAAAGCCGCCATGAATGGCACTGCAGGTTCCCGTCTTGGCGTGTTTAAGCAAGACCCACAGGCTCATTTATCAGGAGATAGTCACTTACAGAGCAGATCAGAGCATCCAGTGGATGAGAGGATGGGGCTTGATTATACTGAAGGTCCTCCAGCCCAACATCCTACTACAGTATTCCTTAAAATTAATCTCGTAACCTGGATACAGCCGAACAACGTTCCTGGCTGACAGTGTCCATGGCTAACACCTGTGGGTGGCCATCTAGGTGCCCTGTCCTACACGTCACTGAATTTTCACATTCAACCTTCACAACAACCCTGCGTGCCACATTCAGCATCTCCGTTTCACAGATGAGGAAACAGGCACAGCGATGGGAGTTGACTCATCCCAAAAGGGACTGTGAGGGTGGAGGCCGATTGGAGCCCAGGCAGTCTGACTTCTCAGTCCACACTGAACCACACGCCCCACAGGCAGCCAGTCATTCAAGAGCGCAGCTTCCTCAGGCGAGTGATGGCGGGCTAGGGTGCGGTGGCGGTCCTCCTGCAAGACCGCATTCACGTGATGGTGACCTTGGACCTTTCTGACAGTCATTTCTGATAGAAAACAAACTAGATTTCTGGTTTTGAAATTATTATAGATATACATTTTTTTTAATTGCAGGCCATTATTTTCCTAAAGTATTTGTTTGAGTTGCTCACTGAATTTATTGATTCCTTGCATTTTTATGCTTCCCCCAAAAGTGAAATTTATAGCACATTTGTCATCACTAAGCAGGGTGCATCCTAACCCTCCTACTGATGAAGGTCTACACTGCTACCTTCCACTGTTTTGAGGTAAATATTTCTAAATACAAGGGGACAAGAGACAAAACGTTCTTGGAAAATTTGAACTAAAATATGAGTTTATTTTAGCTCAAAATAATTGAAATCCAAGCATAGTTATTTTATAATGTGGTCTGAATAACCTTTATACCTATCCTATGTAGTCTTTTTCTCAAACATGCATCGCTTATGAAATAAATTGCATTTTTAATGAGAGACGCATGTATCTGATGACCACAATTCAGTTGTAATTTGAAACATGTTCAAGGGGAAAAAACTATTTTGCACTGTCAAGGTATCCCATTTTCCCATCCTCTTCCTGAAATCATAAACTAAAACATTTTTAAGCCCTAGGTCAATCAGTCCAGAGAGCATTCTCACATCAGTGAGTCAGTTGTTTTAATCCTGTGGCTGACACCAATTATGAAATATCCTTTGCGTTAGCATTTCTTACGCATTTTTCTCTAGCCCGTCGGAAGTAAGGGTCTAGGTTTTTCCAAGGCTGAGCCTCCCACTTTTGCTGTTGGCCTCAGCATGGCTCCGCCAGCGAGCTCCTCCTCCCTCCCCTGCAGTCCATCTGCACAGGCTCCATCACTCTGCTCACCACCAGGCTCGGATCCTGCCTGCCCATCCTCCCTCCTCCAGAACCAGCTCCCCTAGACCCTTATACAGGACAGCAGTCCCATCTCTCCCTTCCTTCCTTATCCAGTTTCGGGGACCAGGACAGGAAGTTAGGGTGGGCAGTCCCCACCCACTACCATACTGCCCACAGAGCCACCCCACATGTCTGAAAGCAATTCATTTAAACTTGGTGCATTCATTCATGCCTTTCTAGTCATTACTTCATGCCCTGAAGGTCTAGCTTTTCCCTCGAAGCATCTCACTGAAATGTCACTTATTTCCATTCATTAAGTCATGATGGAGTCCCTGTTGTGTTCCAGGCACTAGAACTGGGATGTGTGCTCCAGGCTAGGATCTGGACTGTGGTGGTGAGCAGATATGCTCCCGAGCCCGCACATCCATGGCTGCCTGTTCACCAACTCCATCCACATCTTCCCCTCTTCTGTTTATCCCAGCTTCTTGCTGAGAAAGCAGCAGTAGACCTGGCAGCACGGCCCCTGGCCCCATGGAGTTTACATCCTAGAGCGCAAGGGATTTCATAACAAATACGGAGCAGCACGCCTCTGTGTGGTCTTCTCTAGATCCCAGAAAATGCATGACTATACTTTGACCACAGTAACAAGGAAATACCAGAAACAATAGATGACAGTATTGAAATTGCATCAAATGCTATCAAGAAATGAAGTGGCACTGGGCCAGAGTGTGGTGTGGTAGGGTGTGATGGATGTCACATAGGGTGGTCAGGAAAAGCCTTTGTAAAGAAGAGACAGCTGATAGGCCCGGCAGGTGGCGTGGTGGGTAAGGCGCTAGACTCCCACATGGCCGCAAGGTTTGCTTTCTCACTTTCCCTGTCTCTCTCATCTCTCTGGTCAAATTAAAAATAATAAATAAAATTAAATAAATAATTCTTGAAGAAGGAGTAGGAAGGAAGAAGAAGAGAAGGAGGAGAAAAGAAGAAGAGAAGAAGGAGAAGAAGAACAGACCTGGATGAGAAGGAACCAGGCAGAGGAAAGCCAGGTGCAGGTGGGGGAGCATCCTGCAGGTAAGAGCCGCAAAGGGAGAGGCCACCTTTAGTACCCAGAACCCAAGCAGCACATGCGCTGGCTGAGCAAGAGAAGGCCGTGCACACAGAGCGCAGTCGCTCTGCATAAAGGAAAGTGCTGACCGTGCCCAGGGCTTTAGGAAGCCATAGAGTTCAAGGCTGAACGAACCTTCCAAAGCATTTAAGGACTGAGCAGTAGTAGTGGGAGTGTGGTTACCAGAGTGAAGCTGTGCTGATTGGCGTGGTTCAGAAGCCTGGTTCACACACGAGGTGACTGACACGACACTGTCATTGATGGTTTCTGGTATTTACTCGTGACCGGTCAAAGTAGTCACTTCTTTTCTGGGATTTGGAGACAAGCACACACCTCTGTGTACTTGTCTCCAAATCTACTTCCAAGGAACCATTAGCCGCTAGCCGTGAGGGGTGTGGTTGGCTGACACATTCCTTCTTCAAGGTCCACCTCAAATTTCAAGGTAAGGACACAGTCTTGGGGGTACCTAGCCTATGACTGGACAAGGCTGTGGTGGCTGACAGCATGCTCTCTCTCTCTCTCTCTCTCTCTCTCTCTCTTAAGAGATATTTTTACTATAGGGCACATGCGCTTGCCGGAGACAGACAGAAATGGAGAAACCATCCCTCAGGGGAGGATGGCCACACCGCAATCCCTTTCTCCTCCATTCTCCTCTCAGGATTTTGGGCATGCATACACATGCATCCAGCGTGAGTTTTAAGCCACCAGGTCCAGGACTTGAACTGCAGTCCACTACGTGGGAGTCCAGCAACAACCATTACACGATCTGCTGGTCCCCGACAGCATGTTCTCTTTTCTGGCACCTTCCAGCCAATGACTGAATGTTTGGTACAGCAGCCTAGCAGTTTCTGCACAACTCAGGACTCTAATACTCACCTTGCTCAGGAGCTCCTCAGAGGACTGGCAGACTGTCAGAACCATGTGCGCGCTGTCAGTTCCCTGCTAAGTCCTGCGTGTCCCTTCTGAGGTGTAACTTCACCATACATCTTCTGTACTCCTCACTCCATCCCAATGTCAACTGGCACAGCTGGTGTCAGAGTAGCCCAAGAATGTGGGCATTTTGACACTGAGTCATTCACTGGCTGGCTGGTTATGAGACCCCCATCTCCGATATGTGACACAGCCAGCATGTACCTGCCCGGGCCAGGGGAGCACTTTGGGGACTAGAGAGAATCCCTGGCCTAGGTGCTGAGTTCATAAAACTAGATAAGGGAAAGTGTGTCGACTTAGGGACATTGCTCAGGATACAGGACGTAACTTCACGAGCAAATGCCCGCAGAGTGCAAACTCGCTGCTCTAGTGTGGATCTAAGCAGCCTAGAGAAAGTGCTAGAAATGTTGAAATGCCTGAATTGCTGGGACGGACAGGAGAGAGAAAGAAAGGCTCAGGAAAGGGTGTGCTGAAAGGACTATAGAAGAAGATGACCTGTCGGAGGATTATGGTCCATGGAAAGGCCGAGGACCCAGCACTTACCAAGGCCGGTGGGAACACTGGTGAGAGGGGCGTGAGCAGCACCAAGGAGCTCGGTGGTGTTGCTCCTCTGCAGTCGGGACTGGCAGGAAGGCTCTGATGGCACTGGGCTTGCTGAGCGCAGTGCGGATGATGAGACTTTGAAGAGCCCCCGTGGCAATGCTAACCACTGAAGCCAGGGTACCATCATTGTCATCTTAACCATTAGGCTCAAAATGGCAGCCAGGTACCCTGACTTCTAATGAAGGTAGTTAACAGGGCATCCCTAGGGATAAAATACATGGGTAGTCGACAAGGAAAACACTTTATATATGATCAAAAGAGAACAAGGATGGAAGAGCAGGGGCGTGAGAGAGGTCATCCCGCCAAAATGAAAAATAGGAACATGAATCCTTGCTCAGTTCTCCAGAGCTGAACATTTTGTGACCTAAGCACATTGCCTAAAGAGGTTACTGGATCCCAGGGGAAAGGTCAGTGCCACATATCAGCAAGTGTACACAGCAGTGGTCCCTGTCCTTTCTACAGGGACCTATAGCCACTGACTCGGATGGCTGCACACTGGAAAAAGAGGAATTCTTGGATAGGTTGGAAACCAGGTTAACATTGTGGCTTTGTGAGGGAGGAGAGAGAAAATATTGAAGAGTCTTCAAATAGCTCATGGGAAATGCATATTATGAGAAATTCTGCATGAATTTTAGTTTATTTTTGTACCAAATAAGTTTGAACTTTAATTGCATTCCCCCCCCCCTGAAGAATTTTAAGTCCTCTTGTATATGGAATCATGGAAGTGGTAGGGAACATCAGTTGGCATAATGGCTATGTCGCTGGACTCCCATGTGGTTGACCATAGTTCAAGACCCAGACCTGGTGACTTAGACTCATGCTAGGCGTGTGTGTGTGCATGCCCAGGATCCCAGGAGGAGAATGGAGGAGAAGGGATTGCGGTGTGGCCATCCCCCCTGGGGGGTGATTTCTCTCTCCCTCTATCCCTCTCTCTCTCTCTGTCTTTCTGGAGAGCACTCACACCCTATAGCAAAAACCTCTCAAAAAAAAAAGGAATCATGGCAGTGGTCAGTGGCTTGGCCAACTGGTCAGGAGCTGAGACAAAAAAAAGAACAGACAACTGAGACAGAGTCTGGGGAGTGGCATGTTAGTGAGTCTCTGGGGGTGGACTCGGTACATGAAAAAATTTGTGTCGCATGTTTAATGATCACCCAAAAGCACCTATCACAGAAGAGGCACCACACCACCAAGCAGATGAAACAAAGTGTGTCGCAATTAGCTTTGTCAGTGGCTACCCTTGTGCTGGTAAAGTGTGCACATAAATAAAGTGGTAGTGGTGGCAAAGATGAAGCTATGCAGGAGCCCCCCAACACTGCAGTTCAGATGTAGGGTGAAAAGAGGCTACAAAGAGAACCCTCGATATGATGCCTGAGCCATTGTGTGAATGGCAATGCCATGAACTGATAAGAGACTTGGGAGAAAAGGAGGGTTTGGATATATTAAATCTGAAGCACTTTTGGGGGCTGCCCTCATAGCCTAGTGGTTAAGGGAGCAGATCTCACATGGCTGACCATTTTGAATCATGGCCCAGGAGTTTGCAAAACACACCGTGTGTGTGCGTGTGTGTGTGTATGTGTGTGTGTGTGTGTGTGTGCATGCACGCACGCACGTGCGTGCTCCCAAATCCTGACCAAATGGAGAGAAGGAGAGGGACTGCAGCATGACTACACCCCACTGGGGAGACATTTCTCCTTCTCCCTCTCTGGCGAGCACATGCCCCCTGGCAATAAAAAGAAGAGTTTGAAGTGCCACCAAATGCAGATCTTGAGAAGGCAGTTGGTACATAGTCTGCAGCTCATGAAGGCAGGCGGGGTGGGAGATACTCGGGGTCCCCAGCATATATGACACTTGCTGACATGGGGTTAGATGGGGTCGCCAGGGACAGGAGAGCTTGAGAAGAGAACTAAGAGCCAAGTGCCACAGAATTCACCCTCTTAAGAACATCGCTTCCCCAAACCCGCATGCTTTGGAATGACCCACCCCCAGTCCCTCGGAACTTTTGCCCCAGATCACCTTTCCTGTTTCACGTCCCACTGTACTTTTGTAGAGACCCTATTCTAGCTTCCTGGCTTCCTCTAGACACTTTGCTCTGTGCCTTTGCTCCTGAGTCCCCTCCACTCGGAGGATCATTCTCCTGCCAACTTTCTCTGCTTGGCGAAATCCTCTTTATCTATAAAGTCTTAGCTTCACCCACATCCAGTCTCTCCCCCTCTCCATCTGAGATGCAATGGCATCTTCCTCCAGGAGCCATGGCACTCCGCTGCACAGGGACCGACCTGCCTGAAGGGCTGGAGGTAGAGGCTGGTGCAGAGACTTAGGTAACAGCTATGGCGGGGCTCCATTCTCCACTGCCACTGACAGCTTGCGGCTCCCATCCTCCGGTGCCTTACAGGTCGCCAGATCATTGCTCCTCCTCCAGCCTCCCTTCCATTCCAAGGAGCAGCAGCCCTGAGCAGAAGGAAAGCAAGGTTCCTGCAACGTCCCAGACCACCATCCCTGTCTCCTGGGCCAAAACTGTGCCATGTGGCCCTGGTGGCCACAGGAAAGGCCTTGAGGTACGGTGTTTGGCCGTGCACACTGCTAGCCTGGACAATTTCAGGTGCTCCATTGCTGATGGGCATTGGGCAGGGCCCCAGGAGGGTTGCCAGAACTCAGAGCATTCCTCCTTTCTGTCTATTCTGGTACGGATGTGTTATGCAGGACAATCCTTTGTGTGTCTTTTTCACTAGGGGGCAACCTCTTAATGATAAGTCATATCACGTTTTCTATCTTAGGACTCCTGTGCCCTTTAGCACGTGAGAAGGATTTAAGAAAAGGCTTTTCCCCCCCATTGCTGAACAAAGGACTATAGGTCGCACTGGTCCTTGTTTTATAACAGAGGCTGGCCTGTGTGGAACATCGTTTAGAGGAGTGTTGTCAGAAACTTCATTACAGTTACCCTGAGTAATTTAGAGCTCGAGGATCAGGTCCAGGTTTTATTCAAAAGACCCTCTTTCCCCCCAGCAACATCCTACTACCTGCCAAAAGAAATTATCCTGCTGTGCTCATTTCATGGTGGAATCTCAGCAATCAAAACAAGTGTTCACATGTAGGCTCAAAACACATGAAGGTGGGACCAGGAGATCACATAATGTTACATCACTGGACTCTCATCTAGTCGACTGTGGTTTGAGTCCCGGACCTGGCAGCTTGCAAAGTCATGCCAGGCACATATGCATATGTACCCAAAATCCTGAGAGGAGAATGGAGAGGGGATTGTGGCATGGCCATCCCCCTCTGGGGGTGATTTCTCACTTTCTGTCTCTCTGGCGAGGACACATGCCCTATAGCAAAAATCTCTCTCTCAGAAAAACAAACAAACAAAAAAAGGCAAGACTCCTGACACCATCCAGTGCATCGCCTGTCCTGCTCAGATCCCTACCCCTCAGGGCAAGCAGTGCCCTGGGTGGGGAAGACTGAGACACGGAAATGCCTCTTTTCCCCCTTGTCATTGTGATTTCCAACATGAATACATTTTCCTTCCCATGTAGAGACCTCAATTAAGATTCTGCAGAAGTAGGAGGGCAGATGCGAGACTACACTGAGGCTGTGTCCAACAGACAGACCAAATGGCCATTTGTCTCTCTTCCAACTCTAAAAAATAAATAAAGTAGGGATAATTTAGCCCTGGGCCTTCTATCTATGACTAGCTAGCACTCAAAGCCTCAGGGTCCAAGGAGGGCCAGTATGCCTGCCCTCATGGAGCTGTTGAGTCTGCCGCGATGCACTAACAGCACTGAGACCGCACAGTGGAACAGAACAGCAAAGCAGACACCATCTGTCTCAGGGGAATCTAGATTCTTCTTTCCTTGTTTTTCATCCATCCCTTCTCCACTTGTAACATCATCTGAACCAGCCGTCAGTACATTACTCAGATTGGATTCAAAGTCCACAGGACATTATTTGGTGTCACTTTTTCCTATGTTCCTTTGGATGGCATTGCCCAATGTCTGTGATGTTGTGTCTCCTCTGTGTTGGGTCCCCACTTCCCACAGACACCTCTGGTCTTCACTGATGTTCTGTTTGTATCCAGCAAAGCACTCAACAATTCTGTACAATATCCATCCATTATTCCAAAAAATGTATGCTTGAACAAAATGAAATGTTTCAAATATTTACTTCACAATTGTTTTATTCAAAGCAGATTTAAAACCTAATAATGTTGGGACCAGCAGATGGCGTAATGGCTACATCACTGGACTCCCATGTAGTAGACCTTGGCTCAAGTCTAAGACCCAGTGGCTTAAACTCACGCCGGGCACGTGTGCATGCGTGGCGTGCGTGCCCAAGATCCCAGGAGAAGAATGGAGGAGAAGGGATCGTAGCATGGCCATCCTCCCGGGGGGTGATTTCTGTCTCTGTATCTCTCTCTGTCCTTCTGGCGAGTGCACATGCCCTATAGCAAAAATCTCTCAAAAAAAAAAGGCACCTAATAAATATGTTCTTTTAAAATGGACTTTTCAATAGTTTCATAATTAGCTTTGATGTTGCTTATTTGATCTTTAAAGCAATGGTTTATATTAAGTTAAAGATTTCTGATGTCCACATACATTCTCATTTTTAGGGAGTTATAAAAAGAGAGCTCATATTCAAAAGCCAGCATCACTTCCCACTTTCTCACAAATCAGAAGAAATGCTCTCTGTGCCCAGTGTAGTGGTCCGAATGACAAGAAGCCCTCTTTGCCTTCGACCAAATGTCAGGTCCTGACTCCTGCTGTGTGAAGGAAAAGTTTGTTTTCTTCAAAAGGGTAGGAGTCTTATTATTATTTATTTGTATTTGCCAGAGGGAAAGTGTGCTTGCCAGAGAGAATGAAGCAGAGAGAGAGAGAGAGAGAAAGAGAGTGGGAAAGTAAGAAAGCATCCCCATGGGGGATGGCCACACTGCACTCCCCCTCCTCATTGCCTTGGGATTTGGGGCACGCAAGCATTCATGCCTCTGGCGTGTTTCTCAAGCTGCTGGGTCGGAACCCACAGTCAGCCATGTGGGAGGCAGCTGCCTTAACCAACCACACCACAGGCTGGCTTGGAGTCTTGATATCTTAGCTTTGTTTCTGTTTTAAAGGCATTCTAAAGGCCTTTGTTTCTGTTTTAAAGGCATTTTAAAGACGAGCAAAGTTTTGTTTTATATGCCTATGAGGATCTGAGCTGTGCAGTCCTATTAGATGACATGTTCATTCTAAAACAGATGGCAGTTAGCAGCCGTGCTGGATTTAGACGAAGGACTTCAGAATGAGCATCCTAGGTGCACTAATGGAGAAGGTGAGACTCCGGTTTACTGAACTAACAAGACAGACAGACTCCAGTACACTGACCTGGGAGGGAGCAGGGTGGCATACAAGAACACTGCACCAAAATTAAAAAGCTTTACAAACTGTTCTCCCGTGTCTAAAAGTGCTGAAACTCTGATTGGATTAGATTAGAGGCAACTCAATTCTTTATAAACAAATATAAAAACACACAAACCAAATGATGCAAAAAAATCTTTTTAATCTAAAAACTCATTTTGCAAGGCTAATGAATAGCCAAACCCTACCAAGTTGTATCAGTTTATTTGACTAACAAGAGCTATTCGGCATTTTCTCCAAAGTAGGATCATATATAATAGATTTTAATAAACCTTTCTCAGTTAGGACATGATGCTGTAGGCAGTTCAAGGAAAAAAAAATAGCCGTAACTTTTTCTTTGGTGTAACCAAAAGGATATCCGAAAGTTAGCAAAGAGTGACATTTCAAGTGATAAGAAATTGCCAAATGGAAGTTTAAACTCTGGTAAAAAACGGTTGTAAGAGGAAAAGCCCCACCCACAGTTCTGTAGTGCAAGTTTTCAAATTTAATTCTGAAAAATAATTTTATTTAATAAGCAGGAAACAAATTCCAGCAGTCTATCACATACTCCTCTCCCCTCCTCTCACCCCTCTTCCTCCCTCTGTGTCTACACCATCACTCCTGATCCCAAAGAACGTCTCAGCTGTTCCTCAAGAAATTCAGTTCACATTTACCCACTGCTTGAAAAAAATTAGGCTGAAAGTCATGTGTGTGTATATATATGGCTGCATAGCAGCAGGCACCTGGTCACAGCGTTGCCACTTCCATGTGTTTCGTCATTTTTACAAAAGAGAAATAAAGCCTATTTCCCTGGGAAAAAAGTACCTAGACCCATTAGTCACTTAGCCTGTCCCCAGCCTGTGCTCACCCTGATCGGCCGCACACTGCAGCACGCATGCGCACGTGACCCTGCGCTCCAGGACTAAGAACCGGCAAACCTGCCACTCTCCCTTGGATTGTGGTCGTCCCCCTTCCGTGAGACTCCCCGATTCCCATAAACATAACGCTTTGAAAACAGCTGCCTCCTAGTCCAGAAGACCCCATTATTCTACCTAGCTTAGTTCTGACTTTCACTCTTCTATTTCTGTATGTGCTGTGTGTGTATTTTTATAATAATAAAAAGTGTTCAAAATGCAAACACACACACACACACCCCCGCATTTAGCAAAAAAAAAAAAAAAAAAAAAAAAAAAAAACACCAAAAAACTTCCCCAGGAAGCACTTTCAGAAGTTTACGCTTCTACTTGCTTTTAAGCCACCAGGTAAGTGGCAAGTGAGTCCTAAATGACCCTCCCCTAACGCTGTAGGGCTGGCAACGCAGGAGTCCACAGCCAATCCCCGAGGCGGATCCCAGCAAGCCAGGAAAGGGCACCTACCAGGCTTCCGAGAGCGACGCATTGCTCATCCCCCCCACACCACCTGGGAGAGTCACAATCCTGTCCCTAACTCTCTGATGGCTCCCTGCTCTCTGCACCAGCCAACCCATCTTTGGGGCTAGGAGCCTGTGGCTTCAGGGAGACGGCGGGCTCCTGGCCACACAGCAGGCTTCCCTCGTCCATTTCTGCCCCCGCCAGTCCGTCCAGTGAACAGCCCTTTGCAGCAGCCGGAGCCCGGCGAACTCTGCTGTCCACAGGCTCCAGGGCTTCCCCTTCTCCCTCGGAAATGACGGTCATGGGGCTGCTCTGGATCCGGTTCCGCATGCTGTACCTGCTGCTGGCCGCAGAGGGCGGTGTTCGGCTGCGGCCGTACCTGGGGCCGGAGAAGGACAGACTCCGAGGCATCACGCCTTCGTTCTTGGCCCACTCCTCCTGCGCCCTTCTGTTTTTGTTGGGGGAGCAGCTTGACGGGCTGTCGGGGGTGTCTGGTGAAGGCTCCGACCTTGATCTCTGGAATCTGGGGTCCGTGTTTTTCAGCATCTCCGCGGCGGACATGCGGGCACTGGTGTCTGAACGACTCCCCTTTTTCAGCAGCAGAGCTTTGAAGTTGTCACTGCTGGTGCTGCTTTTTCGGATACTTCTCTGAATAGATCCTACTTGTTTGGGGGAGGCCAGGCTCGGGGCAGTCCCTGTAGGTGTCACTGGCGGGGAGGGAGAATGGTTTCTGGAGTGATCATCATCTGAATCTTTACGGCCAAGGACTTTCCTTTTGGATCTGAGATTTAATGACATTAAGATCAAGGTTAATTCCATTGGGCCGCAGGCTATCAGCCACAACCACCCTGCTTCTCTTAGCCCATCTCAGGTCACCTTGTACTTAAAAGTAACTTTAAAAACAGATTATTTTAACTATGGAAAACTTAAAGCCTGTACAGAAAAGAACAGTGTTTTGTGCTGCTGTATGAGTTCATGACTAACCTACAATAGACCATTAAATATGGCTTCTTTCACCCCTGCCCTCAGAGTACTCTGAAACAAAACTCACACATCCCATTAACTTACTTCAGATAGGGCCAGTCCCAAGTCTTTAATGATTGGTACTTTTTTTTTTTTTTTTTTTTTTTTTTTTTTTTTTAGAGGTTTTTGCTATAGGGCGCGTGTGCTCGTCAGACAGACAGAGAGAGACAGAGAGACAGAAAGCAAGAAATCACCCCCCAGGGGGGATGGCCACACCGCAATCCCTTCTCCTCCATTCTCCTCTCGGGATCCTGGGCACGCACGCACATGCGCCCGGCATGAGTTTAAGCCACTGGGTCCAGGACTCGAACCTCAGTCGACTACGTGGGAGTCCAGCGATATAGCCATTACGCTAACTGCTGGCCCCAATGATTGGTACTTTTAAAAAAGGATTTATTATGTATTTTACTTAATTTTATTTGTTATTATTATTTACTTTTTAATTTTACCAGAGAGAAAGGGAAAGTGAGAAAGCAAGTGACCAGGTCCAGGACTCGAATAGCAGTTGGCCATGTGGGAATCCAGCACCTTAACCATCATACCACCTGCCAGCCCCAATTTTAAGCCAGCACGTGGTGTGGAGGTTAAGGTGCCTGGATCTCAGGTGACCAACAACATAGTCTGAGTTCTGGAATTGGTGGCTTGGAAAACATGCTGGGTGTATGTGCATGCATGCCCAAAATCCCAAGCGGAGAATGGAGGAAAAGGGATTGTGACATGCCCATCTCTGCTAGGAGGTGATTTTTCATTTTCTCTCTCTGGTGAGCATAAATGCACTATAACAAAAACTAAAAATCAATCAAACAAAAACCCCAAAATAATTTTTTGAGATTTTTCTCCTTAGGGCACATGTGCTTATCAGAAAAAGAGAGAGACAAAGACAGTGAGAAGGAAAGTAAGAAATCACCCCTCCCAGGGAGGATGGCCGCATTGCAATCCCTTCTCCATTCTCCTCGCGGGATCTTGGGCACACCCATATGCACTAGACATGAGTTTTAATCGACAGGGTCTGGGACTTGAACCATGGTTGGCCATGTTGGAATCCAGTGACATAACCACTGTGCCATCTGCTGGCCCCCCAAAATAAATTTTAAATGATAATAATTGGTACTTTTCATTTAACTCTCCCAGACTGAGCTGATCCTTAGTGAATTTCACATGCTGAACACCTTTTCTGTTAAACACACCTTTTCATGTGTGCTTGCCAGAGAGAGAGAGAGAAGTAAAGTGAGAAATCACCCCCTGCCCAGAGTGGATGTCCATGCTGCAATCCCTCCTCTGTTCTACTCTTGGAACTTCAGGAATACATGCAGACATGTCCAGCATCTTTCAAGCCACCAGGTCTGGGATTCAAACTATGCCCTCAGCCATATGAGATCCAGTGCCCTAACCACCATGCCACCAGCTGGCTCCTGACCACCCTTTCATTCCTTTCCACTCTTTCTTCTCCCCTTCCTTCCTTCCCATATTTCTCTCTCTTTTTTCCATGAGAGACAGCTACACACACAGACAGAAAAAGACAGACAGGCATCTCCAACAGGGCCTCCATGCCATGATCCACGCTCTATCTCAACCAGCCCGAATCACAGGCAAATACACCTGCATGAACAGAGAGGTCCCAAGACGTGGACCCAGGGCCTTCCCACGTGGGTTTAGGTACATCACTGCCTGGCGCCTGCTCTTCCTTTTCTTGCTTGGTACTAGTATTGAACAGGCCTAATCCATAAGCTAATTCCCAGAATAGTCCCCATACTAAGATCTGCCCCACCCCAGGTCCTAGAACAGTTCTACAACTTCACATTTTCAGTCATGATAGAGCTTTTACTGAGCCATATGCCAACTTCTAGAAATTCAGTTTTCCAGAAAACAAGAATAAAACCCCTGTGCCAGGTCATGTTTCGTGGCTGGCTTCAGAGTACCTTTTGCACTGATCAAGGTCGAGTGAGGAAGGGGGTGGTGTGTGGAAGAGGCTGATCACAGGGAAAGTTAAATGCTTCCTGCAGGTATTTCTCGTCCTCAGTTTCTAAGTACCTCACTGTTTCCTCCCGCTAATGAAATAGACCATGAAGCAGGTGAGTCAAGTGGCCCTGTCTAGTCTCTTCACCACAACTCAGTGTGTGTGTATATCTTGGCTGAGTGCAGGTAGGTTTGCTTTAAGTGAAGCCTATACAATGAATTAAATAAAGATGTGTGTGTGTGGGGGGGGGGCGTGGTTAAGGATCTGGACTCCCCTGAGGCTGACAGTGGTTCAAGTCCTAAACCTGGCAGCTTGAAAATCACACCGGGCATGTGTGAGTGTATGCCCAAAATCCCAGGAGAAAAATGGAGAAGGGATTGTGGGATGGCTATCTCCCCAGGGGGTAATTTCTCCCTTTCTCCTCTCACTGCCTCTGCCTCTTTTCTTTGAGCACATGAGTCCTATGGCAAATACTTACTAAATAAATGAAAGAATGAATGAATGAATGAATGGATGGAGATATCTCTTTGCTCACTATAAGATTCAGGGAAAAGGTTAAGAGTGTGATATCTGTATATACAAACTCAGAGTTGAATCTGAGCACAACCTCTAGCTGTGTGACCTGCAAGAGGTTACCCAATCCATGCTGCACCTCAGTTTCCACATCTATAGAATGAGGATGATAATACCACCCTCACGAGTTGGTGAAGACTAAATGAGATGAAGTACCTCTAGATTCCCACAGACCTGGGGTAAATCCCACTACTAAAGCTTCCTTATTCTGTGACTTTTGTCGAGTTACATTTCTGATTGTGTTTCCCGTCTGAATAACAGTACGTGGCTCACAATCTGTGACTGCCTCAAGTATCAGACACAGAGCAGGTGCTAACGAAGCTGCACATGTCAGCTGGGGGAGCACTCGTCCTTTCTGCCACCAGCCCCGGCTTGGCTTTACACGCAGCCTGCACAGCAAAGCAGAGGGGAGGAAGAGGCCATGCTGGACATCTCGCTTCAAGGGCTGTCTCCATGCTTCTGGCCAAAAAGAAGCAGCGAAAGAAAAGGACAGGAGGTGGCAAGGACCCATTTTAGGGTCTGAAGGGTGGCAGGAGCTTACGGGGCACTAGCTCTTCAGGATTGAAGAACATGGGTTCAATGTTTCCATGCAGGGATCCAAGAGCAGTGCTGGTTTAAGTTAACGACCAACTGACAAAACCACAGAAACGGTGACATCCCTGAATCACGGAGCAGGAAAAGACTTCAGAAATGGTCTAGTCCGGCCACTTTGGGTTTCACAGTAGGTAGCTGAGGTCCTGAAGGTAAAGTCACACAGCTTGTTGGCACAAGTAGGACTTGATGAGTGTCTTTCTGCTCACAGTGTGAACAGGTTGCTCCCCCAAAGCAGCTGTGCTATTTCATTCTTATAGGAATGGCCTGTGGGGTAATTGTTTGTTTGGGTTTTAAATAGGGAGAGTGTCCTGAAATCCATAAACAAGCCATAACTATATTTGATTAACTACAGCCTTTAAATGCAGATTTAGAATTGAGAGAAGATGGGATTTTATAAAAAGTATTGTTGTTTCTCAAGAACTGCTCCACAGGAGCAGCAGATGGCCTAATGTTATGTCGCTGGACTCCCATGTAGTTGACCGTGGTTCGAGTCCCAGAGTTGGAGGCTTAAAACTCAGGCCAGGCGGGACCAGCAGTTAGCATAATGGCTATGTCGCTGGACTCCCATGTAGTCAACTGCAGTTCACGTCCCGGACCCAGTGGCTTGGAACTCACACCGGGCACGTGTGCATGCATGCCCAAGATCCCGAGAGGAGAATGGAGGAGAAGGGATTGTGGCGTGGCCATCCCCCCTGGGGGGTGATTTCTTGCTTTCTGTCTCTCTGTCTCTCTGTCTGTCTGGCGAGCACAAGCGCCCTATAGCAAAAACCTCTCCAAAAAAAAAAAAAAAACTCAGGCCAGGCATATGTGCATGCATGCCCAAGATTCCAAGAGGAGAATGGAGGAGAAGGAACTGCAGCATGACCATCCCCCTAGGGAGTGATTGCTCTCTTTGTGTCTGTTTCTCTGTCTCTCTCTGTCTCTCTGGCGAGTGCATACACCCTATACCAAAAATTCTCTCTTAAAAAAAAAAAGAACTGCTGCCCCCCTAAAAAAGAATTGAATCCAAACATATGAATCCTATTTGCAGATATATATGTACACATCGAGATATATATACATGCATGCAGTTATATATGTACCTGTATATATGCATTTCTAAAGAAGATGACTATAAAAAGTACTTAAACAGTTAACCCTGGTTAAAAGCTAATTACTTCAATAAATATAAGAACTTCACACCTCAACTGGTGTTCTACATTTTCCATCTGGCTTTAAATCTGAAGCGAATTAATTTGAATGATAAAATTGGAAAGCTGTGTTTCAAGTTGGATACCCTTTATTTTCAATTGTGAGCTTACGTGCTCACATAAAGCCCTGAAAGATCGCAGACTTTCAACAGCTCTTTAGGAAGTCTGCTGATACACTCGACTCTAAGAGAAATCGACCTGTGTCCTTGCTCACTCTCAGCATTCGAGTTCCCAGGCTCATTTCTCCATCTGCAGTAGATGCAACCCTGTAGTGGGAGAAACCACACATTTTTCAGTGCCTTATGAGGCCTGTAAAATGAAATGCTGAAGAGACCTTTGGCATATTTTTAGGAAAAGTATGCAGCAATTTGGACCCACGATAGTTGTGTTTCCTCATTGAGACCAAGTATTTAGTACACAGAGCAACCAGGCAACGTAAATCTTCTCTGTGGATTGCTATTATAAATACATATGTGCTTGTATATTTCGCAGCCCAGTGCATTCCATACTAAATGAAAGACCCTTAGTCTTGGAAGAATTTCCTAAGCGTTAAATTCCCATTGGCTTCATTTAATTCAGAAGACATTTATTGAGTCCCTATTATGTGTCTAGCATAAAGTTAGAAACATCTGTGTAAACTTTCTAGACATGCCACTAAAGATGGTTTCAAAGGATGCATAATTTTTTAAAATTTCCCTGTTTTGAGAAATAATTGCACAACTAGCTACCTTTTATTGTATATAAGATCAAAGGATCCAGTCAGAATGTTGAAGGGCAGTCTTTAGAGTCTATCATACCAATCTCAGGGCTGAGAGTAAAGAACATAAGTCTTGAGTAACACCAAATGAGCTGGGTTTTGCCCCCAAAGTAGAGGTTTATCCATTGCAAGAGGCATTCCAGGTAGTGACAGCACTATTCATGCCATAGTCTTTTTAGTTAGAGTCCAAGAATTGGGGTACAGTGTGGACACAAGGTCATTCACACAAAGAATCAAATTATCTTTTTTTTTTTTGAGAGGTTTTTGCTATAGGGCACATGTGCTCGCCAGAAAGATAGAGAGAGACAGAGAGACAGAAAGTGAGAAATCACCCCCCAGGGGGGATGGCCACACCACAATCCCTTCTCCTCCCCTCTCGTCTCGGGATCTTGGGCAAGCACGCACATGAGCCCAGTGTGAGTTTAAGTCACCGGGTCCAGGACTCGAACTGCGGTCGACTACATGAGAGTCCAGCAACATAGCCATTATGCTAACTGCTGGTCCCAAGAATCAAATTATCTTTTAAGAGGCTTTGTTTTCAGGAGAAAAAAGAAAAGGACCTTCATTCAGAGCAATATATGGTCTTAGCAATATAAGGACATTCAGAAGAATGTCTAAAAATAATATGAGAAAGAAGTCTAGAAAATAAAATGTTTCTATGGCATTATGGTTTACAGTACTTACACATAAATAATCTTATTGATTTTTAACACCGACATGGTTGGGGGCGGTCTCAGATATTTACACCCAGAAGAATGATGCAATAAATAAAACTTCAGCACTTCACTAGGAGTGAATCATATTCACTCCTAAAGGTAGTCATCTATCAGAATAACAGTTCAGGCAGTTATTTTGAAAAATTTACCCTACTTTAAAAAAAAAAAACAGTAATTTTTGATGCCAGTAGATGGCACTAGTGGTATATAGTAACTAGCAAATATAATTCCTTTTGCTCCAGCTTAAAGAGATGTATAGTCTTTTAGTGAAACATTTAAGCGGCCAGAGAAATTGTACTATATAATCTTATTTTTTCTATAAAATGAGAAATATATTAATAAACTCCAACAGCCTTAAGAAGAGGTCCCATACAGCTAGTCTATGCATTCTAAGTCCACGGAACACGGCATTGCCTTGCCCACCCTGGATGGGACTGTCGCGGCCCGGCCCTGATCCAGCCCTTGTAAACACTCTGCCATATCCTGACAGCCACACGGCATTGCTTGCCCACAAGATCAGCATCTACCAGAAGGTATCGCACTGAGCTTCTGTCCTCACGGTATTCATAAAAATCAGTGGAACAAAGCAAAACACAAATTGAAATCAGAAGAAATAAAAATACAGGAACACACTAAAAATTAATAATAAAGTGAATGAGTCATGATTAACAGAAATTCAAAAAAAATACATCGAGGAAAGAGGGATTATAAAGTAAATTAAAGCAAGAGGAAGTCGTTTTGGATACCTGTGAATAGCTGCAAAAAGGTCTTCTGTGGTCCTGGGTCTGCTGGGAGTCATCGCCTCATCGCTGCCTTCTTCCCTCTGGAAGTCACAGGCCTCACAGGAAGAGCCGGCTGGGTTGGTCTCCAGCACCCCAACTACAGAGAAGCAAGCAGGCAATGCAAGATGCTCAGTGACTAGAATTTCCGTCCTTAGCCAAGCTGCTAAATAGGCTGCTTCCCCGTCATCCCTCCAACAGTTTACAAAGGTGGGGGAAATGACACTGCGCAGGGGAGCCTGTGCTCATTCTTCTCTGTTAAAGTTTAAACTCCCACTGAATCACTCTTACATTTTTTCCTAACATTTTTTTACAGCTCTTCAGAGGAAAGATTACTCATTGCTACTTAATACCCAGCCTGCTGCAGGTCACTCCAATCCCCCTATTTTCTGTGATTCCTTTTTATCTAGATTTTTCTTTAATCCACAAAATGTCACGTTGGTAACTTAACCTGTGAGGGAGCACAGGACGGATGCTCTCCTGCTGTGGCCCCACCTGAATCTAGTCTGATCTACCCAGTGAGCATTTGGGCAGCCCCATCTGATTCAGCTGTAGAGGGTCAGAAGGGCCCAGAAGATAAGCCAGACTTACCCCGTCCGTTCTGTTGAGACAGGCAGATCTCCACACTGCCTCCATTATCCGGGGGGTCCTCAGTGGGCTCTTCCTGCCCGGGCGCTGGGGAGGCATCAGGCTGTACCATGGGGGCATTGGTTTCCACTGTGCTGGCACACACAGATCCTGCAGCTCCGCCCTCAGGAACCGAACTGGCGAGGGCCGTGGCATGAGCGCCAGGACCAGCTCTGGCTGCAGAATACCCGTCTGCCTCTGTGCTGTGCACAGAGCCTTCCTCTCCCCACGTGGGGCTGGGTGCAGCTCTGAAGGCTTCACTCTGGCTCTCTGCGGGCTCCACTGTGAAATCTCTCTGCGGAGGTGGCACCACCAGAAACAGTTTGGGCTTCTTGGAGATGGGGGGGGGCTTCCTGCTGGGTGAGGAATCCGGGAGCGGAGCGCCCCTGGACATCGGCTGATCCTCTGCCTCCCCAGCATTCGGCCCTGGACCGGGAGCTCCATGGCTGCAGCAGCCGAGGGGGCCGCCCTGCTCGGCCGCACTGTCATGGTCACCCTGACTCCAGCTCTTGGCAGGCGTCGGCAGCGAGCTCGTCACGGAGGCAGGCTGGCTTTCACTCTCCATTTCATTTATGCTATTTCGGGATTTCAGGAGAGCAGATGGCTTTAAGTGATACTGTGGAGAGACCGGAGTTCGTTTCTCCTGAGCTGTTGGTTCAGACAACGGAGCTGCCTCGGCGCCCAAGTTCTTTCTCACCGGCCTCAACTGCACCATCTGCAACGCTTCGGTGGTTATCAGGGGCATGGGCGGCCGGCCGCTCTCCTCCTTGCTAGCAGGCGGTCTGCAGGCCTCCCGGGAGGACGCTGGCTGGCCAGAGTTTTTGAAAGAAGGCCTGGAGTCTTTCAGGAATTTGGGGTCCAGAGGGGGAGCAGGAGGGGGCTCCGAGGAGGGTAACAAAGGTGGGGGTGCCGGCAGGGGGGCAGCTGAGTCAGGAAGAAGGGGGCTAAGTGCTGTGGGGAAGGGCACCAGGGCTTCTGGTGGTGGAGGGGGAAAGAGGGGCGAGGGAGGCAGGGGACCCTCCGGGCACTCTGCCGCAGGAGGGGGTGGAGGTGGGAAAGACTTGTCTGCAGGGCAAGGAGAGGAGGGGGCCACGGGCAAGGCCGCAGAGGGCTCCAGCTTCTTCACCGTGCCGCTTCCTTCAGCAGAAGTGTTGGAGGAAAGGGAAGTGGACGAGGAGGACATGGACACTGAGGACACCAGGGAGGATTTCCTCTCTGGCACCTTGGGCTTGGGCTTGCCTTTCCCGTTTGCTGGTGACAGTGACTTTAAAAACACAGGCACAGGGGTGAGTGCTGTCGGGGTATTAGACTGGCTGGAATAGCCACTGGATGGAGACGTCACTCTGTGGGCCTTCTCCGGAGAAGTGATCTTTGGTTTGGTGGAACCACCAGAGAGCGGGGGCATCGGGGCCCTGGGCCCCTCCAGGGCATGGCGGGCTGGCCCGGTTCCCGCAGCCGCTGCACCGCCCGCCAAGGCGGAGCCGCCCCCTGTGGCATCCCCAGAGTCTTCCTGGAGGCTGGTGTAGTCGATATAGTAGCCCCAAGGGTCGGTGTACTCAGACTTGACGCTGCTGGTGTCGCTCTGCGACGGCGTGGCCCCGCACAGGGAGTAGACGTTGGGCGTGGTGGCCGAGGTCATGCTGCTGCCGGCGCTGACCGTGCTCTGGCTCCGAGATCGCGGCAGCCAGGGCTCTTCGGAGTCACTGCTAGGGCTGTGGGAGGGCGAGCTGCTGCCCTTGCTCGGGAGGGTCAGCTGCAGCGAGTGCTGCAGGGTGGCGATCAGGCTCTCGTTGAGCACCTGCCCGTTAGGCTGGCCGCTCTTCTTGGGCATCCTGCGGAGAGAGTCTGTTCGGGAGGGTGGCAAGGGAGGCTTCTTGGCTTTCTTTAAAGAGATGCTTCTCGACAGGGATTTCTCGTGGCAGAGGGACCTGTCCCCATGAGTGTTCGGAGCTCTTCCATCAAAAACATTGATCACGCTGTGCCTGGGGTTTCCAAAGCCCTGGCGGCTATTGCACAGATCCCCAGGTCCAGGTGCAGAGTCGCTGTGTGCACACGGGTAGTAGCCATTGCGGTCCTCTGAGTACAGGGACCCAGCATCCTCTCTGTTGGACGTCTGGTCCAAACTGCAGCTGCTCATGTGACTCCCTGGGCTGGCGTACCCTGGGGTTACCAATTGTGGCTTCAGGGGAGATGCCCGCCCATTACCTGAGGCTTTGTGTTCCCAAGGCTCACAGCTGCCATGCCCTCTGTCCCCTGAATAACTAGACTCCTTCTTGCTGTCCACATCCTGTGAGTGGGCTGGGAAGTTCAGGTGGTTTCTATAACTGCAGGGCATGGCTTGGGACCCATTCTCCCTATGTGCTGTTGCATTTAGAGAGACCGCAGAATCGCAGAGGATCAAGGGTGTGGGTGCACCAGGAGAATGGCTGTCTAAGGCCTGGGAAAGAATGGTCGAGTGACCCTCATTCCAGTGACCGGGAGACTGATGGCCATCCTTCACAGCATGCCTGGAAATGAGGTGGTCTCTAGGTTTTGTCTTTGAGCACGAAGATGAGCTGGTCATTTTACTGTCTGGGTGCCCAGTGCTCTGAGCAGTGTGAATCGCAATGACCTCTGACGAGGAGGACAGTGTGGCATTGGGGATGATGCTGGTGGAGTAGGTTGCATGAGGAGAAACCACACATGCCGGGCTGGTTATGTTTTCACTCTCAAAGTGCCTTAGCTCCTGGGATTTGGGCCTCAGAAGTGCTGTGTTCCTTGAGGCCCCTCTCAAACATCCCATGCTTTCGTCTGCTTGTAGCTTACCCCTCCGGTAGGGGAAGGCGCCATCCACGTCTTCTGCAGAGCCCAGGGCACTCAGTCTTGGCTCTGGGGACTGGACGTGCACCCTCACTGCAGAACGTGGAAGACTGTGGAAACCCGCGTCGTCGTTGAGGCGAGAAGGGAACACAACCCCTGCAGAATCGCTCAGCACAGACATGTTGCCAGACGAGCCTGAGAAGTGGCTCATCTGGGAAGCGATGCCCTGCCCCCTCTGCGCCCTGATTCTTCTCATGGAGGGTGGTATGACTTTCACATCCTCCGTCTGACAGCTGGAGTCCCTGGTTTCCGAGCGCTGCCCAGCAGATCGATAGCTATCGAGCCTTCCTAGTGTGGAGTAGTGCTCTGGGGTGTACACCGAGGGACCACCAACACCATCTTGGCCGGTGCCTGATGCTAGAGATAAAGCAGAAAGGGACTTGTTACCTGTACATGAAAATGCCTCGCTGTCACCTGTCCCCTCACCACCTCTGACTCTCCATCATTTAAGAAAACAACTCTCTTCTATTTGATTTAGTTCTGTCTCTATGGGAAACATAAGTAAATGTAACTATCAATAGCTCCTAAAATAAAAACCCTTATCGTGAATTTCATGCACTCCTTTCATTTGTAGTTCCAGACCTCTTTTAGCTTGACTGCAGCGTCTAGCAAGCAGTGACTGTCTTTCCCCAAAAGGATACATGTAGCAGTTGAACAATAGGGCCGCAGAGATGATGCCCCTTCTGAGGGATGGTGGTATGAAACAGTGCTAATTACACTAATTCTGCATGTCAGGAGGAAATCTTAAGAAAAAGAAAACTGACTTGCAGGACCATCTGTGTTTCAAACATTTCATTATCCATCTTAAGCCATTATCATCTGTCTGCTGGTGACATTCAAAATGCACCAGCAATCTGTTGTGTTCTGGTGGAGAAAATCAGCAGGAACGGATCCAGTGAACATCTCTTCAAATGAGGGTTATTTATTTCTTAAGACTTTTACAACCAAACAGAGAGTAGGATGATGAAAAAAGGGAAGGAACAAAGAAAGACATGGAGGGGCAAACGGAGTGAAGAGAATGAGAAAATCTTAAGTATAGATAAACAAATTTCAAGATGCCAAGGGGAAAATAGCTTAAAAAAAAATCACAAAACCAAGAACTTACCCAAAGTATATTGGGCGGGTGGGGGACAAAAAACAAACAATAAACAACCCTTGGGACAAATGAAATCTTTAAAACAAGAACAAAATCAAAGTACTTGTTGTGCTGTTCTAAGCCAGCTAGGGCTCACAGTGTCTCTAGCAGGGGCCTTGCAGAGTGATACAGCCAAGCACATTCCTGCATCTGGCCACCTGGACAAGGACGCTAGCAGAGATGAGACCCCCAAGAATTCCTTCTACCCCATTTAATTTAGCATGGCCAAGCAGGTGTCCTGGCTGGATATATAAAGCCTTTTTCTTGTCTGAATAGTGAAGAGAGCTACTGACATGGCAGTTACAAGCTTTTATCAACCTCGAAGATGACACCCTCTAAGGACGGTTCCCCAGCATAAAGCCCTGTGGCTCACTGTGCAGATGATGCAGAATCATCTTTATACTTGCATATTTGGCAATGAAGAGCTCTTTCTACTCTGCCAAGTACCAGTACCTGGTAAGACACCCACAGGTGCAAACATGTGCATGCAACTGTCCTTCAGAAAGAGGTCAAGAAGGCATGGGGCAGAAGAAAAATCCACTTTGAGGAAAGAGAAACAAATGATGCAAGTTTTTGCCACTTGGTAATTTAGAGAATGGGAGATGTGGGACCAGCAGTTGGCATAATGGCTATGTCGTTGGACTCCCATGTAGTCGACTGCGGTTCGTGTCCCGGACCCGGTGGCTTAAAACTCATGCCGGGCGTGTGTGCATGTGTGCCTAAGATCCCAAGAGGAGAATGGAGGAGAAGGGATTGCGGCATGGCCACCCCCCCCCCCCCCACGGGGTGTGTGTGTGTGTGTGTGTGTGATTTCTCACTTTCTGTCTCTCTGTTTCTGTCTGGCGAGCTCATGCGCCCTATAGCAAAAAAACCTCTCAAAAAAAAAGTAGAGAATGGGAGATGGACTGCTAATGGTGCATCACTTTGAAATAGGTCTCAAGTCCAAACATTTAAAATACCTCCTAACAATCGACAGTGAGTTTTAGTATCTTTCTCTTTCAAAATTGTAGTAGGTTTGGGGACCAGCAGATGGCATAATGGTTATGTCGCTGGACTCCCACGCAGTCCACTGTGGTTCGAGTCCTGGACCCAGCAGCTTAAACTCACACTAGGCGCATGTGCATGCATGCCCAAGATCCCGAGAGGAGAGTGGAGGAGAAGGGATTGTGGCGTGGGCATCCCCCTGGGGGGTGATTTCTTGCTTTCTGTCTCTCTGTCTCTCTCTATCTTTCTGGGAAGAGCATGTTCCCTATAGCAAAAACCTCTCAAGGAAAAAAAAAAAGAAAAAAATTGAAATTCTAACTGATTTATTTAAATGGAAGGCAACAAATTATAAGTCACCACACTTTGGAAGTAATCATTAAATATCATACCTTAGAGGGGTTTTTTTTTTTTTTTTTTTTTTTTTTTTTTTTTTTTTTTTTTTCTGAGAGGTTTTTGCTATAGGGTGCTTGCACTTGCTTGAAAGACAGAGAGAGACAGAGAGACAAAAAGCAAGTAATCACCCCAAGAAGGATGGCTACACTGCAATTCCTTCTCCTCCATTCTCCTCTCAAGATCTTGGGCACACATGCACATGCGCCTGGAGTAAGTTTAAGCTGCCGGGTCCAGGACTCAAACCATGGTGGCCTATGTGGGAGTCCAGTGACGTAATCATTATGCCCTCTGCTGGTCTCCATACCTTAGTTTTAAAGCATTATGTTGACTAGTCTCGCGTTCACTACTTAGAAGTAAAAATTGTATATTGTTAAGCATAATAGAACTTTTTATTTCACGGAAACACCTCTGTATGGTTAGATTTCTAAAAATCCCAAACTCCTGGCAAACTGGACACTATCTACAGGACAGAGCATATTTCCTGTGAATGCCTGTCCTTCAGATAATTCATTTCTTTTTTGTCTAATTTATTTTTAATTATCAAGTAGATAGTATGGGAGTTCCAAACCAAAGTCCTTGTAAGTACAAAATACTATATTGGGAGAAAAGACATGATCAACTGAAAGTCTTCATGTATTTTTTAATTGCCAAAGGGCATATATATTCAGAGAAAGAGAAGCAGAAAGAGGGAGACAGCACCCCCACAACGGGACATGGTCACACCACAATCCCTTCTTCATTGCTCTGTCCTGTTGGGACGTAGGGTGTGCGTACACACGTGCCTGGTGTGTCTTCCAAACTGCTAGGGATGGGATTCACACTGTGGTCAGCCATGTGGGAGGCACTCCCTTAACTTATAGACCATAGGACTGGTCAAACAACCGAAAGCCTTCAAAGGACAGAGCAAATATATGATCTGATTTTTTTTTTTTACTAAATAAAACTATATTCAAATGTTATACTTGCCATCATTGTATTTACCAATTCTCCAATTAGCCGAACTAGAGTCGCCTAGTTGTCCTTTACTTTTCATTTATTTTAAATGCCCACAGAAGCAGAGTCACACATGAGAAAGAGAACGAAGCACCCCCAGTAGGGCGTGGGCATGCCACCGTCCTTTTCCCAGTTGCCAGCAAAGTTCTCCATCTGATCAACATCCTGGGCTGTGTGCATGTGCCCAGAGTTTTTTCAAGCCACTGAGGCTGGTGCCTGAACCCTGTTTGGCCACGTGGGATCTGGCTTCCTCTGCGTGAGGCTTAACCACTGTGCATGGGGCGCCCCCCCCCCCCCCTTTTTTTAAGTGGCTCTTAGATACAGTTATCTTAGTTGACCTCCAGCTGTGATCTAGGTCGTGTTACTGCACAGTGCCATCAACTGTCCCATGTTGGGCAATAGTCGTTAACATGGGTGGTATTAGGAAAGCTACTAATAGTCCTCTAGTATTGTTGGTGGTTCCATGTCACATGGAAAAGAGAAATGAACATGGATTCTAGGGACTCAATCACTGATTTTTAAAATATGACAATTCCAGAGGCTAAGATTTACCTAGCTGAATATTTACGTGTGTGTATCTTTATCCTTATACTCTTGTACAAATTTATCCCAAACCTACTTTGGTTGGAAAGTCAATTAAAATGTAGCTTATCTTGAAATATCATCTTTGCTATTTTGCAAAGGGTCTAACTACCTGTCCTTAAAGTCATTCTTTTAGGTTAAGGCAGTTTTCCTAGAAAGATTGGTTAAGGCAATGGTCCCTAACCTTTTTGGCCTCAGGTACCAATTTGAAGGACGACAATTTTTCCATGCACTACAGGTGACAAGGGGCTGGGATTTGGGGATGATTCAATCTCATTACTTTTGCTGTGCACTTTATTTCTATTATTGTATTATTACACTATAATATACAATGAAATAATTATACAACTCACCATAATGCAGAATCAGAGGGAGCCTTGAGCTTGTTTTCTTGCAACAGATGTTTTTTAAACTCATTTCGGCTAGGGTTAGTTTGTGGGCTTACCAGCACTATCCCTGAGACAAGTATGCAGTATGGGGAAGAGATGTGGATAGAAGTGGTAATGAAATAACAGGCAGGTTGTGCATGGACTACCGTGTCCAATTCTGACTTAAAGCCTGCCACTAGGTTGCAGCTTAATTATCACTTACCACTCACAGAGTTACAAACAATTGATTTATTATAGTCTCTGTGTAGTCAAACCTCTCTGCTGATGTTAATCTGTATCTGCAGCCACTCCCCAGTGCTAGCATCACTGCCTCAGCTCCAACTTAGATCATCAGGCAGTAGATTCTCACAAGAAGCATGTAACCTAGATCCCTCGTATGTGCAGTTCACAGCAGGGTTCACTCCTATGAGAATCTAACACTGCTGCAGATCCAAGAGCAGGCAGAGCTGAGGCAGTAATGCAGTGATGGACAGTGGCTCTGAGTACCCATGAAGCTCCACTTGCTCAACCACCACTCACCTCCTGGTGTGTGGCTTGCTTCTTAACAGGCCATAGACAGGTACTTAGGCTGAGGACCCCTGGATTAAAGGATAACCATTACCCAAGGGCTATATGTAATTAGCCCACTAAACAACTACTCAACATAAAAGTACAGATTAGTTTCTCAAATCAGTTAGCTGTCACTTCAAGGAGGAATAAAGTAAAAAAGTCTGAAAGCATGAGACACAGCAAAGTTTTGAGGTGACAAAGTACACGTGTACCATTAGGCACAGGTTTAGAGATGGTGTTGGAGGCCTCGGGAGTCATGGGAGGACTGGCCCACTATAAGGATCAACATTGACCAGAAGAGAGACTTCACAAAAAGCCCCCAGATGCAGCCTTGCCTTGCCTTTGCTTCTCGTAACGCCTTCCATTAGGGATAAGATGAGCACCCGTGTGTCATTTGGGCCACTGCAGCTACCCAGGCCACAGGCAGAGCACACGCTCTCATCTGAGTGTTGCAACAGTCTGGAAGCCAGAGCAGATATGCTGTAAGGCTGGATGGCAGTACGAGAGATGCCAGGTAAAGAAAAGTGAGTTGGCCCTGCCTAATATAAGACGCTTTAGCAGGAGCATTGGAGAAAAAAGATGTAGAAACAATGTTTTTAACACCCAGAAGCTGAAAAGCTACCTCAAGGTGCTACAACCATGATTTACCACTGTTGCTGGGATAAGCTCATTTTTGATTAAAAGACTAATGGGCAACTTCAGAAATAATGACTCTGAGTTTCTAGACTGTAACTTTCAATAGTAATTAAAAGTAAATAAAAACATCAGGTGAAAATAATTACTAGGAAATAAGTCCACAGGTTGGCCAAAGACAAAGGGGCAAATTTCAAGATAGGAAGCAAGGTTTCCTACAATAATGACAGTGGTGGCTCTTCTGTTTCTAGTAGCACCAGGTACTGAGTGCTTCAGAGTTCTAAGTCCATTTAATTCTCAAACAATCCTAAGAGGTGGGGTCTACTAACACAACCAACCCTCTTTGTTGAATGAAGGAGTAGACTCAGAGAAGTAAAGTGACTTGCCCAGGTTACCCAGAGAGTGAGTGGCAGAGTTAGGATTCGAACCCATGCAGTTGGGCATGGGAGCCTGTTTCTGACCCAAGTACTATGCTGAGCCAGGTTGCCTCTGAATGTCCCAGCTGGGACCATCACAACAAAGCAAGAGGAAGTTATTATAGAAAACAGAGAATGAAAGTATTATCCAAAGCATATATAAAGGTAAGCAAAATAAAATGGATAAGTGAATAATGAACTAAACAACCCCCTCCAACCGTCAAAAGTCATTTTCTGTTGTTATCTCAGGTGGAAAAATACTAAATAAAAAAAGCTTAACTTTAAAAAAAAATATATTTTGGACAAGCCAGCAGGCAGTGTGGTAGTTAAGGGCACTGAACTCCCACATGGCTGACCATGGTTCGAGTCCCAAACTTGGCGGCTTGCTTTCTCAATTTCTTTCTTTCTCTCTCTGTCTCTCTCTTGCCCCCTCTCTGGTCAAATTAAAATAAATAAATATAAGATAAAATAATACTTTAAAATGAAAATGTTTTGGGACCAGTAGATGGTGTAATGGTTATGTCCCTGGTCTTCTACACAGTGACCATGGTTTGAGTCCAGGACCCAGTGACTTGCAACTCATGTCAGGTGCATATGCATGCATGTCCAAAATCCTGAGAAGAGAATGGAGGAGAAGGGACTGCAGTGTGGCCATCCCCCCCCCCCCCCCAGGGGGGGGGGGTAGCAGTGATTTCTCACTTTCTGTCTCTGGAGAGCATACATGCCCTATAGCAAACATCTCTTTAAAAAAAAAAAAAAAAAAAGTCCAATTAAAGTAATAAAGGCGGGACCAGCAGTTGGCACAATGGCTATGTTGCTGGACTCCCATGTAGCCGAGTCCTAGGCCTGGTGGCTTAAACTCATGCTGGGCACAAGTGCATGCATGCCCAAAATCCCAAGAGGAGAATGGAGGAGAAGGGATTGTGCCATGGCCATCCCCACCCCCGCAGGGGGTGATTTTTCGCTTTCTGTCTCTCTGTCTCTCTCTGTCTTTCTGGTGATAGCAAAAACCTCTCAAAAACAGAAAAAGTAATAAAGGCATTATCCACCATAAATGACTATTTTCAACTGTACTGACATTTATCAATAAATAATTCCAGACTACCGTCTCTCACATCACATGCCTCTCATGCCACCAGTACTGTCAGTATAACTAAGTCCATATTCGGAATTTGAAGTCCTAGAACAAGTTTTTAATTTCATGAAATGAAAGGTAATTTTAACTGAAAGGTAAAATTTAATTGTGGAAATAATCAATGTTCAAGATACTTAAAGATGTTGACGTAACTGTCCATTTCTGTCATCCCATTTCACAGTCAGTAGTTTTCACATAAATTCTTCCCCTCCAACCTTCTCCCACAAATTCAGTAAATTACCGACACGGGATGTTAAGGCTTGTATCTAACATCTCATTCGGGAAAGAAGCTGGCTCTGTGGGGCACCAACGGCTATCAGAATGTATTGGTTTTCCAAGCACCATGAATGAGTTAGCGTAGAAATAGCGAGCCACAGCAAGGGGCAGGAGAATACAGTTCTGATGAGCCATACCTAGCTCCTTCTGAATGTTGTCAGGGACTCCTGTAATAGTCTTTCTCCTTTTGACTTTCTTCGGTCGTCTTACCAGAGTGTCTGTGTATATTAGAGACCGCCGAAGGCTGGCCTGGCGATCGAAATTCTCCCCTAATGTAGAGTAGTAGAACAAGCAAAGCAAGGTTATTTTTGAGCGAGCTGACACCATGCACTCTCTTCCAGAAGCTCGTTGTAAAATGATAAGAAGGTATTAATAATGAAGTTAGCCAGTCATGTGATGATGAATGCTGAAGGCCGAAAAGGAAGGAAAAGCACGTTATCACCATAAGGCTGTTTTCCAGTGTCTCCATGTTTGCCCTTCCATAGGGAGCACCTTGAGCTCATTTTCAAATGAGCCGAAGTAGCAAATGCGAACTGGTTAATAACATACTGGAAGAGTGATCGTGCTGTATGAAACGCGAGGCATTTCAGGAGTACGTTGTATAGGTCTTCTGGTCACTGAAGTTACTCTGTACATCAGCATGAATGCAGGGATGGCAGTGAATATATTTTATTCATCTGGTCATCCTGCAGAGACCAATATAATGTCTGTCTGTGTGATGAAACAAATAACTTAACTATTCTTGGATGAAGAACTGTTTCTTCAATCAAGAAGGCTGAGAGTTTGCGTAGATTGTGGCAATTATGATGATGCAAAATACAACTACTGAAAAATTTGAAAGCCTTATAATGATAAAGTACTTTTATAACAATGAGCCCCAGTGGCATTGCTGCTGTTAAAGCTGAACAGTTTCTCTCTGGTTCATAATTACTTTTTTGTTTATCTGTTTTTTTAGTTTTTTTAAGCTTTTTTTTCAAAGGGTGCGTGTGCTCACCAGAGAGAGACAGAGAGAGGGAAAGTGAGAAATCATCCCCCAGGGGGGATGGCCATGCTACGATCCCTTCTCTCCCATTCTTCTCCTGGGATTTTTGGGCAAGCACGCACATGTGTCCAGCTTCATTTCAAGTTGCTGGATCCAGGGCTCAAACTGCAGTTGGCGATGTGAGAGTCCAGTGCCTTAACAACCACGCCACCCGCTGACCCCTGTAGTTACTCTTTAAAAGTCCATCTTGATTCAGACATTTCAGGTGATATTGCCATAAAACCCAGAGTACCACATCCACAGGACTTTTTTCTTTTCAGAGTGTACTCCTGTGTGATTAACACAGGGAAACCATAAAATGTACAGTTTGTAACAATGGCAGTGTTACAAACTGGTCTGGTCTGCTTTAACTTATTTGTCAGTTTAATTTTTAAAAGTTTGTATAGAATTGACCTTTTAAATGATTATTCTTCTCAAAAAGAGAGTAAATATATACATACATATAAATATTATACACACACACACACACACACACACACAGACAAACATAAGGCTCTTTGTTGAAAATTATATATACATGGTAATATCCTTGATTTGATTACCACACATTGCATGTGTGCTTTGAAGTATCATACTGAACACCATAAAGATGTATAATAATTAAATGTAAATAAGCAATTATAACATAAAATAAAATTTGAAAAAATGCATATATACACAAAAGTTTACAAACTTCTGTTACTGTGTGCAGAATATTCACTCTTTTGAGCAATACTGATACATTTAAAGTAGGTATGTTGTGGACAATGTAATTCCTATTTTAATAGGAATTGTGGGTGTTATCTGATCAAAACAGGGTAAAAAATCTGAATGCTCAAAATACATTTTATCTAATATGGAACAAAGACAAATGCTGGCAAACTTGCAAGTGCTTGCAACCTTTGTTGCTACTGGAGAAAAATAGAAATGATTGAGAGAAGGCCTTGAATACCAGAAGGTACCACTGCTATGAAAAATGGGTCACTAAGTGCAATGGTATAAATGGAGCTGGTAAGGGGCAAGTCGTGACTTCAGTGGCTCATTACTTTCCTGCAGCAGAGGGGAAAAAAAGGTTCCTTGTATGAAGACATTACGAATGGACAAAACATTAATAGAAAGTTGCATTTAGTCTCTGGTTTTGCTTCCTAGACAAAAACAAAAGATAAAATCACCCTAGCTCCAAGGGAATTCAGAACAAATGAAGATGACCATCAAAGACTTATACCATTAAAGGCAACAAACTATGCCTTTCCTTTGACCTGAAAAAGACTGTCTCTGCCAGATTCCACATATTTTGAGGCAGGGACCATGACTCACGTACCTTAGCAACCCCTACGGCACTCAGCCAGTGCCTCACACACGGCAGTTATTTAATAAATACCGTTTGAACTTAATCACTCCCTTTCACTGAAAACTGGCATTAGTCAGTCAGGATTACAATGTAGAAATAAGCCCAGATAGCTCAAATAGCAGTACAAAGCCAGTTTTAAACATTGTGTAAGTATATTTATGCTATACTTATCTTCCAGGTGGAAGAGCTGTTATCCTGCATGGCAGATCATGGAACATGTACATTTTAAACATTTCTCTTCTCTCTTTAACTCTTAGAACATGCCAAGTATCCACAGGACTATCACTAATGGGATTAAATCCATTTTCAAGCCAGCAGCTCATTGTGCTAATGTTCTACCTCTACGCCTGGTGGGTTTCATCCTGGATTTGAAATCATATGAACACTTATTGGCATTTTTCCCCCTGCTGGGCCTTACTGAAAATCAGACTAAAAGATCAATACCCACCCTGAATAATGATCACATGAAAATTCCCAAGGGGAAGCTACATTTTTATCTCAAAAGAACTTGTAGGACTTAGGAAATTAAAGAGCAGGAAAGCTATATAACCTATTTCAATTCAACACACCCAAAGTAAAAATTTTAAATGTATCGCTTTATATACAACTAGAAAAACTGTTTAAGAAATATGTGTGTATATGTGAACACACAAATGTAGAAGATGGATTGATAACTATGTAATTAAACATTATATTTCATTTTGATGATTTCTGCAAAATGTTAATCACTCAATTAAAAGTAAATTGCATTTTGACATAAATTATACTGTTCATTTCTTTATTGTCATTCACCTTTCCTGTGCAGTATTCTAAAGACCTTCTTTTAAACTCTATGACCCACTTGGTCATCAAACAGGAACAAATTAAAGCTCAAAGATTGACACTTCTGTTCTGACAATGCAATTCATTGCAAATAATTCTTTATGCCTAAAACTCTAGTTAAATCTCCTAATCTCAAGATAATGCATTTCACCCTAATTCCACTAAGAATTACCATATTTCATAGCAGTCTTATCTTATAATATTACTTCAGAGGCATTTAATGATATATAATGTAATTACATTTCTGCTGCTTTAAATCATACACTGTAATTAATTTTCTTATAGAAAATATGCAACCATATATTTCATCGAGTAAAAACACTATACTTTGTTATGAATGATACCAATAAAAATAATCCTTAAACAAATGTGGTGTAGGTAATGAGAAACACATTTGGTAAGAGCAACAATGTTATTAGGAAAAAAAAAAAGGATTAAATGCCATGCTACTTGTTACAGTTTAAGTAAAATAAATGTGAAAAAATTCGACATGAAACTGAAAATAATTCATGTATGTATTTGTTAATGGATGTGGAATTTAAAAAAAAATCATTCCAACTGTAATTTCTAACCCTGACAGGTTTTTAAAAATACCTTCAGTAACTGTAAAATGCTATTAGCCCCTTAAAGCTCACCAATGCCAAGGTACAAAGCTTTCTGACAGCATTGTTCCCAGAAACATAGCAAGAAGGCTATAAATTTCCACCCTAATTGCTGATGAAAATTCATCCTTTGGGTCACTTGATTATTTTAGGATTGGGCCCAAGGAGCCGTGCTCTGTAGGATCTGATTACCAATGATGACTACTGGCCATCTATTTCTGTTAAACACACAGGATAATGGATGAAGCTATTAATTCTTAACATGTCTATTTTGAACTTTGTATCCTCCCCAAACCATTGACCTTCTTTGCTGGCTATAGAAATGATTAATCAGGAAAAGTTTGTTATCTTTTTAGCAGTTCTTCTAAGTGAGAGAAAGATGGTCTTTGAGTTTCATGTGCCTACTTGTCACCTTAATTATTCCAAATGATTAAAAGCTAAGTATAATATTCCATAAGAACTTGAATTTCAGGTTTGGCAGTTAATATTTATACCAGCCTAGCATAACATATCCTAAAAATTACATATTTTGGAAAAAATAGGTTTTTATTGAAAGATTGTGGAATTCAAATTATAGCAATCAAATAAAACTTTATCATCCTATTAAGTTTTTTATAATGTTTTTGTAATTATTAATTTACTCAATATTTTTTATTTCAAGTGATTTTCCCCTTTTCCTACTTGAGAAAACAAGATGGGAAATATCACAAAATGATTATTTCTTTGCTTCTATATATGTTAATGGTTTTATAAGGGAAATGTGAGTTCATAGTATTTTTCTTACCCAGAACCACATTTAGAAGATGTCCTACATAATCAACATCTTATTTAAAAGGAAATCAATTTTTAAAAAGACACTCTTTAGATTAATGACTGGACACAAACCTTTGGAGACATAGTCTTCTGACCTAACGAGCAATAGATATTTACATGCACACACATACGTGGTTTTAGTATTCCCTCCATTGCATTAAGCATTCCCTTCTTTGCTTAAAGAGCAGGAAACCAGACCACAGCTATTCACCTTTGATGCAGAAATAAACACTAGGAGCACATAACAACGAAAAGCCATAGTCATTCTCCCCAGTGCATTCTGAACCTGCCTGCCTGGCAAAGCCTACCCGTGATGTTAATAGGAACCACATCCGCCTGGACTGTTTGGGCTTGCTGTCGCATCTTCTCTTCTGGTGTTGGCAGGGGAAGTGACTTGGTCCAGTTCGTCTGCGTATTGAGGTCAGAGAAGTCACTTGAGGTTGGCGTTTTAGGTCTCCTGATGGAAACAAGTCTTTCCTCTTCGGATGAAGAAAGAGAACACTGCAAGAAAAAAGAAAGAGGCACAGTGTGTGAATAGCTGGCAGGAAGGCTGAAACATACATTTCTTATTACAAACAATGAGACTGCTTTAAAGGAACCAAAAAGACAAGAGACAGAAACAAAAAGATGGTTCCACCGAAGAACAGAAGTGATGGTTCAACAAAAAGGCCCTCTTGAACGTGGCCCACTCTAAATGTGACTCCCAGCAGCCTCCGTCTGGAAACCGCGAGGACTGCAAAAGGTTTTGCTGACCCACAAAACCTGCTAAGTTTTTCCTGTATTTCCAGTGGTCAGAGAGCTCACAGATTTAGCCTAACACTAGAAGCCCCGAGAATCATCATCATGGCGAGGGCCGTCGGCTTCCATTTTTATTAAAATTTTGTTTTGCTCCAAGTCATTTCTAGCCTCGCTCTTATTTCCTTTAGGCTCTGACCTCAAGGAACATTTCAAAAATGATAGAGCTATTGCTGTTCAACTGTTTGTGCTCTTTTGAAACCATTTATACGGCAAAAATCAGTGTGAAATTGTAAATCACAAGAGCGGGCTGAAGCTCTGCTCTGAGGCTTATCAGAATTCCATGAAAACATTTCTAGCAGTGTCTGTTTTGATACAGATTAACATCCTAACTGAAGGGCCCTTCTTCAATACCTTTCTTTCCGTAACACCTTAAAAGGTGTAAGCCAGAAAGTTGTGTTGGCAAGCATTTTATGACAGACTTCACCATGGCAGCTGTTCCGTGACAAGAAGCTGCAAGGAGTCTAAATGACTGCGGTGTGCTTGGGGACACCAACAGAAGAAGGTCATTGATGTGTGTGGAGAAAGGGAAGTTTGTAATATACAATAAATGCATAAGGACTTCTCTTTAGGTCTAAAGCATTTATACTGAGTTACCACTGATGACCTTTGAAAAAGAATTTTACTTGGGCCAGCAGGTGGCGCTGGACTCCCACATGGTTGACTGCAGTTCAAGTCCCAGACCTGGCAACTTGCTTTCTCACTCCCCGGCTCCCATAACTATAGCAAGTTTAAATGAATAATATTAATAATAAATAAAATAATTCATTCTTTTTTAAGAGGTTTTTGCATTAGGGTGCACATGCTCTCTAGAAAGAGACAGGGTGAGGGAGAAGGTGAGAGGGAAAGTGAGAAATCAGTCCCACGGGGGATGGCCATGCCACAAGCCCTTCTCCTCCATTTTCTTCCTGGGGTCTTGAGCAAGCATGCATACATGCCCAAAATGAGTTTCAAGCCACCAGGTCTGGGACTTGGCCATGTGGGAGTCCAGCGATGTAACTGCTACACCATCTGCTGGCCCAAAATAATTATTAAAAAAAAAAAAAAGTTTTACTGAAGGATAGTCACTGAACCTTCCCAAAGGAACACCTGTGTAACTAGAACCCAGATGAATGCACTTGTCCCCCCAAGTATTCACCTCTACAGAAAAGTAACTGCTGTCCAGATGTCTAACACCACAGCTTTGTTTTGCCTGTATTTGGACTCTGTATAAAAGGAACCGTACTGCCTGTTCTTTTGTGATGTCTGTCTTTCTTTCAACATTATGTCTCGGAGGATTTATCAATTTCTAAAAAGCACGGTTTGGGCCAGCCTCACGTACAACAAATGGTTAAGCCCTGTGGAGATGGGCTGGATCCCATGTGGTTGAACATCACTCAAGATCCAGCCCTGGTGGCTAGAAAAAACATGCTGGACACATGTAAGTGTAAGCCCAAGATCCTGGTGGGATGGAGAAATGGAGAAAAAAGATTGTGACATGACCACAGTCCATTAAGGGATGTTTTCTCTGTGTGTGTGTGTCTCTCTCTCTCTGGTGAGAGCACATGTCTACTGGCAATTGGAGAGGAAAAGCATGCTTTCATGTTTTTCTGGATTCAATCTAAGTTTCTAAGAGTGCACAAGTAAGAAACACACAGAAATGCTTTGGTTAGAAATCTCAAACACAAGAACATCATTATTATTGCTTATTATTAACAAAATTATCTTGCTACAAAATATCTGTACTTATTCTTCAACTATAAGAGTTTCACAAATCTATAATAAACAACATAAAAGCTAATTAAAATGATGTGGTGTTGGGAAAAGGCCCTAGATTAAGAATCCAAAGATCTGAGACTGTTTCTAAACTTTGATGTTTCCTTTGCTGTAAAATGGGGCTGTACTGCCTACCTTCTGTAGCCACCAAGGGACTCTTTGGCCCTCATGAGATGATAAATGTGTAGTTGTGTATGGATGTTAAATATTTTGGATATGGGGGATGGCAGATGGCGTGGTGGTTAGGGTGCTGGACTCTCACATGGCTATGGTTTGAGTCCCGGACTTGGTGGCTTGCTTTCTAGCTTTGACTTTCTCTCTCTCTGGTCAAGTTAAATAATAACAACAACAATAAATGGATTCAAATAAATAATTCCTTTTAAGAATTATTTTTTATTTTAAATTTAGTTATTTATTTATTTTAATTTGACCAGTAACTGAGACAGAGCAGGAAGAGAGAAAGAGAGAGAGGGTGAGAGAGAGGAAAAGTGAAAAAGCAAGCTGCCTGGTTCAGGACTTGAACCACAGCCAGCCACGTGGGAGTCCAGCGCCCTTAACCATCACGCCATCTGCCAGCCCCGATAAATAATTCTTTAAAAAAAAAAACTTGGATATGAAGGCAGTAGTTATATAAATAGACTTTGGAAAAGCAAAATCATCAATTGGCTAGTAGTCATTTTTTTCTTTTACTACAAGGATATCAACTGTAATAAGAGCATTGTGGAAATTAAAATATAAATCATATAATTAGATATTTCACATTTTTGCTTTATATTCTTAATACATAAAACATATAAAATGATCTAGTCTCTTTTCTAACACAAGAAAATATGAAATAATATTCATGAATTAAACTGAGAAATACATTCAGTTTATAAACTGAGCATATGGGGCCAGTCCCATAGTGTAGTGGTTAAGTGCTGTGCAGACGAAGCCGGATCTCACATGGCCAACTGGGGTTCAAGTCCCAGCCCAGTTAGCTTTGTGCTGGGCGTGTGTACACAGGATTCTGACAGGATGGAGAACTGGAGGAAGGGGCACTGCAGCATGACTGAGCCCCACTGGTTAAGAAGGAGATTCTCTCTCTCTGCTCCTCTCTGGTATGCATGCAAGCACCCTCTAGCATTTAAACATGAAAGTTTAAACTGGCATAAGGTACTGGCATCTTGTTATGATATTAAATTACTATATCCACTCATATTTGATCTGATTCTGATTAAAGTAGTTACAACTCACACAGATCCTTGAAAGACAAACGAAGGGATTTTTCCTTTAGCCAAACCACACATAATTGACACCAATCAACTGTTTCTAGACTCTCTGCAGTTGTGACAGTCTTGCTAAGTTTAACTTACAATATATATTCTCTACCCTTAAGGTGCTGGTACATATACAGATATCTAAGTGCATTAACATTTATTATATTTGAGAATTTCAGGACCAGCAGTTAGCGTAATGGCTATGTCGCTGGACTCCCACGTAAACCGTGGTTTGCGTCCCGGACCTGGTGGCTTAAACTCACGCCGGGCATGTGTGCATGCGTGCCCAAGATCCCGAGAGGAAAATGGAGGAGAAGGGATTGTGGTGTGGCCATCCCTCCTGGGGAGTGATTTCTCGCTTTCTATCTCTCTGTCTGGCGAGCACACGCGCCCTATAGCAAAAACCTCTAAAAAAAAAAAAAAGAGAGAATTTCATGGCAGTTTGGGTAAAGGCCACATGTGTAAGGCTGAATCTCAATTTAGTAAGTTAGGTTACTCCAATTTTCCAATATACATACGTGCACAGAAATAAATTCTCAGGGACCTTGAAATACAGTCTAAGTTTTGAAGGCAATAAGAAGCAAATCCTAAATAAAAATGCTTTTTTAAAAAATTAAGCTTCAGGGACCAGCAGTTAGCATAATGGCTATGTCGCTGGACTCCCATGTAGCCGGCCGCGGTTCGCATCCCAGACCCGGTGGCTTAAAACTCACGCCGGGCACGTGTGCGTGCGTGCGTGCCCAAGATCCTGAGAGGAGAATGGAGGAGAAGGGATTGCGGCATGGCCATCCCCCAGGGGGTAATTTCTCGCTTTCTATCTCTCTGTCTCTCTCTGTCTTTCTGGTGAGTGCACGTGCCCTGTAGCAAAATCCTCTCCAAAAAAAAAAAAAAAAAAAATTAAGCTTCAGGGAGATGGAGAATAATACACCGACAACTGTGGTGAGGGCTCCCTCTTCTGTGTGACGTCTGTCCACCAGGGAGCAGGGTGCAGACCTCTAAGTATCTCAGTGGTGTTCATCAGCCCCACTAACCTACTTTCTGACTGACTGATAGTGTCAGAATCGATAGCTCTCACAATGAAACAGCACTCATGTCCCCGTAGCCTCCAGCCTCCGTTGCCATGGGGTGATCACCAGGGATTGCTCCAGTATGACAACAACAAAGAGAATCCATTTTATCCAGTGCTCCTTTTTCTTGCAAAAGCATTTCCCAGACTAACAGGGCACAGATAAAGTTATATGCAAATGTAACTATTATATACTTCCTCAATCTGCTAATGAGAACAAAATCACCGCAGCTCAATGGCAGCACATACCATCACTGCTCCATTAAGACGGCCTGGTGGGGCAAGATGGTGGCACAGCCATGTCACAACTGGACTCACGTGGGAAGTCCCTGATTTGTGCCTCCTGCTCATGCTGGGCATGTATACATGTGCCCAACTGGGTGGGTGAAGCTGGGGGACGAGTCACAACACGAGGACTCTATTGGGGTGCCTTTCTGTTTATCTTTCTCTCAGAAGAAATAAAATACACTTTAAAAAATAAGATGGATACAGTAATGCTCTGGATTATTATATTAGTTTTTTTATACACACACACACACACACACACATATCTATACACATAGATACATAATAGATACGTGTGTGTGTGTTTCTTTCTCTCTCTTTCTCTCTCTCCCTCTCCACACACACACACACACACACACACACACGCACACGCACACGTACACGCACACAGGTCAGAAGGTGGTGCGGTAGTCACAGTACTGGATCCCACATGGCTGATTTCATATTCAAGTCCCAGACCCAGCAGCTTGAAAAACATTCCAGGTGCCATGTGGAGTGCCCAAAAATCTCAGAAGGGGGATGGGGAAGGAATTGTGGAGTGACCATCTCCCCACTGGGGGTTATTTTTCACTTTCCCTCTCTCTCTGTCTCTCTCCAGCAACCATATATGCCCTATAGCAAAAACCTATTTTAAAAATAATACCAACATGCTACATCCTTAGAAACCCAAAATTTACTATTGATACTAATTCCTATGAGTTTGCTGGGCAAGACAAGAAATGAAACCATTAAATATTTAAGAACATTCAAGATCAGAAGTTTTAAAATCTGGGGCTAGCAGGTGGCGTGGTGGTTGAGGCATTGGACTCCCACACCCCCTTCCCCATGAGTGTCTCTCTCTGGCCAAATTAAAATAAATGAATAAACAGGGGCCAGTAGGTGGTATGGTGGTTAAGGGTGCTTGAATCCCGCATGGCTGACCATGGTTGGAATCCAGGACCTAGAGGCTTGCTTTCTCACTGTCCCTCTCTCTATCTCACTCTGTTCCTCTCTGGTCAAATTCAAACAAACAAACAAATAAACAAATCAGTTTACAGCAAATGCAATCTTCCACACTAGCTTACTTTTTAAAAAAATTTGGTCTAGATATTTTATACCCAGTATAATCAATTTTGAAATAATTTTTTGGGGGGACCAGCAGGTGGTGTAACGGTTATGTTGCTGGACGCCCACGTAGTCAATCATGGTTTGAGTCCCAGACCCAGTGGCTTAAAACTCACACCAGGCACGTGCACATGTGCCCAAAATCCCTAGAGGAGAATGGAGAAGGGATTGCATGTAGCAATCCCCCCAGGGAGTGATTTCTCACTTTCTGTCTCCCTGTCTCCCTCTGTCTCTCTGATGAGTGCATGCACGATATAGCATAAAATCTCTCTCTCTCTCTCTCAAAAAAGGGAAATATATACATTTATATTCATTGTTTATATTTAATCACCATACACCTTTACAGTGTATGGTGTTTTAATGATTTTTTATTTATTTATTTTTTTGAGAGGATGGCCATGCCACAATCCCTTCTCTGCCATTCTCTTCTCAGGATTTTGGGTACACACACACACACACACACGCACCCTGCATGAGTTTTAAGCCACTGGGTCCAGGACTCGAACTGTGGTCGACTATGTGGGAGTCCAGAGATGTAACCATTTCACCATCTGCTGGTCCCCTACTCCACCTCTTCTAACAGTCTATTTTTCACACAGAAGCCAAAGAGATCCTTATACAATGTATTGTAGATCTTATTGGTCCTCTGATCAACCCTCCAAAGTCCTGACTGTGACCTATAAGATCTCATGTGATCTACCAACTGGCCGATTGTTCTGACTGTTCTCTTACGTATTCTACTCCAGTCACACTGCTCTCTTACATATTCTACTCCAGTCACACTGTCCTCCATGCTGCTCTGTGTATATTCCACGTACGCTCCTGCCTCAGGGCCTTTGCACTTGCTGTGCTAAAATGCACTTCCTGTAGACACCCACATAGGCAGCACCTTCTTATCTTCAGGTATTAACTCAAGAGTTAACATATATCTTGCTGATTTATCTTATGTGCATCTCCCACAAGAATACAAGTTCCATGAGGTTTTAAATCAAAATTGCATAGAAAACTGTATCAAAATCTTAGCTAAACAAAAGTATAGTAAGTAATTGCTATAGAATGTGCCTTGGGTTGAGGACTTTATAAAAACTGTTATGTCATTTAATTTTTATAGAATATGTCTTGTTTAATAAGGATATAGAAGCCAGCAAGTGGCATAGTGGTTAAGGCACTGAACTCCCACATGACCAAACAAGGTTCGAGTCCCAGACCCAGTGACTTAAAACTCACAACAAGCAAACAAATAAATAAATGTAAAAAAATAAATAAATAAAAATATGGGACCAGCAGTTGGTGTAATGGCTGTGTCACTGGACTCCCACGTAGTCAACTGCAGTTCAAGTCCCAGATCCAGTGGCTTAAACTCACGCTGGGCATATGTGCATGCGTGCCCAAAATCTCAAGAGGAAAATGGGGGAGAAGGGATTGCAGTGTGGCCATCCCCCTGGGGGGTTATTTCTCGCTTTCTGTCTCTCTGTCTCTCTCTGTCTTTCTGGCAAGCGTACACACCCTATAGCAAAAACCTCTCCAAATAAATAAGGAAATAAATAAATAAATAAGGAAATAGATAGATAGATAGATAGATAGATAAGGAAATGGAGGTTTAGAGGAATAATAACTTCTCTTTTTGAAAGTTTACAAGTGACCAGCTGGAATTAGACCCCAGACCTGACTCTAAAGTCTCCACTGTGAAATAGTATAAAATAACAACTTGGCATTATTTATAATAAATTATTAGGCCTCTATTGTAAAAATTCAGTCTTCTTACATTTCCCTAAAAGCCTGCAGGGTGGTTTAGTAGAGTGAAAACCAGTGTCACCAGCACCCTGCCTCTGCCATTTTCCAGCCGTCCGTGAGGGCACTCCCAGGCTCTGTCTCTCCCATGTAGAGCACAGAATGCCCCAGGGAGTGCTGCCATGCTCCACGCTAACAGAATCCTCCAATATGGGGTGACTTACTTTCCTTTTCCAATACGGTGTTTAAAATTGTTTTACTTCCAAAGCTGAAATGCAGTCTTTTAGACATGCCAATGGCTCAATAATGTTCACCAGCACCCCTTACCCTGGTCCTGGAAAGAATGGGACAAATGGGACAGAAACCATGACTATATCAAATCATTTCATTTAGAAAGGAAGATCAGTGACCCCAGAGTCATTTTGTGGCTCTCGATATGGCAAGACTTGCACGTTGGAGACCACTAGGTCCCAACAGATGCTTGCTGGGGCCTGGAATACGGTTTCCTTAGCAGAACAGCCAAATGACCCCAAAGTGGCCTTAACTCTGGAGCATAGGTTAGCCCAGTCATTTTGATTTTGGTTTTGCTTGGTTTTTAAAAAATTAGAAAAGCAAATTGCCATTCATTTAACAATTATTACTTGAAAATAGAATAGATAAAACTATATAGACATTTTTAAGACCACACCAACATACATTCCAGTTCTTCTTAGGGAACACTTAGTCTAGTGTTTTTCCTCCCAGAATTAAATCTCTCTTCTGTTCACTATTAGTTTTCATGACCCTATATAGTTTTATGAGTTGCCAAAACTTCTGCAGTCTTTCTGGCTATATGCTCTGCCTTCAGTACACTAAGACATAAGACACCCTGATTTTATTTTAATTTTTTAAAGAATTATTTTATTTAACTTTATTTATGTATTCATTTATTTTAATTTGACCAGAGAGGAACAGAGCAAGAAAGAGAGAAATTGGGAAAATGAGAAAGGAAGCCACCGGGTCCGGGACTTGAACCACAGTTAGCCATGTTGGAGTTCAGCGCCCTTAATCAGCATGAGACCTGCCAGCCCCAGACACCCTGACTTTAATCTTGTTCTCTCTATATTCTCTCCTCTACCCACCCGGAACCAATAGCAGAAAAAGAGATGGTGGGAAGGAATCCACACACAAGCACAGACCATGGCCCTCCTAGCAACCTGGGGATGTCTAGGTGGTTTCCACAATCATGCTATTAAATAACTTCAATGGTGTGTTTTCTCCTATTCAATGTATCAGTGCCTTTGCCACAAACCTTTATCAAGAACTCTAAACTTCCTGGGAACCAGCGGTTAGCGTAATGGCTATGTCGCTGGACTCCCACGTAGTCAACCGCGGTTTGCCTCCTGGACCCGGTGGCTTAAAACTCACGCCGGGCACGTGTGCATGCGTGCCCAAGATCCCAAGAGGAGAATGGAGGAGAAGGGATTGCGGCATGGCCATCCCCCCTGGGGGGGTGATTTCTCGCTTTCTGTCTCTATGTCTCTCTCTGTCTGTCTGGCAAGTGCACGCGCCCTATAGCAAAAATCTCTCAAAAAAAAAAAAAAAAAAAAACCAGAAAAAAAAAGAACTCTAAACTTTCTTAATACATACATCTGAAACATCCTAGATTGTAACTATCCCATATTAAGTGACCTTTACCTTAAAACAATGAAAATACAGTCATACATCACATAGCAACACTGTAGTCAACCACAAACTGCACGTACCATGGTGGTCTCATAAGATTATAATAGGCTATACCCTGTAGCTTAGGTGTGTAGTAGGCTATATTATCCATCGAACCCTCTATGATGTTTGCATAACCAAAAACACCTAACAATGAATTTCTCAGAATGTATGCCCATCATTAAGCAACACATGATTGTACTTAATTAATTAGAACATTAACAAATGGGGTGCCAGCAGGTGGCATGATGGTTGAGGTGCTGTATTCCCATATGGCTGACCATGATTTGTATCCCAAACCTGGTGGCTTGAAAATCATAACAAATAAACAGATAAATAAATAAATAAATGCTAAAAGAAAAACAAAAAAAGAACATAAGTGATTAAGCTGATATAGTGACTTCTGTTTTTAATTTTTGTAATATCACTACTTGTATGTACAAAGTATAAAATATAACACAATGGATGTTCGAAAACTCACTTGAATGAGTGAGTCCATGTCCAGTTCGTGATTGAAAATATTGCTAATAACCTGCATCTACCTCCATGTCCCTCCCCGATTTCCTGATTTTATTAATATCTTCCTCATTCTCCACAGGTAACCACTAACCTTTATTTCTTGTTATATTGGTGTGTGTGTGTGTACGTGTGTGTGTGTGTGTGTGTGTGTGTGTGTGTGTTTAAATAAATGATAAGTCTCTGTTTGGATTTGCTTTGACTTTTGAAAGTAAAGGAAGCCTTTTAGTACAGTAGTTAAGGTCTCTGCATCAGGGGCTGGGTCCCACATGGCTGACTATGGTTTGAGTCCCATTCCAGAAAGCTTGAAAAACACATCAGGAGTGACGAGCAGATGGCATAGCAGTTACATTGCTGGATTCCCACATGGCCAACCGCAGTTCAAATCCTGGACCTGGAGGCTTGAAACTCACACCAGGTGTGTGTGCGTGCGTGACCAAAATCCTGAGAAGAGAATGGAAAAGGGATTGCGGTGTGGTCCTCCCTGCTAGGGGGTGATTTCTTGCTTTCTGTCTCTCTGTCTTTCTTTATCTCTCCGGCAAGTGCATGTACCCTATAGCAAAAATCTCTCTAAAAAAAAAGAAAAGAAAAACATATCAGGAACATCCAGGTGTGTGTCCAAAATCCTTTCAGGAAGGATGGATGGAGGAAAGACTGTAGCACGACCATGCCCTGTTGTAGGGTTTTCTCTCTCTCTCTCTGGTGAGCACACATACGATCTGACAACTAAAAAATTAATATCATTCCACTTGTAATTTTTTTTTTTTACTTACCATTATGTTTCTAAGACATATCTATATAGTCAGGTGAATGTATAATTCATTCATCTCTCTGGGGTACACTTTCCAATCCAGTTCTATTCTATTAGATATATCTATCTAGTCTATTAGATAGATAGAACAGTACCCATTCTATCTAGGTAGATAGAACTCTATCTATCTAATCTATCTTCCTACTTACTTATCTACCTCCTTAGCTATGATAGAAAGCGCACATGAGTGAGAGAGCCTTGAGAAGCACCCTCCACAGGTCCCAGTCAGGCCACGATCCTTTCCTCCACTGCCAGAACCCTGGGCACACACATGCACCCAGGTGTGTTTGCAGGCCGACTGAGTTGGGACTCGAACCACGCTTGACATATAGCTTCTACCTCTGCAGTCTGTGTGCTATGGACTGCACACACAGGCTGGCCTCCCCATTCTTTCACTGATAGAAAACTGGGTTGTGAAGATGTTCTTTGTATTATCTAAACACCTCAGAACTCCTCATGAGAGAGTGGTTAGGAGAAGCGGGTGTTGCAGAGGCTGGACTTCCCACATATTCTTACTGAAAGGAAACCGCAGGCTTTGCAGTCGTAGACCTAGGTTTAAGTTCTCATTTCACTCGTGGGGACAGCAGACATATTCACTACCTTGAAATGTGGTGATGGCCTTGTGTATACACATATGTCAACACTTACTGAGTTTTACACTTTAAATATATGTAGTTTATTTTATTTATTTATTTATTTTTTTGAGAGGTTTTTTTGCTATAGGGCGCATGCACTCGCCAGACAGACAGAGAGAGACAGAGAGACAGAAAGCGAGAAATTACCTCCAGAGGGGATGGCCACGCCGCAATCCCTTCTCCTCCATTCTCCTCTCGGGATCTTGGGCACGCACGCACACGTGCCCGGCGTGAGTTTAAGCAACCAGGTCCGGGACGCGAACCGTGGTCGACTACGTGGGAGTCCAGCGACATAGCCATTACGCTAACTGCTGGTCCCAATATGTAGTTTATTTTATATGAAACGCACCTTAATAAAGCTGTTTTAAGAGGGAGAAAGACCTTTTTGTACTTAGAATCTATGTGATGACAAGTGGCCTAAACTGAGACATGTTCTCCTCATCCAGGAGATGGGCATAATCAAAGTTGCCCTGCTGGCTGCCATAAATACTGAATATTTTCACATGCAGCACTGAGACAGAGACCGAGGAGACAGGGATGCTGTCCTCCCTTCTAGAAGAGAAGGCAGATATAAACGGAGCCTGATTACAGCGGGATGTGGACAAGAAAACTAGACCAGGTCACTGGAAACACGCTCACCAGTGCACACGCATAAAGGCCTGGGAAGGACAGCCCCCACTTTCTCATCCTTCCCGGACTGGTGCAGAGTAACGGGGTGACCATGAATTGCAGAGGAATGAGCACATGACCAGTACTGACTCCTTTGTGTTTCCATCTAGAAGTACTCACACAGAGACCTGGTTACAAGTGATTGCGTTTAGAGCCATCATTTCTGGACTGTAAGCCTCCCTAGGCCAGGGACTGGGTCTGTATACTGAGACTAAGCAGCACTTAAACATCATTGGCAGAGAAAAAAAAAATGAATGAATGCCAGACAAATTGGAAATAGAATGAGAGATAAAAACAGGCAGAATGAGAAAAAATTGGGATAATTTAGTAATCCCACCCTTATATTTAATTAATATGGTACAATGAAAAGTAATGAATTGCAACCTGCGTTCAGACCCTCTCGATGCATTCTAACCATGTGATCTTTGGAGTCACTTCCTATTTCCGTGTCTGTATCCAGATCATTAAGGTGATGCTAATAACTATTAAAATTCCTATTTTGCAGAGTTTCTTGTGGAAAATGAAAGTCCTGGAAGTATTCTAAAGTGTCCTACTGTTATTATGATGTTAGTAACAGGATGCCCACTGGTATTTCCACATACGATAACCTGAAGGCCACAGTAGATAATAATAAATATAATTAAATAAATACTTCCTAAAAAAAAAAAAGAAAGAAAGAAAGAAAGAAACTTCCTAGCAGCTGCTGAAACCTCTCAGGTTTACTGCTTTAGGTGGGAAATTCTATGTGGGTGGAATAAGAGACAGGATGATTGGGACAGTGGCCAAACTTTCATAAAAACAGACATTGTCTATTGAGTCATTTTCTTTGAAGTCTGTTTTAAAGAACCAGGCAGTTGAATGACCCTGGTCCCCATCACCTGAGCGCACACTACGTATAGACACGGTGCTGAGGGTTTGACAAACATTCATTTACTGCACCCTCACAACAACCCTCCCAGACAGGTAGAGTTACCATGTAATTTATTATCCAAACCAGACTGCCTTTGAGAGAGAAGAGGTGCTATTAATAATGACACGGGATAGCAGCTGTCAACCAGGGCTGTCCTGAGCACACCAGAACACATGGCTCATATCTCTTCACAGCTGAGGAACCTGAAGCTTACAGAGAGAGAAACAAGTTACCCAAAGCCACTCGGCCTGGACAGGTGGGGAACTGCCCCAAACCTGTACTCTCCAGCATCATGTCATATAGCCCCCCCGTGCTCAGTCACACCAGCAAGCCAACTACATTTTTTTTTTTTTTTGGAGAGGTTTTTTGCTATAGGGCGCGTGCACTCACCAGAAAGACAGAGAGACAGAGAGACAGAAAGCGAGAAATCACCCTCCAGGGGGGATGGCCACGCCGCAATCCCTTCTCCTCCATTCTCCTCTCAGGATCTTGGGCACTCACACACATGTGCCTGGCGTGAGTTTAAGCCACCGGGTCTGGGACTCAAACTGCAGTCAACTACATGGGAGTTCAGCGACATAGCCATTACACTAACTGCTGGTCCCGTTGACTACAATTTCTTTTCTTCAAAGTCCTCCTTCAATTTAATAGTTTCTATCAACCAAGTCTAAAATAGAATCTGAGGTGCCAAGGTAAAAAAAAAAAATACCAGGAAATAGAAAAAAGATTTCAGTTTCCATCACTACCATAAAGCCGACCATTTATTGCCAAAATCCCAGTCTAATTCACCTCTCGGGGAGTGAATTTTACACAAGAGATTGAGTAACTCATGACTGACATCCTTTCTGCTGAGACAATGGGGCCTCTGTGACTGTTTCCCAGATTCAGTGAACACAGCATCAAATATAACCTCTGACAATGGCGCTTGGAGAAATTCCCTATCAACTACAGGAAGTATTTTGGCACCTATGAACTGAACCCCCTTCAAACATTTGAATAACAACCTCTTTGGTAGGACCCGAGATACACTGAAAAGTGAAGGAAAAAAATGTCAAGATTAGAACAAAAAGCAAAAAAAAAAAAAAAAAAAAAAAAGGACAAAAAGCAGTGACTTACTCTTTGATTTCACAGCTGAATTAAAAGGTATTTTCTGGAATCTCTAAATCCCTACAGCATTTTTCATGCAGCATATTTACTATTTAAATGATACACAGAACATAAACAATTAGAAATACCTTAAACATTGTGTTTCTTACAGTATACACTACATTAGCATCTTGAATATCAAAGATATGTGTGGATTACATTAGCAAAATATCTTTTTACTATTAACACCTTGTAGAGTCCTACATGGCAAATGTTTTGCATTACAGTCATTAGAATAATTATTCTAGAACAATTAGCTGGAATTACCAAAATAGATGTCCCTTGGGTTCACTTTTCTAATGTGTATGTCCTGACCTTTTGTCTTACTAGAACTCTCATTTTAGAAGAGTATGTCTACCCTAAGCACAAAATAGATGCTAATATTTATTGAATGCAAATCAGATGCTTTTCATTATAAATAGCACTTTTTTTCAGGAGGGAAGAGTTTTTTTTGTTTGTTTGTTTGTTTTGTTTGTTTGTTTGTTTGTTTTTGCTATAGGGTGCGTGCGCTTGCCAGAAAGACTACAAAGATAGAAAGTGAAAAATCACTCCCCAGGGACGATGGCCACACCACAATCCCTTCTCCTCCATTCTCCTCTCAGGATCTCAGGCATGTACGAGCAGTTGCCCGGCATGAGTTTAAGCCACCAGGTCCAGGACTCAAACCATGGTTGACTACATGGGAATCCAGCGACATAGCCATTACGCCAACTGCTGGTCCCTATAAACACCACTATTAGTGTCAGATCGTTTGTAGCCTAAGCATTTGTTAACTCATGTGTCCCTTTTCAAAAACCCACTGCTCTCTTCATCATGTCCTTACCTTCAATATCCCTAGGAAATATAAAAGAAAAGGGAAGTTTTCCTCCCAAGTGCCTTCTATACACTTTACATTTAAAATGATTGCAGCTGTTAGTAACTTTAAGAACATGAATTGCAGTGAGGGCTCTTGTCTTAACACAGAAGACCAAGCTCCCGTCTTGAAGCCTCTTCAATGGCTACTGGATTCCCACCTGATTTCAAATGCCAGCTTGACGATACACTAAATCCCATGAAAATGTGGGTCTCTTTCTAAGCTTAACATTCTGCTGTTAATTCTATCCTACTGGTCTCTCCATTCAGGTATCACCCTGCAGAATTCCTGACTTTTCATGGTCATACCTGCTGAAGGCAGTTCCTCCTCACTGTTGTATTCTACAGCTTTCTAAGCCATGAACCTTAGATTTCTTTCTCTATCCTCCCCTTCCTTTTCCCACCCCTGCAAAATAACCCCAAACCAAAACCAAAGAAACCTACTCCCCAGTTTATTGGTACTGGGTTAATTTTATAAATTAACTTGGGCAGAACTGACAACTTTTTGATATTGAGTCTTTTTTGGGGGAGAGGTTTTTTGCTATAGAGCTCATGCACTCACTAGAAAGACAGAGACAGAGAGACAGAAAGCAAGAAATCACCCTCCCAGGGGGGATGGAACAGTTCCAACAGTCGGATTTCCTTGTTCTTTGAAATCTTTGGAAGAACATCCCCTCCCCACCAAGACCATCTGGGCTTGGTGGTGTTTCTTTCTTTCTTTCTCTCTCTTTCTTTCTTTCTTTCTTTCTTTCTTTTGGGCAGGGGAAGCCTGTTTTGTTTTTATGTTTTATATGTTTTTATGGCAATCACCCTGGTAATATATTCTCTGTTCCAGGTCACGTTTGATATATTATGTAAGTTAGAAAATCAGTTTCAAAATTATGTGTATAAATTTTATTCCTAATCATAAAATTCTTTGCTTAAAAATGCATTGGTGGTTTGCTATTAGCCATGTGATCACTCCATCTCCTTCACTCAGCACTCTGTAATCCCACCTCTGCCTCCTTCTCCCAGAATTCCTGTTGTCAGAGCAACTCAGTATCCACAGAGTTGCTCCACCTGACACCTGGGCTGATCCTGCACAGCCTCACTTCCAACTGGCCTCAGCCACCTCCTCTCACAGGCACACACCCTGCTCTGGTTGCTGCAGGATACCTGGACTGATTCTGGAGGTGGCTCAAAGTTGCTAATCCTGCAGAGTTTGCTGAAGGTGTGAGAAAAAGAAGAGAACCAAGAATATGCCCCACGTTTTTGACTTGAACAATGGTAGAATGGAATTACGGTTGGCTGAATTAGGGAATCTAGGAATGGAGCAGGTATTTTTTGGAAGAGAGATATGAAAATCATGCATTTGAATTTAGCCAAGTTTGAGATACCTATAAGACATGCAAGTGGAGATAGACAGTAAGCAGATAAATGCTGAGTCTGGACTAGAGATAAAAATTTTAAAGACTTCAATGCATGGAATTTAAATCTGTGGAAATTGATGGACTTGCTGAGGGGTGGGTCTGTTATGGAGGAGCAGAACTATAAGATTTGAGCCCCCAGGTTACATCAAAATTAGAGATGGGGGAAATGCAACATCTTACAAATGACCAAGAAGCAATGTCCACTGAAGGAGGAGGAAAACAAGGAGTGTGTGGTGCCAAGAAAGCCAAGTAGAGCAAGCACTCTTAGAAGAGAAGAATGAACAATGTCAAAGGCTGTGGAGAGGCTGAGTAAGGTGAGGTCCAAGAGTTAATTATTACATAGGGCAAAGGTGGAGGTGACTGGTAGATTTAACAAGAGTAGTTTCAGTAGGGTACTGGGAATAACGGTTTGCTTAGAGGGGTTTCAAAAGAGATTGCGAGGGAAGGCAGTGGAGACAGTAAGTCTAGACAGTTCTTTGGAGCAGTTTTATAATAAAGAAGAACTGAACAAATGTGGTAGGAGCTGGAGGGGAATAGAAGGTCAAAGGAGGGTTTCATCAAGATGGAAGAAAATACAGCACAACTGTATAGAGAGGTTACAATGTAATCAATATAGAAAATTGATTAGTCTGAAGCCAGGGGAGATTGAAAGTATGATGTCTTTGAAAGGTTGGCCTTGTTCGCTTCATTGGAAATCTACTAAGCGCCTACTCCGTGAACTTAGGATGCAACAGCGCAGAAAAGGAGTAAGGACTGTGCACCCTGGAGTACAGAGGAGAAAAGGTTTGGTGTGAAATGTATGATTTCTGATTGCTTTGGTTTTCCTACTGTAGTAAATATTAAAGGCCGGATCAGAGAAGGAAGCAGGGAAAGCTGTATTTGGAGATTTGAGAAGGTGTGAAAAGTTATTGAGAAGAGTGAAAGAATGAACAGATGAATCAACATATTGGATAGTCAGAAAAGCCATGATGCATTTTAGCATAGAAAAACACAGAAAAATACGTCCTGACTTTTCTGATGACCCAATAGTACGACTGCTGGGCAGCACTTCAGGCTTCAGCTCGTGTGTGCACAGAGACTAGCAAACGTAACCTGTTTTTCCTCAGCCTTGTTTAGCTGATCAGGCTTTCGTACAGAGCAGGGGAGGAGTTCAATCAAACTGAAATTGGAATTTTGCCAGGAAAGTGGCAGGGAAAGGGCCTGCACGGTTCAATATATGCAAAGAGGTAAATACAAGGTATGTCATGAACTGTAACACCAGCTGTGGATGGATAAGTGAGGGCCTAAAGAGGGTATTGCCAATGGACTAGAATTTCTTGGTGCTGGGGGGGAGGTATCAAGTAATTTTTGCAATGGCGTTCTAGAGTAATCAAGTTGGAAAAGTAAATGGGGTCATCCCTGACCCTTTTCTTTTTCTTATAACTTAAGCAAATCCTGTAGGATCCACTTTCAAAATAAACTTAGCATCTCCACCATCATCACCCTAGTCCCAGCCACCTTTCATCTGCCTTTCTTGCCTGGATTACTGCGATCACTTCCTATCATGTCTCTGCTTCTGTCTTCAGCTCTCCATGGTCTCATCATACAACGGTCGTGCACTGCACAGACTGCATTCAACAGGAGCTCAGATCGTGCTATTTCCCCGCGGCTTCTCCTTGACTCCCATCTCACCCAGGAGCAAAATCCAAAGTTCTTCCCAAGGTCAATTAGGTCCTATGTGTGCTGGGTCTTGGTCCTCCTGCCCAGAGTCATCATTACGTCTCTTCCCCTTACTCAGTTCCCATGGGCTCTGGTCTCTGGCTCCTCCTCTCACAGGATAACCACATGATGGTCTCCTGGCCTTTGCACTCATTAGCTCTGGTTCTTGGAAAACTCTTCCTCACGGCACTCCCATAGGATGTTTTTAACCTTCACCCCAAGATCTGCTCAGAGAGGGTATCTTTCCTGGATGCCCAATGTAAAACGGCAGCCCTATCTCTTTCACTGTTTGATTTATCTTACTCTCGATCACAAATTTGCTCAGTAAGGCCTATCTTTTTTCTTTCTTTCTTTTTTTTTTTTTTTAAAAAAAAAGAGGCAGGACCTTGTGATGTTGCCTAAACCAGCCTTCCAACTAGCTGGGTTTATAGGAGCAAGCCATTAGGCCAACTAGGCCAATCTTTTTCATTTGAAGTTATGACTGACAACCCCTCTGATTTATTTTACTCCAGAGCACAGTGCACTTTCTAATATGGCAAAATGCTTATTTCTTCTTAGTGCCTCCCCAGGAAATCAAAGCTCCTTCGAGGGCAGGGACTTGTGTTTGACTCACTTAGAATGAATAGTCCTGACAGAGGAGATCCTCAATAAATACTCATTTTACAAATGAACTGTAATTCTGTGCTTAAATGTGTTTCTTTTTTTGAGAAAAAGGTTGAGGAAGAAAAAGGAACATGTCTGAGTCCCAGATGACTGTCACTGATGGGTGCACGAGTACATCATCATGACCAAGTAAATGGTAGCAAAGGTCTCAAAGATCAATAAAAACTTCCGGTTCAGGGCGAACATTACCTCAGCAGGAATTACTCAATAGAAGGCGGCTGAATGGATGAGTCAACTAAGCAGCCAGTCGTGTACTAAGTACACTGGGGCAGGGTGGGGGAGCACACAGAAATGAAGCCCTCACTACGGCTTGAAGATGTTCACCTGCAAGTTAAGGAGGGACCAGTAAGGCATGGTAGGAAAGCCCAAGAGCTGCAGCATTTATTTCCCAAATACACTGCAGGAGCTTTGTTGCCCAAAATCCCCAAAAGGAGAACGAAAGATAAGGGATTGTAGTATCACCATTCCTCCTGAGGAATGATATCTCACTTTCTCTCTCTCTCTCTCTCTCTGTCTCTGTCTCTGTCCCTGGCAGGAACACATGCTGTAGAGCAAAGAAAGAAAGACAGAAAGAAAAAGAGGGGCCAGCAGGTGGTGTAGTGGTTAAGGTTCAAGTCCTGGACTTGGCAGCTTGAAATGCAATGTGGGTGCCCAAAATCAGCGGAGGAGAACGGAGAAGGGACTGCATGTGACCATTCCTCCCCTCAAGGAGTTATTTACTGCTTTATGTTTCTCTGTCTCTCTGGTGAGTGCACGTATCCTATAGCAAAAATCTCTCTCTTAAAAAAAAAAAAAAGGTTTCCTTTAAGTATAGTAGCAATATATTCCAAGAGTTTCAAAATAGTTTTGACCAAGAACAAGAATGAACCTGAAATTTTCAGATCACAAAAGTAACAAAACTAGGCCAAGATTGAAAACATCTGAGTGCTGTTTTTGAGAACTCAGGTATGGAATGGCCGTAAGGACAAACACTACGCTCCAACCTATAACACAGGTCTATAAGGAGCCCGAAAACCAACCCCACCTCTATACACACACAGGAGGCTCTACCCTGCTCTGACTCCTGCTTTACGTGAGGACTATGTGGACACCCAGGAGATCTGAGAAGGGTCCCCTGGGTTTCTTGTTTGGTTTGGAAGGGCCAGCACTACCAAATTGCACAGGTACTCATTATGGAAATATTCATGTTTACCGGGACACATCATGTCATATTACATCATACAAAGGATGACATTTATGTATATTCCTTCACAGAAGATCAGTATCGGACATGGTGGTTATCAGGCCAACAGTGCAGTTCCAGTCCCAGACCAGCAGCTTGAAGAACATACTGGGTGTGTATGTGTGCATGCCTAAAAACCTGAAAGGAGAGGGAAGTAAAGAAGGGATTGAGATGTGACCACTCCCTGTGGAGTGGGGGCCATTTCTCACTGCCCTCCCCTGCTTTCTCTCTCTGGCAAGTACACACGCCCTCTGGCAAATAAAATAAATCCTTGCCTACTGACTTATTTCCAACATGATGGAAGCATTGTATTCTCAGGGCCCACCCTCTCTCATGCGCATTTGGGAGAGGGCTGCTCAGAGGTAGGGTTCACGGTGGTCATGGCACACCACTGTAGAAACTAGTCCCTGGGGGCTTAACTGCCCTCAGAATTGAGCACCGTGTTAAGTAAAGAACTAAGTGAGAATTTAGAAAGTGTTTTTGGAATATTTTAGGATGCTGTCATGATAAAGCCAACTTGCCACCAGGGTACCTCTGACTTCTGGATACTCACAACTCGCGCAAGCATGAGCCACTCAGAAACCATCTGTCTCTTCTTCCTTCTGTGAGCATCAGCGCGAGCGTGACGTTTACCCTGCCGATGGAAATCTCACTATACATACAATGCGCCTTCTGGTTTTCATTTTCCTTACTCGTGTCAATAAGAGAAAAATACAAGTCTTCAAAACTAAAGATCAGATCAGCTTTTAAATGGGTACTTTTCCCATTATTAAGAAATCTTGTATTATTTTAGAGTCTCAAAGGACTAAGCTAATATGCCAAAATATCTTTAAAGAAATAGGAAAAATACTCTGTGATAAAATCTGGGTGGACTGTTTGTTACCATTTCTGGACATGTTTTTCTCAGTAATGCAACAGAGATATGGAGTTTTTTGGATAAGAAGCAGAGTTTTACAAAAATTACAATAATGTGCTATTGTTCTATATATTTTATTATCTGGTATCCTGAACATGTTCAAGTTTGAAGTAGGAAAACAATACTTCTCATGAGGCTGAGAAACTCAGTACCATTACTCAGAGTGCCAAGGACATCGTGGGACAAAAAACAAAAATCTGGATAAGGAGGGAGGAAGTGGGGAGCCGCTGATCAAAGGACATAAAATCTCAGAGAGGAGGAATAAGATTTAGGATCGATTGCATAACAAGGTGACTACAATCAATAATAACGTATTACAAATTTCAGAATAACATGAGTCCATTTTAAATGCCTTACCATAAAAAATAATAGGTAAACATGGGACCAGCAGTTGGCACAATGACTATGTCACTGGACTCCCATGTAGTCAACCATAGTTCGATTCCTGGACCCGGTGGTTTAAATTCACACCAGGTGCATGTGCGTGCGTGCCCAAGATCCCAAGAGGAGAATGGAGGAGAAGGGACTGTGGCGTGGTCATCCCCCCAAGGGGTGATTTCTCACTTTCTGTCTCTCTTTCACTCTCTTTCTGGTGAGCGCACACGCCCTATAGCAAAAACCTCTCCAAAAATAAAATAAAATAATAGGTAAACAAAGTGACGGGTGTTAATTAGTTTGAATTAATCATTCTATATTGTATACATATATAATTCTAGACACTGTAATCCATAAATGTATATAATTATGATTTGTTAACTAAAAATAATTAAAGAAATGTGAATTTTGCCTTGGGCTCATAGTCTAGTAATTAAGTGAGCTGGATCCCACATGGCTGGCCATAGTTCAAATCTCAGCCGTGGCAGCTTGAAAAACATGCCAAGTGCAGGTGCATATGTGCCCCAAATCCTGATCAGATGGAGAAATGAAGAAGAGATGGTAGCATGACCACACCCCATAGGAGGGTGCTTTCTCCTCTACCCCCTGTCTGGCAAGTGCATACCTGGCAATTAAAAAAAATTTTTTTATGTGAGTCTTTAAATAAAAATCTGGATGAGTTCAACATTCATTTGAAGATAAAAAATTTAAGGTAGTAATTTCTCATATTTTGATTAATTGTTATTTTATTTTGTTCTCTGGAGTTACCTACCTGATGAAAAGGACAATACATTTTGAACAAATGGTTCTCCAATCAATAGGACATTTATGTATTGACCTAACTCTATGAAAAGTTTTTGGATTAATTAAAAGTTATTTCTAGGGACCAGCAGGTGGCGTGGTGGTTAAGGCACTGGATTCCCACATAGCTGACTATGGTTTGAATCCAGACCAGGCAGCTTGAAAATCATGACGAATACATACATACATACAAACATAAATGTCTTTTCAAAAAATATTTCTAAACTAAACCTTTTTCATCAAATCTTATTTTAGTTAAGTCACATTATGTAGTAAAATGAAAGTAAAACCACATGAATCAAAACCATTTTTATGGTTTTATGTACATTTGGTACTGGGAAAATAAACTTCTCTTGTATAGTTTGTGCATTTGACAAGAGATGGTGTGAGGAAAAGGAACCCAAATGTAAAACAGCATCATTAAGTGAATTGGCTTGAGCACTAATATGAAGTACTATTAAGTATTATATTTCATCAATATTAAAACTACTAGCCACTTGTGAAGCTGTTATTCTTAGAGCTATTATTTTAATATAACTGGGTTTAATAAAAGAAATAAGACCTTTATTTTTCCCAACTGAAAGAGAGTATTTGAAATGCACAAATATACTGATTTTATGACCTTTTAATGAATTCCTTAGATTCTGACCTTACCTCTTCCTTAGAATAATTTTATACTTATGGAAAAGTTGCAAAGATAGCATTGAGAACTCCTGTGTACCTCCACCCACTATCCCTTTAAGTGGACATCTTACATAATTGTGGTACGTTTGTCAAAACCAAGAAATTAACTTGGGACAAGGTATATTAACTAAAATACTGGGGCTGGCAGTTAGTGTGGTGGTTAAGGGCACTGGACTCCCACACGGCCGATGTGGTTCAAGTCTCAGACCTGGTGGCTTGCTTTCTCTCTTTCTCTTTCTCTCTCTCTCTCTCTCTCTCTCTCTCTCTTTCTCTCTCTCTCTGGTCAAATTAAAATAAATAAATAAAGTTAAATAAAAATAATTCTTTTTTTTTTTTTCTTTTTTTTGGAGAGGTTTTTGCTATAGGGCGTGTGCGCTCGCCAGACAGACAGAGAGAGACAGAGAGATAGAAAGCAGGAAATCACCCCCCAGGGGGGATGGCCACGCCGCAATCCCTTCTCCTCCATTCTCCTCTCGGGATCCTGGGCACGCACGCACACGCGCCCGGCGTGAGTTTAAGCCGCCGGGTCCGGGACTCGAACCGCGGTCGACTATGTGGGAGTCCAGCGACATAGCCATTACACTAACTGCTGGTCCCAAATAAAAATAATTCTTAAAAAAAAATATTAACTTAAATACCAACTTTATTTTGATTTCACCAGTTTTTCAATATATCCTTTCTCCGTACTGGGGTCCAGCCAGGATCCCCCATTGGAGCTGGAAGCCTTACCTTCTGATCAGCGTCTTCATCCTCGTCCTGGTCATCACACAGTGGGCTGGAGCTGGCTGCAAAGGTGGGTCCCTGAGAGTAGTACTGAGAGCTTCGGTAGCCATCCCGCCGCAGTTTGTCACATTCTGCAGAGGGCGCAGGTGCAGAGAGGAGGAAGGGCATTAAAAACCTAAATTCATTTACTCTGCTTCACTTATCTTTTCTAGAGGTATTTGCCTAGGTGTGATAGGACTTCATAATAATTACAATGAGGACAAAAACAACCAAGAATTTAATAAAGCACCTGCCATACACTATATATCAGGTTAACATATTTTATTTCTTTGATTCACTTCTTTATTTACTTTTGAGAGACTTGTACTATAAGGTGCATGTGCTCGCCTGAGTGACAGAGAGACAGAAAGCAAGAAATCACCCCCCCCCCGGGGGGATGGTGCCTTGATCCCTTCTTCTCCATTCGCCTCTTGGGATTTGGGGCACATGCGCACACATGCCCAGCGTGTTTCTAGCCGCTGAGTTTGGGACTCAGACTGCTAGTTGTCCATGTGGGAGTTCAGTGCCTTACTCACTAACCACCTGCTGGCCTCAGGTTAACGTATTTTAAATGGAGTACATTCAGCACTCAAAACCACCCTACCAGGTAGATACTATCAGTAACTGTACTCACAGGAAATTGAAGTGTAGGATAATTAAACTATGTGCTCTGTACTGTTATACAAGTAAACAGTGGGCTCCAAATTTTAATCCAGAGACTTAATTAGTATATTGTAATCATTGGCACAAAATAATGATGTTATTTTACATAAATTAAAAAAAAAAACAAGCAATTCTCATGCTATGCTCTCTCCCCAGATTTCTCATTTGAAAGTGACATGAAAGATCTTGAATTTTGGAACAAGCAGTTAGCGTAATGGCTATGTCGCTGGACTCCCATGTTGTTGACCGCAGTTCGAGTCCCAGACCTGGTGGCTTAAACTCACGCCAGACGCATGTGCATACATGCCCAAGATCCCGAGAGGAGAATGGAGGAGAAAGGATTGCGGCATGGCCATCCCCCCTGGGGTGGGGGTGGGGGGGCGATCTCTCTCTGTCTTTCTGGTGAGCACACGCGCCCTATAGCAAAATCCTCTCCAAAAAAAGAAAAAAAAAAAAAGATCTTGGATTTTAACGCTCCCATTTTATATTTGGTTCTCAATTGAATTTTGATGCCAAACAGTACAGTGTGTAGACTTAAATAGATGGCCTGTGCCAGCCTGATTGGACTGCCAGTCCGCAGAGGAATGCCTGGCACCAGCATGTGGAAGGTAACGGGGCCTGGTGGCCTTGCTGGTAGCAGTCGGGGGTTGCTGGCTGGATAGAGACCAGGCTTCTCTTCGAGGGGAGTCCATTGCACTGTGCCTCTCATCAGACCAAGCTGATGCTAAAAGAAAGGTTCTAATGGCCTTTTAAAGCACCAGGAGCATCCCTATTACCCAGACATGCACATTAAAGAGCATTTGCCTCACAAAAGAATTTGCCACAGGGTTCCTTCAATATCCAGTTTTCTAAAGGAATACAAAATGTGTTTGGTTTTGGAACAGTTTGTGTGTGTGTGTGTGTGTGTGTGTGTGTATGTGTGTGTGTGTTTTGTTTTGTTCACAGCTTTACAAAACCACATAGCTAAAGGCACAGAGCTAAACTAGGGCATCTTCAGAGTTCCTTTATAGCATTAGGAGCTAGGATTCGCCCTCAAAGAGGAGAAAACCAGTCACTTCAGTAGAGACAAAAATACTACACTACTTTTAAATAAGCCAGGGACTAAAAACCTCTCTCCTTTGCTACCTCACAGGGGAGTGGATAGAGAAAGTTCCCAATTCATAACTATAAATCAGATGTTTAGAAATTCCCATGAGCTGGGGCCAGTCAGTGGCATGGTGGTTAAGGCACTGTCTCCACGATGGCTGACAGTGGTTTGACTCTCAGTGGGCCTGAGCTTGAAAATCAGGCCGTGAGAGTGTTCATGTGTGCCCCAAATCCCAGAATGAAGGAGAAGGAACTGTGGGTGGCCAGTCTCCCTGGGAGGTGAATTCTCACTTTTCCTTTCTCTGTCTCTCTATGGCAAGAGCATGCGCCCTATGGCAAAAACCTAAAAAACATAAAATAAATTTTTTTTAAAAAAATTAAAAGTGAACGTTGTAAGATAATATAAATGGTTACCTACCTGTACCTATTTATTTATGTCATTCAGTATTTTCTAATGCTTGACAAATAAAACAAAATATGAACTGGAGAGGAGAGACAACATTTATTGGGCCTCAGGAACAACATTTAATGGGGCCAGCAGATGGTTTAGGTGGCTGGATCCCACACGGCTGACTGTGTGGTTCAAGACCCACACCCGGCAGCTTGAAAAACACACTGGATGCATGTGCATGCATGCCCAAAATCCCAAAGGAGAAGTGGAGAAAAGGGAATGTGGCATGGCCATCCTCCCAGGGGGTTGCTTTTTTACTTTCCTCCACTCTCTCTCTGTCTTAGGCAAGTATATTGCCCTATAGCAAAATTGAAAACAATAACAAACAAAAAAGTTTAATGGAGGGACCAGCAGGTGGCATGGTGGTTAAGGGCACTGGACTCCCACATGGCTGACCACGGTTCGAGTCCCAGGTGTGGCGGCTTGCTTTCTCATGCGTGTGCTCTCTCTCTCACATTATCACTCTCTGGTCAAATTAAAATAAATAAATGGACAAGTAAAGTTAAATAATAAAATAATCCTTTTTAAAAATGTTTAATGGACACAAGAATGCACATAAACAAGGCAAATAGGTTATGGAACAGTATTATATCACAACAGAGTGAAAAAGGGGTTGGGTCATTGCCAATCATATATATCTCAACACACACACAAGACCTAGTAGAATGAAAACTGAAGGTACACAACATAATTTAATACTCTTTGTTGAAGATGATGAATATGGTAATATTCTCTATTTGATTATCACACTCTACATGCATGCTTTGGAAAACCACATTTTGCCCCATGCACATATACAACAATTAAATATAAGTAAAAAATTACTAAATACAAAAAAGAACAAAAAAAGAAATTATAAAATAATGAAAAAATATTGTTAAACCAAGAAAAAAAATATGGATGAAGAGGAAGCCTTATCTAAAGTTGTAAAATTTAATACTATTTAAACATTATTTTCCAATATCTGTTTTAAATATTAGATGGCATGTAAGGTTGTGCTTGAAAAAGAGATTTCCTCTCCTAGGAAATGAGATGGCTGGGTTGGAGCATTTCTGAGGATAGTGTGGGTGGTCTTCAAAAAATTCGAGGAAAATGCATATTATAAAAAAATGCATGGATTTCAGATTTTTTTCTACACCAAAATAAACTCATACTTTAATTCTACCTTTCCCACAACGTCTTTAAAATCCGATCATATTAGTTTGGATAATCTTGGCAACAAAGTAAAAAATAGCCAAAATGACCTAACACGTGCTTAATCTTAAAAGACCAAAATGATGCAAACTTGTTATCCATATGTTAGAAGCATGAAAAGCTGGTAATTAGTAATACTTCCTGTGTGTGTCACTTTTCAAGCCCAGTTTAAAAGACAATGCATCTTTTATCAATGATGAACTTTATGGTGGGACGACAAATGGTATGGTAAATGAAATATGATGCTGGATCTAAGACTAAACTAAGCAGTGTAAATTTATGGCAGAAGACCAGTTTTTACAATTCTTATCAAATTTCTGAAATCTAACAAACTTATCAAATCCCCGTGTCACTTATCCCAATTGTAGGGGAAATCTAGGAAAATTTCCTCTTGTCAAGTTGCAAAAGAGCTCGGTTTCTAAACCATGGTTTTGTTCATTAAAAACTGAATTGAACTGTCTGTAGAGAGACGCAGTAGAGAGAGCAAACCATCGTGAATAAATAAAGACTTCTCAAGCACTAAAGGGAGAGAGTTAACTGCAAGGCAGGACACAAGTTAAAGCCAGGTTATGACAGCTACAGGTTAGAGACAAGATACTAAAAGGAATAGAAGATCTATCTTTAACACATACTTTCCTTGCAACAGAAATCTAGAGTAAAACCGTGTTATTGTTCACACAGCACTGTCTGAATAAGGTTATCACTGTTGTTTTATCCTCTGGTTTCCCACCCACAAATTTCCTCCTCCTTCCTTTGATATCAAACACCGTTTCTTTAGCCCAAGAACAATGGACAAACATTCCTGATATATAAAAGTTGGTAAATATAGAATTAAAATACAATGTTATAGAACTATCAATGGATGATCATCTGACCATCTCCTGAAATTGATACCAATACTTCTCTGGCCTCCAACTATTTAGGCCTTCAGCTCTTCTTTGGACATACCATTTTAAATATTTTAAACATTGAATAGCGTCTACTGCAAGAAGCTTTAAAGAGCTACTCTAAAAATAACTTTCTCTACTGGAAATCCTTGCTGAATTTCCACTTTCTATGTTTTGTTCCTAAATTTATTCAATGATCAAAATGAACTAGAATATGCAACAGTTAGAAATAGTTCCAAAATCTTAGTGGATTAATATAACTAGAGATTTCTTCCTTACACATTCTCCTTGTCCAGTCAGAGCTTAGAGATGACAATAATCCAGTTTCAACTGGCCTGTGGTGGCAGCTGTCACAACTGAGGCAACCCAACTAGAGGTGCTGCTTCAAGATAGCTTAATCAAGATGTCTCCTTCCTTTGAGGTTGACCTCAAATTCTTTCTTCCACAAAACCTTCCCTGCTATACTCTTATCGTTTCATCACATAGTGATGAAACCTGATTTCTTTGAGGACTGATTTCTCAAAACATTTTGCTTCTACTAAAAATCACTATAGGGCCTTCTATTTCTTAAAATATAAATTTGCCCTTCCATCTTAGGCTACATGCTCTTTGAAGGAAGAAGACACATCCATATTTTCTTAGATCCTTTGCCATGCTTCCTATATTAATAGTATAGCGGTTCGATTGCTGTAAATGGAAGAATAGGAATAAAATAAGAATTAGGAGGTACAGTAGAATTTATTGCCAAAGAGACAGAACCACAGTTACAAGAAGTCCGTCCTTAGCCCTGAACCCGTTCTCTCTCTTCACGTTCATGAGTTAGGACGTCAAAGCAAAGCTCTCCTCACCACCCCCTACCGCACAATGCACATTTATACATTAATTCACAAGTAGTTACTACATATCCACTCCTTGCCTTGTTCTGTTACAGGCACAGGAGATACCACAGCCCACAAAGATTCCCGTTCGCTCTCCAATGAGAGCGCAGATAACAGAGAGTAAACTACACGGCCCGTTAGAAGGTCCTGAGTGGTGAGAGCGACACAGAGATGGGAATAAGCGTTGGGAGTTGGTGGTTTGGGGGCAGCCCAGGCCTCAAGGCATGGTGACATGGAAGTACAGGAAGAGGGTTCTGTCACCCTGACAAAGGGCTGGAGGGAAGTGTGGTTTTGGCTGCATGAAAGATGGGAAAGTAGGGAACCAGCAGTTAGCATAATGGCTATGTCGCTGGACTCACACAGCGCACGCGCCCTATAGCAAAAACCTCTCCAAAAAAAAAAAAGATGGGAAAATACATGAGGTGAGGCAGGTAAAGTGGGGACAGGCGCTGGAGGTCACTGTTAGGACTCTGGCTCTGACCTCTGGAGACCTGGAACGCAGATGTGATATAACCTCATTTGCCTTTATGACCTTATTCCTGCCCAGCCTCTTTGCCAAGATGCTGGCATTCAGCTCAGAACTACTCGAATACATAATTCCGAGAAGCTGCACTGAGAGTGCGAATGGTATCGCTATGAGGAAAAAGCGAGTCACTCACTAAACTAATAAAAGCACATGGGCGTTGCTACCACCGATTTGTGTAATTCCTCGTAATTGATTTTTCAATGTGTATAATTCTATGAGATTAAAGCCTACTTTGTAGTGAGAATTTTCCAGTGTTTATTATAAGGATTTTGAAATTTAATCTCAAGGAAAAATGTTCTTAAATAGATGGATATTAAGTATGACTTGCTTAAATGAGAAGGAAAGAGGAGGAGGAGAAGGGACAGAAGTTGAATGCAAGGTGGGAATAAAATGCGATTTAACTTTCTATTCTCCAAGGGACTGACATAAGAACATGAAAAGATGCTAAAAAAAATGTGAGAAATTTATTGACTTTTTAGACTGTCTGAGAAAGAAGACAAAGAATGATGAAAAGAAAGAAGTATTAAAACAAGTCCTGGGACCAGCAGTTGGCGTAATGGCTATGTCCCTGGATGCCCATGTAGTCGACCGCGGTTTGAGTCCCAGACTCAATGGCTTAAACTCGTGCAGGGCACGTGTGTATGCGTGCCCAAGATCCTGAGAGGAGAATGGAGGAGAAGGAATTGCAGTGTGGCCATCCCCCCGGGGGATGATTTCTCGCTTTCTGTCTCTGTATGCGAGTGCATGTGCGCTATAGCAAAAACCTCTCCAAAAAAAAAGTAAAATAAGTCCTGTGGGCTAACCTGTGGTGTGATAGTTAAGGAGGCTGGATCTCACATAGCCAACTGTGAGGTTCAAGTTCCGGATCTGGTGGCCTGGAAAAACACACCAGGTGAGGGGCCGGCAGGTGGTGTTGTGGTTAAAGGCACTGGACTCCCACATGGCTGACCATTGTTCAAGTCCTGGCAGCTTGCTTTCTCACTTTCTTTCTCTCTCTCTCATTCTGCCCCTCTCTGTTCACATTAAAAATAAAGTTAAATAAATAATTATTAAAAAAAGAAAGAATGAATAAAAGAAAGAAAGAAGAAAAGACAAGACACGACAGCAGGTGAGGGCCAGCAGGTAATGTGGTGGTTAAGGCACTCAACTCCCACATGGTCAACACCGGCCTTGGTGGCTTGAAAATCACACAAGAAGTGTGTGCGTGCATGTCCAAAATCCCAGAAGGAGAATGGAGAAGGGATTGTAGCGTGGTCATCTTGCTGGGGAGTGATTTATTACTTTCTCTCTCTCTGTCTCTTTCCAGAAAGCATATGTGCCCTACGGCAAAAACCTAAAAAAAAAGAAAAGAAAAAAATACACACAAGGCCCATATACATGTATGCCCAAAATTTCATCGGGAGAGAGAAACAGAGGAGAAGGGATTGTGGCATGATCATTGCCCATGCAGAGGAGGGACGAGTGCTCTCTCAATTTCCCTCTCTGGCTCTGGTTCTATCTGACCAGCAAACACACCCTCTAGCAAAAATTAAAATAAAATAAAATAAAATAAAATAAAATAAAATAAAAGTTGGGCCAGTCACATGGCATGCTGGTTAGGGCAGCAGGAGCTCACATGGCCAACTGAGCAGTTTGAATCACTCAATTTGAATCCCAGACCCAGAAGCTTGAAAAATCATGCCAGACATTTTTGTGTGAGCATGCCCAAAGTCCCAAGAGAAATGAAGAAGAAAGGATAGCAGCATGGGCATTCCTCCTGGGGAGTGATTTCTTTCTTCTCTCTTTGTCTCTCTCCAGTGAGTACAGGTTCCCTATTGCAAACATTAAAAAAAAAAAAAAAAAAAAAAAAAAAAATGGAACAAGCAGATGGCATAATGGTTATATTGCTGGACTCACACATTGTCAACTGCAGTTTGAGTTCTGGACCTAGTAAGACTCACGCGAGCTTATGTGTGCCCAAAATCCCAAAAGAATGGAAGGGAGAAGGGACTGTGGTGGGGCCATCCCAGGGGTGATTTCTTGCTTTCTGTGTCTCTGTTTCTCTGGCGAGCACATGCGCCCTATAGCAAAAATCTCTAAAAAAAAAAAAAAAAAAAAAAAAAAAGTTAAAAAGAAAAAACAAGTACTGTTGCATGCAGGACTAGTTAAGACGCTAGTTTGTCACTTTTCATGTCACAAAGGTAGTGTTGGTATGGGAGTATGAATTCCTGGGGAAGTCTGAACATTCAGGCCCAAACCACAATTTTGATACTTCATAATAGCCCGGTGTTCTAGACATACCATATTTTAAACTCCATATGTGGTTTATTTTTAACCGTCGTAAATCTGTCATGTCCTCCGACTATTAATTGAAGGTCATTCAATATTAGGAGGATTCCAGGTCCAAAGTTAATTACAAAAATAATGGTCACGATGTGCTGCTTCAGTGAGAATGTCCTGTGATGAAGCAGAGTCTACACAATCTTTTTATTTCCAGATCACCGAGTTTTACAGCCAACATGACGGACTCTTTTCTAAACCAAAATATCTTTGCCATCTTTATTTGGTTTCTGTTCAGAATAATTCTGTTGGGAATGAAGGAAAGCAGAAAGAACATCTGCCCTGTGGATTATGAAACCCAGGTGTGAAGTTTCTGATAGATCCAGGTTTCTAACCTTCTATCACAATTATTTATCCACCAGGTGATGAACGACAGGGGAAAGACCAGTTCTGTCCTACATCTTTGTCTCAGTCTAGGAGTACTGAGACTATATAGGACTACAAACATTTCTGTTCAGAAGAAAATCAACTCTAATTCAAGAGCTGCATTGGGTATTATATAGCTAAAGAATCTAGTTTGAGAAGGCTGGACCACGGTGCTGTGGTAAAATGAGACACTCGGTGAAGCTGATCCATCAGAAAAGGTTCCAGGTTTGCATCCAGAGACCTTCCTGAGTATACCACGTGCCCACGATCTAGACCTGGCTGGGGCAGGGAGTGGATCGAGGTGTCAAGACCCTGTTTAGAGTGCTGTCTCTCCAGCTCATAAGAGAACTAAACATACTTTTAAAAAAATTTTTAAAAAGGGGGCCAGCAAGTGGTGGTTAAGGTGCTGAATTCCACAGGACTGACTGCCTAGTCTGAGTCCAGAACCCTGGAGGCTTGAAAAACATGCTGGCCTTGGGAACCAGCAGTTAGCGTAATGGCTATGTCGCTGAACTCCCACGTAGTCGGCCGCGGTTCACGTCCCGGACCCGGTGGCTTAAAACTCATGCCGGGCGCGTGTGCGTGCGTGCCCAAGATCCCGAGAGGAGAATGGAGGAGAAGGGATTGCGGCGTGACCATCCCCTCTGGGGAGTGATTTCTCGCTTTCTGTCTCTATGTCTCTCTCTGTCTGTCTGGCGAGCGCACGCGCCCTATAGCAAAAATCTCTCCCAAAAACAAACAAACAAACAAACAAACAAAAAAAACATGCTGGCCTCGTGTGTGGGCGTGCCTAAAAGGAGAATGGAGAAGGGGTCTCAGTGTGGTCCTCCCGGGGGGGGGGGGGGTGGGGGGGGTGGGATTTCTCATTTTCCTCTCTCTTTCTGTGCCTCCCTCCCATAAAGTACACAGGCACTGTGGAAAAATAAATAAATAAATAAATAAATCATCTAACTTGAACCTTCAAATAAGCACATAGTAAAAACTCACTGCACTTAAATATTGTGTGTTGTAAACATTAGAGAATTTAGTTTCTTAATGAAAACCAAACCAAAACGCATTTACATATAAAAGGGATTAGCTTCCTACATAGCTAAGTGAAAGTTTGCTTTCTTTTCTCTTAGAAAGTTAGCTTTCTCAACCCCGACCTCTACCCCTCTCGGACCCCTATCTCTCTCTGGTGAGTGTGCATGCCCTGTAGCAAATTTAAAATAATAATAATAAGTAAAACTAAATAAATCCCTCTCACTGTCACTGTCTCTGTCTCTCTCTTCAGCGTGCACACACACTCTATGGCAAAAACGTCTAGAAAAAATAAAATAAATAATAATTTTTTTTTTTGAGAGGTTTTTGCTCTAGGGTGCTTGCACTTGCCAGAAAGACAGAGAGAGACAGAGAGACAGAAAGAGAGAAATCACCCCCCAAGGGGGATAGCCACGCTACAATCCCTTTTCCTCCACTCTCCTCTTGGGATCTTGGGCACGCAGGCACATGCGACCGGCGTGAGTTTAAGCCACCGGTTCTGGGACTTGAACCACGGTCGACTACATGGGAGTTCAGCAACATAGCTATTATGCTAACTGCTGGTTCCAATAAATAAATAATTATTTTTTTAAAAAAGAAAGAGACTAGGGCCAGCAGGTAGCATGGTGGTTGGGTTGCTGGACTCCCACATAGCCAACGACGGTTTGAGTCCCAGACCTGGGGGCTTGATTTCAAAGTAGCCCTCCCTGGTCAAATTAAAAAATAATAATAATAAATAAAATTAAAATAATTCTTTTTAAAAAAGAGAGAGACTATAAATGTTTAATATTTTTAAAAGTTACTTAATTGTAGCAATCAAGGAAGTTGAAAAGCTGTACTATCTTTTTTTAAAAATTCTTTCTTTATTATTATTATATTTTTAGACCACAGAGAGAAGAGAGAATGAGAGGGAGAGCGGGAGAGAGAAGGCAAGGCATCAGGTCCAGGATTCAAACCATGGTCGGCCATGTGGGAGTCCAGTACCTCGACCACCATGCCACTTACTGGCCCCACTATATTAAGTCTTAAAAGACACTGTAGATTTAGTGTATATCTCTTCAATGCATAGTTTTCTAGATATTTAATAGCAATTTTAAATGACAGATTTCAAATGCATATGTCTTTTTTGTTTATTACTAGAACAATGATTCATTCTTCTCCCCATTCATCCTCTCTCCCCCACCCCAATTAAGGGTTGTTATATAGTTATGCAATAATACCAACAAAGGCATAAAAGTATGTTAATAACGCAGTAAATATTAAACTCAAACCTGTCTCCCAATAAATGCATACTGGAGCCTATAACACCACTTCCTACCAGTCATCACCTTCAACTTAGGGGCCAAAGCAACATCAGAGATAAAAGGACAAAGCAAAAACCTATGGCTTTAAAGATTAAGCCTGAACTTTTCTAAAAGTTCTGAAAGTAAACATCTTATCTCTTAATGGTGCATATAAAGACAAGATGTTCCAAGTACCTGAGCATAATTTGCTTAACTGCAGTTTAGGAAAGAAAGAGATGGCCAATCAAAAAATATGCCAACTATCATTCTGGTATCAAGGCAAAAGGGAAATTTCCAAAGCGAATGAGTCTCGCTTTGCTTTATTTATTTATTTATTTTGTGAGGTTTTTGCTATAGGGCGCGTACACCCTCTAAAAAGACAGAGAGAAACAAAGACAGAAAGAGAGACATCATTCCCCAGGGGGGATGGCCATGCCGCAATCCCTCCTCATCCCGGGATCTTGGGCATGCACACGCACCCAGCATGAGTTTAAGCCACTGGGTCCAGAACTTGAACTGCGGTCGGCTACATGGGAGTCCTGTGACATAGCCATCACGCCAACTGCTGGTCCCAAGTCTGGCTTTGTTTTAAAAAGGGAGATGAGGGTCATCATGATGGGTAAAGTGGCTGGATGCCACATGGTCAAAAGAGATGAGCGGTGTGAGTCTCAGACCCGGAGACGTAAGGAATACACAAGGCACGTTTGTATGCATGCCCAAATTCCCAACAGGTGGGAGGCACGGGAGAGATGGGCTGTGGCATGACCACTCCTCCCAGTGAGTTTTTTCTCACCTTCTCTTTCGCTCCAGTGAGTACATTCACCCTTTGACAAATTTAAAAACAAAAACAAGGGGGATGAAAGTTATCCAGACTTTTATTTCAGATGCAAGTTGGACAAAGGGGAAATGGACCTGTGATTAAGGTAGCCGGACTCTGCATGACCGGTTGTGGTTAGAACCACAATCCTAGTGGCTTGAAAAACGCATAGGACGTGTGTATATGCTGGCCTAAAATCCCAACAGGGTGTAGAAATGGAGGACAAGGGACTGCAGCAAGATTATGCCCCATTGAGAGTACTTTCTCCCTCTTTCTCTTTCTGGTGAGTGCATACACCTTCTACAAATTAAAAAATAGGAGAAAAAGAAAGTTGGGAAAGGAAAGTCATGGTTTCGTGTGTACTTTTTTTTTTTAAGTTTATTTACATATTTCTTCTATGGGAGAGAAAGACAGAGAGAGAGAGAGAGAGAGACGGAGACAGAGACACAGAGATAGGTACTACAACAGCTCTTCACACCATGATCCAGCCCTCACCTCCACTGGCCAAAGTGATGTGCACACATGATAGTTCCTGGCGTGCTTGAGGAGGTGCAAGATGGGAAACAGGACCTTCCCCCTGAAACCACAGCTGATCACGGTACACATGGGCACTCATGCCACATACCCAGCATGGGTTTAAGCCACTGGGCTGGATTTGAACCGCAGTAAGTCATATGGGATACAGCTCCCAATGATCCTAATGATTGCAGTATGGGACTGGCCCCAACAGCATTCTTCAGGGACAAAGGGTAAATACCTGATAAACCCACTTCCCTTTCCTGTTGCTCTGTTGATAACAACACTCTCTCCCCACTACTGACTGTACCATATCAGCTAAATCCTTCTGCATCCTACTTTTCTGTTGTCCTCTGGTAACCGTGGATCATTTGCATCATAATAAGAGACCTAGACGAACCCTCCCTTCTCCTTGGGCCTTTTATCATTGCTCACATGGAATATATACAAAATCTCAAGCTATCAAAGTTCTCTTGCCCTCGTTGGGTGCCCCGCCTTGCACCTCCTCTAAGTAGAAAAGATGTTCCCTTTCTTTAACCTCAACCCCAAAGGGATTTCATGTTGACCACCGTTAATTTTGTTTCTTCTTCTTTGTAGCTATTCACCTTACTCTGAAACAGTTTCCTCACAGTGTGGCTTTCGAGTCTCCAGCATTGACCATTACCTGGAAACTTGTTAGCAGTGAAAGTGTGTGGGCCCCACCCCAGGCCTGCTGAATCAGACCTGGGGAGTGAACCTGGCAATGTTTTTAACAAACCCTCTGGGGATTCTGATCCACCTGTTTCAGAGAATCACTGCTCTATAAACCATCACAGGAACCTGTTTACTCCGGCAGCTAAAACATTCAGCCCCCTGAGCTCTTTATAAGGTAGAATTGAAACACAAAACTATTCGCTCTCAGAGCCAGAGCTCCTGACTGCTGCCATTCACCTCTTTGGTTATTAGCAGAAGGTGACTTTAGAAGCCAGGTTTTGTTTTGGTTTGGTTTTTTTTTTTAAGAGCTTTTAGCTATAGGGCGCGTGCACTCGCCAGGCAGACAGAGAGAGACAGAGAGACAGAAAGCGAGAAATCACCCCCCCAGGGGGGATGGCCATACCACAATCCCTTCTCCTCCATTCTACTCTTAGGATCTTGGGCATGCACGCACACGCGCCCGGCGTGAGTTTTATGCCACCAGGTCCGGGATGCGAACCGCGGTCGACTATGTGGGAGTCCAGCGACATAGCCATTACGCTAACTGCTGGTCCCTAGAAACCAGGTTTTGATGCCCCATTCATTCTGTGTTTGATCTAAGTTAGCAAGGTTTTTTTTTCTCTGTCTGAAAGAGCTGTCAGAGGTATAGAAAGAAGTGGCTGCCCATAGCCACCTGTCAGGAGAATTATAGAACCCACAAGTTAGACAGAAAAGATGCTTGGGGCCAGATAGTGGCACAGCGGTAATGCAGTGGGGAGTCAGATTATGTCACTTCTGAGTTTAAATCTCTCCAATGGCTTCCCATGCCCTGAAAGTAAAAGCCAAAGTCCTTCTAATGATTTCTAAGCCCTTCGTGATCTGACTCAGTGTGGGTAGCTGGCAGGGACTCAGTGAGCTCATTAAATGAATAAACGATCACTTGTATTAGTTTAGCAGCATCCTTGAAAGGACACCTGGATTATATTCTAGTGGCACCAACCCCATTGCTCACCCAGATGGATATTTTATCCTTGGCCACCTTCTCCCATAATTAATCCAAGACATATGACCTGCCTATTTATCTATCTGATAACTCATGTCATCAGTATTTGCAGGCACTGTCTAGGATTTAATGCCTCCCCATACACAAACCCCCTCTTCACCCATAATCAAATATTCAAGAAGAAAAAAAAAAGATTGGAGAAGAGTCAAGGGGATAGGAAAAGAAGATACTCCAGTGCTCAAGCCGGGGTTGGCCATCTAAGGAAATTTAGTCTCGGTAGAACTTCAGATAAACTGACCAGACCAGAATTAAAAAAACTAACCACATCATGGGCAACTCCCAGAAGATTTCTGATCAGACAGAGCAGATGTCACAGGAAAACTGCATTTTCAGAAAAAGCTCTCAGATAACTTTTAGGGAGGAGTAGGATGGAAGAGAAGAGATGGAGACAGGGCACCACCTTTGAAATGGATAGGTTTCTTTGACAAGAGAGTAAACAAAAAGTATCATCAGCAGACTGACCTAAAATAAATAAATAAATAAATAAATAAATAAATAAATAAATAAATAAATAAATAAATAAATAAATAAATGTATGTTTTGCCATGGGTGGGGGCAGCAGGTGGTATGGTAGTTAAGGTGGCTGAATTCCCACATGGCCAACCATGGTTCTAGTCCTGGACCCAGAGGCTTGAAAATCACATTGGGTGGATGTGTATGCTCAAAATCCTGGGAGAAGAATGGAAGAGAAGGGATTGTGCTGTGAACAACCTTTTGGTGTGTGGGGGGAGATTTATCATTAAAAAAACGATTTCTTTTTAATTAATTAATTTTTTTTGCCAGAAGGTACCATGTTCTCTCTGTTAAGACAGACAGAGATCGGCCCCTATGGGGATGGTCACACTGCAATCCCTTTTCCATCTCTCCCTCTGTTCAGGATATTGGGCACACACACATGTACCTAGCATGTTTTTCAAGCTAACAGGTCCAGGACTTGAACCTGTCAGCTATGTGGGATCCAGTCAGCTTAACTGACATTGGCTGGCCCATGCCTAAAAAAAATTTTTTTAGCATGTTTCCAAAAGACTTCTGACTCTACCCTTATAGAGTAGCTGGTGAAATGAAGTGTCCAGGATGAGGAAGGTGGAGCTACAGCACTAACTGCGGGCTTCCGCACAACAGGCAAATGATACAAATGCGCTGACTGATGTACGAACACGTGCGAGAGAGTCTTTTCCCCACATGTCCGGGGTCCAACACCTCCTTCACTGACATGAAACACCGTGCAGATTTCATTTTATACAGAAACATTTTTACTTTTAAAAAATATCATTTTTGGGGGGGCCAGAAGGAGGCATGGTGGCACGTTGGATTCCCACATGGCCAACAGCGGTTTGAGTTCTATACCTGGCAGCCTGCTTTCTCACTTTCCCTTTCTCTCTCTCTCTGGTCAAATAATAATAAAAAAATAAATAAATGGAATTAAATAAATAAATTTTTTTAGAGAAAAAAAAACTATTTTGGTGACCAGCAGATGGTGTAGCAGCTATGTCACTGGACACTCACATAGCTGACTGCAGTTTGAGCCCTAGAACCAATGGCTTGAAAATCATGCTAGGCACATGTATGTGCATGCCCGAGATACTGGGAGGAGAATGGAAGAAAAGGGATTATGGCATGGCCATTCCCCTCTTGGGGGGTGATTTCTCACTTTCTCTCTCACTGTCTCTCTCTCTTCACCCCCCACCTGGACACACACGCCCTAAGACAAACACCTCAAAAAAAAAAAAAAAAAAAGCCAGTTTGTGAGGCTAGCAGGTGGCATCATGATTGGGGCGCTGGACTCCCACATGGCTGACTGCAGTTCAAGTCCTAGACCTAGTGGCTTGCTTTCTGTTTTCCTCTTTCTCTGTCTCTCTCTAATCAAATTTAATAATAATAATAAATAAAATTAAATAATTATTTTTAAAATGCCATTTTGATTTATATTCTCCCTCTACAGTTAATTCCTATTAGGTATTTAATACTAAAACATAAGCCTTTGGATAAAATGTTGATCAACTTTGTTTTTCAATGCATACCATGGAAAGAACTGCTATGAAAATGTTATCTGCAGTTGTAGAAAACCAGTTTTTCACATCTTTTCATGTACCCGAATTCACTTAAGAAGACTTGAAGAATCTGACTTAAATTAAGGTGAGAGCTTCCTGATGCTCAGGATGGATGCCAGCGGGCTAAGTGTCTGCAGATTCCAGGGGAGCACCACAGAGCGCAGCCCGATCGGGTCGGTCTCATTTCATTTCAGAGTTAAAAGCCCTATCACTGGCAGCCGAGCAGCATCACCAAGGTTACCCCGTATCAAATAGCCTGCAAAGATTTGAAACCAACACCAGAGACTTAAGCTGTACAGTGAATCCCAAACCTTATCCACCGTACCTTCAATGTAGCATTTTCATGCTGTGCTGAGTAAAATGCAGGGGCCACTCAAGTTACTTACTTTATCGGGAGTTAAAATAGAATTGCTGAAACAGCAGACTGGCTCTGGACACAAAAACAAAACAAAAAGCCTTTTGTTTAAACGATCCATAGTGCTTTGTTAGGACCTAGATCATTTAAACGACTGTCATTGCTAGTCTTCTCTCTTTTGTGTGTTGCTTGCCATTAAAAAAAAATAAAAGTCTACGGATCTGAAAAGCAATGATTGTTCCTTTCTCCTTTCCTCTGTGTCTGACTTCCTGGTCACAGGTGACCTATGTGAGGAAAGCACCTTTTAGTTACAAGGCTCAGGGCAGTTAGTCTCATAGACAATGCTGTGAGCCCTCAACTTGGATGTGAGAAGTGAGGTAGTGTCTCTCGTATACAATTTCTATTCTGTTAATCCCCTATGTTTGTTTTTGCTTTTCTTAATAGGGAATTTAATCCATTGCTTCATCACCATTGGGCAACTTTCCCTGGGGCAAAGATTCCAAGAGGGTAATGAAATACCAAACATTAAAAAAAAAAAAAAGCTGTTAATATGATCATTTGGTTTTGAAAGGTCAACCTAATTAAATTCAAAAAACACTCAGTGAGAGAGCATCAAAAACGTCATTCTTTTTGCCAAAGAACTAATAGCAGGATGGTGGGGCCATATTTGTATGAGTCTCTAATACCACCTAATGAGCACCTCAACATTTTTTTTTCTTAATTTGCCAGAGGGCATGAGCACTCACCAGAGAGACAGCAAGTGAGTGAGAAAGTAGTCATGCTTACACTGCAATCCCTTCTCCAGTTCTCCATCCTGTCAGGGACTTGGGGCTCACGTGCACCCATGCCTGGCATGTTTCTCAAGCAGCCGTGGTTGGAATTTGAACTGTGCTGTAGGTCAAGTGGGGCCAGATCATGGCCCACATCTCAACATTCTCTTTTCTTTCTTTTTTTTAGGTGTCCATCTCTGGAGAGACCCAGAGGGAAAGTGAGAAATCACCCTTCAAGGGGGATGGCCACTCGACAGTCCCTTCTCTTCTATTCTCCGCCTGGGATTTTAGACACACTCTCATGGCCAGTATGAGTTTTAAGCCACCAGGTCCAGGACTTGAACCAAGGTTGGCCATATGGGAATCCAGTGCCTTAACCACCACTCTACCTGCTGACCCTCACTGCTCAACATTCTTTAGCTCCATCCCAAAACATACTTTCTCCCATTACCCCTCCAGAAGACTGAGAGGGCAGCCTCTGACCCTCCACCTTGCCCCTGGGTTGCCTGCCTCCTGGGGCGGGGGGCACCCTCCCATTCCTCTTGATTTCTGTGATCCTTTCCCCTCCTGTTGGTGCCTTTGATCTACAACAATGTGATACTGTCACTTCTACTTTGTCACCACTTCAAAGTACTTACTGTCCCTTTTCTCTGCATTATGGGCGTATATATACACATACATACATACATGTATAGTTTTTCTACTTATAAAAATAATTCATATCATGAAAACTGGCTTCTTCATCTAAAAGCTTCTTTGAAACTGCTCTTTCTTTTTTGTTTTGTTTTGTTTTGTTTTGTTTGGAGAAGTTTTTGCTATAGGGCGTGTGTGCTTGCCAGAAAAGACAGAGACAGAGGGACAGAAAGCAAGAAATTACCCCCCGGAGGGGATGGCCACACCACAATCCCTTCTCTCCGTTCTCCTCTTGGGATCTTGGGCACGTATGCACACGCACCCCACGTGAGTTTAAGCCACCAGGGCTGGGGACTCAAACTGCGATCAACTACATGGGAGTCCAGTGACACAGCCATTACACCAACTGCTGGTCCTGAAACTGCTCTTTAAAGGTCACCAATGGCCACCTCCTGACCCATTCAATAGCTTCTTCTCGACTCTCTCCTCTTCGGGAGCAGCATGGTGGCTGCCTCCTCCCGGCTGACTTCCCGTCTCCCCAGCTGTTCTTTTCCAGATTTCTCCTTGCCAGGCCCCTCAAATAAAATAAAGCTTTCTAAACTCACCCCTCACTAACCCTCACCCTTGTTCTCTCCACTCACATCACTCCACACTGTCACCAGTTCTTTACGGTTTCAATTGATGAGTTCTAGCCAAGGCTTCCATATGCTTTCTGGGCCTCAAAAAAAAAAAAAAAAAAAAACAGTATTTATCACCCCACACGTTGGCCAGTGTGCTGGGGACACCCAGGTGAAAAGACAAGGTCCTGCTCCCAAAGGCCTTGCTGTCAGGTGGGGGATAATTGTGTAAACACAGACACACAGTGTATCATAAGCAGCTTACTAGAGGGGTGTGAGGTTCCACTGGGGTGCACGGAGAGGTAGAGAAGGGCTGTGTGGGGCTGCCCAGGGGAGTCTGGGTAAGTTCTTCAAGGACTCTGGCACCCACAGGGTGGCTCTCAAAATCAGAATAGGGTTGGTCAGGTGTGAGAGGTTGAGATTCAAAAGAGAAAGGGCTGGATTAGGATAGACAGTTAAAAGAAGGACAAGAGGAACTGGCATTCCAGTTGTAGGGCTTTATCTTTCCATGTGGGTGCAGGGGTAGAGACGACTGGGGGAGAAGGGCTGATTCTGCAGGGGAGGGTACACAGGCCAAAGGCTTGGATTTTATCCTGCCGGTGACGTGGGGCTGGTAGGCAAGAACTTACTAAGGAGAGGCATGATCAAGTTGATGTTTGAAAGACAACACCCAGGGGCAGGGTGGGGCTCAATGATACCACCATCAGCAACCTTGAACATGAGTTATTCATACACTTGTACATCTTATCTTTGAGGGTAGCTTTACTCTTCCAGAGAAAAGCACCACTGTCATTTATTTTCAACCCCACTACAGCATATGTTTAGAAAATATTTACGTCAACACAAACTTGACTGTAGACAACCTGGTTTGTTAGGACTTAACAGTCAGCAATCTTCATGCCAATAAGCTTCACTTAAAACAGTTAAGTACTGAGAGGTCAATCCGAACTTTAGAGCTTAGAAGGGAACACAGAGATCAAAAACCCTTTTTTAGAGGAGGAAGCCAACTATGAAGATGGGAAGTGATTCCTAGAGTCCCAGGCCTGGCTGCTGACAACACGAGAATCAGAATTCTGGTCTCCCATCTCATTCCCAGGAAGAGTAATGACAATGGAATAAGATGTCAAAGCTACTGTGGGTTAGGAAAGATGCGACAGTTATCATACCTGCCTCGGTTCAGTGGCTTTTTCCAGAAACAACACACCACACCTCCAACCCCCACAATTTCATGCCTAGTTTTGTTGAAACTAGAAAATTATTTCAAACTCTTATAAATTAGTATAAGTAATTTAATGTTCCTTACTTATACAAATTTTAAGTTAATCTTTCTCTAGCCAGGGATACCCCACCTTCCCCCTTTATGTGTCAATTTTACTGAAACATTCCTCAGGAAGTAACAAACTAGGCTAAGTGTAAACCTAGCCGCAAGTGCTAAATCATTAGTATATTTATTTATTTATTTATTTATTTCTGGGGAGAGGTTTTTCGCTATAGGGCATGTGCGCTCCCCAGACAGACAGAGAGAGACATAGAGACAGAAAGCGAGAAATCACCCCCCCGGGGGGATGGTCACGCCGCAATCCCTTCTCCTCCATTCTCCTCTCGGGATCTTGGGCACGCACGCACACGTGTCCGGCGTGAGTTTTAAGCCACCGGGTCCAGGACGCGAACCGCAGTCGACTATGTGGGAGTCCAGCAACATAGCCATTATTCTAACTGCTGGTTCCCAGTATATTTACTTTCAAAGCTTTCTCTTTCCCTTGTAATCTGTGACTTTAAGTTCAGAGACACTAATGACCTATTGTTAACCCCCAAAACAAGCACCAAATGCCATTACGATGAAATCACCACTATAGAGGTTAATCACACAGGATGTCACAAGATGCTTCATTTCTTTCTTCTCAGACTTACTGAATTCTAATGAATCAGGGATGAGGGAAGACATTTGAGGAGCCAGCCATGAAGCCATCGCCTTGAGGTGACAATGCATTAACCTGCCTTCCTCAATTAACTGGCTAGAGAAACCAAATCCACCATTGGCCATTAGATTTCCAAGGTAGCCGCATCCCTGGGAACTCTCAGCGTCGAAGAGAAAAGTCAACTCAGTGTCCTTGAAGTCTGAGCCCAGACTGGTGAGCATGGCGAGTACCAGGAACCCTGCACTCCTCTGGGCCTTGGCTTCCACGTGTAGAAATGGACAGGGGCAGTGGCCAGAGGTCTGAGAGTTCCCCTCCAGCTTAGCATTCCAGAGATTTGCCAGAGGCTGCTGAGAGGATGAGGCCTCGTGCTCACATGGACGAAAGGAACCTGGGTGTCCAGGGTCTGGCTGCCACTATGGTCTGGCGGTGGTCCCTGCTCTGTTGCTCTCTCCCACCTCCCCACCACGGTGCCTCTCTAGAGCATAAGGGGAGGGACAGAAAGCACCAAAGAAACATGGCGGCCATGTGGAAATGAGTGCTGAGATTTATGAAGTAAGATCTGCATTCCTTCACACTTGAGTTAAAATTAAACTCGAATAATACACACCTACTCCCAAACAGTCAGGATTGGAGTCCAGATGTGACCCAAGGGCTTCTCATTACATCTCAGACTTTCCTTATTAGGAAGCAAGAACAAAAAGCTTCTGGAGATGCGGTCACATTGTATTGTATTTGTTGACCGAGGTGACAGTTATGTAGATGTTCATGTTAAAATTATTTGTTCAGCTCTATGATTCAAATCATGGTCAGTCATGTAGAATCTGACTTCCTCTGCACAGCTTAATCCCTGTGTCCTGGGGCTGGCTCCATGAGTATTTTTAATCACTTGCTACAAGTTGCTTCATATTAAAAATGCCTAGGGACCAGCAGTTAGCATAATGGCTATGTCGCTGGACTCCCACGTAGTCAACCGTGGTTGGAGTCCCGGACCTGGTGGCTTAAACTCACGCCAGGAGCATGTGCGTGCGTGCCCAAGATCCCGAGAGGAGAACGGAGGAGAAGGGATTGCGGCATGGCCATCCCCTCTGGGGGGTGATTTCTCACTTTCTATCTCTCTTTCTCTCTCTGTCTGTATGGCGAGCGCACACGCCCTATAGCAAAACCTCTCCAAAAAAAAAAAGAAAAAGAAAAAAATGCCTATTCTTCCACGTAAATTTTCTACATGTTTTTATGTTCTTGCCTGTTGCATATTATTTATATATGTGTGTGTGTGTGTGTGTGTGTGTGTGTGTATATATGTGTGTATATATATATATATATATATATATATATATATATATATACACAATTTTCTTTTTTTCCCCAAGAGATTTTTGCTATAGGACCTGTGTGCTTACCAGAAAGAAAGAGAGAGACAAAGAAACAGAAAGCAAGAAATCACCCCCTGGGGGGATGGCTATGCCGCAATCCCTTCTCCTCCATTCTCTTCTCAGGATCTTGGGCACACACGCACAGGCGCCCAGTGTGAGTTTAAGCCACTGGGTCCAGAACTCAACTGTGGTCAACTACATGGGAGTCCAGCGACATAGCAATTATGCCACCTGCTGGTCCATGCATATCATATATATATATTTTTTTTTTTGTAGAAGTTTTCGCTATAGGGCGCGTGCGCTCGCCAGACAGACAGAGAGAGACAGAGAGACAGAAAGCGAGAAATCACCCCCCAGGGGGGATGGCCACGCTGCAATCCCTTCTCCTCCATTCTCCTCTTGGGACCTTGGGCACGCACACACACACGCCCGGCGTGAGTTTTAAGCCACCGGGTCCGGGACGTGAACCGCGGTCGACTATGTGGGAGTCCAGCGACAGCCATTACGCTAACTGCTGGTTCCCACATATCATATTTTTTAAAAGAAAAGAAAAAAGATTTTTAAAAAGGTAAAGAAATCTACGTGGTTAGCACAGAGTGGGCAAAGCAGGTGTACACATTGAGCCTGTCTCAGGTGGCAGGCAGATGCACCGTGCAGGGGAGAGTACTCTCAGTCAATGCTCCCAAGGCCATATCCACACAGATATCTCCCAAATGGTCCTGGGAAAAGTGCCACACCTCCAAGAGGAGGCTATATTAGCTAAAGACAAAGGGCACCTGTGCCGTTCCAGGAGCTCCCCCACTCCCATGCCTAAGGCAGATAGATAAGGCATCTAAGGCTCCTCATCAAATCCAGAGAGAAGCTTGCAACCTCCCAAGACAAACATACCTGTCCAAGACAGAGGGAATCAGCAGGCCCAGCTGTGGGGGTACAGGGCAGTGCTTCGCTCTGTGATGCTGCAGGCCAAGTGGGCAGGCATTTTGGTTCCCAGGTTGGCCTTTGCACAAATGGCTGGCTGGGAAGCGCTGGGAGTGAGAGCCCATGGCACGTGCTTGTCTTTCTCTCTTTCTCGCTCATGAACGAATTATTGGGTTGTCTAGAAAATCATGTAGTATTTTTTATGTTTTTCTTTTAATTTTTTTTTTTGAGAGGTTTTTGCTATAGGGTATGTGCGCTCACCAGAAAGACAGAGAGACAGAGAGAGAGAAAGTGAGAAGTCATCACCCATGGGGGATGGCCACACCACAATCCCTTCTCCTCCATTTTCCTCTCGGGATCTCGGGCACACATGTACACGCACCCGGCATGAGTTTAAGCCACCAGGTCTAGGACTCGAACCGCAACTGACTACATGGGAGTCCAGCAACACAGCCATTGTGCCAACTGCTGGTCCCTTTTTGTTTTTTAATTTTTTTCTATGCAAAAATGTGTCATGACTTTTCTGACAACCTAATAGATGATCGGATCTTTAAAAAAAGAAAAATGGGGGACCAGCAGTTAGCGTAATGGCTATGTTGCTGGACTCCCACGTAGTCGACCGTGGTTCGAGTCCCGGACCCGGTGACTTAAACTCACACTGGGCGCGTGTGCGTGCTTGCCCAAGATCCTGAGAGGAGAATGGAGGAGAAGGGATTGCGGCGTGGCCATGCCCCCTGGGGGGTGATTTACTGCTTTCTGTCTCTCTGTCTCTCTCTGTCTGTCTGGTGAGCGCACGCGCCCTATAGCAAACACCTCTCCAAAAAAATAAAAAAGAAAAGAAAAATGGGAACGAAGAGGCTTCATGACAATGGAAGGTAGATACAGTCATCCTCAAACAAGTCTAGTGTCGGGAGCTGTCAGGGATGCTTGACTAGAACTAATCAGAAACAGTCCATACTGTTAAGAAAGGTATAGGCTTCTTCCAGGTGAAACAGGCTGGTGTGTCTATTCGCTCATGTTTTCCCAGAGGATGTATGCATGCACACGGGAGAGAGAATGAAAGCACTCCCCATGAGGCCTACTCACTCTGCAATCCATTTTTCCTCCATTTCTCCACCCCATCAAGATCCTGAACACATATGCACATGCCTAGCAGGTTTTCCAAGCTGCCGGGCTGGGATTCAAATCGTGGTCAGTCACGTGGGATTGACTTCCTCGGCACAGCACTTAATCCCTGTGCTCTGGGGCTGGCTCCACGAGTGTTTTTAATCACTTGCTACAAGTTGCTTCATATTATAAATGCCTATCCTTCCACATAAATATAACCCTCCAATTTTCAAAGAATGCAGGCCAGATTCCATACTACCCCCTGTGCTCACACTTCTAATTCTAGAGCCACCGAGCAAGCCGAACTGCTAAATGTACTTCTTCAGGAAGAGCTGTGACTAGAGAACATTTCTGATAGCAACAACAGATGCTCCGCGAGTTAATTCAGGCTGGCAGTGTACACAGATACAGTAGCTAAATTGCCTGTTAAGCGTACTGTGAGAAATTATGTTTATCTCTCTCCCAAGTTGGGCTTTTGAGGATGGGCCTGTAAAAGTGACTTCTGTCTTCTTTTTTTTTAAATTTTATTTATTTATTTATTTTTGCCACAGGGTGGATGTGCTTGCCAGAGATAAAGAAAGAATTGAGAAATCCCCAGGAGGAAAAAGATGCCACAATCCCTTCTCCTCCATTCTCCTCTCAGGATTTTTGGTATCCACATACACACCCCTGGTGTGTTTTTCAAGATGCTGGGTCCAGGACATGAACAGCTCAGTCAGTCATATGGAATCCAGCTCCCTTAACCATCATACCATTGGCTGGCCCAAAACAACATGTCTTCATTTCAGCCTTTAATGTGCTCATAATGGTCATATACAGGTTTATATGACAAATGTTAATGAGGCATACAGGTTAAAAACAATGTCTGAACTCCGGAGCCTGCCCCTGTTCCTCAAGTGCCCCCTTCCAATTAATTGTGGCCTTTCCAGTAAAGCTGGAAACTGGTTAGGTGAGGGTCACGTATCATCACAGCTGCCTCCCATGACGATCACGAAGGGTCAAACAATGAAGGAGATTATAAGGGTAGGATTATTCTGGAAACTCAGTAAGACGTGTCCGGTAGTGGGCGGCAACCAAAATGGCAACAAAGGGACACAAAATGGCGAACTGCCCCAACATGGTGCTGCTGACGCGTCCTCACACAGACCAGCAGCGGATAAGATGGACAACCTCTCCAAATAAGGCAACCCTTTCTCAGCCGCGGCTGCGATTGGGCCACGACAGCCTCTCAACAGCTACCCGGAAGCCCAACCCTTCAAAACCGCAGAGACATGGGAACCAGCAGTTAGCGTAATGGCTATGTCGCTGGACTCCCACGTAGTCGACCGCGGTTCGCGTCCTGGACCCGGTGGCTTAAAACTCACGCCGGGCGCGTGTGCGTGCGTGCCCAACATCCCGAGAGGAGAATGGAGGAGAAGGGATTGCGGCGTGACCATCCACCCTGGGGGGTGATTTCTCGCTTTCTGTCTCTATGTCTCTCTCTGTCTGTCTGGCGAGCGCAGGCGCCCTATAGCGAAAAACCTCTCCAAAAAAAAAAAAAAAAAAAAAAAAAACCGCAGAGACTCAGCCCCATGCGCGACTTCCCTGGCCCACTCCTCCCTCGTGGACCGGAGAACCTCGCCCGCGGGACCCCAATAAAGCCTGTTTCTTACTCGCATTCCGGGGCTCCTGACTCTCTTATTGCATAAAAATTCCTTTCAAGAAGGTGAGTGAATTCTTCATGGATAATGGGATCCTCTTTCAAATATTTGCTGCTCCTTGCTAGCTAGATGTCTTGAACCAATCAGTAAATCTGAGTATGTGCTTGGATCTTTATCAGCACTAAATCATTACCTAAATCTCTAATAACAAAACAAATCAATAAAACCAAGACAGGTGATCTCAGAGTTTGACCATCAAATTGTACCAAACTCTCTGGAGACTATCTGGCATAAATACAGAAGTTATACTTGGCCCAGGTGGTGTGGGGTTGCACATGGAAGGTCTCCTACTCCAGGTGTTTCACGTGCCACCCTACATCCCTGGAAAGACAATCCCTCTCATTGTGGTCCCCTTTGGGCAGGGGGTCCTCCCGGTGTTTTGCTTTGCCAGCTGACTAAGTGTGCTCTCTCTGTGGGCCCACTGTGCACACCTCACACACCCCTCCATCATACACCACTGCTTGCATGCCTCAGTCTTGCCGCAGGGCAGCAGCTTAGCTATTTAAAGCTAGGGACCTATAAACTTTCATTAGTTTGTTTTAAAACTTTTTTTTTTTGAGAGAGAGATTTTTGCTATAGGGCACATGCACAAGACAGACAGAAAGCAAGAAATCACCCTCCAGGGGGGATGTCCGTGCTGTAATCCCTTCTCCTCTATAACTCCTCTTGGAATCTTGGGCATGCACACACACGTGCCCAGCATGAATTTTAAACTGTAGGGCCTGGGACTCAAACTGCGGTCGACTATGTAGGAGTCCAGCAATGTAACCATTACATCACCTGCTGGTCCCATAAAACTCTTGGCTTTGTAGAGAACTAATGCTCAAATACTGACTAAATTATGTCTATTATCTGTTTTTATGTACTAACTCAAACCTAGCTTTGTCACAAAATGTCTTCCACTACACCTAGACCTTTCGTAGTCAACACCAAGCGTTTCTGCAATACTTTCCTAAGTATATGCTTACAGCATCTAGGTATTAATTTATTAGTACTCGCTGCACCTTTAGTACCTTCCGCATTTTATGGTTCTTAAGAGTAGAGCCTTAGCTCCCCATAAAAACTGACAGAATAATTCATAGAATGAGTATTTAATCATAATGGGACAAAAAAACCCTGCTTAACATTAAAAATTGGTATTTCTTCCTTAAAATTGTGTGGATAAGGTCACAATAAAAGTAGAAGAAACAAAAGAAATTACTTAGTGTGACTCATTAGCTACCTCTTTTTTTGAGAGGTTTTTGCTATAGGGCACATGCGCTCGCCAGAAAGACACAGAGAGACAGAAAGTAAGAACTCACCCCCCCCCCCATGGGGGATGGCCACACCACAATCCCTTCTCCTCTTGGGAAATTAAGTATGCACGCACACGCACCCAGCGAGAGTTTAAGACACTGGGTCCGGGACTCGAACCGAGGTCGACTATGTGAGAGTCCAGCGACATAATCATTACGCCAACTCCTGGTCTCATCATTAGCTACCTTTATTTGTACATATACATATATATACATATACATGTATATATATATATAAGTATATATATACACACATATATAAATATATATACATATATATATATATATATATATATATATATATGTATATATTTAAAGAGAGGGAGAGAAGTTTACTTGCCTTAGGGCATGTGCACTCACCTGAGAGAGAGACAGACAGTGAGAGGGAAAGTAAAAAATCACTCCCCAGGGGGATGGCTACACCACAATCCCTTCTCTCCTCTGTCCTTCTCCTGGAATCTTGGGCATGTATGCACACACACCCAGCATGAGTTTCAAGTCATGGGGTTTGGGACTCAAACTGGGATTGGCCATGTGGGAGTCCAGCGTCATAACTGCTACACCACCGGCTGGCCTCCACCTTTCTATGTCTTTAAGTAAAGAATATTGAGGTAGAATACGCTTAGATGAGTCACCTACCAAACAAACCTTACTAGTGCCACTACTCAAGAATTGGATTTTTTTATTCTTCACTGATAATGAGACAGTATGCACTTATGCCATGTTTATCTCAGTTGTTAAGACAAGGTAGGGAAGTCTTCATGTGATTAAAAGTAAATAAATGAAGAACAAAAGAACTCAAATGCTTTTTCTCATTTCATCTTTCCCAACCATTATTCATAAAGTTATTATTGGTCTAAAGCTCTTTAAAAGCGTTTTTAAACCCAGAGTTTAAAAGTTCAGCTTTGCAAATTTTCCAAAGTTATTAATGTTATTAAAAATAAATCCCTTTGATGAACCATTATAGGGCATTAAAACAGTTATGAAAACATTTGCCTTTCTTTTTAAATTTGCTATAGGGCACATACACTCATCAGACAGAGACGGCAGGGGTGGGGGAAGAGAGAGACGTGAGGAAACATCCTCCAGGGGGAGATGGCCACGCCCCAATCCTGTCTCCTCCATTCTCCTCTCTGAATTTTGGGCACACAAGCACATATGCCCAATGTATGTCAAGCTACTGGGTCCAGGACTCAAACCATGTGGTTGATCACATGGAATCCAGCTGCCTTTACCACCATGCCACTGGCTGGCCCAAAAGCATGTATCTTTTTAAAATAAAATTCAAGTTTAGGCAAGAACAGTGGTGATGATTATTTAATATGGATATACTGAATAGAAAAATCCTGATCTGGAACTTGAAGATACAAGAAACAGGTAGTGAAGCACAATTTCCTGGAAAGCGATCAAAAAAATACTTGGGCCTGAATATCCAAAGTCACACATACCTTCATGAAAGCCTTTCTGCAAGCCAGACCACGCAGTGTTCTGTGGCTCAGGAGCTGGGCAGAGAAATGTTAATAAGGTACTGCCTCGGGGATGTGTCCTGGGAACGGTGCCATTTAACATTCTTATTAATTATTTGGTGGAGGAAGATGAACTATAAGTAGAGAAGTTCCGTGTTGAAATTTACTGAAGACAAATTGCTGGGAACTGAAGGGATCTAGAGGAAATGCTGGCTGGGCTTAGGACATTAAGTAACTGATATCATGAAGGCAGAAAGACACCAAGGACATCTCTAAGGCTGTCCAAATGAGCCAAACTCACGCCATTCTTCTCATTTCAACTACTCAGGCTACTCAGTCCAACTGCAAAGGGAAACTAATAATGCCCTTATTTCTGGGCAGTCCAATGCCAAGACTATAAGATACAAGATACATGAGATCATCTAAGTGTTATAAAAGATTAAAGGAGCCCAGCCCAGTAGCACACAGAACTGCAGTGCTAGAAGCCACGTGGCCAAGTATGGTTCAGAACACTGGCCAGGCAGACCTGGAACACAACAAGCACATATGCATGCCCAGGATACTGAAGAACTGGGAGGCTGGGGACAGGTGATTCAAGAGACCCTGTCAAGGATGTTTCTCCTCTTCCTCTCCTTCTCCCTCTCCCTCTTCTTTCAGGTGTATGAACATTCGCTCATTATCATGAATAAACTTTATTAAAAAATTAAAGAAAGAAAAAATAGTGCTATGATCTAAAATGTTTCTCTAGGGCCCAGATGCTATCATAGTGGTAAAGGGCTCCGTAAGGTCCAATGGTGGCATGGTGGTTAAGGCACTGAGTCCCACATGTTTGACTGTGGTTCAGTCCCCAAACCCAGAGGCCTGAAAATCATGTCAGGTACATGTATGTGCACGCATGCTCAAAATCACAAGAGGAGAAGGGAGGAGACAAGATTGTTCTGTGGCCATCCCCCCTGGATAGGGATTTCTTAGTTTCCTTCTCTGTGTTTCTCTCCAGCGAATGCATGTGCCCTATGGAAAAAAACTAAAAATGCTCTGTGAAGCAATCTGATATGGGAAAGTTCCATGTTCAAGTCCAAAGACCTCCGTAAGTATGCTGGGCACATGTCTGCCCATAGTCTGGTGCTGGCTAAAGTTGGGGGTGGACCACAGCATCCAGCTCCTAGTGGTACTGTCTCTCTCTCTCTCTTTTGCTCATAGAAGAGATAAATAAACTTAAAAATATAAACTGTTTGTAGAGTGTTTAGAATACTAAATCCATGGTGACTCTATCAATAGCTACTCCTCCTCCCTTCCAGCAGAAGTTCTCTGCTTTCTCTAATTCGCACAGAGCAATTTTTGGCACATCTCCTGAGCATTAGGTACAAAAAGAAATTCCTTGAGAGCTAGGACTTGACCTTAATACTTAGCACTTTTGCAAGAATAATAGATTTCCAACATTCAGTTATTAAAGGCAGTACAGTTTGCCAGTCAGGAATCTCAGACCTATAATCTCAGACAATACCAGTTTAAAACCTCATCCTATCACTAATTCATTCTGAGGTTTTAGGTAAATGTCTAATCTCTGTGCCTCCATTTCTTCATAGTAAATAATAGAAGTAGTGAGGATTAAATGAGAAAATGCAATTAATGGGCTTAGAAGAATACCTGACACTGCAGGTAGGTGTTTGAGAAATATTAGTTAGTAATTATAGTTCGTTCTTCATTAATGAATGAACCACTGGAAGCTGACCCTGTGATGCAGTAGTTATGCGCTGCTCAAGAAAAGCTGGATCACATAAACTGACCCTGGTTCGAATCCCAGGCCCATCAGCCTGAAAAGACACCAGGCACAGGGTGCCCAAGGTCTGATGGGCTGGAGTAGGGGGAAGGGGACTGCAGCCTAAACCAGAACCTGTGCCCTGTGGGTTATGCTCATCTCTCTCTCTCTAGCAATAAGTGTGCACACACACTTTATCATAAATGGGGGGGGGGGGATGAATCACTTAACAATGATATTACAAGTAAAAATTATCAAAAAATTAGAAGTGTTTTTTTGAGTAAATGACAAAATTTCTCCCACGCTGAAGTCTTCCACAATTAGATAAAATACAGGATGCTAAGTTAAATGAAATTTCAGGTAAATAACAAATCTTTCTCTCACATACTTATGTCTCAAATATTGCATACTAGGAGAAATCTGGGAGAAGTAGCATCTGGTACAATAAAAACTGAGTATTTTGGGACCAGCAGTTGGCATATGGCTGTCACTGGACTCCCATATAGTCGACTACGGTTCTAGTCCTAGATCGGTGGCTTAAACTCATGCCAGGCGCATGTGCATGCATGCCCAAGATCCTGGAAGAAGGATGGAGAAGGGATTGTAGCATGGCCATCCCCCCTAGGGAGTGATTTCTTGCTTTCTGACTCTCTCTCTCTGTCTGGCAAGCACATGCCCTATAGCAAAAACAAAACAAAACTCTCCAAAAACTGAGGGTTTTTTGGGTTTTGCTTTTCTGTTTATTTTAAGAAAGTCTCTTGGTCTGGACCCATGGCATGGTAGCTAAGGCAGCAGGATCCCACATGGTTGACCCAGCTTGAAAAACACGTCAGGCGTGTGTGCATGCATAGACAAAAATCTCAAAAGGAGAGAGAGATGGAAGAAAAGGGATTGCGGTGTGACCATGCACCATGGGAATGCTCAAGAGAGTGAGAGAACACCCCCTACAGAACTTTTTAAACTAAAATAAAAATTAGAATTTTAGATATAGTGGGACCAGCAGTTTACATAATGGCTATGTCACTGGACTCCCATGTAGTCAACCACCGTCCAAGTCCTGGACCCAGTGGCTTAAACTCACGCTGGGCGTGTGTGCATGCCCAAGATCCTGAGAGGAGAATGGAGGAGAAGGGATTACGGCATGGCCATCCCCCCTGGGGGGATGATTTCTCCCTTTCTGTCTCTCTGTCTTTCCAGTGAGCACACATGCCCTATAGTAAGAACCTCTCAAAAAAAAAAAAAAAAAAAAAAAAAAAAAAAAAGAATTTTAGATATAGTAGTATACGCTTCCTGTATTTTCTATGGACCACAGGGCACACTGCCCATCCTCTGACAAAATCTATGCTTAGAGGAACCCATGTGCTACCCAAGTGTCAACAAAGCGAATCATCTGGCACTCCTATAAAGTCCCCTTTCTACCCAGCTTGAAAACAATCAGGAAAACAAATTTGCTTTGAATACTTATAATGCTTTTCAAACAGTAGTAACAAAATTTTCCATGCCAACAGTGGTTTATCAGGATTAAATTAGCAAAAGTGGCTTCAACATACCAAAATGTTTCTAGGCAGGCATAGGCTCTTTGAAAATACATTTGCCTATCTGTAAATAGGCAGGTTTCTACAGAGACCACAACATCTTAGGCACTACCAAGTAGTATTTACGGTATCTTACAAAGATACAGAATATGATATGCATGTTTAGTATAAACAGATCTTCTACAGAGAACAATCAGATTTGTCCTCCCAATGCTGTCAGTAATCCAAGAACACAAGCTCACCAAAGACAGCCACCTTACCTCTCAATACTGATTTGAGGTTGAGCTTGGCTTGGCGGTGCAGGTCCTCGACACAGGGTGGTCTGCTGCTGGGAAGGAACACATTCTCCTGCTGGTGCCACGGAGCGGTATAGTGCACTGTCCATCGACTCTCCTCGTCTAGGTTGGAAACAGCTACAGAAACAAAGATACAAAAAAATCAGGTGTCAAATGAAACTTCAGTGGCTCCAAGTTTATTACAGCAAGACAGTATCTAGACAGGATAAGAGTTCCTAACACAGCCACGGGTAGGGGCCAGGAGAGGGAAATGGAGTGAATCTTACATGACATGTGATCTGAGCCTCCAGGGGTCTTGCCTACAGTGCTTTCTCTGAGAGGGCAAAGCTGAAACTCTCCATCATCCCCATGATTCTGCAGAATCGGTGGCTCAGTTAACTGCTTCCCGGCATTCCAGGTCCTCCCTCTACACCAGTGTTCGAAAACAACTGACGAAAGCAATAGAGAACTCAAATTCCTACTTGACTACGGGAAATGCCAGTTACTCAACTGTATAATGCCACTGCATCAATAATGTTAGGCTACCTTTTTTTAAAAAAGATTTATTTTATTGTATTGTATTTATTCATTCATTTATTTTAATTTGACCGGGGTGGGGGGAGTAAGAAAGCAAGCTACCACGTTCAGGACTTGAACCGTGGTCAGCCATGTGGGAGTGTCCAGCACCTTAACCACTATGCCACCGGGTGGTCCCCAATGTTAAACTATCTTGACAAAAACAAATTTCCTACCAAGAGGTGGAGACCTCCAAAGTATTATTTAAAAACGTAACTGTTTCAAATTCAATTGATTTTTTAATTTAATTGAATATAGCATATCTAATAGATGTAGAGATCTGTGTACTACAAAATGTTCTCAGCATTTCTTGCTTTCATAGAATATTTTAATACTAATTTTAAAAAAATTACAATGTAATGAACTTTTCCCAACACAAAAGAGACCAAAACATTAAAGGAGAAAATAAAAGTTAATCCTGAGACTCAAATAAATCTGTATCATTTTCCTTTAGTCCCCCTAGGCATTAGGACTTCTTTATTTCATTTTTCCCAACACCACAACCTAAGTTGTGGCATTGGTGACCCCAAATGAAGCTTATGACACCAAAACAAGATTTAATAATTTTTACACATTTGCCATGTAACCCAGGCAGAGGAGAGACGGGAGATTCAGAAGTCCCTGTGCTGAGGCATTTACTTGAGGTGACTAGTCCAGCTACTATAAAAACAGCAGATGCCAGAATTGTAAGGGGCAAGACTTTCCTTCCCTAACCTGTGCTATGGCATTCACAGGAGCACACCCATTTCAACACGGTAAGATGTATCTGGAAATAAGACCATGAGACAGATTCTCAGTGAAGGGCATAGAATCTGTTTTACCATATTGAAACTGACTAAACACACCCCACAGCACCAGCGATTAGGGTGACTATAAAGATCAAATGAACAAATACCAGGAGTCTTTTTAAAAGTTTATAAAGAATATGGGACCAGTAGGTGTAATGGCTATGTCGCTGGACTCCCATGTTAGTGGACTGCGGTCCAAGTTCCAGACCCGGTGGCTTAAACTCACGCCGGGCACGTGTGCATACATGACCAAGATCCCAAGAGGACAAGGGAGGAGAAGAGACTGCAGTGTGGCCATTCCCCCTGGGGGGTGGTTTTTTGCTTTCTGTCTCTCTGTCTCTCTATGTCTTTCTGGTGAGCGCACGTGCTCTATAGCAAAAAAATCTTTCCCAAAAGAAAAAAGTTTATGAAGAATATATATTACGGAAAAGCTATTGCATGGATTTCAAAATTTTTTGGATCAAAATAAATTCATAGTTTAGTTCCATTTTCCATAAACTTTTTGAAATTCCCTTGCACGCATAAAGCTCTTAGTTATAAAATAAGACACATGAGTATGGTTGAAGCAGACAGCAAAACTTATTCTAAAAAACCCCTAACTTCAGAACCATTACTGAAGATGTTCCTTTCTCAATGCCCTGTAACCCAAGACAATTTAGCTCTTACCCCAAACAGGAAGTTTTCTACTGTAACTAAATGTTACAATCCTATGAATCTAAAAAGAACAATTTGTTTCTTTTTAAAAAAACAATTATAGGGAACCAGCAGTTGGCGTAATGGCTATGTCGCTGGACTCCCATGTGGTCAACCGCAGTTCTTGTCCTCGACCTGGTGGCTTAAAACACGCTGGGTGCGTGTGCGTGCGTGCCCAAGATCCTGAGGGGTGAATGGAGGAGAAGGGATTGTGGCGTTACCATCCCCCCTGGGGGGTGATTTCTCGCTTTCTGTCTCTCTGTCTCTCTCTGTCTGTCTGGCAAGTGCATGCTCCCTATAGCGAAAAAAAAAAAAAAAAACTCAAAAAAAAATTATGTATTTTATTTTATTTATTATTATTTTTAAAATTTGACCAGAGAGTGAAAAAGGGAAAGTGAGAAAGCAAGCTGCCAGGTCTGAGACTCAAACTGCCATCAGCCATGTGAGAGACCAGCACCTTAACCACCATGCACCTGCTGACATCAAAAATAATTGATTTCTTTACGGCTCTCACCTTCTCCTTATATTGCCAAATGGGAAAATAAACACTGAGAACTAGACCTTAAGTTAAAAGCAGAAAGGTCCTGTGTGCCTTCCGCTTACACTGACGAAAGCAGCATGTAAATGGTGCAGTCAGTATTTCACGTAACCTCTTGTTGAACAAATCTTTCACATGGTGCAATAAATTCTGGGTCCGAACAGATAAAAGCTACCAAGGCCTGACTTCACTTTTGGTTCCGTCCTACAGAAGTCTGTAGTGCCAAACTTGCCAGCTGCCCCCAAAGTGTATCCAGTGTTTATTAAAATGTTTTGTGCTCACATGGATTTATTTTAAAGACTGAGTGACTGTACTTCATAGCTACAACATACTGACAATCATAACCTTCCCTATTTGCCAATTCAAATCAAGTCCAAGGAATGGCATTGAGTCTGAGAGTGCACCATAAGCCCTCACTGCGTGGCTACCATCAAACTGCTCCTAGGAAAGAGCAGTTGTCTCTTCCCTGGGCACCTCACTCTTGCCAGAGCAGAACCAGCCCATTCAGAGACAGCCTTTGAGCAAGGGAGTTACAGCAAATAGCCTACAGTGCTGGTTTTTCTTGCTTTCTCTAAAGTTTCTCTTACTAATGCCCCTACCCATGCGCATTTATCCAGTTTGCCACTGGTCCAAAAATGAAACTGAACTACAAAAAACAAAACCAGCCACTAGGTAAAAACCAAGCCATGCAGTTGTAAAAGTTCTATTTTCAAGGGAATGAAGAAGCACCTGGATTAAAAAAAATCTTAATCAACAGTAAGTACACAATGAAGCCACACCACGAAAGCTCTGTACTTTCCAACAATCGCTGATCAGTCAGTCTAGACCGTTTGTCCTCAGGCTCTTCAATACAGAACAGAGTGTGTGCCAGGGAGTTTTAGAGGATCATTTCCACCAAAAACATGTGCTATATTACACAAAGGCCCCTTTACTTCAGCTGCACATGTAGCGAGAGAATAAAACACAAGCAAACAAACAAAAGCCATCCACTATAAATCAAGGGAAACAAAGTAAATACAAGGGATTCTTTTTTTTTTTCTCTCTTCTTCAAATGACTTCTTGGAAGAAGTACAAAAGAAGTGAATTTGTTTAAAACTCTGAGCATAAATAAACGACATGCTAAGATCACATAAGACTCTCCTAAAGTCACAAAAGTCCGAGGTATTTAAACAACCTGGCATAGGGTGGAATTTAACTCATTCCAATTATGGTCTTTCATATTCTAATTCCATCACTCAAAAGAATGACATAGTACATAAAACCCCCCACACAGACACATATGAACACAATCGGAACTGGGGAAAAAAAGGAACTACTTACTTTTCTTCTTAAAAAGTTTAATTAAGGACTTGATCTTTGCATTAATGAAGACCACCATTTCCAGGATGCCTACATAGGGTTTGGGAATTTAAACCACATTAAAAACTCGGTCCAGTAGGCAGGTGGCAAGCTGCGTCCGTCCTCCTGCTCCAGATTCTAACTTTTTCCCTCTGGTCTCATATCCTTAGATATCTGCCCAGGCTGATGTAATTCTGAGGTTGAGCTTATTGTCAGGCAGTTACAACCCATTAACAGCCCTTGAACCTGAAACACTCCCACTGAAACCTAATCTTTAAGGCTGAAAGCAGCCAGTGACAATGTGCCTAGAAAGAAAGAGAAAGCCAATCACGGTTCTTATTTGCACGATGGCCACATCAGGCTTTCTGCCTCGGTGCCCATTCATTCCGTTTTCTCTCCAGTGGCTCCCAAGTTTCTCCTCTCTGGAGTCCATAAAAAATGCGGATATTCCCTAGAGAGTCAACACAAAAACTAACGTGTCCCCCATTTTTACCAGGCCAGTGTGACCATCCAGATCTTTTACAGGAGCCAACAAGCCTGAGAGCAATTCCATGTTGATTCTTTGACTCTGCAGTTAGTTAATTCAGGGTGTATGGGATTTGTACTGATGGAAGTCAAAAAAAAAAAAAAAAAAAAAAAAGCCAAACTATTGTTTCGCAACCACGCCCCCAGGTCCTGCCTCTCACACCAAAGGCACATTTACACGCAGTAAAACTTCAGAACAGGATCTCCTAGGAGCTGCAAATGATGACTTGCAGGCATTTTTGTGCAAATTGGGATGCCCTGTCTTCTCACCCTTCTTTGCCAGGGACTGAGAATCAGCTCTGTGTGTTCCAAAGTGTGATTCTATTTGCAAATAGCTGCCAAAACGCTCCTCCCACACACACACACACACACAAAAAAAAAAAAAAAAAAAAAAAAAAGAAAGAAAGAAAAGAAAAAGAAAAAGGAAAAACCAACCAAATAAACCAAAAAAACCCAACTTCCCCATTACAACCGAGAAATGTGATAAAATATACTACTGAGTTTAATCGTTAAAGTGTAATTACCATGTAAGCACCTAATTGTGCTAAGAATTTCATAATCATCCCTCCCTGGCAGTATTCTCAAACAAACATTATTTGGGTTACTCTTTAACTTGAATAAACTGTACTGAGTTATCGTTCTTTCATCCGCTTGTGATTAGCCCAGAGAAGCGGGGAAACACAAAGAGAAATGGAGGAATCAGAAATGAAGTACAAATAGGCAATAGGGAAACATATTCCAGGGCTAAAGGGGCAGGAACAAAAAGGAGAAGAATATAATACATCAGGAAATACCATGAAAAGGGACAAAGGAAAAGAATGCTCTTCACATCTCACCCAGTTTCCCTTCATGGCAAAACAGTTTTTGAAACATTTTAGACAACCTCTTACTTCATAGCTTTGGGCCAGACATGTAACTGAATGGAAAAATGTAATAATCCACTAATTCAAAACATTTAGGTTATAACAAAGGCTCTTAGTCAAAGAATAAAATGTATATGAGACTCCCTCTAGGGAAAGCTCGAATCTTTTTTATCCCCTGCATCTTATTTCTTGAACAATGACAAAACAAAGAAAATATACGTTTCCATATTATCAACCATCTTGTCCCAGATTTCCAATTTGTATTCTTTCATCCTATACGTAGCTTTATTTAAAAGTAGTTAGACTGCCAGATGGCAAATGAAAAACTACTGAGCCTAAATCGGATTACATGACTGCCTTAAATTAGTGAGCAAAGTTCCCCTTTGGAAAACAATTTTATCAGTAAGAGTGACCTCACTGCTCCTCGCATTTACAGACAGGTAGAGTTCAGGGCAGAAGCACTCCTATTCAGTCGCCCGTTTTCTGAGGTTAAGTCGCCAAGCACACTTCCAACTGAAAACAGAAACTGTTCTTTCGGGAACATGAACCCTGGCCCAGCTTCTGTACCTTAGATGCCTCAGTTAGTAGCTACCAGACTTCAGAGCTAGAAGCCACATGCTGCCTGTGGTCCAAGTCTCTGGCCTGGTTATGCATATGTGCCCAGGACCTGGAGGGCTGGAGGACAGAAGAAAGGGGATTCTGGCAGGACCAAGCCCTGTAGAAGGTGTCTGTCTGTCTGTCTCCCTAAGCTACCATATATGCTTGTGCACAATGCTCTATTATGAATGAGAAAAAAAATCAAACTTTGAATATGCTAAATTCTTGATAGCATGTCATTTTCTCCTGTATACAATAATGACCTCTAAATATAGATTCACCTATTAAGAAGATAAAATTGAGGGGACCAGCAGATAGCGTAATGGTTACATCACTGGATTCCAACGTAGTCGATTGCCGCTTGAGTCCTGGACCAGTGGCTTATAACTTGCACCAGGCCATGTGCTTGTGTGCCCAAAATTCCTAGAGGAGAATGGAGGAGACGGGACTGTGATGTAGCCATTCCCCCTGGGGAGTGATTTCTCGCTTACTGACTGTCTGTCTCTCCCTGTGTCTCTGGAGAGTGCACAGATCTATAGCAAAAAAAAACTCACATTAAAAAAGATAAAATTGAGCATCTACTAAGTGGCACTCTTTCAATCAGTTGGGATTCATCATTAAACAAATGGCTGACATCCTGCCCTCAACAACGACACATTATCTGACCATAAACTACAGTTACATAGCCCATTCGCTAATACATGCAATGACCCAAGAAAAGGCTGAGGGTAACAGGGGTTTGGGGTAGGGTGGTGGTCAGGTTGCAATATTAAATAAGAATCAGGATGGTCCTCACTGAAAAGGTGAGACTTGACTAAAAACTTGAAAGAGGTGATGGCAATAAGATAAAACTTCGTACAATGAATCCCACAAGCTCTTGCGGTAAAGGAGTGATGCTCACTTGGCAGAGACATTTCCAACCCACCAGGACCAGTTACAGAAGCACTCTGTATTCAGCATTAAGTCTGATTCAAGATAATGCCACCATTTGATGACACACAGCTCAGTGGCAGATGTAGGGGGATGTAGCAGGATTGCACTCCAGGATCCTAGGGCATCTCGCCCTGTTTATTATCTCATCTTGCTTCATGGCTCCTCAAGTCCAGAGCTTCAGTAACAAACCAAATGAATAAACACATTTATTTCATTGTGTTATGTAGTAAGCTGTGTTCTGGAAGAGCTTATTAATTTAGAAGTTGTACCCACTAATACTGTCAACTCTAAGTCCTGTGCCTAAGCATGAGAACAGGGAAGTGTTATCATATAATCTGCATGCCTCCATGCCACGGTTATTGAAGAGACATGTTTTTATGCAAGTGTCTACATTTTTTAATTGTTCTATGTACACATTCAACAGAAAATACATAAATCCACGGTACTTATAATTTCAACATGAGCCATGAAACAGCAGAAGCAGGGACAAAAACATTCTAATACCCTCAACATGGAAAGCTTGACAGTATGGCATGGTGGGGATGAGCCCAACTCTGGAGCCATTCTACCCAGGGTACTGCCACATTCTAGGACAGTGACTTCTCCATGACATGGCTTTTTTCATCTGTAAAACAGAGATAATCATGGTATTTATATACGTTTTTATGAGAGCTGAAAGAATTACTAGTAAGGAAGTCCTCAGAATAGTACCTGCTATGTGGTAAGCATGTATCTGCTTCATCATTTCTGCCCGTCCATAGTTAAACCACCACCTCCTGAACGACTGTTCTAAATGCACTACTTCCAACCTCTAATCCACATATTATCTTTTAAAATTCTATCTCAAATATACATATTTGAGAGAGGTTTTTGCTATAGGGCATTTCTCCTCCAGTCTCCTCTCAGGATTTTGGGCATGCAAATACACACACCCAGTGTGAGTTTTAAGCCACCAGGTCCAGGACTCGAACCACAGTTAACTATGAGAGTCTAGAAAGGTAACCATTACGACATCTGCTGACCTCTCTAATAATTTTTTAAATTCTCAGTGGTCATCTGTAAAGTTCTGACTAGTACAATCATCTCTTTTCTTCTTCTCATCGTTCTATAACTTCTGTAATTCTTTTTAATCATATACTACTAATGACCCAGCTCTTGAACTCTTCACTGACATTGTAGCACACTTATTTATTGGCTTCTCCTTTTCTGGATTTTGACAAACTCAAATATATGAAAAGTTTTGCTTATCTCATCAATTAGCAAAGGAGACAGAGAGACAGAAACATAGAGAGACAAGGCCTTGACACCATGATCCATCCCTGGCCCCAACCAGCTTCTGATCACTGACACATGCATGGTCAGTATACTGAAGGAGGTCTCCAGGCACGAACCTGGAGCCTTCTCAACCACTTCCACAGTCTTGCCCTGACATTCTGGCAAACTTTCGTTTTGTTTTATTTTGTTTGTTATAGAGCACATGAGCTCGCAAGAGAGAGACAGAGAGAAGGTGAGAAATCACCCCCTGACAGGGTTGTCCACACCACAATTCTTTCTCCTCAATTCTCCTTTTTAGATTTTGGGCACACACATGGTGTGATTTTCAAGCTGCCAGGTCTGGGACTCGAACTGCAGTCAGTCATGTGGGAGTCCAGAGCCTTAACCACCACACCATCTGCTAGTCCCCTAAACAAATTCTTAATAAGCTTCAAAGACCTAGTCCTTAAGTCTCTGTCCTATGATATTTATTTATTCCTCCTTGAAACGTAAATGATTTTCTTAACATAAGGCAGATGTCAGCAACGTACAGCCTTTGGACTGAATTCAGCCACCCTGTTTTTAAATGGTTGAAAAAGAATGAAAAGAGCATGTTATGACATGTGAACATTACATGAAATTCAAATTGTAGTGTATGAGAATAAGCTGAACACAGCCCACTGGATTGTGTCTACACTGCCTCGGGCTGCTCCTGGTCTGCTCTAGCAGAGTAGAACCCCTGTAAGGAACACCACATGGCCCTCCAAGCTGAACATATTTATTAATACTATCTGGACCTACAGGGAAAAAGACTACCGGCCCACAGTGAAGGTACGCCTTTAATCACCCTGCTCAAGCTCTGTTCCTGTCTATTATCTTTGATTTATCTGTCCTTCAGTTTTACATTGCTAACCTCCTCTAGGATTTCACATTCTCGCAAACCCAATTACCTAATTTAAGGTAATCTGCTTCCCCCCACCCCCACACTGCTTCTCTGAAACTTTCTTACTTCTCTTAGGGCTATAGTCATTTTCCTCCCAATAAACCAGAAAGGCACATTAAATCTCTGCTGTAAATATAAAAAATAATGGCCCTGCCGTGGGGGCGCAGGCGGTAGGGCAACGCTGCCTGGCAATTCTGGAACCATATGGAAAGGCCTGGGGTCTGGATCCCGAGCGGACCTGAACACGCACACCGGGTATGCCCATGATTCTGGTTGACTGGAAGGTTGGCAGGGAGGGGAGGAAAATGAGGTGACAAGACTCTGCTGGGGGTGTCCCCTCCTCTTCATGAAAGAAAGAAACTAAAAAAAGAGAATGTCTTCTTATTAGGGCACATACATATTGAAAGTATTTAAGAACAAATCACTGTTCTTTCAAATATTAGGAAATGTTTCAAAGAAAAGTATGCTCCAACATCTCTTGAATAGTCTTGATGGCTTATCCTAACCCAGGATTTTTGAATTTCATTACCGCTATAAAGAAAGTGAGGAATCACCCCCTGGGGAGGATGGCCATACTGTCATCCCTTCTCCTCCATTTTCCTCTTGGGATTTTGGGCAGGCACGCATGCACGTGTGCCTGACATGAGCATCAAGGAGCTGGGTTCAAGACTTGAACTGCAGTCAGCCATGTGGGAGTCCAACACCTTAACCGCTATATCCAATATACCTCTATATCATTCCACAAGTTTATATGAATTACTTATTAGTTGCCTTGTATTAGGCTTTCAGGTTAAAATGAGTCAAACAATCTTAGGAAGTTCACAGTCCAGTGGGAAAGACATGCCCAAACAGAAATAAATAAATAGAGACCAGCAGTTGGCGTAATGGCTATGTTGCTGGACTCCCATGTAGTCAACCGTGGTTCAAGTCCCGGACCTGGTGGATTAAATTCATGCCAGGCATGTGTGTGTGTGTGCCCAAGATCCTGAGAGGAGAAGGGATTATGGCGTGGCCATTCCCCCTTGTGGGGTGATTTCTTGCTTTCTGTATCTCTGTCTCTCTTTGTCTTTCTGGAGAGCACACACGCCCTAGAGCAAAAACCTCTCCAAAAATAAATAAATAAAGATAGATAGATAGATAGATAGATAGATAGATAACATTATGATTAAGTCTAGGGAGAAAGGACCTTCAAGGAGAAGAGGACACTCATAGGTGAAGGGGAGTAAAGCCTTGCACAGAGCACAGCCTTGCAAACTCTTTGGTGAAAGCTCCCACCTTAATTGGTCCAGAAAGCTTATGTTGGTTCCTTTTCTACTGTTTTTCAGTGCTTTGAAAAGCATAAGACTATGCGGGTGTGTCTATGGATTTAAATATTGTATTTCAGGTATTTTAACTATGCATAAAGGTAGTGAGTACATTTAAATTAACTAGGTCATGTACAGTATCATAATTTAGAAGTTAAGTTGGAGGGTCAGCAGGTGGCATTGCAGTTAAGGCGCTGGATTCTCACATGGCTGACCACGGTTTGATTCCCGGACCCAGCAGCTTTGGGAGCACCCAGAAATCTTTCTTTTAGAAGGTGCACACAGGGTGAGTTGTAGGTGGTGGGCAAGGGAGTCTCTGCAGAAGTTTAAGGAGAACTGTAGGGCAAGCAATGCTTAATTTTATTATTTAATATAACAATTTATTATTTTATTTAATTAGTTTTAGAGACAGGGTCTTGCTGTGTTGCCTAAGCTGGCCTCAGACTCACGATCATCCTGCCTCGGTTTTCCTTCTGCACCACCAGCCAGAGCTGGCTGAGTATTGCATTTAGACAATCTCTGTGGCTAAATAGAACATGGATTTGAATGGGCTTGACCAGAGCAAGGAGAGATACCCGGAAATTGATGCACCAATCCACGGAAAAAGGGGAGGAGGCCAGAATTCATCCTTAGCCAGGTTTCTTTTTCTACAACTTGGTTGTTTTTATCAGCCTGTATTTAATACTCTGTACTGTTTCAGGAGCCAGGTGGTGGTGCAGCAGTAATGCAACTGGATGCAGAAGGCAAAGGTCCTAGGTTCGTTTCCTGGTACTTCCCAGAGCAGCGCCTATGATCTGGGCTGCCTGAAACTGGGGGCAGATTGCAGTACAGGCTGGGGGTATCTGCATGTGTGTGTGTGTGTGTGTGTGTGTGTGTGTGTGTGTGTCTGTCTCTCCTATGGAAGGAATAAACTAAAAAAAAAAAAAAAGAAAAAAAACCAGAATCACAGATACCTAAGGTTTAGAGTTAAAAAATTAAACCCTAGCTATTTAATAGACTATTACCACCAATACTTTCATATTTGGTACACTGTTAAAATACATTTGCATTATTTTTATGAAGAATGAAGATTATAAGTTTAAATCTAATAGCTTCTTAAGAGCAGATCTGTCGGGAACCAGCAGTTAGCTTAATGGCTATGTCGCTGGACTCCCACGTAGTCGACCGCGGTTCGCGTCTCGGACCCGGTGGCTTACAACTCACGCCGGGCGCGTGTGCGTGCGTGCCCAAGATCCCGAGAGGAGAATGGAGGAGAAGGGATTGCAGTGTGACCATCCCCCCTGGGGGGGGATTTCTCGCTTTCTGTCTCTATGTCTCTCTCTGTCTGTCTGGCGAGCGCACGCACCCTATAGCGAAAAAAACCTCTCCAAAAAAAAAAAAAAAAAAAAGAGCATATCTGTCTAAGGCTCCCAGAAGTCATGGAGATACCCTTTAGCTCCCTCAAACCTTCTCCCCTGCCCATCCCGATTTACACAAAACTGCAGGTCCTGCTCTGGGTGCATTAAATGTAGCTAGGACATTAAAAATCTTGATTTTAAATCCAAAAAGCTTTCAGGAATATTATTAATTACTATTGGCTAAAAGAAAATATTTTCAGATATTCTAAGCTGAAGAAGTGAAACATAATTATGTCCCATATATTCACTTTTTTTTTCTTTTTTTTTTCTTTTTTCTTTTTCTTTTTTTTTTTTTTTGAGAGGTTTTTCGCTATAGGGCGCGTGCGCTCGCCAGACAGACAGAGAGAGACATAGAGACAGAAAGCGAGAAATCACCCCCCAGGGGGGATGGTCACGCCGCAATCCCTTCTCCTCCATTCTCCTCTCGGGATCTTGGGCACGCACGCACACGCGCCCGGCGTGAGTTGTAAGCCACCGGGTCCGAGACGCGAACCGCGGTCGACTACGTGGGAGTCCAGCGACATAGCCATTATGCTAACTGCTGGTTCCCCCATATATTCACATTTTGAACTACACAAAATTTCAATCTTTGGTCAATTGAAAGTGAAATACATAATCAGTAAAGATCACTATGATCAAAGTTGGAAGAAGAGGGAAGAAAAGAAAAATCTGAGTTCTGGTCAGGGATGTGAACCAAATGATCATTTTAAGTACTTACCGACAAGATTTTAACTCTTCAGGTAGGGAATTTCTCAGCAAAACTGTATCTATAAATGGTGCTTTTATTTATTGCTAATTAGTTTAAGCTGTTTTTTAAAATCCAAAACCTTTTTTTTTTTAAGAGAGGTTTTTGTGATAGGCTGTGTGTGCTCTCCAGAGAGACAGAGAGAAAGTGAGAAATTATCCTCCAGAGGGATAACCATGTCACAATTCCTTCTTCTCCACGCTCATCTTGGGGTTTGGGGCGTGCACGCGCATTCACCCAGAGTGAGTTTCAAGCTGCCAGGTCCGGGACTCCAATTGTGGTCGGCCACGTGGGAGTCCAGTGCCTTAAACACAATATCACCTGCTGGCTCCCAAATTTAACTTCTAAAGTATAAGACTGCACATGACTAAGTTAATTTAGATGTACTCATTATCTTTATGCATAGTTAAAATACCTGAAATTTGATATTTAAGTCCATAGACACACCCACATATTATTAAGCTTTTCAGAGCGCTGAAAGACAGCAGAAGAGTCCATACAAGCTTTCTGGCCCAATAAAATAAAATGTACACACTTAGTAGTAAGGATCTCAAAAATTCCTAAAAATTAGCATTATCATCTACTTGGTAAACATTCATAACAACATTTCAGTAATAGGTACATTTACTAGCTTAGACCTATTATCTATGCATTAAGGAACAAAATCTTTCAATCTTTCACAACTTTACCATTTAGAGGAAAGAATTGTTCCAGGTTATTTTTAAAAATTATTTATTTATTTAATTAATTCCATTTGTTATTATTTTTTAATTTGGCCAAAAATATGGAATATTTCATGAATTTGCATATCATTCTTGCACAGGGGCCATGCTAATCTTCTCTGTATCATCCAGTTTTAGTATAAGTGCTGCTGAAATGAGCACTGCTCCAGGTTTTTATAATTACTTTCACGTTGTGAGCAATTATGTACAGTTCATAATCCTTATCTATCAAAAAATCACTATCGAAGCTTCAAAGCAAATTAATAACACAGACACATAAATTAATACAATCAGTATGGGACCGGCTACATGGCACAGCGATAATGCCACCAAAAAGAAGCCAGGTATCACATGGTGTGGATCAAATCCAGGCTCAGTCAGCTTGAAACATGCTGAGCGTGGGCAGGAGGATCCCAAATCCCACTGACTAGAGGAAGGACTCGTGGTATTACCAGATCTGGCGGAATGGTGTTCCTCTGCTCCCCACCTGATGTATACATGTTCTATTATAAATTTAAATAAATAAAAGTTCAAGATCGTGAGCTGGCGGGTGGTATGATGATTAAAGCGCTGGATTCCCACATGGCCAACCACGGTTTGAGTCCTGAACCTGAAGGCTTGCTAGCTCACTTCCCATACACCACCCTCCCCCACCCCTGCTCTCTGTCTCTCTCTGGTCAATTTTCCTTTTTTTTTTTTTTGAAAGGTTTTTGCTGCAGGGCGCATGCACTTGCCAGAAAGATAAAGAGAGACAGAGAGACAGAAAGTGAGAAATCACCCCCCAGGGGGTATGGCCATGCCGCAATCCCTTCTCCATTCTCTTCTCAGGATCTTGGGCCCACACGCACATGCACCCGGCATGAGTTTAAGCCACTGGGTCCGGGACTTGAACCGTGGTCAACCACGTGGGAGTCCAGTAGATGTAGCCATTACAACATCTGCTGGTCCCTCTCTAGTCAATTTTAAAAAGAAAAAAATAATAATAATAATAAATAACATTTACAAAATAATAATAAAGTTCAGGATAGCCCCACAGCCTATTGGGTAAAGAAGCAGGATCCCACTTGGCCAAGTGTGGTTCAAATTCTGGCCCCAGCAGCTTGAGAAACATGCCGAGCTGTGTATACATTTCCCAAATCCAGATAGCATAGAGAGATGGACAAGAAGGGAGTGTGGGGTGACCAAGCCCCATTCGGGAATGCTTCCTCTCTCTCTCTCTGGCAAGTGCATGAATTCACTACCAATTTAGAAGTTCACATGATTAGAGGAACTTGAAAAATGTAAAGTTCATCTGTACATGCAATTATAAGTTATGATCCTTTAAAAAGCCTTAAGTTTTGACACAGATGAAAATACATACTTTATTTCATTCAGGACAAAATGAATTGACTACAGGTTTCTGCTGTTTGACATTGAATTGATTAGAAACAAACCAAAAAGATGAGTTGGTCACTTGTGGCTTCAGAATCAAACTCTTATTTGTGCATCAGACCTTACTCTTACAAATTACTATTCCTCTCTCTGTAATCTGAGATCGTAAAGTACTGAAGCCTACCCTCCTGTAATTTGCCTTCAGCCTTAAGGTTTACCATGTAAGGAGAACATCTGAGTGCCCACACAGCAGAGGGCCCAGCCTGCTGTCTCCCCAACTAGCAGACACAATGGTGGGACAACAGATCCTGTGTGCCCATCAACGTGTGTCCATTGATTTGGTGAAACATCAAGTACAAACATCGCAGTGATAAACTCAAGGTAAACACTTCAGCGAAAATGTTCTCAGTTTATAAGATATGGAAGAGTGAAAAGCTAAGGCTTTTTCTTCTTTTTTTCCTTTTTTTTTTTTAGAGAGAGATTTTTGCTATAGGGCACATGCACTCACCAAAGAGACAGAGAGACAGAGAGTCAAAAAGTGAGAAATCATCCCCTGAGGGTGTTCATGCTAAGCTGGCCTCAGCATGGGGCGATGGCCACACCGCGATCTTTTCGCCTCCACTTTCCTCTCATGATTTTGGGCACACATGCACATGCGCCCAGTGTGTGTGTGTGTGTGTGTGTGTGTGTGTGTGTGTGTGTGTTTTCTTTTTTCTTTGAGAAGTTTTTTTTTTTTTTTTTTTTTTTTTTTGGAGAAGTTTTTGCTATAGGGCACGTGTGCTCGCCAGAAAGACAGAGAGAAACAGAAACAGAAAGTGAGAAATCACCCCCAGGGAGGATGGCCACGCTGCAATTCCCTTCTCCTCCATTCTCCTCTTGGGATCTTGGGCACACCCTTCTCCTCCATTCTTCTCTTGGGATCTTGGGCACCCACGCACACACGCCTGTTATGAGTTTAAGACACCAGGTCAGGGACTCAAACTGCAGTTGACTACATGGGAGTCCAGCAACGTAGCCATTACATCAACTGCTGGTCCCAACCCAGTGTGTTTTAAGCCACCAGGTCCAGGACTTAAACTGTAGTTTACTACATGGGAGCCCAGTGATGTAACTATTACGCCATCTGCGTGTCCAGCTTTTTTTTTTTTTTTTTTTTTTCAGTCAAGCTAAAATGGAACATTATTGCTGGTCTGGCCTCTCCAATAAGTCATGATTAAATAATAATAATAGTAATAATAATGACGATATTCCAGATTAGAAGAGATTTAAGAAATATCACAACCAGATACATGATCCAGGATAGGAAATTATTAGGTCATCAGGAAAGTTGTGATGTGTTTTTCTAGGCAAAAATGAGTCATGACTTTCCTGAGTTTTGGATAAATTAGTTCTAAAACTTTTTTTATGTAAGTGGGAAATTTTGAATATATGCTGGGTGTAATCTCATTCTGATGTTCTCAATTCTCACAGTTGTGGGGGCTGGCAGGTAGCATTGTGGTTAAGGTGCCGGACTCCCCACTTGGCTAACCACAACTCAAGCCCCAAACTTGGCAGCTTGCTTTCTCACTTTCCCTCTCTATTTTTCTGGTCAAATTAAAAATCATCATCATCGTAATAAGATAATCCTTAAAAAAACATTTTTTCAGGGCCAGCAGTTAGCGTAATGGCTATGTTGCTGGACTCCCACGTAGTCGACCACAGTTTGTGTCCCGGACCCGGTGGTTTAAAACTCATGCCGGGCGCGTGTGCATGCGTGCCCAAGATCCCGAGAGGAGAATGGAGGAGAAGGGATTGCGGCATGGCCATCCCCCCTGAGGGGTGATTTCTCGCTTTCTATCTCTCTCTCTCTGTGTCTGTCTAGCGAGTGCACGCGCCCTATAGCAAAAACCTCTAAAAAAAAAAAAAAAAGAAAAAAACCATTTTTTCACACTTGCACAATGAGGTAAACACATATGCACACATTTGAAAGGCAACGATGTAGACAACTTATCCAGATTGAAAGCATGTGTTTATGACAGATGTCGTGAAGAATTATTTTAACTGTCCCATGAATCTTACTGCACTTCAGCATATAAAAAAAAATCATCAATATTCTTGACCTTCATGGATACAGCGGTCTTTTCTTTCTTCTACTTCTGAATTAATCTTTAATGATGAATCATATGACATACTGAAAAAAAGAAATGGAATCTCTCCATCAATATTGTTATGGGGAGTGGTTGGGGACAGAAGGGAAATCCTTAAGAGATAATATCGTATCAATTCTTCAGAAGAAACCTGATCAGGCAATTACTCCCCCAGTTCACTTGGATGCTAGGAAACACCCTTCACTGTGCATATGTTGGAGCGAAAGGCTCTGCTCTGGATCCTAGTTAATAATTTAATCTAATACCACTGCTACCATCTGCTCAGTCAATTTCAAAACGTCTGCTATTGCTGTGACTGGTTTAGTCAAGCCACAATATTCATGTGACAAATGTTGAACAAATGAAAGGGCGAGGCCGACAGAAAACATGCTATGAAAAAAGAATCCCAAATCAAAAGTCCAAAACACAAAGGGAGTGCTGCTGACACAGCATTCAAAGTTCAGCCACGTCTGCAGGGACAGATGGGTGCAAAGTCTCCTCATGCAGGGGGTGGACAATCAGACACTGTCCTGCCAGGATGGTAGTGACGCGAAGCTGACAGGGAAGAGCTTTGAGAAGGGCCTGGATGGGCCCTGAGGTTGGAATTCATGGTGAGGATATTTTATAGCACAGGTTGCTTTAGAAAGGGAAATTTCACAGGTTCCTAAAATTAGAGCTGAAGAGAGTCATAGGGCACATCCAATCCCTTCCTTTCGTCTTACTAATAAGTGACCTGCAGTAGATCACAGGGCTAACCAGCATTTGAGCTAATTTCCCATCTAGTGCCCCAGGTCTCAGTTCATGTGCAACTTACCCACTACCTTCCTTGGGGAAGGCCCAATGAGGTGGGAGAGTCAACACTCACACTGGCCTCCATGCCTTCCACTTGCTGTTAATCCACCTGGGATGCTGGATCCCTGACTCATCCACTTGGCATGCCCTTATTCATTTTCAACTATAATTCAAATGTTGATCTTCCTTAGGAAGCACTCCTTGACAGAGTTGTAATAACCTTTTTTAAAATTATTATTATTTTTTTTGGAAAGTTTTTTGCTATAGGGTGCGTGCGCTTGCCAAAAAGACAGAGAGACAGAGAGACAGAAAGCGAGAAATCACGCTGCCCAGGGGGGATGGCCACGTTGCAATTCCTTCTCTATTCTCCTCTCTTGGGATCTTGGGCACGCGTGTACACGTGCCCGGAATGAGTTCAAGGCACCGGGTCCAGAACTTGAACCACGGTTGACTACACGGGAGTCCAGCGACATAGCCATTATGCCAACTGTTGGTCCCTAACCTTTTATTTCATTTTATGGGGCTAGCAGGTGGTGTGGTGGTTAAGGGTGCTGGACTCCCACATGGCAAACCGCGGTTCAAGTCCCAGACCTGGCGGCTTGATTACTCACTTTCTCTTTCTCTTTCTCACTCTCACTCTGTCCTTCTCTGCTCAAATTAAAATAAATAAATAAAGTTAAATTAAAAAATTATTAAAAAGTGTCATTTTATTTGAAAGATAACTCCTCCTAAAGCGAACTCTGTCTGTTGTGCCGAAAGAGGATGAATCACTTTATTAATGTAAGCCTCTTTTACTTGAACCCATATGCAGTCTTCATGACATGTGTAGTCTAATCCATCTACCAAGTAGTACTAACTCATCCAACTCATTCTATAAAGCATACCTTAGGTATATAAAACCCATTTCAGAAAGCTGGATGGTGGTGCAGATAACCCACAGGAAGGTTCAGGGTTCATATCTAAAAACTTCCTGGAATATGCTGGGCATGTGTGCTTGTGATCTGGCAAGAGCTGAAGACAGATCATAGCATCAGCATCCTGTTGGGGACTCCCACCTCTGATTCTCTTGCTCCTGGAAGAAGAAAATAAACTAAAAAAGTAAAGGTATGGGCCAACAAATGACATAGTTGTTAAGGCACTGGCCTTAACCACATAGCTGTGGTTTGAGTCCTGAACCTGGAGGCTTGCTTTCTTACTTTCCCTTTCTCTCTATCTCTTTGATCATATAATAATAATAATAATAATAATAAATAATGTTAGACAAATAATTCTTTTATTGTTTGTTTTTTAAATTATTTTATTTAACTTTATTTATTTATTATTTAAATTTGACCAGAGAGGGACAGAGTGAAAGAGAAAGAGAAAGTGAGAAAGCAAGCTACCAGGGCCAGGACTTGAACCATGGTTGACCATGTGGGAGTCTAGCAGCCCAAGCTACCATGCTACCTGCTGGCCCCCCAAATATTTCTTTTAAATAAATAAATAAAGGCACATTTCAAGACAGAAACAATGTATGTAAGTAGTATCACGTCTCAATAAGTTGGATTGTGGAATTAACTCACTTTACCTTTTTCAATTCAACCATTCAAAACACGTTTTCTGAATTCTTATTGAAGGGCTAGCACATCTTTAAAAAGAGAATAGTTTCAATCATTTGGAAATTAAAAAATATTTTAATCCTATCTAAATTTAGCACACCTACCCTTAAAATGAGTTAAAGAGAAATTAATTTTCAAATTTGAAAAGAAAAAGAATCAATGCAACCTTCTAAATCTTCAGGGAACAGAAAGATAATCTCACTGTGAGATGAAAAGTCAAGGTATAATGTGATGATCCTAGAGATCTGATTTAGAAGTCTTGTGATTAGCTTAAGTGCTTTATACTCCGAGCTCTCTTGTATTTTAAAAATTGGATAATATTAAGAACTCGCTTGATTGATAGTGTTACAAAACCTACAAGGAATGTACATTTGACAAGGATTTTCTATTTAGAAAAATAATTGAGAGCAAAAATCAAGACTTCATAATGAAGACTTCCTTGGGGAAACTGACAAAATGATGTAGATCACCACCTACAAGTGATACCATGACACTCAATAGACACTAGTACATCAAAATGATTCCCCCTATTGTTTACAAAAGACCTGAGCAGAAAGGCCTGTTCATGGTCATGTCTCAAAGAGTATCTCTGTCTTCTTCTATCAGAGAAAGACCAAACTCTATGATCTTATGCCTTTTTGAGTTTCAGTCTGGACAAAGTTGATATCATGCTTCCAGAAGGATTTGTGAATATTCATAAACTGTAGTATTTGTAGTATATGTAGTATATGTAGCATTTGCAACTGAGCTCAGATTAGGGAAGCACTCCTGAATTATAGAAAGCATTAAAGCATCAATATGTGGGCAGGGCCAGCCCCACATTCTAGGGATTGGGTGCTATGCAGAGGAAACCAGACTGCATGTAGCCAACAAGGATTCAGGTCACTGTCCCTGCTGGCTGAGAAGCTGTATCCCACATGGCTGACCGAGGTTGAAGTTCTGGCCGTTAGCTTACAAAATACTCTGGATGCTCATCCAGGATCCTGATGTGATCAAGGATTGAGGAAAAAATTTTAGTGTGACCAGGCCCCATTGGGAATGCTTTCTTTATCACTTTTTCTCTCTCCTTCTCATGCACTCCGGTACAAACACAAACAACAACCAAAAACAAACAAACAAAAAACTTAAGATATCACTACATTAATTAAGGTCAAGAAAATAGAGTTCCACAATGATTTATAATCAAAAGGTAAAAAAACCTTACAACACAGTGATTCAAAAGAGAGTGTTTTGATTTGGAAACATGACTCTGAAATCACATTATCCAATAATACAAACAATTTCAAATGACTGAAGGAAAATCAGTTTATTATTACCTAATTTCTTCCCAATTAATGATCAGTATAAAGATTTATAGAAAAATGCTAATTAGAATTATTGGGTCATTGGAAAAGTCATGATGCATTTTGCATAGAAAAACACATCATGGGGAATGGCAGGTGATGTGGTGGTTGTCAGCACTGGACTCCCATATGGTCGACCATGGTTCAAGTCCCAGATTTGGCGGCTTGCTTTCTCACTTTCCCCCTCCACCCCCCTCCCCCCCGGTCAAATTGAAAGAAAGAAAGAGAAAGAAAAAGAGAAGGAGAAAGAAAGAAAAAGAGAGAGAAAGAAAGAGAGAGAGGAAGGAAGGAAGGGAGGAAGGAAATGAAATAACACTTCTAAAAAAAGAGAAAGAGAAACATATCATGACTTTTCCAACACAGTGGAACAATCTCTATGAACTTGTGGTTCTGAAGATTTAAATGGTTGTTCAGTTTTATTTTTCTCTATTTCCTATAATCTTTTACACTGTCTCGCACATGGTTAGATGAATGCTACATTGACTAAGCTGGTGTGATAAGCTGATTTTGTTAAAGAGACAGCCAGTTCACCATGCAAAAGATAATGAGACAAATTAAGACAGACCACTTTGGTTTGCTGATGAATTAACAGCAATCCTTGTAGTTGAAAACCTCCAACTGTATTTGTTTTTCTAGTAATGGTAAAGGTTAATTTAGGCTAGAATATTATTTCTCTGATTAGCCTTGGGTGTTTTTAAAAATAGTTTACACTGTCCTAATCTACTGAATAAATGACAGAATTCTTCAAACACTAAAATTATAGTTCCTTATGAAGCCCGAGTGCAGTGAAGGTTTTGCGATTGTGCTGAAGGTGAGGCAAGAGAAGCTAAAAATCAAAAACTTTTTCAATAGAGCCTTCCTGTAAACTCAGTTTTTCATATTCTTTCCCCAATGTCTCTTTCCGATTCTAGAAGACAAGACTATTTTTAATGAGAAAACAAGTGAGTGCAACAAGAATAAAAGCAACGATTGTTATATGGAGATACATTATTCAGTCCTGGTAACCTAAGATTTCTAAAGCAAAGATCTCACAGTATAGATTTCTGGGTTGACACCACAGAAAGCAGTCCACACTTGGTGGTGCTCCCTGTTCCTGGAGGGCAATACAATTAGGGCCCAGCTGGAAGGCAAGGCAGGCATGTGGATTGCAGAGCCCACATGCAGATAAAGCAAATGGTAATCAAAATAATAATGCTAATAACGGGAGATGGCCACTGACTCTGTGGAAATGATATGCTTAGTTGCTCCCATCAGCATGGAGGCTCAAAACAAAGCAAACGTAATAATTGAAATTATAATATAATAATAAAAGTTAAAAATGTAAATAATAAAAATAACAACAACAATGGAATTCTTCATCTTAGCCAATAAAATATTATGAAGAATTAAGACCAGCAGTCTTCCTCCTGTACCTAATAACATTTTTAAACTGAATCCCAAAATATGACGCTTGAAATTATAAAGCCATGGGTGGTTATTTTTTTTTAAGAGAGCTTTTTGCTATAGGGCATGTACACTCACCCGAGAGAGACGGAAAGCGAAAAATCACCCCCCAGGGGGGATGGCCACGCCATGATCCCTTCTCCATTCTCCTCTCGGGATCTTGGGCATGCACACACACGCGCCCGGCGTGAGTTTTAAGCCACCAGGTCCGGGACACGAACCGCGGTCGACTACGTGGGAGTCTAGCGACATAGCCATTACGCTAACTGCTGGTTCCCCCAGTGTGAATTTTAAGCCATCAGGTCCAGGACTCAAACCACAGTCAATTATGTGGGAGTCCAGTGACATAACCATTAGACTATCTGCTGGTACCATGTGTGGTTATTTTACAATGTGGTCCATGTTAGCTTTTTTATGAAAGAAACAAGTGGGGGGCTTAAAACCTAAGACTGTGAGCCGGCCAGCAGTTCCGGGCACCAGGCGGACTGAGGCTGCAGGCCCGACCTTTCCGAATCTCCACGCATCCCCACCGTTTCTCCTCCTTGGACCCCAGGTTGGTTGTCTGGGACTTTAAGGCGAACTCCCACCCCACCCCACCCGCAATCCGGATCGAGCCGGCCAGCAGTTCCGGGCACCAGGCGGACTCAGGCTGCAGACCTGACCAACCTGGTCCTGTCACTCATCTTCTGACACTTTCCCACTAGCCTTTGGACTCTGAATTCTGGTGATTTGAATAGCGCGCAAGCGCGCCGCGCGATTTCCTTTTTTCAGTTTGTTTTTCTTTGCTCTTGGGGTGTTGCTTATTCAGTCAATTGTAGGCTCACCTGTCCTTAGAGACAGTGAGGACTTTGGGCCATCCAGGGTAGTGGCAACAGTTAATGGTAATTGTGAGCAACAGGTAGGCCAACCATAAGGGAAATCATCAATTTTCTAAGCCTGTACAACTATTAACAATCAGTTAGGAAGAAACATATAGAATACCTAATGACTAAGAACAATCGCAGAGGCTCCAGAAATATGAGCAACCAACAAAAGGCCTCTCCCTCAAGGGAAATCAACAAGCCTACATCACCCACAGTCAATACAATGGACGTCGTGGACATGTCTGATAAGGAATTCAGATTATTTGTAGTGACCAAACTAACTGAGATGGAAGAGAAAAGAGACAAGGAGCTCCAGGAGATGAGGAAGTCCTTCAATGACTTGAAAGAAGAAATGGATACCTTAAACAAGAACCAGATGGAACTTCTAGGAATGAAGAATGTGATACAGGAAATCAAAACCTCCCTTGAAAGTATTAAAAGTAGGTTAGACCAGGCAGAAGATCGAATATCTAACGTAGAAGACAAAACATCTGACCTAGAAAAAAGCATCAAGAAGATTGAGAAAACAACCATGAAAAATGAGGATAATATACGAGGAATACTGGATACTATCAAGCGCCCCAACATCCGGATAATAGGTATTCCAGAAGAGGAAGAAAATAATAAGGGCCTAGATAATTTATTCCATGAGATCCTGGAAGAAAACTTTCCAAATCTAGAAAGGCACTCAAATATCCAGACCCAGGAAATACATAGGACCCCGGGTAGAATCAACCCAAGAAGATCCTCTCCAAGGCACATTATAGCCAGACTGGCAAAAACAACAGACAAAGACAAGATACTAAAGTTGGCAAGAGGGAAACGCCAGGTTACTTACAAAGGTCACCCCATCAGGCTAACATCGGATCTTTCGGCGGAAACAATGCAAGAAAGGAAAGAATGGGGAAGCATAGTAAAAGTGTTGAGTGAAAAACAATTTCAACCAAGAATATTATACCCGGCAAAATTATCTTTCATATGGGAAAAAAAAGATAAAAACATTCTCGAATAAACAAAATTTGAAGGAATTTACCAACTCCAGACCAGCTCTTCAAGAGGTTCTGAAGGGAGTATTATACCAGGAAAACTAAAAAATCAGAGACAGTTATACGAGAACAAAGAGCAACCAAGAAAATGGCTCACTTAATGATAGGATCAGGTACGGAAATATCGATAATTACATTGAATGTCAATGGATTAAATTCTCCAGTAAAGAGACATAGACTGGCTGACTGGATAAGAAAACAGAAACCCTCTATCTGTTGCCTACAAGAAACTCACCTTATGGATAAAGACATACATAGACTAAAAGTCAAGGGCTGGAAAAAGATACTCCATGCAAATGGAAATCGAAAAAAGGCTGGAGTAGCGATATTGATCTCAGACAAAATAGATTTCAAGACAAAGACTGTAAGAAGAGACAAAGAAGGGCATTATATAATAGTAAATGGGGTAATCCAGCAAGAAGACATAACCCTTATAAATATCTATGCACCCAACTCAGGTGCGCCTAAATATGTGAAGGAAAGACTGTTGGAGCTAAAAGGAGAGATAGGGAGAAATACTATAATTGTTGGAGATCTCAACACCCCATTATCTCCTATAGACAGGTCTTCTAGACAGAAAATAAATAGAGAGATACAGGACTTAAATGATACTATAAATGGAATGGGCTTGACAGATATCTATAGAACTTTCCACCCTACATCCACAACATATACATTTTTCTCACCCCGAGATGGAACCTTTTCAAAGATAGATCATATATTAGGACACAAATCAAGCCTTTATAGATTCAAAGGCATAGAAACTGTACCCAGCATCTTCTCTGACCATGATGGAATTAAACTCAAGATTAATTTCAAGACACAACCCCGAAAATACATGAACACATGGAAACTGAACAACCTACTTCTGAATGACTTCTTCACTACTGAAGAAATTAAGGCTGAAATAAAAAAATTTATGGAAACTAATGATAATGAGTACACAAGTGTCCAGAATCTATGGGACACAGCAAAAGCAGTCATAAGAGGAAAATTCATAGCAATTAGTGCACATAAGAAAAGGACAGAAAGATGGCAACTAGATAACTTATCATCATGCCTCAGAGAATTGGAAAAACAACAACAAACAAATCCCCAAAATGCCAGGCGAAAAGAAATAATAAAGGTTCGAGCAGAAATAAATGAAATAGAAAATAAACGAACCATACAGAAAATAAATGAAAGCAAAAGCTGGTTCTTTGAAAAGATTAACAAGATCGACACACCATTGGCTAGACTGATTAAGAAGAAGAAAGAAAGAAACCAGATTAATCAAATATGTGATGAAACAGGCAATATTACCACAGACATAGCAGAAATACAAAATATCATTAGAGGATACTATGAGCAACTTTACGCCAACAAACAAGATAACCTGGAGGAGATGGACAAATTCCTGGATGCATATAATCTACCAAGATTGGATCAGGAAGACATAGAGAACCTGAATAGACCTATAACAAGCCAGGAGATTGAATCAGTAATAAATAACCTCCCAACAAAGAAAAGCCCAGGCCCAGATGGCTTCACTTGTGAATTCTACAAAACTTTTAAGGAAGAGTTAACCCCTATCCTACTAAAATTATTTCTAAAGATTCAAAAGGAAGGAAACCTTCCAAATTCATTTTATGAAGCTTCCATCATCCTCATCCCCAAAACAGATAAGGATATGACAAAAAAGGAAAACTACAGACCAATATCATTGATGAATATAGATGCGAAAATTCTCAACAAAATACTCGCAAATCGTATCCAACAACATATAACAAAGATCATTCACCACGATCAGGTAGGCTTTATACCAGGGATGCAAGGATGGTTCAATATACGCAAGACCATAAATGTAATACACCACATTAACAGAAAGAAAGATAAAAACCATATGATCATCTCAATTGATGCGGAGAAAGCATTTGATAAAATACAGCATCCTTTTATGATTAAGACTCTCAGTAAGATTGGTATAGAAGGGTCATTTCTCAACACAATAAAAGCCATCTATGAAAAACCTACAGCTAACATTATACTGAATGGGGAAAAGCTGAAAGCTTTTCCTCTGAAAACAGGTACTAGGCAGGGCTGCCCACTTTCTCCACTGCTCTTTAATATAGTACTGGAAGTCTTAGCTATTGCAATCAGAGAAGAGAACAATATTAAAGGCATTCGAATAGGCAAAGAAGAATTGAAAATATCTTTATTTGCAGATGACATGATGGTATACTTAGAAGACCCAAAGGTATCCATGAAAAAACTGCTTGAAGTAATAAGTGAATAAAGTAAAGTGGCAGGATACAAAATCAATATCCAAAAATCTAGAGCATTTCTATTTATGAACAACAAGTTGAACGAAGCAGAGCTGAAGAAAGGAATCCCTTTCACTGTAGCCACAAGGTGTATAAGATACCTAGGGATAAACCTAACTAAGAAAGTCAAAGATCTTTATAAAGAAAACTACGAAAATCTTAAAAGAGACATTGAAAGTGACATAAAAAAGTGGAAGGATATCCCATGCTCCTGGATTGGAAGAATTAACATAATCAAAATGGCAATTCTACCCAAATTAATCTACATGTTTAATGCAATTCCAATCGAAATACCAGAGATATTCTTCAGAGATCTAGAAAGGGCAATCATAGAATTTGTCTGGAACCATAAAAGACCTCGTATTGCAAAAGCAATCCTGCGCAAGAAGAGTGGAGTAGGAGGCATATCACTCCCTGATCCCAAGATATACTATAAAGCTGTGGTCATCAAAACAGCATGGTATTGGCATAAAAACAGACATGTGGACCAATGGAAGAGAATAGAGACCCCAGAAATAACCCCCAAAGCTTACAGCCAACTGATCTTTGACAAAGGATATCAGTCAATCCATTGGGAAAAGGAAAACATCTTTAGTAAATGGTGCTGGAAAAACTGGGTATCCACCTGCAGAAAGATGAAACTGAACCCCCATCTTTCACCACTAACAACAGTCAACTCAAAATGGATCAAAGATCTTAACCTAAAACCTCAAACAATAAAACTACTGGTGGAAAATGCTGGGGAAACTCTGGGGGACATTGGAGTAGGCAAAGACTTCTTAAATAAGACTCCCAAGGCACAGGCAATAATCCCTAAAATAGACAAGTGGGACTATATTAGACTAAGAAGTTTCTGCACAGCAAAGGACACAGTAACAAGTGTGAACCGACAACCCTCAGAATGGGAAAATATTTTTGTTAAATATGCCTCAGACAAGGGACTGATAACCAGAATACATAGGGAACTCAAGTGCCTTATGCGAAAAAAAATGATTAACCCAATTAAAAGGTGGGAAAATGAGCTGAACAAAAGTCTCTCTAAGGAAGACATACGAATAGCCAAAAAGCATATGAGGAAATGCTCAACATCCCTCATCATAAGGGAGATGCAGATAAAAACCACAATGAGATACCACCTAACCCCTGTCAGAATGGCAAAGATTAAGAATATAAAAAGTGATAAGTGTTGGCGGGGATGTGGTGAAAAGGGAACCCTCCTACACTGTTGGTGGGAATGTAAACTAGTTCAACCACTGTGGAGAACAATATGGAGGTTCCTCAAAGATCTACAAATAGAACTACCATTCGATCCAGTAATCCCACTTCTGGGTATTTACCCAAAAGACAGGAGAACGCTCAGTCAGAAAAGTGCTTGCACATCAATGTTTATTGCAGCATTATTCACAATTGCCAAGACATGGAACCAACCTAAATGTCCACAAACTGATGAATGGATTGGAAAAGTGTGGTATATATACTCTATGGAATACTACTCAGCCATAAAAAATAACAAGGCCCTGGAATTTGATAGAAAGTGGTCAGATACGGAGGATATATTGCTGAGTGAAGTAAGCCAGGATATGAAAGAAAGATATTGTATGTATCCACTCAATATATACCGACTATCAGCATTCTATGATAGTGAAAAAAAATTGGAGGACATAAAAGCAGTGAAGGTACTTAATGAGAATAGGACAGTGTGGAATGGGGGAAGTGAAGAGAAGAGGATAGAGAAAGATAACAAATGAACAATAGAGAGGCAGGACATTAGTGAGAAACAGATATGGCTTATTAACTGTTGATGTTGACATGTATAGTATTCTCAACTGGATTTGTCTGAGAAGTATTTCATGATGGGCAAAGTATTTGTACAAGCAACATGAGAAATAGCGATGGACTGTCTTAAAAAATAATTAGAATAATAATAATGATTGGGGAAAACATAGAAAAGATATTGAATGTTGAAGCGGGGAGATTAATGTCTCTGTACTGACTGACATGCACGGCATTCCCTTTTGAAAAAGTAATGTAATACAATGTAAAGTTATATGTAATTCAATGTAATATAAAGAAGAATATGATGATAATAAGAAAAAAAAATAAAATAAAAAAAAAAAAAAAAAAAAAAAAAAACCTAAGACTGTAAGGTTCTGGCCAACAATAAAGGCACCAGCCATCAGTGCTTTCCTGAACCCACGTAAAAGGGAAAGTAAGGTTAACTGCAGAGAAAAACAGAACAGAGGGTCTTACAGTGCGACATCATTTTGCTGGACCTCTCTAAAATCGTAGCGCATTTCTCAGAAAAGTTGATTATGCTACTTTCATCACTTTTCCTGTGTGCAGCAATCTATATAAATCATTACCTGCTAAAAAATAATTTAAATAAAGCAGTGGCAATCAATTTTCTTAGCAAACCATATTTAAGTACACAGTTAGGCTTTTAAAAGGTCATTTTAAATAGTATACCTGCACTTCCCCATACTTGTCTTGATGTTTACACACAATCCTCTTTAACTGAAATCTCACTGTCATATTGCAACTGCATTCGGAAGATAAATACATACCAACTACGCCCCACTGGAGAGAGGATTCAGCCACTGGCTCCAGGCAATATATTGCATTCATGATCGAAATATATCATAGAGCATCTTTGAGAACTTATTCCTGCACGATGTGCTACGTTGAAATAGGCTAAAATTCCTATCTTTCTGCAGTAATGTCCCTCCTCGCCCCTATTCTAACTGTTCACCGGCAGAATAACTATATTCTGAACTTTCCAGCTCCACATCCTTGTGGTTCACACTCCTCCCAAACCAGCTTCTCCTTTTTGCAGCTGCTGAGTGCCACAAACGGCTTCTTGTATAATCTGACTTAGAATGCACCCCAAACTAGACGAGTTGAATGGCAACGTGAATGCTTCATTCAGAAAGAACTGAAACGTGTAGAACGTCCCCCAAACATCACAGTGGCAAAGCGATCATTAGGAAGTCTTGGGGCAAACGACTGCTTTCAGTAGCAGCCTGCAAATTCTTCTCAGGTCTATGCAAATGGCGAGAGAAAGGTTTCAGAAGATTCCCACAGTGATCAAAGGGGGACTGGCTAATTCTAGCCTGCCCTGTTTGCCTCCATTCTCCGCACAGTTTCTCCGCCTGCCCTCCTAATCAAGTGCGCTGGCCCTCGGTCTATTCATGCTGTCGCGTCAATCATCCGTTCTTAGGTTCAACATTTTTTAATTATTTAATGTGTGTGTATTTTCTACGTATGGCACCTCCCCTTCTGATATTTCCGTAAGTTCCTGGAGAGTCAGAGCCAAATCCACCCTGTTCACTTTGTAGTGTGAAGCTTGGTAGGATGGAAAATTAGCTGCTCAGAAAATTGATACGATGTGATAACATTTATAGAAGTGAAGAAGAGGAAGAACCTTGGGAATTTAGAAGCATTTGTTTTACAAGTGCCATAATATTTTTTAATTGTATGTATATGTACATATATTTTTAAAAATTTATCTTATTTATTATTACTATTTCTCAATTTGACCAGAGAGAAACAAAGAAAGAGGGAGGGAAAGGGAGAAAGCAAGTCACTGCCAGGTCTGGGACCTGAACCATTCAGGTTAGCCATTCAGGAGTCCAGCGCCCTAACCACCATGCCACCTGCTGGCCCCTAGGTGACATAATTTTTTGTAAAAAAATTATTTTATTTATTTATTTACATTTTATCAGCGAGGGAGAGAGAGAAGGAAAGTGAGAAAGCAAGCCGCCGGGTCCTGGACTCAAACTGTGGTTAGCCATGTGGGAGCCCAACGCCCTTAACCTCCACACCACTTGCTGGCCCCAGGTGCCATAATTTTTTAACCTCTATGAAAACTGCTCTTAATAGCTTGCAAATAGGAAACAATTGTCATTTAGATATTGGTTATTTTCAACTAATGTGTATTCATCAATGTAAGTAACTTTTTAAAAAATTATTTAATTTTACTTATTGCCATTATTTTTCAATTTGCTACAGTGTATGTGCGCCCATTAGAGAGAGAGAGAGAGAGAGAGAGAGAGAGAGAACATGAGAAAGCAAGCACCAGGTTTGAGACTCGAACCATGTTCAACCATGCAGTAATCCAGCACCTCAATCACCATGCCACCTGCTGGACCCTGTAAGTAATTTTTTAAAAAGTTTCTTTGTGTGTTAACATTGGGATTTATTTTCTTGAATACCAAGAATATTCAACTGAATGATTCTAGGGTCTAGGGGGCAAAGGGAGAAGTAAGAGTTAAAAGAAGAAAACTCTCTTTTTGATTGCCATGTAGATGGATACAGAGGAATCGGTGAATTTAATTTTTATCCACCCTCTTTCCATCATCCTTTGGGTCTCAGATTAATTTGCCATTACTTCAGGGGAGGGAGTACCTCCCGACCCTCGGACCTTTGATGGTTCACTCTCATGGAAATCTGGACTTTGCTATCATAGCACTACTGCTTGTTTTTGTGTAGTGATTTGTTTAATGACTAAATCTCCCACTAGACATATGATCTGGACAATAACACGGAGGTTACAGCTCACCAAATCTGCAGGGGCTAGGGACCCAGCCCCAGGTCTGACACCCGGTAGGCATGTGATTCATACTGTTTTATTAAGTGAACGAATTACGGCAAGACAAGAAACAGCTTAAATAATCAGCATGAGAGAATTTCTTTTTATGGTATTAAAAAATAATGTGAATGAGTCTGCAGTCTTTCGTGTTGGTAGAGAGCTTTTGACTGGACACAAAAGTTCATTTCAAAGAAGTCCTTTCATTCGTCTCCAGTCTCGTCTCACTCATCAGTGGCGCAACACACCAAAGCACCACTCGAGGCACCTTCTCTTACGAAGTCTTCCTTGACCTTTCACACCCCACATCCTCTCCCCAAGAGCTGGGCCTTTACTGCCTTTGGAGATGCCAGTAAGTTTGTCGAGCAAATGACACGACGGTTAATAAATAACTATTCCTTGTCCATAAAGCATTCCGCTGGATAGAAGAAGACAGATACAATGAAATGGTAGTCAGATGCTCTTTCCCTCAATAAACTTTCCTTTTTTTTCTTGGGGGAAAAAATACACAGCAATAAGGCCCATTTTAAATTGGAGGGTGCTTACCTCTAAAGGGGGCTGGACAGAAAGAATACCAGGGAAAACGACATAGCCGGTCATGCGTGAGCTAGAAACTGATGCGTTTGCCAGATGGATTAAATACGAAACAGGATCCGAGTACACAAAAGAGCAAGAACAAGGCATACCGAAGACAGTGAGCCATATGTGTGTGGGGAGTACCGAGTGGCGTGGACAACATTGCACACTGCCTCCTCTCCCAGTCCCAGGGAAGCCACCTTCTGGTGCACAGCATGACTGTGTGTGAGCTGCTGCAAGCTGGAAGCCACATTTTCCAGACACCTCACCTCTGGACCTAGCCACCTGCCTTTGCAAAGCAGGTCCACCAAGTGAACTGGCAGAGGCCACCAGCCCTCACTTTCACGCTCCTGCAGCTTCGGCTATTTCTGCTATGTCTGGCCATGGCAGTAACTGCAGTCTGTGTCCAGCCGCTAATTTCAGGAAGCGGGAGGCTGCACACGTGGCACTTGTTTTGCTGGTAAGGCACATAGGTAGGTCGGTGGGATCTTGGAGTCGAACACTGGGTGGCAGCTTTGACTGTGGCAGGTGTAACGGCTGCCCTGGCCAGCCAGTAATGAGAGTCCTTCCTGGTATTCTGCTTGGACCAGAACCCAGGCTTTTACAATGATCTTTTAGGGACCGTATATCCTATTTGAAATCTACTTCAGCTTTCATCTTTGTCTGCAACTGAATCCACTCGAGACAATCTGCTGGCTTGATGAAGTGACAAAGTGGCGTATGTAGGGATGGCCATGGGAGATATAGCTGAAAAGTTCAATCAGGAGGTCCCCTGTGGTGGGGAACCTTGCCTGTCAGGTTAGGCACTGGACTTCATTCAGTTAGCAATGGCCAAATAGCAGAGTTGCCATGCAAGACAGTGATTTGTGTTTTAGAAAAAATTTAGAGACACAGAAAACTGAAATTGAAAAATAGGCCAACTGTATAGATCCAAGGTAAACGATTGTTGGAAAAAGGGATGGAGGCGAACAGTTTGTCCTCTTTTAGAGAGGGATTTTTGCTATAGGGCGCAAGCACTCACCAGGGAGACAGAGAGGGACAGAGAGAAAGAAAGTAAGAAACCACCCTCCAGAGGGATGGTCATGCCACAATCCCTTCTCCTCCATTCTCCTCTGGATTCTGGGCATGCTCATGTCCTCGGTGGGAGTTTTAAGCCACCTGTCAGAACTCAAACTGCAGTCAACTCCATGGGAGTCCAAGACCTAACCATTCCGCCCTCTGAGGGTCCCCAGTTTGTCCTCCTTTTATCAGTGACTTCCCCTGTCCCCTCCAGCAAAACCATTAACACTGCATCTCCTTCATGCTTTGTTCTTCCAGGTAGGGAACCTACAGTCCCAGGAGTAGGGGACTGACACATGGTGCCTCTAAGTAGCCTCAGGTCTCACCAGTATCTATTTAAGTCCATGTTGTTGGGAAATTTTGAATGAATAGTTTAGTTCCTGATTGTTTTCTGCTTGTTACACTGATTTTTTTTTTTCACCCAAGATTGGGGTTTCAGAAACTGTATGGCTATAATCAAAGTCCATGAGTGAAAAATTGCATAAAAACATTTCTCTGTATTCATTTTTTAGATGTTGAGTTCTGCCCAATCATCTTTTTTTTTTTTTTTTTTTTTTTGAGAGGTTTTTGCTACAGGGTGCATGAGAAATCACCCCCCCCCCCCCCCAGGGGCATGGCCACATTGTAATCCCTTCTCTTCCATTCTCCTCTCGGGATCTTGGGCACGGACACACATGCACCCGGCGTGAGTTTAAGCCACCAGGTGCAGGACTCAAACCTGTGGTTGACTATGTGGGAGTCCAGTGACATAGCCATTACGCCAACTACTGGTCCCTGAAGTATTACATAAATTCTGCTAAAGGACACCTAAGAAGATCTATTATCATCAGTATTTAAGCAAAGAACATCCTATAGTTGAAACAAGACAGCCAGGACCTCATTAAAGCAGAATGCAGATAATGCCTTCATTGCCTCAGTGGTGAACAGTCTCCGCTCTCGTTTTATTAAGCTGCAAGAATGTATTAAGGATGTTAAGGAGCTTTCAAGGATCTCCAGAGGGCTGCAGGATGTTACCTGCCCCACAGCCTGGACTGTTACAATGAAGCCTCACTGCTGCCGCCACCTGCTGGCCATCAGTGATCATGTGCAAGTCTGGATGCCAAGTGTCACTGAAAAGCCACTCCCAGGGAGCAAGAGGTCTGGGCTGCCCAGCTAGCCAGCAGCTCCCAACAACTGACTGACTCAGCTAGTGCCTAGCAGTCCTCTGTCCGGCATTTAAATTCAATCAGAGTTTCTATTTTTATTTAACACACTCATGGAAGAAACTTCAAGTCATGTTCATCAGGTCTGATGAGTTCTTTACTGAAAAGGCTCATTTCAAGTCACCAACATGATGTTGCTAAACATGGAATTAGAAAGAGACATAGCAAATCTCTCTAGTGACACTGTATAAGCCAGTTCCAGCATACCACTGCATGTAACACTAAAGGATTTGTTTCTAGAACATGTAAAGAACTCTTTGTATATCAGTTCTAACCAACTGGAAAAATGGATTTAAAAAAACCAAGAGAAGCTTAAAAACATGATACACCTGGGACCAGCAGTTAGTGTAATGGCTATGTCGCTAGACTCCCATGTAGTCGACCGCGGTTTGTGTCCCGGACCCGGTGGCTTAAAACCTACACCGGGCGCGTGTGCGTGCGTGCCCAAGATCCCGAGAGGAGAATGGAGGAGAAGGGATTGTGGTGTGACCATACCCCCTGGGGGATGATTTCTCGCTTTCTGTCTCTATGTCTCTCTCTGTCTGTCTGGCGAGCGCACGTGCCCTATAGCGAAAAAACCTCTCCAAAAAAAAAAAAAAAAAAAAACCATGATACACCTACTGTTTCTCCCTCTCTATGTATGTATATGTATGTGTGTAAATATACTTTTCCACATATCCAAAAATTATTTGAGGTTTGTAGACGTTTACCTCAGTTTTGATTCAAATTCAGAAATAAGGTTATTTATATCTGATCTTCTAGAATCAGAAGTTGACACAGAGAAATCGTCGACGCAAACTGAATCACTGTCTCACAAGAACTCACCAACAGTACTTAACACCGTCAATTACTAAGAGTATCAACTTATCATGGCCCGTGATTACTTTCTTTCCATGAATTCTCTTGCTTAAGAACTTAAAAGAAAAGAATTAGAACAGTTTTTTAAAAAGCTATATTGAAATTCACATTACATAAGAAAACTAATGCAACAGAGGTGGGGGTAGAAAACAGGACTGATTTTTCAGAACTCTAGAACACTCCACAGGTTGTTGTGACCTCATTTCACAAATTAAAAGAGCAAGTTCAACAAACTCATTCTTTTTCTTTGAGAGATTTTTGCTATAGGGCACATGCACTTGCTGAAGAGACAGATATAGGCAGAGAGCAAGAAAGTGAGAAATCACTCACCCCCCTGGAGGGGGAAGGCCAAGCCACAGTCCCTTCTCCTCCATTCTCCTATTGGGATTACGGGCATTCATGCCCATGTGCCCGGCGTGAGTTTCAAGCTGCTGGTCCAGGACTCTAACCCTGGTCAACCAGTGGGAGTCCAGTGCCTTAACCATATACCACCTGCTGGTCCATCAACCCTACTTTAATCTCATTTTCCATCAACTTTTTGATTTCCTCTTGTAACTATTCATATTTATATATCTCAATGAGCACTTTTTGAGAGAATGTAATTATTCTGAATACCAGTGCATAAAGCCTTTTTTTTTTCCTCAAAGAATTATTTAATTTTATTTACTTATTCATTTAGTTTCATTTGAATAGAGAGGGACAGAGCGAGAGGGAGAAAGGGAAAGTGAGAAAGCAAGACACTAGGTCCAGGACTCAAAACCACAGTCGGTTGTGTGGGAGTCCAGCGCCCCCAACCACCATGCCACCTGCTGGCCCCTCTTTTCTTTTTTTTTTAAGAGGACTTTTTTTTTTGTCTTTTTTTAAAACTTTATTTACTTATTTATTTTAATTTGACCAGAGGAGGTGGGGAGTAAGAAAGCAAGCTGCCAGATCCAGGACTCAAACCGCAGTTGGCCATGTGGGAGTCCAGTGCCCTTAACCACCACACCACTTGCTGGCTCCATGAAAAAGCCTTCTCTGAATAAGACAAGAAAAATGATTTCTTTATTATTACTACTTTTTTAAAAAAGAGTTTTGTTATAGGGCATGTGCACTTGCTGGAGAGACAGAAAGCAAGAAATCACCTTCCAGGGGGGATGGCCACACCACAATTCCATCTCCTCTGTTTTCCTCTTGGGATTTTGGGCACTCTCACACACGCACCAGGCATGAGGTTAATTCCTGGGTCACGGATTCAAACCGCGGTCGACTACATGGGAAACAAGCGACATAACCATTACACCATGGTCTCAATTATTACTATTATTTTTAATTGCCAGAGAGTACGTGTGTGCTTGCCAAAGAGAAAGCAAGAGAGAAAGAAAGTACCCACCAGTGGGGCATGGTTATGCCACAATCCCTTCTCCATTTCTCCATCTTCTCAGGATTTGGGGCATGCATGTACACACATCCAGTGTGTTTTTTAAGCCTCCAAGACTCAGATTCAAACTGTGCTGGACCATGTGGGAACTGGATCCCTTAGCCACTAGGCTACAGGGCTGGCCCGGGAAATCATGCTTCCTTTCACCAGGTGTGAAGTAACACTTTTAATGATATTTTTCAAATATAATTTAGTAGTAGTAGTTTAATGGAAAGGGGCTCTTCAAAAAAAGAAAATTCTACTCTGCAATCCAATATTCCTTTTGATAAAGTAATGACTATAAAATTTTGTCAAAAAACAAATGGAATTTCTATGCATCTCATAACAAAAATATTTATTACTTCATAAACACTCAAATATTATACCAAAAGCATTAAATATTCATGCTCCTATCCAGTTTTTACAAAATCAAAGATACAGCGGCTTAGAAAAAGAAAGTAATTTGCTGCTGACACATGAATAATTGAATTTTATAAGGCTACAGTGACATTTGCACAAGATGTTTGTTCAACTGTCCATGATGTATAACGATGCCCCCTCTCTCCCTGTCAGAAGATCATGATGTGAGGAAACAGTGGATGGGGCTTGTGTGTGCAAACACCTGTGCACATGTATGCACATGGATGGGGGTGGGATCTTGTGAAAAATCTGTGGAAATAAGCAATGTCTGATAGTTTCTTCTCGCATGTCACAAAGGTCACTTCACACACAGCTAGAGGTCTTGAGCAAGGGGGCTGGACAAGGGTCAGCACTGTTTACATTGGTAAATGTCTTATTCCTTCCATTACAATGGACAGCACTGATTAGCATCTCTCTCCTTCACATTTATATTACTGAAATACTCCATTAGAGTCATTTCTTAAAAAGTTGCAAAGAATGAAGACAATCAAAAATGTCCCCATTCCTCCTTCTCAACTTTTGTTACATTTCTTTTTTTTTCCAGATCCTCTAAATCCTTTTTAGAACAAGGTGAATACCTAAAAACATCTTTTACCCATAAACTTTTTCAGTATATGTAAGAAAATAGCCCAAGTAATTCATTTTCAATAACCTAACAAAAGTTGCTGAAGTAGCTTGCAGATGTGACAGCCCCAGAAAGCACACATTCCTTGAAAGCTCCTGAACAAACAAAAACCAAAAACCAACCGATCATTCTTGAGAAATGACTTCTCAAGATGGTGGCTGGTCACCAACCTTTGCTCCTTTTTATTTCCTTGTTCTTCTCACTCCTCAGGATATTTGGCAGGCCTTTTTCCAGGCTTGTCCTGAGCCTACACCATTACTCAGACAAGAGGGAAGGGGACTCTGAATGCCTTATAAGGGAACAATGAAACATAGGCAACACCCAGGAAGACTGTACTCCCCATAGTACTCAGCCAAGGAGGAACGGGGGAGGGACTTGAGCAGTAGGGAATAAATTGCTTGCTGTGACTGTTTGGGGTGTGTCTGCCCATCTGACACCCGATCTTGCAAGACCACTGTTCAAGTCTCACTGCGAGGTACCTTGTGTCTCCATGTCCACTCTGTGGCATTGGGCGGTGAGCGCAGTTCTCACAGTATACAATTCATTATTGCCCTCAAATTAAATTATGTCATATGTTTTTTAAGGTTAGTGGTAGAGGCCAGCCATGGTACAACAGCAGTTAAGCAATTCTTGGTGATGCTGAGACCATGTGGAAAGGTCCCAGGTTCACATCCTGAGGTCTCTTTGAGCATGCTAGGCCAAGCACACATGCCCATAATCCTGGCAGACCCACCATGCATATTCTTCTGGAGAAGAATCACTAATTTAGGCATCACTAATTTTAACCACCAAGGCCATTAACAGAATCAGGCCCACAAATTCTTGCTGCTCACCCAGCATTTTCTGTATTTACAAAGACAAAATTAACAGTTGTATGCAGCAAAAACCTGGGGGCCCTTGGGAACAGAAGATAGGGGATGAGACATGGGAGTTCTTGATTGGTCCAACTGATCTGAAATCATCATAAATTTGAAGTATTGAAGCAGATGAGTAATTTAGGGTGTGAAATCTCCTCTGAGGATTTAAGAATGAGAAAGCCCAAACCCCATGCCTGGAGCCAAATTACAAGATTGCTATGAATTTTAAAAGCACAAAATGGTCTTTAGAGAAACAAACAACAAACCTTAGCAGCTAGAAGTTAACAGTGCTTACTTTGAGCTGAGCATTTTCTGTGTATTATCTCATTTAACTCACATCACAGCCTGGAGACCTGTGAGCTGTTATGATTCCCATTTTTTTGAGATGAGGAAATGGAAACTAAGTAAGAACTAAGTAATTTTAAAAGGCCCCAAGTTTGCCAGGTGGTAAGAATTCAAAGGCGGTAGGCCCGGGACCTTAGAGGCCTTCTCTGGTAAGAATACTTAGCGAAGTAAACAGACAGCAGGGCCCCACCTAGACTCAGAGAAAGCTGAGGGGTTCAAAGCTAAAATGAAGCCTGGGTTTAAGTACATTTTTACTGGACACAGAAAAGTGCACACAGGACATCCGCAGCTCAATCAGTGACCTGCACGCCCCCATAGCCAGCACCCCATCAACCCCCGGAATCGTCTGCCTACGCCCTCACAGTCCCCAAACCCAGCACCACTGCCCTGACGGTATCTCCATGGATTTGTTTTTGAACTCTGTGTGCACTGGAATCACATGCTTCTGCATTTGTGAGATGCATCTATGTGGCTGTATGGAGCGATAGTAGATTTACTTACTATTGTAAGGTAAGAGAATTATGTGTCCATTGTATTATTAATGGACTTTTTCTTTCTGCTTTGGGGCATTTAGGAATGGTGCAGCTGTGAACATTCTCGTACGTGCCATCTGGTGACACAGGCACAATAACTTCGGTCCTTCCTATTTTTTCTTGAGAGCTTAACTTTTATTATTATTTTTTTCCATTGCCAGAGGGCACATATACTCACCAAAAAGACAGAGGGAAAGAGAGAGAGAGAGAGCGAGCAAGCACCTCCCAAACAAGGCATGGTCATTCCACAGACTTTTTCTCTATTCTTCGCTCCCATCAGTATTTAGGGCAGCGCACACACACGTCTAGCAATGTGAAGACAGAATTCAGACTACTTTTTCCTGTTCCAAAATTGTTTCCAGGGGGCCTGGGAGAGTCATGCCTACAAACATAAACAGAGGCCTACAAATATTAATAGACCATTAACAGCGAGATGCTACATCTTTTCCTAGGGATAGTGTTTTTATGATAAATAGTAAGCCTTCTTATCTCTTAGAGTAAAGCATATGCTTTTGCTGATTTCTTTCAAGAACAGAGACTTGTGATGTTCTTTAACCAATTACTAATCTAAGAATTTCAAACACACCTATAATCTACAAGCCTCTGCTTCCAGATGCCCTATCGTTTTTTGGGCTGGAACAATGTAAAAGACTCCTTATGCTGATGGACAGCTCTCCTGCCCTGAGAACTCTGTAAAAGGAACCACTGAATCTCAGCAGCCCGAGAAACGCACGTGGCTTTTTCCAGGTCTGCTCACTCACCTTCATGCTCAGCAAGAAACAGCATTAACTATTATTCCTACAGAGATTATTTCTGTCAAACATGTTTTCCAAGCTCTTGGGGCCAGGATTTAAACTGAAGTTGGCCATGCAGGATCTGACTCACTTAACCACTGTACTACAAGTGCCCTGTTTTTATTATTCATTTATTTTTTAGATTTTTCCCATAGGGCATGTGCACTCACCAAGGAGAGACAGAGAGAGAAAATGAAAAATCACCCCCTCCAGGGATGGATGGTCATGCCACAATCCCTTCTCCTCCATTCTCCTTGAGATTTTGGGCATGCATGCACACACACCCAGCATGATTTTCAAACCACTGGGTCCAGGACTTGAACCATGGTGTCAGTCATGTGGGATCCAGCCACCTTAACCTCCATGGCACCTGCTGCCTCCCCTAATTCTTTTTTTTTAAATAAAACCATGTAAGTTCACTAATTTTCCTCTGAATAGTTTTAGCTACATCCTTTCACTGTGAAGCTTATGTTTGTTTTTATAATTAGTTATCCTCTTTATTTCTATTTTCAACTGCATACTCATGAATTTTAAATTAAACTGACACATGATCTTAAGTGGAACAAATTCATCTTGATAGTATCAATAAAAAGTTTTGTCATTCTTAGTAGTTTTCAAAATTCTGCCACCATCCATCTTGCTTCTCTGCACTTAAAGTCGTGCTTTAAAAGTGTGCTACACCCTGTCCTGTGTCTAACATTAGCGCCTTTGTTTCTGCTTTGTGGTGTTTAAACAAGAAAGCAAACTGAGCCAGCTGTATAAGCACCAGACAAACTCACCGCCTCGCTCTTCGGGCTCCTCCTCCTTACCCTCTTACCCATAGGAGGTTAAGACCTGCGCTGTGAGGCTGTGACGGACTTTGTAAAGATAAGGATTTCTTTCCTAGTTCCGTATTTTATAAGCTGAGATGAAGCACAGACATGTACAGCAAGTACACTATGAAATATCAAATATCATGTGGACGGTTGGGTGATTTTTCTGAGTTTGCTCACAAATGACAGTCTGAGAATCGGAAACAGGAAAAGCATAAACTCAAGGAAAAATTTTCTTTTCATTTTATAATCCAAAGTGACAAACAGAGTAGTAAGGCTTGCAGTACCATGAAAACAAATCCCTTCATTTACATCCATGAATAGCGGCTGAATTTATAGCTCAAGATAAATGGCAAGTCAGAGTGCAGCAGGATTACCAGTGTCCAGGCATTTGTTGAAGGCATTTACATATGAACAGTAGCAAGAGTGGGGACATACCAGGACCCTTACCAATCCACTTAGGAAACTGAAAACCCAAAGTGAAAAGATCCTCTTTGAGGGTGCAGTGTGACAAATACCAGTTAGATTTTTTCAGAGGCTGTGTAGCATTCGGCACACACATAAGACAGAAAGAAAAATAGTAGTTAACCATTATTGGGTTAGGCAGGTTCTATGCAAGCTTTGCAAGCATTACCCCATTTAAAGTTCATGAAGCTCTTATGAGTTAGGAATTACCGTCTGCATTTCAGAGATGAAAGCGCTGAGACCCAAGGGAGTTAAGTGACTTGTCCCATTGGCACATACTTCCACTGGCTGAGCCAAAGACAGTAGGGATTAGAAAATCCCAAACACAAGCTGTGAATTGGATGCCAGACCTTACTCCTTATTCTAATTAATATTTTATCATCTACTGTAAACTGGTAAATTATACTTAAGACTCAAATGATATGATAAAGGGAAAAAGCAAGTTACTTGACAGAAATATAAGGCTGTGTAAGTAAATATACTTAGAGATCATTACACAAAAAAACCTAAAATATCAAGGTTTTATTTCTTGTATAACTTTTTAAAATAGTTCTCTAATACTCAGAAAATAGTTGCAATAATAGAGACGTAAAGAAGAGTGGCAGACTAGAAAGAGCCAAAGGTTTTTATTCCGAGGGGAGGGATGAGGTTATCTTCAGAAGAAAAAAAAATATTCAAAGCAGATCTGAGTTAACAACTGTGCCAAGTCTTAGGGTCAGAGAAGAAAGCAAACAGAGTGACCATTTGCCTGCCGACCTGGCCTTCAAACACACTGTGCAGTAGGCTTGCTCGCATACTAAAGAAATGTTTCTTTTGTAAAAATAAACATGCTGAGACAAAGAGAAGAGACTGGCTTAGAAAAGCATGAAAAGGTATTTAGACAATATCTAAATGATAAAATTACTGTGTAATACATCAACTAAAACTCTCATTTCCCAAGTAAAGGTTAGATCTCAAATGCATTTCACATAAAAAATAACTAAAGCCAGTCAAACCCATTTGTCAAGTTTTCATAATCTAGTTGCAGTGGTAGCCTATCAAGCCTTTTAAATGTTTAAGAGGTAGGCATGATTTGTTCTGTAGGCAAATGTAGGCAATAGTCACTTAATTTCTACAAGGGTGAGTAGTTAAATAGGGGTATCAACTTTAAAAAAAAATTTCATTTTATTCATCATCATCATTATTTTTTTAATTTGACCAGGGAGAGACACAGAGAGAGAGAGAGAGACAGAGAAGGGAAAGTGAGAAAGCAAGCCACCAGTACTCAAACCATGGTTGGCCATGTGGGAGTCCAGCGCTTTAACCACCCCACCACCTGCCGGCCCGGCCCCAAGATTATCAATTCTTAATTCTAATCCTAGTACAATACGATCCAACTATTTTCTATTTTTGTACCAAGTTGACTGTTTTAATATTTAACATGAACAGGGGCCAGCAAGTGGCATGGTGGATAAAGTACTGAACTCCCACATGGCTGATCACCATTCGAGTCCTGGACCTGGTGGTTTGGTTTCTCTCTCTGTCTCTGTCTCCCTTGCTCTCTCTCGTGCACACATGCATGCATATGCACATGTCCCATAGCAATTTAGAAAAAAAAAAATAAAAGGAAATAACATTTTAAAAATATTTAATATGAATATACTCACTATGCTGGCAAAGCATAAACCTATACTCAAGTCTTTGCCTGTCTTATATATGACAATTAAAAGGAATGGCTTTTTAGAATTGCAATGAGAGTACAGTGTTTCTTTCTTTATTTTGGAGAAGTTTGTGCTATAGGGTGCATGTACGCGCCAGAAAGACAGAGAGCGAGAAATCAACCCCCGGGGGGGTGGTCACACCACAATCCCTTCTCCTTCATTCTCCTCTCAGGATCTTGGGCACACACGCACACACGCCCCATATGAGTTTGAGCCACTGTGTCCGGGACTGGAACCACAGTCGGCTACGACTCGTAGGGGTCGGCTACGAGTCCAGCAACATAGCCATTATGCCAACTACTGATCCCAAGAGTACGGTGTTTCTTAAATGAAGTCAAAATCAAATCCTCTCTTTGGATTAACAGGATTGGTATGTTTCATGTATTTGAGGATCGAGGGGGTCCTTGACAAAAAGCATAACTCTCAAAGGGCAATGTTAGAAAAACAGTGCTAAGAAGAAGTAAACATCTCAAATGTCCCACTTTTAAAAAACACTTGGAAAAATTGAGAATGAGCCTTTGATATTCTACTATCCAAAACAATCTCCATTCCTTTGATTTATTATTGTTAACCTTTCCTGTACAAAGTCAGCATATAATGGTGTATGATCTCCTTGGCTGACTTTTTCACTGGAGCCCGTAGGTGTCTGAGACGCATTCAGGATTATGCCTTGGGTTAACTATGATGTTCCAGAGGTCAAGGAAAGGTCTTGACAGTCCAGAAATAAAGACCCTTTACAGGTGTCAGGGCATTCAATTTTAGTGTTCAGCAGACATAGTCAATCTAATATTAAGGGTCTGTTGGAAATAAAATCTTCCTAGTGGAAAGGTTTCCAAACTAAGACTCTCCTGTCTCACAAACCCATTTTTTTGGTCTTATTTTATAGGTGTAGTAGTTTTCTATAGCCTTTCTACAGGTTCATTTTCAGTTAATGTTGTTTATGAGAGCCATATTAAATGCTGTTGTAACCAATTACCATGAACTTATTAGCACCTTACTACTTCCCAGTTATGTACTTTGGCAGACCAGTGGGCTTAACTGGGGTCCTAGTTTAGGGTCCCACGAAGCTTTAGTCAAGGTGTTAACTAGCCTGAGCTCTTACCTGGAAGCTGTGAGGCAGAGTGCTTCTATACTCATCCAGGTCCATACTCATCCAGAATTCCGGTCTTTCTCACAGTTTCCTTGAGTCCCCTTTTATCTTTGAGCCAAGGGGACTCACATTCAGAATCTCTCAATGTGCTCTTCTGCCATCAGCCGGGAGAAAGTTCTGCTTTAAACGCTCCTGTGATTAGTAGGCCTCGTAGTAGTAGGCGACCCTGATAACCTCCCTGTAGTCTGGTCACTGATTAGTAACCTTCATTACATCTGCAAAGTGCCTTTTTGCCATGTAATGTAACACATTGACAAGTATGACACCAGGGGCTAAATAAAGCTCATGAGAGCTCAAAGTTTTGTCTAACACAGTTAGTAGAGAGGAAGAGTTTTCCATTATTTGTTTTTCTCAATTCCAAAGACTCAGACAATTTTCCCTTCATACTTAATTATGCATGGCAACAGACTGAATGTTTATGTCTTCCCCCAAATTCATATGTTGAAATTCCGACGCCCAATGTGATGGTATGAGGAGTTGGGGCCTTTGGGAGATGATTAGGCCATGAAGACGGAGCCCTAATAGATTTTACTAGTGCCCTTCAATACATGGCCCCAGAGACCTCTCTTGATAACTTTTGCCATGTGAAGATAGACGAAATTGACAATACACAACCCGAAAGAGGCCTCTTACCAGAACCCACCCATGCTGGCACCCAGATCTCAGACTTACAGCGTCTAACATTGTAAGTAATAAATTGTTGTTGCTTATAAGCCACCTGGTCTCTATTTGTTATAGTAGCCCTAACAAAGAATCAATCATTACATTGTTTATAGACACTTGTCTTTAATGGGCTCATCTTCTTAGTTTTCACCAGCATTCTAGGTTAAGAAGCACTACATCTTTTGTCCTGAATACATGGCGTTGGTTAACAACATCCAGGTTAATTCCTCTTAGCGAATATTGTGACAATGCATCCCAGACACAAATTTCCAAGTAAAATTCGAATTCTTGTAGGATGCCTTGGCATAGTTACTCCTCCTTCCCAGAAAAATAATCTTACTTGAAATTCTTTGTTCATTCTAACTCTACAGAAATTATTTACAGAGAATAGCTGGAGCCAGCCACGGTACTCCAAGGGTGAGCAGAATATAACTTTATACATGAGGGCTGGGTGATGACTTTTTTTTTTTTTTTTAAAGAATTGTTTTATTTAACTCTATTTACTTTATTTGCTTATTTATTTTAATTTGGTGAGAGAGAGAGCAAGCCACCAGGTCCGGGACTCGAACTGTGGTCGCCCATGTGGGAGTCCAGCGCCCTTAACCACCATGCCACCTGCCAGCCCCATAGGGTGATGACTTTTGTTTCTAATACTGAGCCAGATGATACCACAGAATTTTTCTTCATATTTTAAAGATTTTCGATGGTTAATAAGTTAATGCAGCCAATATTCATTCATTCTTGGCAAGAAGGATAATGAGCTATACACATTCCCTGCCTTGAGGTCCTTATTGCCTAGCACAGGAAATCAGACAGCTGAATGACAATATGACAGGCAGCACAGAGAAGAGGTCAATGACCCTTTAGAATGTCACGGAGAGCTTTTAAGGTAAAGAAACATCTGAACTGAGTCCTGTAAATCCAATCTAAATGTTAACTTTAAGTTACCAAGGAGAAACAGATATTCCTTTCAGGCAGAAGGTCATAACACATGCAAATAAAGGTGAACTAAAGTAAGGAATTTGGATTGGAGAAGAGGCTAGTGAGAAATGAAGGCTTAAGAGGAATATAGGGATATAGACATCCTATATTCTACCCATAAAAGAAGGGCTCCTGGGACCAGCAGTTAGCGTAATGGCTATGTCGCTGGACTCCCATGTAATCGACCGTGGTTCGCATCCCGGTCCTGGTGGCTTAAACTCACGCTGGACACGTGTGCGTGCGTGCCCAAGAGCCCGAGAGGAGAATGGAGGAAAAGGGATTGCAGCCTGGCCATCGCCCCTGGGGGGTGACTTCTCGCTTTCTGTCTCTCTGTCTTTCTGGTGAGTACACGCGCCCTATAGCGAAAACCTCTCAAAAAAAAAAAAAAGGGCTCCTGTATGTCAAGTTAAGGCCTTTATACTTTATCCTGAAGGCAATGCAGCGGTGATGGTAAGGAGCTGAAGAATCTTTGACCAGAGAAGAATCATGCCGTGCCTGTTATTCCCATTCTGGACAGAATTTCGAGAAAGTAATCAGCCTAGAGTCAGTGAGCTCGGAGCCCGGTGAGCAACAAAGGCACGAGATCGTGAGATGGTCTTTATAAGACAGAAGCTGGAAAGACAACCTGCCAGAGATTCAAGTTCCTAAAACTTTTAAAGCCATAGCAGTTCACAGAGATAAAGAAATAGAAATAACATCTTTTAAAGAATTATTTTATTTTATTTATTTATATATTTATTTATTTTAATTTGACCAGTGAGGCAGAGAGAGAGAAAGGGAAAGTGAGAAAACAAGCCACCAGGTCCAGGATTCAAACCATGGTCGGCCATGTGGGAGTCCAGTGCCCTTTACCACCACGCCACCTGCCGGCGCCAAGAAATAGAAATACCATTTCTAAAGCAGCTCAGTACTCAATAGATAACAATAGAGCACCACTAGGTGTACGCTGACATAGGTCTTGAGTAATAATCAGCTTCCTCACATAATACCAAATACAGACAGCAACACAGGGACCACATTGTAAACATATTTACTGAGAAAATATTGTAATGGAAATAGAAAGAAATGTATATGGGGAGCCCTAGAAAATAATCCAATGGATCTAAAATTATGGAACCACCACAGATAGGAAAAAACAAATGAAATTAAATTTCAATGAATATTAAAATAGCCATTATATGAACAAAGTCACATATTTATACAATCTGCTAAGAGAAAATAATATACATATTAAATGGAAAATTATTTAAATTATTTAAATCATATATGTGTGTGTATATATATGCGTGTGTGTGTGTGTGTGTGTGTGTGTGTGTGTGTATATACTGGGAAGTCAAGAAAGTCATGACGTATACATCATAGCTTTCCCAATGACCTAATATATCCTTTGCAAGAAAGAGAGTAAGAGAGACACCCTCAGTAGAGTCTTCATGCTGCAATCCTCCCGGCAGTTCTGCAGCCGGCCAGGATCCAGACACACTCAGCTTGCTCAGGCGACGTGGGATGCAAACCCAGAGCCGTCCCATGCAGACTCCAGCATGGTGCAGTCTCCAGCATCCTGCGGCAGCGCTCTCACTCCTGTGCTACCTGTGGGAGGGCCAATAATCCCTATTTCTAAAAACAATATCATTTGTTTCTTTTTCTGTCTATGATTAGTTGCCGAATCATGAGACTATGCATTGAAGTCTGTTTTTTGTTTTTGCTTTGGTTTTCTTTTAAGTGAAAACTGAAGAGGAAGGAAAGTGCTTAGATTAAAGGTATATTTCTCCTTAGTGAATTTCCCCTTTAGTCAAGAGAAGTGTAACCACTTCAGAGACTGCTTGAGAGGAGCCAGGAAGAAACTGGCCATTTCTAGATGGTGACCTGCCACTTCAAAGACTAACAAGGCAGCTAGGACAGACACCACCCTCCCTGTCATCACAGAGCTGAGACTCATTTGTTCTGAATGTCTGAATTTCTAGAAACACATTAACTTTCCTCCTCCTCTATAATCGGCTTCCCCTCTTATAAGCCATCAATGATTTAAATTGTTTCATCAGATTTTTCTATGGGGTTTCTATAGAAAATAAAACTTTAAGAAAGTTAAAGAATCATTTTTGCTTGCTTATTATTGCCTGTATATTTCCAGTTCCCATTGAAAGTAGTTAAGATGCACTTTTCTATTTTAAACTACTGGGACCAGCAGGTTGCATGATGGTTAAGGTGCTGGACATTCCCACATGGCTGACCAAGGTTCAAGCCCCAGACCTGGTAGCTTGCTTTCTCACTTTCCCTCTCTCTGGTTAAATTAAAATAAATGAATGAATAAAAATAAATAAATAGTTCTATTTTAAGCTATCCTCTGAAAAAGTCCATTTATTTTCATAGATGCTTACAAAATCCTTTTCATGCCAGCATCTTCTGTAAGTTATTATTTAAACCTAGTTTAAATATCTCATTCCTTTAATCAATTAATTTTCTATTGGAATCTTTCTTGGTCAAACTAATGGACTAAGTCTCAATCAGCTTGCAATCTAGTAAGGAAACCAAAGTACCTCAGCACATCACTATACACAACAAAATGTGGTTCATGTCCCAAAGAACATGCAAATCCCCTCACTGAGCTGAGAAACTGCTCTCCATTTTAGTATCATGGTGAGAGAAAAAGGGTACTTTGAAAAGGTATAATATCCTGCACTAATCCTTAGAGGACTTTCTGATATACCTCATCACACACCAACCTCAGCACAACACACGGATGCATAAAAATAAAAACTGAACTGCTTATTAAACATTTCGGCTAGCTTTCTAATTCGGATAGGCTCCCTGCTGTTCAATTCTCTTAATCCCTATCAATAAAGCCATGGGAATCAATTTCTCAAAATTTCAGCAGAAACTCTATCAAAGTTACTTAATAAAGCCAAAGGTAAATCTCTATAGCTGCATTTAGTACACAGATTGCTACTTTTAATGATAAAATGAGATGGGGTGGAACGATCTTCACTTGCATTACAGAAAAGATGAAGGAGTCTCATTAAAGACCATTCCTTCTCTGCACATCCAACAAGAACACGACCCACCCGGGACCATAGTTCCAGCAGGGAAACTTTCTCCTCTCTTGCCAGACCAAAGGATGTGATGCAGCTGGGAGGTCTGGAGCTTAGGAAACAACCTCTCTCTCCTCATGGTTTAGTTTTGGCCTGTGATTAGTATTCTCAAAAATGAAGAGAAATTGCCTAGACAAGTTTTACTCTGATAGCAATGAGGTTTTTGTTGTTTAGTTTATTTATTTATGCCTTCCAAAGAGAGAAACAGAGACAGAGACAGAGAGACGGTGCCCCAAATAGGGTCTTCACCCCATGATCCACCTCTAGTTACAAAGAGGGTTTTACCACTGTGCCACCATCAGGCCCTGAAATGAGGTGGGCTTTTTTGTTTTGTTTAGTTTGTGTTCCGGTTTTAAGCCAAGGAGTAGTACAATCTCACTCACATCCTGAAAGACTGACTCAGGCTGCTGGCTGAACATGGGCTGTAAAAAGACGCTATTACCAGGACCAGCAGTTGGTGTAATGGCTATGTCGCTGGACTCCCACGTAGTCGACCGCGGTTCGCGTCTCGGACCCGGTGGCTTACAACTCACGCCGGGCGCATGTGCATGCGTGCCCAAGATCCTGAGAGGAGAATGGAGGAGAAGGGATTGCGGCGTGGCCATTCCCCTGGGTGGGGATGATTTTTCTCTGTCTCTCTTTCTGGCGACCCCATGTGCCCTATAACAAAAACCTCTCAAGGAAAAAAAAAAAAAAAAAAAAAAAAGGACACTATTACCATTGCCCAAGTGAATCTCAGGCCGGGCAGGTAGCACTTTAGGTGAAAAAAATGTAAAAGTCAATAGGATTCTCTGACAAATTGAATATAGGGCAGGAGAAAAAAGGGAGACACATGTAACTTCAACGTTTTGGGCCTGAGGAACTGCAAGGATGGATTTGCCACTGAAAAGGGGAAGGCTGCAGTGGAACAGATGGGGATGGGGCAGGGTGAGGAGTTTATGTTCAAGAAGTATGGGGCCGGGGGAACCAGCAGTTAGCGTAATGGCTATGTCGCTGGACTCCCACGTAGTCGACCGTGGTTCGCATCTCGGACCCAGTGGCTTACAACTCACGCCGGGCGCGTGTGCGTGCGTGCTCAAGATCCCGAGAGGAGAATGGAGGAGAAGGGATTGCGGCGTGACCATCCCCCCTGGGGGGTGATTTCTCGCTTTCTGTCTCTATGTCTCTCTCTGTCTGTCTGGCGAGCGCACGCGCCCTATAGCGAAAAAACTCTCAAAAAAAAAAAAAAAAAAAAAGAAGTATGGGGCCGGCAGGTAGCCTAGTGGTTAAGGCACTGGATTGTCACAGGGCTAGCTGTGGTTCAAGTCCTGAACCCAATACAAAATAAAAATGGCTTGAAACAAAAATAATAAGTAAGTAACTGAATAAATGTCTTTTTTATTTTTAAACCAGTCAGACTTTCAGGCAGAAATAGGCATAGACAGCTAAAAGCTTGTACGTGAGGTTTAGGGGAGTGGTCCAGGCTAGAGACTGAAAGATGGGAGTTACTCACTGGCGACAATGACTAGATTGCTTTACTGGGAAACAGCAAAGGCCTCGACACTGACTGGAGACTTGTCTTAGGGTCAGAGTGAGAATTTTCACTGTGGAGGGAGGAAAGCTCTACCCTGGCAGTGAGGGCCTGCTCTCTCTCTACTGGCATTCATGCAATCTAACCTCATTTTAGGCATCACGCTGAGATGCTGGGTCCAGTGTTAAGAGAAGAGAAGAGAAGAGAAGAGAAGAGAAGAGAAGAGAAGAGAAGAGAAGAGAAGAGAAAGAAGAGAAGAGAAGAGAAGAGAAGAGAAGAGAAGAGAAGAGAGAAGTATCTGTTTACGCATGGAGCTCCAGGGTCCCTTTCCAAAGTTGAAAAGAGGGGAATGGTAAACTCAAGTAAGGAAACTGAGTGAAACGCAGTCCAAATAGCAGCCTGGGAATACCCTCTGGCATGTCATGTGCCAAAGGAATTTCATCTATTTTAGGGGCTCCAGTTTTGCCCCAGCTCCCAGACACTTATCTTTTTTAGATAACGCCAACAATGGAGCCATTCTAGATTTCATGAAGGTGAATGAAAGGTGAGGAGCAACAAAGACAAACTCATTTTCAGCCAAATTTGTTATCTAAGTCAAAAAGCATACAAATAAAGATTCATACTATTCATCATAGTAACAGGAGCTTTCTGTGAGAAGCAGAAAAGGCAATGGATGTTCACTGATTGTTCAGCATTAAATATTCTCAATGGGTGACCGAAAACAGGCCCTCCACAATGAACTACTCTGTAAATTCTGAACCCAAGAAAGAGAAGAAATATCAAGAGATAGACAGAAGGAAAAGAGGGAGGCATCCTTGACAGGGTCTTCAAGCCACAATCCTTTCCCCAGCCATAGAGCTACAGATGTACCCCACAGGCACCCAGCTTACACAAGCAGACCCAGGAACCAAATCCAGAAGCCAAACCCAAGCCTTCACATCTGGCTTCCAACACTACCCAGCAGTACTCCTACTGCCCACACCATGGTGGTTGGATCGCTAAAGTTTTATATTGAAATCACGCTTAAAATCATCAAAAATGGACTCTTCCGCATTCAATCCTTTTCACATTTATGGATTCTGCATTTTGCGAGAGAGGGAATATCATCTTTTGAATATCCTACTTGTTTTAAGCTTCCATTCTAATTCACTGACAATTCAGTTGGACAACTCTTAAATTCTCTAACCTGTGTTAGAGAAAAAAATGGGCTGCCAATTACTAATAGAAGAAGGGATAGGTGAGAAGAGAAATGAACCAGTGTTTAAGGTGAGCTCCTTACCAACTCCTCAGCACAGCAGCCACCCTAAAAGAAGGACATTTCTATCTGTGTAAGGATAAAACTATTGTCCACATAACGCTCTCATCTATAGATGTAGAGAGACTTTGTTAAAATTTTTTTTATAGGGCCAGCCACATAGCACTGTGTTTTGGGAGCTGGATCCTATTAGGTTGTCAGAAGAGTCAGGATGTATTTTTCTATGCAAAAACTCTATCATAACTTTCCTGATGAACCAATACATGGCCGACTGGAGTTTGAATCCCAAGCCTGGCAGCTTGAAAAACATGCCAGAAATATGTGCGTGCATGCATGCTTGAAATCCTGATGGAATGGAAAAACAATGGAGGGAAAAGAATTGTGGCATGGCGAGACCAGCAGATAGTGTAATGGTTACGTCACTGGACTCCCATATAGTTGACAGCAGTTCGAATCCCAGACCCGGCGGCTTGAGACTCATGCCAGGCGCATGTGTGAGCATACCCAAGATCCCGAGAGGAGAGGAGAGAGGATGATGGCATGGATATCCCCTCTGGTGGGTGATTTCTCTTTTTCTGTCTCTATCTCTCTCTGTCTTTCTAGCGAGCATATAGCAGTGCCCTACAGCAAAAATCTCTCTCTCTAAAAAAAAGAATTTTGGCATGGCAGCACCCCATTAGGAGAGCTTTCTCTGATGAGTGCACATACCCTCTGGCAATGAGAGAAAAGAAAACAAACAAACAAAAGAAAGGAAAGGAAAGAAAAGAAGTTTATAAAAGGCACTATCTAAACATTCCAAATCTTTTATTTTTTTTCTTTTTCTTTTTGGAGAGGTTTTCACTATAGGGCGCGTGCGCTTGCCAGACAGACAGAGAGAGACATAGAGACAGAAAGCGAGAAATCACCCCCCAGAGGGGATGGTCACACTGCAATCCCTTCTCCTCCATTCTCCTCTCGGGATCTTGGGCACGCACGCACACGCACCCGGCGTGAGTTTTAAGCCACCGGGTCCGGGATGCGAACCGCGGTCGACTACGTGGGAGTCCAGCGACATAGCCATTATGCTAACTGCTGGTTCCCTGAACAGTCCAAATCTTATTTTAAATTTTTATCAAGCATTTGTTCTGCCAGGAAACATTTCCAAAAAGGAAAGGTTTTGTCGCAATTGCTGTGGCAGGGGACACTTCCGCTGGAACAGTGAGAACAGTATCAGGATGCTCTCACTGGCCTACGTCGCTTTCCAAATATTTGCGTTGCTACAAAGCTCATTTGCCAATATATGTGACCTGCAGTACTTTCTATTCATCTGGTTGTATTTATACAACTGTGAGTCCAGAAAACGTTCTAAAAGTTGGTGTAAATATGCTGCAGTGAAAATGAGCAATGAATCCACCCTTCTCACAATGTAGTAACACCCTATCTGTAAATTGTGGTACAGATTGGTTTTTACTTACACAAGCCCAAGTTAAGTCTCATCAGCAAATTTTTAAGCACTTAAAGAGGTCGAATTTAAGTAACATGATTATATATTGCCAGAAAACGCCAGAATCTTCTGTAAGTTATTATTTAAACTTCAGTATTCTATTAGGTAGATTCTACTCTTACAGCTGAGAACATCATTACTCAAGGGATAAGTTGATGTGATTAATAGATAGGGCTGGGATTTCTTGAATCTTTTTCACTAATTTGTGTAAATTATTTTTGTTATTTGGGTCATAATTAGTAGGGAATCTCTTTTAAAAATGTCTAGCTTTGCTTTGTTTTCTTTTTCTCTTTAATGATTTATTTAATTTTATTTATTCACTCATTTTATTTTAATTTGACCAGAGAGAGACACAGAGAAAGAGAGAGAGAGAAAGAGGGAAAAGTGAGAAAGCAAACCACCAGGTCCAGGACTCAAACCATGGTAGGCCATATGGGAGTGTCCAGCGCCTTTAATCACCATGCCACCTGCTGTTCCCCTTTGCTTTGTTTTCAAAGTCAATGTTGAGGAAAAAGGAATCCCCAAAAGCTGATGCAAGCAATAGCACCTTCTGAGGACAAGAAAACAGAGCATCAGAGAGAGAAGGATTTCCTTTGGGGCAGGTATGGTGCCTGGCATATGGTAAGTGTCCAACAACGTATGATGAAAACACACCCAAAATTCTATCGAAACATTCTGGTCAGAGGGCCCGGCCTCCAGAGTGCACTCAATAGCATATCAGACTGCAGTGATGGAAGCCACGTGGCTGACCACAGGGTCCAATCAACCTGAAACACACCAAAAATGTCAAGCTGGAGGGATCACAATGTGACTGAGACTTCAGCAAGTGTCTGTCTCTGTCTCTCTCTCGTGCAAGCACGTGTTCATGTGCTATCATTAATAAAAAAATAAACTAAAAAAAAATTTGGTAAGATTTGATGCACTTCAGAAGTAACAAAATACCAACAAACTTTGAATAAATGTTTATATATAAATCACTATACCTTGTGATAATATTGGCCCTTTATTTTTTTGGCATAAAACATTGGGTATTCTGTTACAGTTAATACTTACTCAGGAAAAAAGAACTAGTACTTCCTCCTTTGTACTCTTAAAATTAGGTTAGAGACCCAGACAAAGCAAAAATGCAAATTTATCGGAGATGGTTAAGGAAGGAGGGATGGAGGACCGCTGGGCACCCGGTGCTTCCACATAACTCATTCTCTTCTGCTGAACCACATAGCTATGAGGTTCACTGAAGGAACCTTTTCCTTTTGAAAACGGAAAATCCCTTCTTTCAACTGGAACCGAGTTTCCCTAGCCGATCTGCTGCCAACTCAGGAATCTTTTGGGAGTCCTGTCTGGATTCTGGCAGGCTTTTCTAGATTCCTCGGCCTCCCTTTCCTAAGAAGACCCCTATTCAAGTCGCAATTCATCTTCCACCACTCCCACTCTCCAGAAAGCTCCCTCGGCAGAGTGGAGGCCTTTGTCACAACTTTTATTTTGGAAGTTTCAGTAACAATGAAGCTCGCCCAGTTTATTCAGTGAAACAAAACAATAAAGAACCTACAGGATCTCTAGCGGTCATCAGAAGAGAGATTTTCTCTTTTGTCTTGTAAAATTCCACAAGAATAAACATACATAATCTGACCTCTTGAAGATTATTCTCTGTGTAGATGTAAATTCGCTTAAACTATATTTCAACTCAAAGTTCCGAAAGCTCACTTTATACTGGTTACATCTTTTTGGTTATGAGAAAACATTCCAAATAAAAAGTGGCAATGAACGTTCGCATTTTCTTATCCGCCAGCCCCCCTCCCCTCATTAACCCCACGACCACAGCAGCAGGGCTTTTTGTCTCAGTGACTCTCGGGTTAACTACATTTTGACAGCAAACAACAAAAATTTTAAAGCCAATCAAAATTAACGAAAATGGATAAATGCCACATAGTCACCAGATGGAAGAGGGGACGCAGCTGACATTCTATCAGTCTGTCGTTCTACTGCCTATCAGATGAAGACCTCTTGAGTTCAATTTCAGAGATTTTTATGATTTTTACAAATTAATTCCCATTTTTCAATTTAAGAACATCCATCCCCTCATCCCTGTACCACATCTTGCTAAGCTGTTTAATCATGCAAATGCTATTAAATTGCTTGAAGACCCTTAGGTTATTTTCAGCAGCATTTTCTTCTGATGTGTAAAATAGAAAAATACATACCCCTGCATACCTTTGTGCCTGGCTGATGGAGGTGACACGATGTCCTGAGTGGTAAAGTGTCTTTATCACACTGATCCATCTGCCTTTAGTCTAATAACTATCACCTTTACTGCGTGGACAGACTACTGATCACATCTTCATCACTAGGGGGAGGTCAGTGTGGCTGAGGTGTGAGATAGCTCCCCCAGTGGGCAGCCAGAGAGAAGGACAGCTAAGAGGGAGGAAGACAAAAACTAAGAGAGGCATGAAAATCTGCAAATAAAAGAAACAAGCAGAGGTAAAAATGGAACAGGAGAAATTAAAATGGAGAGTTTAACTGAAATCTTTACCAGTGCTTTCAGTAATTCAAGTCATTTGATTCAGTTCCACCAAATTACCCAGAGCATCATCCTTGCACAGAGCATGCTCCAGACACACGCCAAGCACAAGCTTTACTTGCTTCAGGCAGCAAAACTCTGTTAACTGCTCTTTCAGTCCTTGAGGATAGCAACTCCTCATTTATAATATTACACAACCTATTCAGCATGGTGAAATGGCTCCTATTGCAACATATTGAAAAACCAGATTTGGGGCTCAGTGGAAAGAAGAAGAACTAGAAAGTCTGATAAAGTTTTTGAGGGAAAGACAAAAGAAATAAAGGGCTCACTTTGTTTGGTTTGTGAAATTTCAAGAGCTTTCCCACCAGCTTGAAAAATGCATATTATCACCAGAGTGTTTATTAGAAGGGCTACTTTAAATTGCAGATTAGAAAATGTGATTTCCCCTTGGTAGTTATAGATTACTGACTACCAATTATCTTCAATATTTAAATGAGCAGAAGGTGAAAGAATACAGAAGACTTACACGAAGATGGTCCTAAAAGCTGCTGCTGATTTATACAAAACTCAAAGTGTCCAGAGTCTCACAGACAGTGTATTCCCAGGGTTGCTATGTGTTTTCATTTTTTAGTTCTTCAAAATAAACCAACCCCATAGTACAGTGGTTAAGCACTGTGGATTTGAAGCTTGATTCCATATGGCTGACCACCGTTCGAATCCCTACCTACAGTGACTTGGAAAACATGCTAGGAACATGTGTGTGCATACCCAAAATCCTGATGGAAAGGAGAAATGGAAGAGAAGGGACTATAGTGTGCTTGTGACACACTGAGTTGGGAGGTGGGGGGGATTGCTCTGTGTGTGTGTGTGTGTGTGTGTGTGTGTGTTTGTCTTGCAAGCTCATGTGTCCTCTGGACAAAAAGTGTTTTGTTTTGTTTTGTTTTTAAATTTAAGGCCTTTCAAAATGATGCTCAATGATTACAGCAGCTTATTACCAGATTTAAGGAGTAGGGGACCTTCAGAGCAAATGGTTGCTTGCTAGCTCACTTGAAACATGCACTTGTTTCAGCACAGAAATAACAAATCTGTTTCTGATTCCTGACATTATTTTCCAAATGCTGCCAAGAAAAGAATCTAAGGAATTCTTCTACATACACAACATACACGAGACAACTGGAAAGAGGCCTGCGGTCTGTTCCAGGGTACACAGTGAGGTAGAGAGAGTGGAGCTTCTAATAAGAACTGCCCTTGTGGGAGCAGAAGCACATGCCTGAGATTGTTCATAGCTGTAACCTCCGACATAACTCTGCTATTATTAGACAACCTAAAGGCTTTCTCAAATCTGTGACTTGTAAAGCAGAAAAGGGTATAGCCAGGATTCTATCCTGTGGAGCACGCGGGCAGCTGGGATACACCCAGCTCCACAGAACTCGCCCCTTTTCTGCTCCACAAAACTAGATTTCAAAAGATACATCGGAGCTGAGAAAGGGGAATATCCTGGTTAATCACCAAACCCGGATTTAAATCTCTGGAGAGAATGTAGAACCACATAAATTCTAATGTTCAGTTAAAAAAATTAAGGCCCATTATGCTCATAAGACATACTGAAATTATTCCCAGAGCACTAAAGGATATATTATTTTTCCTGTATTAAGAGCAACAACATTTTTTTAAACGTTTGTGCCATAGGGGCATGTGTACTCACTGGAGAGAGAGAGAGACAGTGAGAGGGAAAGTGAAAACTCACTTCCCAGGGAAGATGGCTATGCTGCAATCCTTTCTCTTCCGTTCTCTTCCTGAGATTTTAGGCACACATGCACACAGGCCTCGTGTGATTTTTTAAGCTGTCGGACTTAGACTCAAAACGTGGTTGGCCACATGGGAGTCCAGCACCTTAACCACCACACCAGCTACTGGTCCCCAGCAACAATATGCTTAAAATATCAGTTTATTTTAAAGACTCAATTACAGAGATAGCTTGTTTTAAAATTTTCAAAATTATCTAATGATCAAACCAATTCTTTCAAAAGTGTATAATTTAGCATGCATCACTTCTGTTAATATTAATAAGGGGGACTTAGCAACAGACTCCACTTTGGAGAGGAGCATTAGCAAGAAAATTCTGAAAGACTGAGTCATCCAACAGACTGTGCTATCTAAAGCAACCTTTTAAAGTTTTGGCTCACACTGAGTTGACTGCAGAGAACTAAGTTCAATTTTGTTTTATGTTTTCCCCTGCTCAGCAGGATAAGAATTCATGAAGGGAGTTGGATCATTTAAAGGAAATAAAGGGCAGCATTTCCTTTTGCATGACCAATCATAATGGCTACATATATTTGCAACCCTTGTACCTACACATACAAACTTGTCTTCAACTTGCATCACCAATAAGATTCTTTTTTTTATGGGGGGGGGGTGGTTGCTATAGACACGTGCACTCGTCAGAAAGACAGAGACTGTAACAAAATTGGTTTCTATTGTAAGCCACCTGCTCAGGGGTAATCTGCTATAGCATCACTAGGAAACTAACAAAGATTTGTCTATTAACCAGTACCAGGAGGGTAACACCCGCTACCTGTCCATAAGATTAGTACAGGAAATGGGATGAAATGTTCAAAGACTTTTATAGCTGTTTGACATTGTGGGGATATCACACAAGCATGTGATTTTATGTTTTACAAAATATCAGTCTGTAATGATTGAAACATTTTTTAAGTCTTCATCACTTTTACAGAAGCACTACAAAGATAATTAATATTTATGAAGATGAAGTTGATGACTATAATTAAGAAATTTGCATACTGAACCATAGCAGAGAAAATTAAGTTCTACATAGTTTTAGCAGTAAAAAAAATGTTATTCTAAGTCTATTTATTTGGAATAAAGTCATATATGGAGCCAGCTGATGGTGTGATAGTTAAGGTGGCTGGATTTCACATGGTCAACTAAGCAGTTTGAGTCCTGGACTTGGTGAATTGAAAACACACTGTGCATGTGTATGTGTACTCTCAATCCTAAGAGGAGAATAGAAGAGAAGGGATTATAGCATGGCCATCCCAGTGCAGGGAAGCAGGAGGCAGGGTGATTTCTCACTTTCCCCTCTCTATCTCTCTGGCAAGTGCAAGTGCCCTATAGCAAACACTCCACTAAAATAAAGCCATCTGTGAGCAGTATACTACACAGACATGGTAGATTGCTGCTCATTATATTACCTGATTAGCAAGGAACTCACCTCCCAAACCATGATGGATCATTGATTCCGCAGTGAAAGAACAATACATCATGCCTTTGTTACAACCGGCCCTGGGCAGAACTTTAGAGAACGTCTTCCCAGAGACTGGACTCTCAAATGTTGCCCCCACAACATATACTTGGGTGGCGCCAATTTATCCGAGATACTTCAATGGCAATGGCAAGGACTGATCGCAAGTGTGTGAGTTGTACAGTAACAGTAGTGAAAAGATGACATCCCTCTGCCAAGAAAGCACTTCTTCCAGTAGCTAATGGACACAAGATTGAGGAGTCCTGAATTCAGAAAAGAAATAGCTAAGCAAACCCTGCATCAATGTGGGAGGCTATCCATCGGAATGTTTTCCTTTAGCAATTACAAGAAACACACGGGAACATGATTGAAACCCAAAGGGCAATCATGTTTCCTTTAAAGTCAGTGCTAATCACAACCATGGATCTCCATAGTCCTAGGACTTCTGCAGCCACAGCAACGGGCCAGTTAGGGAAAGCCTTGTTTCCAACACGAGAACACAAAGCATTAAGTAGCTTTTGCTATTCCTGGGTTCAATCTCACTTTCCAGTACTTTATCATGGTTTTGCCTGAATATGTAGCACAAAGAACAATCTAAAAATCATTACTGTACATTGCAAGGCTATAAATCACAAGAAGACAGCAAAATGTCAACTGTTTGCCCTGACTGCTGCGAGAGCAGAAAGTGGACTTCAACAGGGTGCTGTTGGAGGTTCCTGATGAGAACACACACTTCAGTACAAAGGCACTGGGTTGTCATCACATGCCATACACTTGACTTTTCACATTTCCTAAGTTACCACGGAAACTAAGAGTCCGTGAAACTGATAGATTCTTGAATAAAACAAAATTGCCGTTATGGGACTGGGTGGAGAAAGATATGTTGAAGCTGCATAAGTCATACCCAGTTACAATCCCACACCTGTATTCAATTAAAAATCCTAAACCTTAAGCTGTCATTAGATCATAATGATTTCAACTGCTCTGTGGAAATGATACGAGGTTAGTACATACCTTCAACCAATAATGCTGTTGATCCTTCAGAGTCAAACTTCCCTTGTTGTAGATTAAAGAGAGAAAGGAAGGAAGAAAGAAAAAAAGAAAGAAACTGTATCCTAAGAGCTCATGATGTTTTTCATCTAAAACTATTTTTCTGAAATATTCAAATTCATTTCAGCCTATGACTCATTAGAAATCCACTGCAACTAGATATGCTCTATTGGAAGAATTAACTGAATACTGGGGGAGAGCCTGATGCTCATTTTTTATCTTACCCCCTCAATTTTATCAGATTTGTGCCTACCACATAAACTAACACCCCCCAGCTCAAAAGACTTTGGTGAGTTTTAAGGTGTCGAGTTAGGGTTAGAACTGTGAAAGCTGGGCCTACAGAATCTGTATCTATGGCTAATGGACAGACTTGGAGGACAAAGGAGCAATCCCCAAAGCAACTTGAGCCAGGACCATTTTACTTCCCAAAGTTGAAAAGCAGTCAAGAATTTTCCCTGAACAGAATGACATACACTGAAAGACACGAACAAAATTGCCCACCTCAGTTCCAAGGAAACTCATCTCAATTCCATTCTAACAGAAACAAACACCATCTCACATGTCTAAATTAATAACATTAAGACAACAGTTGGAGAAAAAAAAACGTTGAGGGGAAGAACAACTATTTAAGAAGAGAAAATGCTCTTCAACTAATCAAGGAATCACTATGTATACTCATATATTCACCATCATCTAGTACTTAAGAAGTTCTATAATCTTCAAGGGCAGAGAGTAAGAAGTATGTTCCACAATTAGATTAATTTCATTTCTGAAGTCACATATTCAAGCTTTTCCCCTTTCTACTCACTCCCACCTTTCCATGAACAACTCACTACTTGAAAACTTCTCTGCTAGAACTCATACCACAAGTATAAACTATGCTTACATTAATTAAGTTTACTTGTAAAAGCCTATTTTATTCTAAACATTTAACTGCTTTTTTCTCTAACACGACACATACTAAATACATTCAAATGAAGAAATATCCTTTCTGTCTAAAAGAAAATTCCATCTCCCCAGCAGGAGGTCTTTCTTCCTGTTTGCAATACGAAAGAACAATGACTTTTTCACTTTCATACTTATAAAACTCCCCAAAGTTTGATTTTACCGAAACCAGCACTGTGGCTCAGGCTCTGATGCTAAAGGCCAATTACTAACTCCACCACCGCAGTGGCCCCAAGCCCACTCACCTTTCAGGCAGAACATTCTACAGCAGTTCCATGGAGCTGTGCGTCCGCGGTGGCCTGCAGTGCTAGGCACAGCTGTCTCCCAGCCCACCTCCTCAGCCTTCCCTGCCAGAGACCAGGGCAGCCAGCCAGCGCCGGGGACTCCAGGCAGCCACTGCCCAATCCCCAGCCTTCTGGGCTGTCCTGCCGACACCTCCCTATCTCTCCTCCGTTATTTCGCACCATGTAATCAGCCCAGGATCATCTTGAAAAGGGAGGGGAGCCAGGCAGGGATTGGTGGTCACTGTTCATATAGTCCCGTGCAGGGGCCAGCCCGTTTGTTTGTGCTTATCTCTCAGCATTTTCCATTGCAGCAGATGTAGCCTTCACGTGATCAACAACACAAAAAAGAAATCACTCGATTCGGTTTAACTGTTCGCTGCTAATTATGACTTACTATCCTTTGGCTTCACTATCCCTTTGCAGTTCACACACTCCCTTTTTTTGTCTGATGTGAAACACCCCAAGTACTAGTACATAACCAACACCCAACATCATCACAGGACACTTTGCACATAGTCATCCGAGTCTCCACAAACTAGTGAATACACGTGAAATCCTCCTTGTAGCGGTGGGAAACCTAGTCAGCCCTCTGTCAGTACTGACTGCTGTGATTATTACCACTCAGAAAAACATGGACGGGGTACATTTCTACGGCACTGCCAGCTTATAAGGCAAAGAAACACAGTCAGCAGGAGAATATTTGAATGTTTAACGCAACTGCAACCATCAATTAATGTCTGACGCATTAAACGTCTTCCCTGCCACCAGAAAGTTAAATTCACTCGAGCAAGTTCAGAGCCACTTGACTTTAAACTCTTTTAATACAGGGTAAAAGTGAAAGGAGGAATTTTAGGACAGATCTGGAGAAACGGTCGACAAGTACTGCCTCAAGAGTGCCCTGCCTGAGACCGCTGTCTGAACCCTGAGTGGCCGTGGGCCTTCCCCACACAGACTCCTGGCCGCAGGAAGTGCCCATTGTTCCCAGGCCTGCTGCTGTTAGCAGTCTTCCTTTGGGCTCCACAGGATGCAGGAAACTGACTCACAGAACCAGTCTGTCCATCTGTCTGTGTCCTGGGGTGCTCGCCGCGGCCCATGCTACATGGTACTGACGCTCCACATCCGTCTGGCTTTCGATACATGCTTCAGCACTGCCTGGCTGGCTTCTGCCCCTCCTCATCCCGTATCACCAACAGCACCTGGCTAATAAGTTGCCTGCCATGAGGAAGTCACTGCATTGGTTGCTATGATCACAAAGAAATACGAGAGTTCCCTAGCCAGAAACTAGTGAGGATGAAAAAATCTGCATGTGGAATAATAAACAGGGATACTGACTTAGCACAGAGCCGGGTGGAACCTCAGAGTCGTCACATTTGGCAGACAGGAGGTGACCTGCCCCCCTCACTAGTGGCTTTTCCATCCTACCAGGCCATCCTTTCCATGGCTGGTTGGAGCATTCTCTGTCCTCTCTGATCTTGAGTGGTCCTGGAATTTATGAAAATATTCCTGTGGGTTAGGAATAGCATAGACAGAGGGGGAGAAAAATTCCTACCTTGGAAAGTTAAGACTTTTTTTTTTTTTTTTTTTGGAGAGGTTTTTCGCTATAGGGCGCGTGCGCTCGCCAGACAGACAGAGAGAGACAGAGAGACAGAAAGCGAGAAATCACCCCCCAGGGGGGATGGTCACGCCGCAATCCCTTCTCCTCCATTCTCCTCTCGGGATCTTGGGCACGCACGCACACGCGCCCGGCGTGAGTTTTAAGCCACCGGGTCCAGGACGCGAACCACGGTCGACTACGTGGGAGTCCAGCGACATAGCCATTACGCTAACGGCTGGTTCCCGAAAGTTAAGACTTTTTGAACTTAGGCTAGCGCACAGGACCTGGGGTGATTGTGTGTATTTAACAATTTCTATAAAGACGCACATCTTAGACCATTTTTAATACAGATGACTTCATATAATGGAAAGAACACTGGATTGGAAAGTAAAGAGAATCTGATTCCAGTCACATCTGTATTGCTATCTAGCTAGTCTCTGTAACAGCTCATTATGTATAAACATGGGACTAAAGGAACTCTCAGTTTCTATCCTGTTCCAGAAACTTTCGGAGGATAAGCAGACAGACATGCACAGACACACAGACACACACATACACTGCTAGGTGCATTATGTCAGGTCTCAGGAAAAGAGTCTTTGCCTTCTAGTGGTTCAGTGTAAGAGATGAGTGGAACGACTGTAATCCACTGTGATAAACTACATAATAGAAGAATAAGCAAAATGAACAATGATCAGCAATAGCTTCTTGCCTATTACCATTTAACTAAGCTACCCTTGCCACCACGTAAAAACACCTACGATGTTAATGTAGTAGGATGAAGAGTGACCACCCAAATTTCATGTCTACCCTTAGAAATATACTCTAATTTATGTGCAAATGGGGTGTTAGCAGATGTAAGTAAAGATCTAGGTGAGACAATACTGGATTAGGGTGGCCCTAAATCCAATGACAGTGTCCTAATATGAGATAAAAGAACACTGTGAGAAAGAGACCGGAGTCAGGCTGCCACAGGCAAGGACCCCCGAAGTCCCTAGAAGAGACAAGGAAGGGGTCCTCTTTAGAGCCATTGGAGGGAGCATGGCCCAATGACACCTTGATTTCAGGCTCAGGTCTCCTGAACTGAGAGACAACAAATTTCTGTTCTTTTAAGCCACTTCATTTGTGGTAATTTGTTATAGCCACCCAAAGAAATTAACACATGCAACAGGGAAAAGAATTCCAGGAGAGGGAGACTATCAGTGTGGTAGTTGAGGCACTGGACATGGCCCACCGCGGTTCAAGTCCAGGACATGGCAGCTTGCTTTCTCACTTTCTCTGTCTCTCTGGTGAGCACAAAGCCCAATAGCAAATTAAAAAATAATAGTAATAAATAAGATGAAATAAATCATTAGATTTATTAAAAAGAATTTCATAAGAAGAAGTATGATTTTTTTCCTTTTAAAATTACCTTCAATATATGTTTACATGGACTTAAAATCTACTTTTTCCACATCCTTGTACTTACTGCACAGGAACATGGAAAATTTATTTTCAAGTAAATACCATGAATACTATTTTCTATTAAATTAGTGACATTATAGGTCTCTCTACCTGAACATCAATCCCAAAGAATGGAACTAGAATGAGTTTTATTCCTGTTAAATTTAGATTCTCATTTTTTAAAATTTTATTTATTTATTAATTTATTTTTAAATTGACAGAGAAAGAGGAAATGAGAAAGCAAGCCACCAGGTCTGGGACTCAAACCGTGGTCAGCCACATGGGAGTATCCAGCGCCACCACCTGCTGGTCCCAAGATTCTCATTTTTTTAAAGAATTATTAATTTATTATTTTAAAAAATTTGCTATAAAGCATATGCACTCACCAGAGAGAGAGAAAGGAAGAATATGAGAAAGTGAGAAAGTAAGCCAGGACTGTGACTCAAACCATGGTTGGGGGTGTGGGAGTCCAGCGCTTAATCACTATGCCACCTGCTGGCCCAAGATTATAATTTTTAAAATCTCTCTTTATGTGTTGTGTTTATATGTGTGTGCACATATGTGTGTGGTGTTTCACGTAGGGTCCTGCTGTGTCCCAGTCTCCCTGCTTCAGCCTCCTGAGCAGCTGGGACTCTACGTGTTTACTGCCATGGCTAGCTTTTTAGGATAGGCCCAGTATTGAACCCAGGCCTCCCAGGTGGCCTCAGCCTGCTGAGCAGAAGTATCGACCAGCCTGTGGCGCCATGGCTGGGGATATCCCACTATCCCTTGTTCCTTTTTTTTATGGAGAGGTTCTTTTGCTATAGGGCACGTGCGCTCGCCAGACAGAGAGAAAGAGAGACAGAAAGCGAGAAATCACCCCCCAGGGGGGATAGCCACACCACAATCCCCTCTTCTCTGTTCTCCTCTCGGGATTTTGGGCACGCACGCACACGGGCCCGGCATGAGTTTTAAGCCACCGGGTCTGGGACGCAAACCGTGGTCGACTACGTGGGAGTCCAGCGACATAGCCATTACGCTAACTGCTGGTCCCTATCCCTTGTTCTTGATCATCAAACAACTATTAATATGTTTGAGAAATAAAACATGAAAAGACATACTGTTCAAACTAGGGGGAAAAAAAAGATCTATTGAAACTGCTATTAGCTACCGCCTCGGATCGCAGCTGCTGAAACTGAAAAATAAATACCCAGGAAGCTGGTGTGGAAGGGCTCAGGCCCAGAATGATGCACACATACAGAATTTACAGCTCTTGGGACAAGGTCTTGCTTTTGCCAACCATAACCTCAGGGCGGCAACCACTTTTCTCCCTTGTAGGGTTACGACATCCAGCGTCATGTTCAAATTTAACATGATTATCTCTACAAGAGGGAGTGGTGGCCACGAAAACATCCAAAATGTTCAAATAATTATCTCTCCCAAACCACTTTAGTGCTATTTTGCTAGTGTGCTAAAATTTTACTGTATTCTAATTTCAATAATGAGGATAAATGGGGAATTAATTTGCATAACACGTAAATTACTAAGCCTCTATTGGCTTAAAATTCTACTTCATTTCTGGCAAAGTTCAAAACCAAATTATACAAGAAAAATAGGAAGATCGTATCTTCTCCTCATGTGTTCTGACTCACCATAAAAAGCCAGACAACAATGGAAAACCCCTTCTCCACAGCCATCCCAGCTCAACCACATCAACTAGAAAGTGTTCAAACACGTAGTGTCTGTATTCCTACCTGTATCTCTAGACAGCTTTTGAAGGATGGAGAGCTTTTCAAGTCAGAGGAGATGGAAGACACATTTCTAACCATGGTACTCTCCCTTTTTTCTGTTTTTCCATATATTGTGAGAGATTGAAGATGCTGAAACATTCTGATATTTCTTTTTTTGAGAGATTTTTTGCTATAGGGTGCGTGCACTTGCCAGAAAGACAGAGACAGAGAGACAGAAAGCAAGAAATCACCCCCCAGGGGGATGGCCATGCCGCAATCCCTTCTCCTCCATTCTCCTCTCGGGATCTTGGGCACGCACGCACACGTGCCCAGTGTGAGTTTAAGCCACCGGGTCCAGGATTCAAACCAGAGTCAACTACGTGGGAGTCCAGCAACATAGCCATTCCACCAATTGCTGGTCCCAACATTCTGATGTTTCTAAGATGAGAATGGCTAGGTTAAGCCTTTTCCTGAAGAAGTCTCTACCGTGGTCTTCACGGCTGACACCATCTTACCCAAGTTTTACTCATTCCCAGCTCCTCTATGCTTTAAAATATTTCCAATTTTACCAATATCTTCAATCTCTTAGAGAAGAGGGGAACTCAGTCTGAGTTTTCTTTATATTTACTACCACAGAGTTGATCATGTGGAATCCAGCACCTTAGCCACCATAGAACCTGCTGGCCCCTTACTGGCCAATTCTAAATATGCTCTCCTGAGCCCGTTCTTAGGTTTAGTACCCCTTTTTTTCCCCTTTCAAGGCCAAGTATAGACTTCTTGACATCACGTCCAAAAAAGCCCTCATTTGGCTCCTTCTTGTGAAATTTGCCAATATCATTCATAGTACTCTAGGTCTCCTAATGCCCAGTAAGTTCAGTTCTTGTTGTTGTTGTTTTTGTTTTGATTTGTTTTTTGTTTTTTTTTTTTTTTTTTCAGAGGTTTTTGCTATAGGGCGCATGTGCTCCCCAGAAGGACGGAGAGAGACAGAGAGACAGAAAGCTAGAAATCACCCCCCAGCGGGTATGGCCACACTGCAATCCCTTCTCCTCCGTTTTCCTCTCGGGATCTTGGACATGCATGCACACATGCCCAGCATGAGTTTTAAGCCACTGGGCTCGAACCGTGGTTGACTACATGGGAGTTCAGCAACATAGCCATTATGCCAACTGCTGGTCCCAAGGGTTTTAATTTTCTATAGGGTCTGTTTGCTGGCCAAAGAGAAATGGGAGGAGAGAGATGGAGAGAGAGAGAGAGGGAGAGATAGAGAGATCACCCTCAGAGGGATGACCATGATGCAATCCCTTCTCCTCCATTCTCCTCTCATATTTTGGGCATGTATTCACACACATTCAATGTGTTTTTCAAGCCATCTCCAGGACTCAAACTGCAGGGCTGGGGAACCAGCAGTTAGCGTAATGGCTATGTCGCTGGACTCCCACATAGTCGACCGCGGTTCACGTCCCGGACCCGGTAGCTTAAAACTCACGCCGGGTGCGTGTGCACATGTGCCCAAGATCCCGAGAGGAGAATGGAGGAGAAGGGATTGCGGCGTGACCACCCCCCTGGAGGGTGATTTCTCGCTTTCTGTCTCTCTCTGTCTGTCTGGCGAGCGCACACGCCCTATAGTGAAAAACCTCTCAAAAAAAACCCTGCAGGGCTGGAAACCTGGATGGTCCAATTTGCTTTTTTTTTTTTTTAGGAACCTTTGGGCCCTTCTGGTTCCATCTTCCCAGGGAACATAATAATGGGTTTCCCAGTTGGGCTGGGCATTTAGTTTAGATCATCTTCCAGCCTTTCCTGTGCACTCTTAGATGTAGCAAGTGGCTTTAACTCCCATCACTGTCCGCTGGGCTCCAATCTATAACACGCCCGTTTCCTTAGCAGCACAGTCACACTTCATAAGGGCAACAGAATAGACTTTACTGTACAGCCTTGTACAAATCATCTGGCTTTGATGAGGTTCAGAATGTGGTACATACGGTGGCAATGTTCCTTTGTGCTACAACACTCTTCGACATCTTTGTAGATTTCTATTGTTGTTGTTCTTTCTAAATCTGACCTCTTAATCCACCTTTATAGCTACCTCATCTTTCCAAAAGAACTCCACTTGCTCCATGCTCTCCCTTGGGTTGGGGGAGGGAGCATTTTTCCATATACATAAAAACACAAGATAACCATAAGTGGGGCCAGCAGGTGGCATGGTGGTTAAGGGCACTAGACTCCCATATGGCCAACCGTGGTTCAAGACCTGGACCTGGTGGCTTGCTTTCTCAGTTTCACTCTCTCTCTCTCACATACACACATACACACACACTTTGTCCCTCTTTGGTTAAATTAAAATAAATAAATGGATAAATAAAGTTAATAAAATATTTTTTTTAAAAAAAAGATAACCATAAGTCACAAACGCCTCATCTAGCAATAGAGGCCCTCTGGATTTAGATTCAATTATTTTTCCTAACTATGCTGGACATATCCCCTCAAGCAACCCTCTCTATAGGTTGTGCCACATTACATATGGTCTCCTATCTCTACTATCGTTTATCAGGATGTTATTTCCTTGGTCTGAAATACACTCCCTATGCCCACACCCTATTTTCTCACTTCTCCAAAACCTCTCTGACCTTGATGCTTCCCATCAGCAGGAAAGGTCGCAGTCGTGCACCATTCCACCATGGTTCTGCATTTCTGCAGCTATCACCATAGTAACTCATGCTACTCTTACCTAAAATGAGAGTTCCTGAAAGTGGGAACTTACACATTCACACTTCTGATATTTTGTGGAGTACCTGGAACATGCTAGGTGACCAATGTTTGCCACTTACTATTTCATCAAAAGCAAACAGAAGTTTTACACACTTTGAGACACATGAGCATCTTCTAATGTTCATAGAAAATGGATATTACGGGGAAAAAATTATGTAGGTACTTCAAAAAGTTTTTAGATCAAAATAAACTTGAATTTTGGGGCCAACAGGTGGCATGGTGATTAAGGCACTGGATTCCCATACAGTCAACTGTGGTTTGAATCCCTGACCTTGCAGCTTGAAAATCTTACCAGGTGCATGTCCACGTGTGCCCAAAATCTCAGGAGAATAGAAGAGAAGGGATTGCAGTGCAACCACGCCCTCCACCCAGGTGAGTTTTCACTCTCCCTCTCTCTATCTCTCCAGTGAGTGCACACCCTATGGCAAAAACCTAAAAGTAAATAAATACATACATACATAAACAAATTTGTACTTCAATTCTGTTTTCCCACAAACTTTTTGAAGTCCCCTTATATATACAATAGCATACTGATGTCTATGAAAAATACTGATACATAATCTATCCCTTAAAATGAAATAAATGGACACTATTTTCCTACAGTTAACTATCAACTGTTCAGTAATAGTTAAATTTAATGGTGAACTTTTTATAAGTCATCATTTTTTAGAGAGACTTTTTTGCTACAGGGCACATGGGCTCGCCAGAGAGACAGAGACAGAAAAAAAGAAATTACTCCCCAGGGGGGATGGCCACGCTGCAATCCCTTTTGTTCCATTCTCCTCTCAGGATCTGGGGAACACATGTACATGTGCCCAACGTGAGTTTTAAGCTGCAGCATCTGGGACTCGAACCACGGTTGACTACATAGGAGTCCAACAACGTAACGATTATGCTATCTGTCCATCCCATAGTCTAAATGGGTCTTATTTTCAAACACACAAACACAGATCTCATCCTCTCTCAAGGCAAGTTCATCAGAGCAAACTCAGAAAGTTTCTCCTACTCTCATCCTACCTCAATTAAAATGTAAAGGATGATGAAGGTGGGAGGGAAAAAAAGAAATTTTATGAAAGTAATTACTATAGCCACGTTGTCAGTGTGTTTAGCTGGAGGGAGAACAGCAAAGAATACTGTAATGGAGCTGGTTTGGGGGCCAGCAGGTGGCATGGTGGTTAAGGTGCTGGACTCCCACATTGCTGACCACAGATCAAGTACTAGACCCAGTGGCTTGAAAAATCACACTGGTTATATGTGTGCATGTCCAAAATCCCAAGAAGAGATTGGAGAAGAACGGATTGTGCCATGGCCATTCCCCCCAAGGGGTGATTTCTCACTTTCCCTCTTTCTCTCTCTCTGGCAAATGTATACACTTTATGGCCAAAAAAAGTTATTTTTTTAAAAAGGGCCGGCTTCATGGTGCAACCGTAACATACAGCTCAAGTGATGCTGAATCCATATGGAAGACCGAAGTTCAACCTGTACACTCTGGATACTCACCCAAGATCCTGATTGGCTGGCAAGGCTGTGGGGGCAAGTCATTGCATGAGAGCCTATGGAGGGTGACCCTCCTTTAAGAAATAAACTTTTTTTAAAAAAATGTTATTAATATTAACTCCAGATTCCCTTAATTAACTTAGAATGAAATATATTATTTAAAAGGGTGGAGAGGAAACTAACAGAGTCTAAATTTTATTTTCTTAAAGGCTTGCCATGGGCACTATGCCTAACACATGTATTTTATATTTTGTAGGGTCTAGGTTAGAGCCCATAAAAATAACCTCACAGGAAAGATCATGTCCTTTATGGCTGTGTATTTTGTCAACGTGCTTCTGTTTAAGGAACTGACTCCCAAAATACACAGATCAATGGTAATCCCTCTCCCCCAAATAGCTAACCTCAAATAAGAAGTCACTGGTGTCATTTTCTCCTAAGCATCTGAGTAATTTGAGGAAGTTAAAACAATAACTAACCTTCAACTGCAGAAACAGGTACAACTCTTCCACCCACAAAATCACCATCCTAAATCACAAAGTCAGTCTACAGAATTATTTGTCTGTTTGTACTAGCCAACCAGAGAGACCACAGGTTCTGCCACAAATGACGTGTTAATAAAACATAAGCCCATAACCAGACAGAGTAATTGGGCTGTAACTGCTTTCAGTCATCTGGGGCCAGACGGTGGCGCAGCAGTAAAACATAACACTCCGTGGGGCGGTCCCGCGGGGAGGATGGCTGAGCTGGTCCGGAAACCCCTGAGTGCTCTTGCTCAGGAGCCTGCCTGGAGCAGATCGTGGTGTCAAGACACTATTGAGGGTTCTCTCTCCCTTTCTTTCTACCTTTCTCACTCATGAAATTAAGAAATAAACTTTACAATAAGTTATCAGGCCTTCCCTGTAGCACAGTGGTTAGGTGCTGCTCACTGGGGGACAGATATTACAGGACTGACTACAGTTCAAATCCCAGCCTCAAGAACTTGGAAAAAAAACAGTACATGGGGCACGTGTGCATGTGTGCCCAAAATCCTGACGAGAAGCAGTAGAGGGGAAGGGTGCAGTGACCATGACCATGCCCTGCTAGAGATTCCTCTCTCTCTCTCTCTCTCTCTCTCTCTCTCTCTTGCAAGTATATACACCCTCTAACAATTAGACAAATGAAAAAGTAAAAATGAATCATCAAGGGCCAGCAGGTGGCATAGGTGTTAAGTTACTGGACTCCCACATGCCAACCACGGTTCAAGTCCCAGACCTGGTGGCTTTAAAATCATGCCAGGCACATGTGTGTGCATGCCAAAAATCCAGAGAGGAGATGGAGGGCGGGGGAGAGAAGGAATTGCAGCATGGCCATTTCCCCTGGAAGGTGATTTCTCACTTTCCCCTCTCTCTGTTTCTCTCTGGCAAGTGTATGTACCTTATGACAAAAAAAAAAAAAAAACTATAGAACTATTTTTTAAATTATTGGGACCAGCAGATGGCATAATGGTTACATCATTGGATTCCTATGTATTTGACCATGGCTCAAGTCCTGGACCCAGTGGCTTAAAACTCATGGCAGCACGTGTGCATGGGTGCCCAAAACCCTGAGAGGAAAATGGAGGAAAAAGGATTGCAGTGTGGCAATTACCCCTGGGGGTGATTTCTTGCTTTCCGTCTCTCTGTCTCTACAGTGAGCACGCACTCCCTATGACAAAAATCACTCTAAAAAAATTAATTAAAAAAAATCATCAAGCAAAAAGACGAAAAGATAGAATTAGCTCCAAAGTATAGAGCTTAAGTGTTATGCAAGGGAGGTGGATTCCACGTGGCCAACCATGGTTCAAATTTTGGTCCTGATGACTTAAAAGCATGCCAGGTATGTGTGCAGACATGCCCAAACTCCTGACAAGATGGAAAAATGGAGAAAAAGGATTATGGCTTGACCACACTCTATTGGGGGGAGGTGTTTTCTTTTTCTTTCTTTCTTCTCTTTTTTTAAAAATTTGCTATAGGATGCATGCACTCACCAGAGAGAGAGAGAAAGAAAGTGAGGAAGCATCAGCCTGCACCCAGAAGAGATGACTACACTGCAATCCCTTCTCCTCTGTTTTCCCAAGAGAATTGGGGATGCACGCATGCATGTACACACACACACACACACACACACACACAGCAGGTATCTTTCTAAAGCTGCCAGGTCCAGGACTCGAACCACAACACTGGCCATGTGGGATCCAACCACCATAACCACCAGCTGCCCCAGGGTGTGTTTTCTCTTCCTCCCATCCTTTTCCCTCTCCACGCCCTGTGCTTGAGGGATCTCACATACCCTCTGGCAATAAAAATAAATAAATGAAAGTTATTTATTTGAGATATTAAAAGGAAGTTCTACCAAGTTTAAATATTCAGGATCCTTGTAATTTCTGCACAGATAATTAAATACATAACTCTAATAGTTAAGTTTCTTGAGACATATATTTAGAATACTTTATTTTGAAGCCAACTACATATTTGAAGAACTCAAAGCTCTGTAAAGAACTGCAGATTTTTCCTAAAAAGGTAGTTTATTTCTGAAATCACTACACCCAGCGACTTTTAACCCGCTTTAACCTGGTGACAATGCTTCAAGGAAGGAGCTGATCACTTCCCTTTCAACTGCCAAGTCATCTGAGGAGTCAAGCAGTTGGAACCTTCAGGAATAGTGAGTTATTTCAGGACCCATAGGGTTTACCACGATAATGGTTTGAGGAAACCACAGCATTTAGGCTCCTTCGGTCTTTTTCCCTGTCCTTAAGAGTTTAAAAATAAGCAAGAAAATGATTCTTCAAGTTGGCAGACCAATCTCAGGGTGGAGTCTCACCATGGCGCACGATAATCACAGAGTTACAGGATCCACAGAGTACAGAGCACCCCACAAAAACAGCCCTTGTCCATACTCCCCTTTGATCATGCCAACAGGAGCTGAGCCCTTTTCCTTTTTTATTTTTGTTCTACCTCATTGTCTCTTCCTCCTTTTCCTCTCTGTCTCTTTCTATGTCAGAAAAATTCTTTTTTTTAAGAGGTTTTTGCTATAGGGCACATGCACTCACCAGAAAGACAGAGAGAGACAGACAGAAAGCGAGAAATCACCCCCCCAGGAGGGATGACCACGCCGCAATCCCTTCTCCTCCATTCTCCTCTCGGGATCTTGGGCATACATGCACTCTCGCCTGGCGTGAGTTTAAGCCACTAGGTCCGGGACTCGAACTGTGGTCGACTACATGGGAGTCCAGCGACATAGCCATTACGCCAACTGCTAGTCCCTTCGATATCAGTAAAATTCTAATAATGGTAACTGACAATTCCGTGAATGGGTGGTTTTACTTTGTGTTCTATTTTTATTCAATAGATCATTGCACCTTCAGCTATTAACTACAGTAAATCTATAACCATTTAAGAGGAAGAAAGTTCTAAGTTAAAAATGAAACCCTAAGTTTAAAGTTTTAAAATGTATTTTTTAATTTTGAGGCAGATGTGCTTCTAACAACTCTATTAAGTTATTTGGCTGTCTCCGGGGCTTCAATTCATACAAAAGAAGGCTGCAGCCCGGGCCCTTGTTTGTTGTACCCGCCCTCACCCCTGCACCAATCTCCACCCCCAGCCCCACCCCAGTGCCCTTTCATTCTTTGCAAACTGAATGAATTTGGTTTTAGAGTAGAATAAAAGTGACACCACAGAGCCTGTCTTCAGGGTCAGCGTTTTTCTTCTTTCGTCTCTGCTGGCACTATGAGTGAGTTGCCTGTTTTCTGAACATCCTTAGATGTTCTGTATGACACGGAGGGAATAAAAGGATCCCCAAACCTGGTCTGTAAGACTGGAGAAAGAATCTCTCACGTGACCTTTACAGGGCAGGCCGGGGTGTCAAAATTAAAGAAACTAATTGAAAGAAACACATTCTCAGAGTGTTTGAGGAGAGAGCAGAATGTAAGGACATGGCCTAACCGGGCCCCCATGGGTGTGAGGTCTTAAGCAAGCTAGCTTCCCTCTCGGGATCCTCAGCGCTCAGGCTCCGTCAAACAAAAGATCAGCCATTGTCTCTGAGGTTCCTTCCAGTCCTGACATGTTAGCCTTGTTAAGGTAGCTGCTTGAATGCCTCGTACCTCCAATTTAGAGATTCTATACAAAGATGTACTAAAATCCTCTCGAGTTGCACCGAGAAAGGAAATTATACGGTCACTGCTTCAATCGGTCGTTTGCTCTAGTTAGGTAAATACAAACAAGTCCGAATTCCTTGGATTTGTATTTTATCGGAAAATAAAGACATTTGTAAGATGGTAATCATCTCTGAGATCCTACACCAAATCATAGAGCAACTATGTTGAAAAAGCTTTTGGTAAAGCTTTTCCTATCAGGAGTGAGCATCTTTTGCCAGGTCACCAATGTTTGGAGGGTGGGAGAAAAGATACCAAGGCTTTTTAAAATTGTTACTTTTCTTTTAGTCTTATTTCTTGAGTCAAAGAATTTTCAAACTTACTCTGTTTTAATTACTTTAATTGCATTCATGGGCTGGCCCCTGTAGCTTAGTGGGAGCTGGATCTCAGAGGGCTGACTGCAGTCTGCATCCTGCCCCCAGCAGTTTGAAAACATATGAGGCACATGCGCATGTGTACCCCTAATCCCAAGGGGGTGGAGAAACAGAGAAGGAATTGCAGCAGGACCATGCCCATTGTGGGGATGCTCTTTCTTCCTCTCCCTCTACGTCTCTGTCTCTCTTGGGCAAGCCTATGTGCACTCTAGCAATGAAAAAACATGTTCAAACATTTTTGTAGTTCTTTGTATAAATCCAAGTACACACTGAGTGACCAGGATGCAAAATGGGAAGTGCTAAAATTTCAACACAGACTACTAAAAGATCATATGAATTCTGCATATGGGAATATTAGTGGCTTCTTTCAAAAGTCACAGAAAAACAAAGACTCAGATGAGCTTTTTCAATCACATTTTATATAATTCCCATTTGTATTAATGAAACTCAGATGTCATTTAAAGTACCCCCAAATGTTTAAGAGCGTAGAATTGGTTTTAAATAATATAAATGTCTTATCTTCATCATTTCTTAACTTTTTCTTAAATAGATGACATGAAGAAAGATATAAAATAGAAAATTTCAAGGACCAGCAGGTGGCATGGTGGTTAAGGTACAAGACTCTCACACAGCCATCTGTGGATTGAATCCTAGACCCGGTAGCTTGAAACTCATGTCAGGTGCATGTGCTATGTGGGATCCAGCCATCATAACCACCAGCTGCCCCAAAATCCCAAGAGGAGAATGGAAAAGAAGGGACTGTGGTATGCCACTCCCCCTGGGGGGTGATTTCTCACTTCTCCTCTCTCTGGCTCTGTCTCTTTCTCAAGCACAGGCACCCTATGGCAAAGACCTTTAAAAAATTTTTTTGAAGAGCCAATTTCAACTACATAAAAAATAGGTAAATATATTTAGTGTCCAAATACCGGATGGAGGGAAGAAAGGGAGAGAGAAGAAGATGGAACTTGACACGTTACTAAAGAAAGTGGCTAACAGTGAACACAAAACTTATAAGCTTGAAAGGTATGCTTACTTACTAAGTAAAATGATGTACTCAAGGGTGATTCTACTTGAAAACTCAGAATGATTTACACAAGAATCTAAGGTTGAATGTTTACAAAAAGAACTGGAATATCCAAATATAGTCACAATTCTATAACATTAATGCAAGCATGCACTTTCTTCTACTGCACTAAAAAGAAAACCTAGCAAAAGATAAACATGTTTTAAAAAAATACCAGCAGTTTTCAAAATGTTCATAAAAAAACACGTATTATGAAAAATCTATGTTTGGATTTTTTGTTTGTTTGTTTTTTGTTTTGTTTTGTTTCATTTTGAGTAATTTTTGCTATACGGCACATGCACTCACCAGAGAGAGCCAGAGACAGAAAGCAATAAATCACCCCCCAGGAGGCATGGCCACACTGCAATCCCTTTTCTTCCATTCTCCTCTTGGGATTTTGGTCATGAACGCACATGCATGTGGCATGAGTTTAAGTCACCAGGTCCGGGACCTAACCCACACTCAACTACATGGGAGTCCAGCAATGTAACCATTAGGTCATCTGCTGGTCCCAAAGTTTCATTTTCAAAAAAATTTTGCACCCATTTGCATTTGAATGTCATTTTTTTCACAAACGTTTTGAAGTCCCCTCCCATTTACTTATTATAGTAAGTAACATCCATTTATCAAGAGATCACTTTTGGGACCAGCAGTTAGCGTAATGGCTATGTCACTGGACTCCCACGTAGTCGACCGCGGTTCGAGTCCCGGACCCGGTGGCTTAAACTCACGCCGGGCGCGTGTGCGTGCGTGCCCAAGATCCCGAGAGGAGAATGGAGGAGAAGGGATTGCGGCGTGGCCATCCCCCCTGGGGGGTGATTTCCTGCTTTCTATCTCTCTGTCTCTCTCTGTCTGTCTGGCGAGCGCACGCGCCCTATAGTAAAAACCTTTCCAAAAAAAAAAAAAAAAAAAGAGATCACTTTTCAGATCACGTTGCTGGACTCTCACATACTTGACTGCAGTTAGAATTGTGGACCCTGTGGCTTAAAACTCACTCTGGGTGTGTGTGCATGCCCAAATCCCAAGAGAATGGAGGAGAAGGGAATGGAGGAGAATGGAGGAAAATGATGTGACCATTCACCCTGGGGGGGTGATTTCTCACTTTCTATCTCTCTCTCTCTGTCTCTCTGGCAAGTGCATGCACCCTACAGCAAAAATCTCTCTCTCTCTAAAAAAAAAAAAAAAAAAAAAAAAAAAATCACTTTCATTTTTTAAGAATTCAATTTTATCTAGCATTATTATTATTTTAATTTGATACAGGGCTTCTGTGTTCATGAGAGAAAGAGACGAGAAAGCAAGCCACCAAGTCTGGGACTCAAACCACTGTGGCTATGTGGGAATCCAGTCCCCTAATTACCATGCCACTGCTGGGCCCCAGGATTATTTTTCTAACACTGGAAATATGGTTAAGTAAGTCAAAAGGGCCTTTGACCTGACAGCATCACTCACAGGATGGCTCTGAATCTCATTAGTCTTTCAGTCAATCCTGAACTGCCCAGACCCTCCACACAAGGTAGCAAATAAGAAATGCCAAAGCGAAGAGTGGTGGAAACTGTGAGAGGCAAGCACAAGCGCACCAGGAACAAGAGCAAGCCTTACAGCCAAAGCAGAATACGAGGAGCCACTGGAGGTTCGAGAACATGGCAGTGGAGATCCCATCATGCCAAAGCAAAGATCCTTACAAACCTCAAGGGCATCAGGGCATCAGCAGAATATTACAAGGGTCCATGACTACTCACAGTGACACCAAGGCACCAAAACAAAATTAACCTGGGCTTTCTGGTCGAGCAGAGTTGGTGCACAGTGTCACAGAGCAATGTGGGAATAAGTCACAAGAGAAGTGGATTTAAATCCAGCTTATACCACTTATTACTTACATGGTTTCCTGCTAAAGTCATTTAGTGTTTCAGGGATTGTTTTATGACCACAAAAAGGGGTAATGCCATCTGCTCTGCCCATCTCAGAACCACCGTCATGAAAAAAAAAAAAAAAGAGAGACCATACGTGTGTGTCTACTGTGTAAACTGGGACCTCTAAATGTTTAAGATGTTCATTAAAATTTTTTGAATTGTTTTAGTCTCCTGACAGATGAATGAGGCAAGTGTCTGTTATATGGAAGAAGAACGGATAAGCAGGAGGTGTAGTCTTCCAACATTTATACACTAACATCTTATCCATGGGATAGTACCTCTAACCATGAGAGTGAGCTATTTCCAGACAATACAAAACAAGTTTGGATTTGTTCACTCTAGCATGTCTCTGTTCATTTTCTTATCATCAAAAGAGCACTTTGCCTAAAAGAAAGGACTGACAAGTGTGTAATTTTGTGAAACTGTAGTTTATTGTTAATTCGAATTGTGAGTTATTGTTAAATTATCTGTATTTTTTGTAATATACAACCTTACGCTTTAAAGTTGGTATCTGTGAATTTACAACAGAAATTTATTTATCAATGTTTTCTGAATGATCTGAATACAGCTTTTGTTATAACACGCAAAAAAAAAACCTCTAACCAATCACCAATTTTTGTAATAACTTTATATTTCAAAGAAAATGTTGCTTTTTTTCAGTTTAGACAGGATCTCCAATACATCCAGGAGATAGTCTCCACAATTCAAAAGTAAATTTAAATGGACTAAATGTCTCAACTAATTTCCCCCTTGAGGGATGGAGTAGGCCAGGAAGCACAAGGAGAGAGAATCTGCAGGAATAGAAGGCAGAGCGTGGTCAGTCATTGCTGTTATGGCTTCCCTAGGCTGACCAGCAGGTGCAAGCACTCAGCCCAATGATCTTCAGGCTCTCTGACACTGGGCTGCAGCAGGCCACCAGGCTCATGTTGGAAAACATCCCCTCCTCCTGCCAGGTTTCAAATATTACCACGCTCTTACACACTGGCATGGTTCCAGGATAGAGGCACAGAGGAAACCCCAGAAAAGAACTTAGTCTCTGACTTCAAATGTCAACTATAGTGAAACTTCTTGGGCACTGAAAAAAACAACATTCACACCAGAATTTCATTATAGAAGACTTTTCCATTTGCAACAAGTATTTCCTATAAAGAAAACTAGATCAACATCTCTGAAACTAGGGGAAAATCTACCAGTTAAGCTTTCGTTCATACTTTGATTAGTTGGAGTTGGAACATGACCCTCAAGATTTCTAGACACTGGTGTATCCTTTCCCTGGTGTGATGACAAAAACACAGATCAAATGAGGACACCAGCACAAACCTGAGTGTGGGATGTAAGCAGAGTCTGATGATCCAAAGGGATGGCGGGAGAAGGAAACCCCAACCTCTCCAGCTTCACAGAGCATCAATGGCACACAGGAGACAAGCTGACTTATATTTGCTTATAAATCAAACAGATCTGGAATCCTCATGACAGGACAATGTTTAGACATTCATACTTAAGGACAAAGAATTGGACTTGCTAAGCTAGCAAGAAAAAAATGATCTAAAACATCTTTCTATAGGAGAAATAAAATGTGTTCATTAACTCAGCAATAAAATTAACTAAAGGTAGCAACCAAAGTTCTTTTTCCAGGAAGATGAAGCACTCTATGTACTTTCTAATGGTGAGAAAAGTTAGGTAAATAAATAACTAGCAAATAAAGTGATCCCAGCAACCAAATCAAGCACAGACACAACCACCCACTAAGGTGAATTCACAAATTGTCTTTTGTATGCTTTGTAAAAGAATCCCCAACCAATCAAGACTGAACACCTGTGTTCAAGTAGGAATTCTGGTTTATCTCCAAAAGCAATCCAGAAACATTAGCTACCCGGTTTCTACTTTAGGTGGGGCAGTTCTAGTTACAAAGTGAAAGAGGACCTCAGGGAATAGAGGCAATGTACCAACAATGAAATATATCTATTCTCATTTTCTTATTTCAGGTCTATGGAAGAGACAAAAATCAGATGTAGTTTATGGAAATCTTGGCTGCTTGTGGCTTTTAATTATTCACAACTGAATTTTCCTTCAAGAAAGCTAAGCATATATTAACCAAACCTGACGATTTTCTCATACTATACACACCTCTTAGTCATCCTCAGAAACTTTATTAAGTTGTGTCTGAAGCGGCTGGTCAGTGTGGCAGGAATTAGACAGCACTCTGCAAGGCTCACCCACATGGGAAGGCCCCAGGTTTGCATTCTGAGTACGCTGGGCACATATGTGCCCGTGATCCATGCTGGCTGGGGGTGCACTATATCAAGACCCTATTGTGGGTGCGATCTTTCTCTCTTACCTCCCCCTCTTGCTCTTGTAAAAATAAATAAATAGATAAACTTTTAAAAAAGAGAAAAAGAAAAAGCTGTTTCTTAGAAACAAACAAACATCCCATCTGGGATCAGCAGATGGCATAATGGTTATGTTGCTGGACTCCCAAGTAGTTGATGGCGGTTCGAGTTCCTTACCAACTGGCTTAAAAACCATGCCGGGCACATGTGCCCAAAATCCCGAGATGAGAATGTAGGAGAAGGGATTGTGGTGTGGCCATCCCCTCTGGGGGATGATTTCTCGCTTTCTGTCTCTTGTTTCTCCCTATCTCTCCAGGGAACACACGTGCCCTACAATAAAAACCTCTCTATAAAAACAAACAAACAAAAAAAAACTAAAATACTATTAGTCATGCAGGCAGCATATTCAGAAACTTGCTGAGCCCCCACAGAATATCATTACTTTGCTGATTTAGGAGATGTGATCAAAACTCTTAGCAAAGGAGAGGCTAAACACAGAAATGTGGACACTCTTCATCTCTTCTTTCAGCTTATCTGCTCCTCTTCCCTCCAGTTTATTGCCACCTTCTTCCATCATGTTCCATCCATTACCACCTCTAACACAGTATTTTTCAAACATAAGAGGGTAGGAAAATAGCAGGGTTGAGTCTCTCTTCATTCCAACAACCCTAATGAGTGCTTGGCTCTAGGAAAGGCCCTGTGGGCCAGATTGCTTCAGGTAACCTCAAAATTCAAGCCATTTTCACACTGAATCTAGGAGAGTCTTGCTCCTCAGTGTCGTTTTCTCAAAAACTTGTTTTATATCAAATCTGCTAACCTCCATCATGAGAGGTCCTTTTGGCAAACGAAGCATTCATCCTCTGTACTGTTCCTCTCCATCCCCCAATCCAAAAAGCCTGTTTTTCTGTGTAGGCCACACAAAAGCCTTGATTGAAGACATCATGTTATGTCTAAAGGGTATATAAGGTTTCCAATAAAATATACGCACCTCAAAAAATAAACAAATAAATAAATGGCTAAGCAACAAGAGCTCTCCAAACACAAGAACCTACAGCATCCTTGCATTTGGAACACACACCCAATGTGTGCCCAAACACTAGGAATGAGTCTAGCAAAGGGCAGTACTGGGAGAAAAGGTATGAGCTGGAAAATGTGGTACACAGATATACAGATCTCTCACCCTCTCCTCCATTTCACCTCCCTAGGGGAGATGATCTCAGACAACTACTTGGCTAGGCAAGTGCTCATCCCTTACCACACATGATCCAAAGTGTGATACATCAGCCTAGATATGAATTTCAGTAAGAACTAAGTAATTGTTAGTTTAAAATATATGATAACTAGTCAGTCAACACATGTCAGCCATCAAATAAGTCCCAGAGATACAGGATTCACTGGTACAGAGATTATGTGTTACTGGTTGAAGAGGGCCAAGTCCAGAGACATCACTGCAGCCACTCTAGCCCTTCAACCTCCTACCATGCACAGTTGGGGATACAGACATTTTTGTATGTGTGTTGGCTACACAAAAGTTTTCGAATCACATCATAACAATGATCACCATAAATGTGGTCCTTAATTAGGGAGCCTAGAAATGTAAAGACTACTCACATTCCATAAAACTAGAAAATGTACAGCTATACCTTTGAAATTCATAGATGCTATTGCTAAAGAAACAAGTAGTTACTAAAACCTGCTATACTTCCCCTTATAAAGACAGCCTACTATAAAAATATGTAGTTCCATCATGACTGTTCTTCCTTATGTAACTATATAATTGCTTTACCCAATACTTTGTCTTTCTCAACTATAACAGCCCCTGGATAAGCTGGTCCAAGTTCCTGGAGTTCCAATCAACTCTGCATGCCATAAAGTGAGCAGTTTTCTGTCAACCATGTATTCATGCAACAAGTATTATTTACCTACTATCTGCAAATTGCAAGACACTGCATGAGACACAGGCTAGCCTGTAAAGAGCTTCAAAATCAAAAGAGGTATGAAGCATATACTCAAATGTTCTCAGAGAAGAATATTTGTCCTTAAGCCAAAAGTTACTGAGCCCAAGACCTCAATGCCCCACGTGCTTTCAATCCCATTTCTCCTTCTGAAGAATTACACTTGGTTCCCTGTCTCACCACACGTAAGATTCTCTGCCCAGTTTCCAGGCTCTCTAATGATCTAACCCTTCCTTGCTTATTAAACCAACTATCATTTTTATTGGACACTTAACGATTTTCAGACTATACTTATTAAATGAGTTAATTCATATAAAGTATTATTAACAGTGTCCAGTCATGGTGAATATACATTAAACATTAACTGTTAATACAAGTGGGTTGACTGATTCAGACATGACTTCTAATTCAGTATTTCAGTCATCTCAGGATTTGACGTAAACAAACACTGAGGTTTAAATTCCTTGTAGGATTGTGTAAAGGTAGTGAAAGCATCCACTGGAGTTGCTGGGTTGTACAAGTATTCCAAAAAATAATTCTACACTGAAAAGTCGACATAGTAGATTGTCTACTAGGATAAAGACATCTTTTAACACAACTGACTATTCACAGTGAAAAGATTGTCAACTCAATGGTCAGTACCCTTAAATACAACAAAATCCAATTTGTAGACTGATAAAGTATCTGTGAAATAAACACTCATTTATTCAATAAATAAACTGTACCTACTACTGATGTGTATGATGAATAGGTATTATCCCATTCTACAGAAATAAAAACTAGAGTCCAGATTGTACAACTTATTCCAGGTCACACAATTGGCACGTAAAAGAAGTGAAATATTCAGGACCAGCAGATGTTGTAATGACTACGTCGCTGGACTCCCATGTAGTTGACTGCAGTTCAAGCCCCGGACCCAGTGGCTTAAACTCACGCCGGGCGAGTGTGTGTGCACATGCCCAAGACCCCAAGAGGAGAATGAAGGAGAAGGGATTGTGGCATGGCCATCCCTCCTGTCGGGTGATTTCTCACTTTCTGTCTTTCTGGCAAGCGCATGTGCCCTATAGCAAAAACCTCTCCCTAAAAAGAAAAGAAAAAGTAAAATATTCAAATATCTTGACCTACTGCTCTTTGTACCATTCATTCACCCACTCAATTCTTCAACAAAAATTTATTATATACCCACTAGGTTCCAGGCTTCAGGGAAAACTGGCTATCAAAATGGGCAAAAGTGACACCAAAGGATAGGAATACACTCAGTTGGAAAAGGAATTGCACGTCCATGTTTATTGTGTCATTATTCGGAACTGATAAGACATGGATTCAACCCAAATGTCCATGAATAGAAGAATGGATTGAAAAAGTGTGGCACATATACTCTATGGAATATTACTCACCCATAAAAAACAAGACTCTGGCATTTGATAGAAAGTAGCCAAACATGGAAGATTTACTGCAGAGAGAAGCAAGCCATACTATGAAAGAGAGACATTGCTTATCCTCATTAATACACACTGAATGTCTGCACTCGATGGCAGGAACTGAAAGATTGGAAGCTATAAAAGCATGGATACTAGGGACAGTGTCAAAGGAGGGCGGGGGGACCAGCAGTTAGCGTAATTAATGGCTATGTCGCTGGACTCCCACGTAGTCGACCGCGGTTCGCATACCGGACCCGGTGGCTTAAAAACTCACACGAGGCACGTGTGCGTGCGTGCCCAAGATCCTGAGAGGAGAACGGAGGAGAAGAGATTGCGGCGTGGCCATCCCCCCTGGGGGGTGATTTCTCGCTTTCTGTCTCTCTGTCTGTCTCTGTCTGTCTGGCAAGCGCACGTGCCCTATAGTGAAAATCTCTCAAAAAAAAAAAAAAAAAAAAAAAAAGGAGGTGGGAAATGAGAGAGGGTAAGAGGAAGGAAATAAAGGGGAAAAAGAAGCAAAACATTTAAGGGACACAAAAATTATCTGTTGATGATAATGTATATGACAATACTTTAATTGACTAATATACAGTGTATTCATGCTGAGAACATTCATTTTACAAGCTGTAATGATAGACAGTGGTTGAATGTATAAAAATAAATAAAACAGACAGGCAAAAGCCTCTTCTGTTTTTTAAGGGTAAATTCCAGTTAGAGAAGACATATAACAAAAATATGCACAAAAGTATCAAGTATATTAGATGGTACTAAGTGCTTTGGGGATAAATAAAGATGGAGAAATAGAAAGGTCAGGATGAAGGTAAAACATGAAAATTTTAAAGACAGTCACTCCATGACTTCTGAGCAAAGCCTGAAAGAGGTGTGGGAAGGACAGAACCAAGTGCACAGCTGAGGCCCTGGGGAGAGGAAAGGTCTGGTTCGGCACGCTGTAAAAGCAGCAAGAGGTCTAATGTGACTGGAGAGGAGACAGAGGGGGAGGCAAAGGGATGAGTCACGGGAATGGTGGAGTGAGAGGCCCTTTCACAGGGCCTGAGAAAACACTGCCAGGACTTGGGTATTAATCTGTCTGAAAAGGGAAGCCACTGAAGGATTTCAAGCAGTGAAGTTACAGGGCCGAACTCATGTCTGACATTAGACAGGACCATGGAGGCTGCTGTGTCAAAGTTAACTTGGTTTGGGTGGTAGAGAGGAAGGAGGACTGGGGAGGGAAGGACAGTGGGGACAACTCAAAGGTAAACGCGGGGAAGCCAGTTTAGAAAAGACTGCAATAGGGCCACACTGCCCCTCCTTATCAAGTTTAGCATCGTCAATTTCATACTTCATCTCTTCACTAAAGTTAACTTTACTAAATGGCCACAAAAAAATGTTTCTGCAAAATGTTTGATATGTGCTTAGTTTGAATGGAGCAACAGTAAATAGCAAGGAACACCACAATTATATTCCCACAAACTGAAGTGCCTCTTTTTTGCACCACTCTAACAATTTCAGAGTTGGAGGCCCTGGTGATAAGCACACTGCTACCTGTAACCACTGCTCTTTAAACCTAACTCAGAAAGGATCTGTTGGCATGTCAGACTATGCAAACAACACTTTGAACAGAGTCTCAGATGAGTTATGTTCACCCTTTCAGTAACCATTTATTAAGCACTTAGCCTTGGAGATAAAAAAGATAAATAAGACTGGGTCTCTGTCTTACAAGAGTTCATAGTCTAGTTCAAGACACAGACATGTAAACAAACAACTATAATCCAGTGTATAATAAACGCAATTACAGAGGGATGAAGAAGGTAGAGAAATAACATAGAGAAGGGAGTTATCAGCTCTGCCTGGAGGGCATTAGGGAAGACTTCAGAGTTTTAAGTGAGTCCAGAAGGCTAAGTAGGAAGTCAACAGGCTGAGGAGGGGGAACGGTGGGGATGGGAAGGAACCCCTAGAGTTGTGAAAGAAGGACGAGTCTGCATGCTGTTCTGCAATTATAGGGCTTAGGGATGGGCAGAAGGCAGATACCATAGGGTTTCATGCCACGTGAAGTGATGCGGGCTTCATTCTGTAGGCAATAGGGACCACAGAGAGTACCCTAATTATAGTCACATTTTAGGAAGTTTGCTCCATGCACTGTGTCACTCAAGGATGGATTAAAAGGGGACAAGAGTGGTGACAGCAAGAAAGGACAGAACACAACTCAGAAGTCCAAGTAAGAGCTAATGAGGGTGATCCAACCATCTCACTAGGGTATACTGGGAGAAAAGGAAATCAGCATGCTGTAAAGGGATCTGCACCAGTGTTTACTGCAGCCCTCCACACAACAGCCAAGACATGAAGCGACCTCTGTGCTCATCAATAGGTGAATGGATAAAGAAAATATGATACACACACATGCCTGTGCACACGCACCCACGTACTCACAGAATGGAATACTATGCCACCATTATGAAGGATGAAATCCAGTCATCTGACATTAAATGAGTGAGCTTTAGGACATTATGTAAAGTGAAATAAATCAGAAACAGGAAGTGAAATACCACACACTATCCTTCACATGGGGAAACTGGAAAACATGACTTCCTAGAAGTCAGGAGGTATTGGATGAGTACTATTTTTCTATGCAAAAATGTGTCATGCCTTTTCCAACAATCCAACAGACATGAGGAAGGATATGGGAAAGAGGAGGAAACAGAAGGATGTTGATTAGCAGAAACAACATTGCAGATAGAAACAGCAATGTCTAAGGCTGCAAAATACAGCGGGGAGAATGTGGCTGTCAACTTACTGTGTAACTGCTTCAAATGGCTGAAATGATCAGTAGGCTAATTGCCCTGATTTACTTATTATACACTATATTCACATACTGAAAAAAAAATCACACTGTTAAAATTGTTACATTAATTAAAGAATTCATTCAGGGGAACAAAAGAGTTAACGAGGTCTAAACTATATAATGATAACTAGGAAGATGCAAAATCAACAGAATGTTAGAAGCCAAATCTGGTAAGATTAACGTTAATAGAAAATATGGTAGTTTTGTTTTGTTTTGTTTTGTTTTAAAGAAGCCTGATGTGATAGAAAATATAGTTAAAATTTTGAAAAACCTGAAATTACATAGAAATATGACACTTTTTATATAGCAACAGAAAATGACTATAAACAGTAACTGTTCTTAATGTGTAGGGTTTTAAGAAAAATTTTGGTAACTCAGTCAAGACATTTCAATGGGAAACAATTTCTCACTTCCAAACTCCTGAGGGTAAGTTACTTCTTTTATTACTCTATTTCTAGTAACCTAACTAAAAAAAAAAAAACTCATAAACATTCTAAACTAATAATGGAAAGGAGTAGATAAAATACCATTTCAACAGAACATCAAGAATTTAGTTACCAAATAAAGACATTTTGGGGGCCCACCCCATAGCTTAGTGGTTAAGGAAGTGGGATCTTACAGGTATGACGACCCAGTTTGGCAACTTGAAAACAGGCCAGATGCATGTGCATGCATGCTCCAAATCCTACCAGGATAGAGAAATGGAAGAAAGGGACTGTGGCATGACCGTGCCCCTTCAGAGCTGCTTTCTCCCTCTTCCTCTCTGTCTCTGGTTAATGCATGTGACCTCTAGCAAATTTAAAAAGAAAAAAAAAATTCTGCAATAAAACAAAGCAGTAAGACAACAGAGATTCCCTTTAAAATAAAAATTAATCATAGGTCAATAAAGGGCAGCTTCAATGGACCAGATAAAATATTAAGTGGCACCCGCTGTTTGTCTCTTTCACAGAATGTCAACCTCAGTAGGAGATAAGAAAGAAAACATTACATTCACTGATCCTTTTGTTAAAACACCAAGATAAATTCCATTTAGCTATTTTTTTTGATGTAAGGTAGTAGCCTCAGAATAAATAAAACATCTAGTTTTACTTTAAAATTTAGGATATTTCTTTGACAATATTTGCCAATATTTTTTGGTTTTCTTAATGCCATAAAGAAGCCATTCTTAAGTTTTCCAACTACAGTGCACAGGCATTGGGTGCCACTATGTGGTGCTGGAGCCACATAAGATACTCCAGGTCCAGATTCTGGGCTGACCTAAACACAGCGCCCCTGCCCTGGCTACCCTGGGAAGAAGGGAGGGGATAGCAGCATGGTGAGACCTTGTCAACAGGACCTGTACCCCCCCTTCTCCCTTTCCTTCTCCTTACCCATCCTTCTCTCATATTAAAGAAACTTTTTAAAGAATTGATTGATTGATTGATTGATTGATTAAAGCTATTTTTATTTACATGGAAATAAGATCTTAAAAAAAAAATTGGGGGGGTGGCCAGCAAGTGGAGTGGAAGTTAAAGCACTGGATCCCACATGGCCAACAGTGTAGTTCAAGTCCCAGACCTGGCAGCTGGAAAAAATCACACCTGGAGCGTGTGCATGTGTACTCAAAATCCTAAGAGGAGAATGAAGAAGGGTCTGCAATATGGCCATCCCTCTGGGGGGTGATGTCTCACATTGTCTTTCTCTCTGGCAAGCACATACACCCTATAGCAAAATAATAATAATAACTATTATTATTATTACTCATGAGAGAACACATGCCTGTGTGTGTATGTGCATGTACATGTATGAAAGAGCAAGAGTTAGAGAGAGAGGAGCACCCTCCACAGGATCTGGTCATGCCATGATCCTCCTTCCTCCAATCCTCTAGCCCATTGGATCCTGGGCACTTGCACATGTGGATGACATGGTTCAGACTGATAGGGCTGAAGATTCAAATTCCAGTCACTAAGTAGGATCCAGGATATGACCACTGTGGTATAGAGCTGGTCCTGGAAAAGAGCTTGACCTTTGACCTTATTGCTTTTGGTGGTCCATGCCATTTTTTTCAATTGTAATACCTAAAATCATTACTGATCTAATTACGCACAAAGATCCTGCTTTCTGCAACTATTTCATTAGGGGAAACTGAGATGAAATACTTTAACTATCGACAACTCTCACACATGAGGACTGACTGTCTAGTGTATGGGTTATTTTTATTTTATTTTTCTTTTGGAGAGGTTTTTCGCTATAGGGTGCGTGCGCTCGCCAGACAGACAGAGAGAGACATAGAGACAGAAAGCGAGAAATCACCCCCCAGTGGGGATGGTCACGCCACAATCCCTTCTCCTCCATTCTCCTCTCGGGATGTTGGGCACGCACGCACACGCGCCCGGCGTGAGTTGTAAGCCACCAGGTCCGAGACGCGAACCGCGGTCGACTATGTGGGAGTCCAGCGACATAGCCATTACGTTAACTGCTGGTTCCCTGTATGGGTTATTCATTACCCTTGATACCAAGGTCATCTTCTGGCCATTCTGGCAGATGATGAGAAAGAAAGGCATGGAAATTCAAATGACGCTAATTCGCTAATTCGGTAATATTACCAAGTCCATGTGATAAAGTCTAAAAGGAAAGATGAAGGCATTATTTAAAAACAAGCTTTGCAAGTCGACTACTAGGAGTTTGGTGCCTTAATCACTACACCACCTGCTGGGCCCAGCTTTGTATGTCAATCACCTTATCTGCCAACCTGTCGATACCAGGATCTTCAGTCATGCCTCCTGCCCAGATAAATGAGCTGGGGGTAGGACAAAATTTGCTCTGTTCAATGAGAGGACACTCCTTATTGTAATTCTTTTGGTTTTATCTGAGTGCCCAAGGAAGGGGAAGCATGGGATAAATAGTATTAGTTGTTTTACTCAAGAACCTTCCACACTACTGGAAAAGAAGGAAGAACTATTCATAATTGTTTGATTCAATGCTAACAGCCAAAAAAACATGCAAAGCATGACAATGTTACAGAAAAAATACCTTTATTTAGATCTTCTAATCTGGGCTAATCACGTCGCACTTTACACCGTTACCCGGCATTTCCTCTTTAATTCCCCCTTGGATGTCTTCTGCTTCTTCTTGTAAGTATAAACTCTGGTTACAGAGCCTGTGAGCTGTATTTCTCTATATCCTGCATAGTACTCAGTAAGAATTCCTCCAAGAAATGTTCTTATAACTCCCATGCAAAGCCACATATTGTCTCATGTACAACTGCATTCCACTTTTTTCTTACATAGACATCTAATAAAATAATTTATGATTCAGTGAACTTAATACTGAATAGGATACTGATTCACATTCGATTTTTACAGCTAGTAAGAAGCCTCACCCATTATTTTAGTGGACTACATCACACTCTAAGATGTAAAAACTATTAATCATTGTTGTTACCCAACTCAGTCTTTTTTTAAAGTTTTCATTACAGAGAGAAGCACCCTCAACAGGGTCCCATGCCACAATCTTCCCTCCAGCCTTCCCAGCCAGGCAGAATTACAGGCATGCACCCTGCGTGCACAGGTCAGCCCAGGAACAGAACCCCAATCCTCCACATGGCTTCCAACATCAGGGAGCAGCATGCCACACTGTGACACTGTAGCTAGGCCTGATACATTGACACTTTCTGAGTACAAATGTTGACACAAGAGTTTGAAAACTTGTGGGACCAGCAGATGGTGTAATGGTTACATCGCTGAACTCCCCCACAGTCGACTAGGGTTCAAGTCCTGGACCTGCAGGCTTAAAAATCTCACACTGGGTGTGTGTGCATATGTGCCCAAGATTCAGAGGAGAATGGAGGAGAAGGGCTGTGGCACAGCCATCCCCCCAGGGGGTGATTTCTCACTTTCTGTCTCTGTCTCTCTCTCTCTCTGTCTCTCTGCTCTTCAGCAGACACACATGCCCTATCACAAAAATTTAAAAAAAAAAAAAAAGAAGTTTGAAAAGCTCAGGAAAAGTAGCTTATTTTGAAAACATGCATACCAGAATATAGCTTATAGTGTTATAAAAAGATTTTCCAAAATACCCTCCAGTAATTTTATCCTTAGTTTCTTGAGTATATATAACAACATTAAATCTCAAGTTATATGGGTTGGTTGTACTGATAGAGATCCATAAGGGAGACCATTTAAAACCTTTATTTTGATGTAACTGGTAGGCAGTCTAGCACATTAGTTCACTATGAAAAGACCTTCTGCTTTATAAATGTGTCTTATATAACATACTACGCCCACTGATAGTAGTTATTTAGTGGACTGACTGTGCAAAGCAATGGCACCTGGTGGCAGTGGGTAGGGAACAAGCAAGCAGCCTGGCCATGCAGCGGTTGCTGGAGGGGAGGGAGAAAGCCAGGAGGTTGCAGAACTAGATCCAGTCAACCAGAAATCCCCAGATGGACTGCTGATACAAAGTTGGCTTGTTCGGCTACAGGTGCCCTACCTCTAGATGTCACTTCTTGATGGCAGTATTATGTTCACAGGGGGAAGGAAAGAGGGACAGCAGGTTTTTAGAAACCCATATAAATAAAAAAAATATTAAGGTTAGAGGGCTAGCAGGTGGCATGGTAGTGAATGTGCTGGATCCCAGATGGATGACTGCATGGTTCAAGTTCTGGACCTGGCCACTTGAAAAACATGCCGGGTGTATGTGCATGCATGCCCAAAATCCCTAAAGGAGAAGGGATGGTGTCATGGCCATTCCCATGAGGGGGGCATAATTTCTCATTTTCCTTCTTTTTCTCTCTCAATTTGACTCTCTGTAGAGACCACATATGCCCTATAGTAAAAACATTTTTTTAAAAAATTAAGGTGGGGGGGTTTGGAGAAGTAAACTAAAAATAAGGTTGATTAGTTGCACGTGGTCTGTGCAGACAGGTATAAAAGACCAACGTGTCTTCTGATGCACATTGATTTACAGTCGAATCCTAATATGGCAATTGGGCATTAGCACTGACTCATAATCCTTGCTAGAGTTTCAGCTTATTTGATGTTTCTGAGAAAAAAGTTCAACCCTGCATAATTTCCTTTAAAGGTGTTTCTGTCTGCTGATCTGCTGGTATAAACAAATGTCACTTCTATATTTTTCTCAAGAAAAGAATTAAGTGAAATAAAGATCAACTGTTATACTGCCCTTCTGAGACATTATGTCCAAGTTGAAAGCCAACTTCCTTTTGTAAGTCAAAAGTCATAATAATACCATGAATTTTTACCTACAGTTTTTGAAGGATTCCCCCTTCATATGTCAAAGATGCTATTATTCATGCCAATTATTTTTACAAACCATATAAATTTACACCCTGTGTTATACCTCCATTTATCCTCAGGAGGCTACAGGACTCGCTGTTACATTAAGGGACAAAGGGCACAATCTTTCATATTGTTACATAAACAAGTCCTCCTTTCTCTTTACAAGTTGTCCCTGTTCTTTACAATGCCTTCTTTCTTTTCCACAAGTCAAGTGTACAATATTTGCTTCATTTCCCAACCAAAATGAATACATGCAAATTCAGTCTCTTTCCCTTTAATGTTCATTTAGATGAAGCGCTACAACAGTAATCCTAAAGCCACATGCTCTCATGCACACAATCTTTAACAGGAACTTGACAGCAGTTAATTTAAGCAAAACAAGTCCAAAAACACAATCTTTGGCAAAGGCCAAAGGAATCAAAACTACGCCCTCGTGCAACCACAGCTCTGCTGTACCCACCCTTCCAACATTTTCCCTTCAAACATTACAACCCAGCCATTTAGTCAAACCGCAGCTTATTCCTGACTTAGAAAAGTCAAGTTCACAGGCTTACTAAACTACACGACATTGTCAAAAAGCACAAACGTCTTTTCTAAGCCTGGCAATTACAGAGCCTCTGAGCTGAAAACCCACAAGTTGAAGCTCAGTACCAGCCGGCCACCACTGACCACCTTACTGACACAAGAAACAACCGACCTCTTCAGGGAGTATTAACTTGTCCCTCCTGTGCCACAGCTTAATAGACAAGCACAAATGGTTTAGCACACATCCCCAAAGAAGGGCCGTTTTAATCTTCAGTCCATGCAACATAATTACTGTGCCCTCAGCACGTGTTTAGCTTCGAAGGTTCTCTCACATTCCAGCAGTTTTGTTTCCCAAATGAGGGGGAAGAACAGGTCCCTGAAAGATTCAAGGGAGGTTTCTCTTGGCACGGGAAGAGCACGATAACCAGGGAAAACACGGTCACATGGACTGTCTGGACTGGGTTTCTTTGTAATAACTTAATTCGCGCCCCCCTGCTGGGCTGGCCACTGCACCAATGGAGAAACCATTGCAGAACTGAACAATTCGATCTCTGCAGTACACATGCTAAGAAGTACTCATGAATTTTAAATATACAATAGAAGTATGCTCAGAAATATTGAAAGGCTTCCCTCTCTCCCAGCAGGACCAATATTTTCCTTTACCTGGAGGGGGTGTGTGTGTGGGGGGGTGGCAAAATACTAATCCTGAGAACAGAGACCATCATTGGTCTGAAAAGGAACTTGATAAAAATCTAAAACAACTTTTGGCTAAGATATTAAGGATAAGCCCCCTTGTGTGTTCATTGTTCTCAATGTCATAGTCCAATACCTGTTTAATTCATGTATTCACGTAATTCATCCATCTTCTTATAACGATGCAAGCGGATTATCTATGACACCCAAACTTCTCTGAGTGAGGTTTCAGAAAAGAGCCCCATGACCTAATGCCAGGTTGTTGTGGGAGCAGAGGAGTCTACGAGGGTGGTTTAGCATTGAACTTTTCCCATGTCACATGGGCTGCAGATCTGATGAACGCCGGGAGAGTGCTGAGGACAGACAACAACAGCTCATTTATCCTTCTTAGAAGGATGCAGTCTCAAACTGATTCTGGTTGGATGAGCATTTTTATTTTAGACATTTAAACAATGAATAATGCTATATTCCCATCCAAGAACAAAAAAGAAATTCCTAAGAGGGGCAAAAACCGCCAAGGTAAACCAATGATAGGAACAAAGAATTCTACATCACAAACTTTTAAAAATTTTAAATTTAAAAAAAAGCAAGTCACCTTTTCGGGGCTGGGTTCTGTATATCCAGTTTTCATCGTCTGCTTCCACCTGCTGCCCACAAACGGAGAGCTCTCCGTCACTGCGAAACAGCCTCTTTGTCTGCCTGGACAAGGAGGAGAAATTTATCCAACTCACAGCACGTGAGAGAGAACCTGAATTTGGCTTGAGTCTGAAGGAACCTGAAGAGCCTTCCTTTCTCATCTTCTTTCACATCAGAATCGACTAAAGACAAAAGACAGCCCAACAAACAAAAAGCTCCAGGGTTTGAATTGGTCCAGGTCCTTTAAACAAGCTTGCTCCTTCCCACTTACTCAGACAATGTTGAGAGACAGGCAGGGCATTATGCAAAAAGACTGCTTCTATGTCACCCAATTAAAATAAGAGGAAAATAAGGGGTTAAGGAAAGGGGGAAAAAAATTGTTTCACCCTAGCCACATTGTGGTACTCGGTTTCCAGATCCAGGATATGCACAGCCAACAAACAAAAATAAACAAAAGCACAATTGAGAAAATGAAGCAGGTTGTTCATCTCAGGAACACTTGTCAGGTCTTTGCGAAGACGAAAACCAAGGCACTCCAGCTCTTGGGTGCGTCCCCAGCATCCCAAACTGTAATCCTACCCCTCTCCCAGGCATCTTTCCCCACCAGGGCAGAAAGCCAGCCGTCTGTTGCAAAGGAACCCCTTCTTCACCCTGGAGAAAAAGATTCAGTGTCAAGCCAGACACCCAGTTTAAAGTGCACCCACACAGGTTACTTGGGAGAAATCAAAGAGCTCAGTTCACTTGTCCCAGCACAGCGCTGACTCGTAAACCGCCCACTTGTCCCCTGTGCCGTCTGGGAAGCGCTCCGGAGCCGCAGGACTCCACAAACAATAAAACAGGCTGCGTGGCTATCGCTTGGATTACAGAGCAAGCGCTCCTGTGAAAGATGATAGGCTTTCCAGGCACGAAAGGCACCTCATTGGAGCCAGAAAACCCCGCCTCTCCACAGTCCACACTTCAGTGCAGCTCAAACTTCTGAACTCCCAGCAAAGCGAGGGCAATGCAAGCCTGTGCTGAACACAGGCTTCTGGGGAGGAAAATAAAAAGGACTTGATTATGAATGATCGGACCACGTTCCTGAAAGAGCGAGTCTAGAGTATGTGGTTAGATACACAGCCAGCACTCCTAGGGGGATTCATGATGCCTTTGTCAAAGTAAACACCCTTTCAGAGATAATAACACCCCCAGCAGCCATTCTTGTACCTGCTATCTTCCCTCCCCTATCACAGAGGAACTGGGGACAGCTCTCCTGCCTCTGCACTTGCAGCCCCTGGAGGGATTCCTTCTAGCTTGGAATGGCATCCTATCTTGGAGAACCATCATCTGAGAGCTTTGCTAGTGGCAATTAGCTCCAGGACCTAGCCCAGAGACTCCCGTGCAAACTATCTGGAGCCACATCTTGCAGTGCATTTGGGTGTAGTATTTCACTCAAGGCCAGCACATTTCATGGTCCCGAGGATGTTAAAAGTCCCTGCAACTTTCCGTCATACAGACGTGAGTCAGCGCCCCTTTCCCGAAATGTTATTCAGAAAAAGGCAAACAAGCAACAAATAGAGAAGCTCTGTACACTTTACTTGACTCAGAATCAACCAAATATACTGAAATGAATTAATTCAACAGAAAATAAATTTCAATTAGAAAGCACAGGCGAAGCATGGTAACAGAGCAGGAGCACAGTGTTCTGCAACGCTAAGGCCACATGGGAAAGTCCTGGGCTTGTGTCTTCAGACCCCTCTCCCCGTGTGCAAGGTGCACACACATATGGCTAGAAGCCTGGCTGGCTGAGGCTGGCGGTGGATGAAGCACGAAGACCCTGTTGGGAGTCCCTTTCTCTCTCAGGGAACGACTTAATGAATTATTTTAAATAAACCTTTAAAAACTAATAAAAGCATGTGTGACACATCTACTCCAATTCACAGAGATGTAAAATAAAAGCTCTACCAGCGACCAGGACCAGCACTTTGTAGAACTACCACCACAGTGCTCTGTGAAGGGTTCCTGGGTTGGGCAGCTTACGACACCTTGGACATGACGACAGAGACCAGGCCATGGGCTGAGGGGCAGAGCAACAGAGCAGTCCAGGTAGACAGATTCACATTCACCCCCAAAGCTGGAAGGGTCCTTGAGAGATCATGGTGTTTACAGCCCTTACTTCACAGACAGCCCCGGGATAGTATGGGCACACCAAAGTCACACAGAGGGGTCAGTAATGGGGACAAGGTTGTGCCAGGCCAACTGCAGTCTGAGCTTCACCACTTACTAGGGAGATCTGCTGCACTGATACACACTCTCAGCCCATTTCGGTTACTAAATCGGAACAAACCATTATTATAAGAGCAAAAATACGGTAGTTACGCATCATACCCGTGGCTAACACTGAAGTTCAAACAGCCGGTATAGTCTTTCTGAGTGAAAGATCTTTTGCGAATCTCCAACTATGAAATTAAAAATGTGAAAAGACCATGTCTTGTGCCAACCTGTTTGTGCCAGTCTGTTGTATGGTGGTTAAGGGGGCTGGATCCCTCCTGATCAGCCCTGTGTTTTGAGTCCAGACCCAGCTGCCTGAGAAACATACCAGGCACATGTGCCTAAATGCCCATAATCCCCCAAACAGGGAGAACTGAAGGAGAAGGGATTGCAGTGTGACCATGTCCCATGGAAAGTGCTTTCTCCTCCCACCCAGAACCCCTCACAAGTGCATGTGCCCTCTGGCAAAACTGTTATTTTGTTAATTAAGGTTTTTGCCATGGGGCATGTGTGCTCCCAGAGAGAAAGAGAGAGACGGTAAAGGGGAAATAAAAATTCTCCCCACTAAGGGGGATGGCCATGCCATAATCCCTTCTCCATTCTCCTCTAGGGGTTTTGGGCATGCAGGCACATGCACCTGGTGTGATTTTCAAGCCACTGGGTCCAGGACTCAAACAGCAGTCAGCCATATGGGAGTCCAGTGTTGTAACCACTATGACACCTGTTGGCCCCGGCAAATTTTTTTAAAAAAATACTATCTCACCATAAAATACTTAAATTCCTCAACATTGTTTACCACTGCAGAGGTTCGTGGGAGCCCTGACACACATGCACACAAACTCCAAGGAGGACCCCCAAACAATGAAGAACATTCTTTTTTCCCCTGTCATCTATTCCCACAGCTGGACTCGTAATTAGAAATAGCTAAGCTGGGACCAGCAGTTAGCGTAATGGCTATGTCACTGGTTCCCATGTAGTTGACCGCGGTTCGAGTCCCGGACCCGGTGGCTTAAATTCATGCCGGGCGCGTGTGTGTGCATGCCCAAGATCCCGAGAGGAGAATGGAGGAGAAGGGATTGCGGCGTGGCCATCCCCTCTGGGGGGTGATTTCTCACTTTCTATCTCTCTGTCTCTCTCTGTCAGTATGGCGAGCGCACGCGCCCTATAGCAAAAACCTCTCAAAAAAAAAAAAAAAAAAGAAATAGCTAAGCTCTGTCTGTAATAAACCTTGTACTTCTTGCTACACCAAAAGTGAACATTTTGTCAACTCACCTTCCCCAGAGTATGCACACAGACGTGGGATCTTCACAAAGTTCAAAAAAAATGTGTAGTGTAAGAAAACTATGCACGGATTTTGAAAATTTTCTGCACCAAAACAAACTCATACTTTAATTTTTCCAAGGACTTTTTGAAGCCATCTCATCAAATAGCATCGAGGTCCTGGTGCCAGTGGTCATGGCATGCTTTCTTTCAGACCCCCTGTGCCTGCACACCACTAGGAACGAGCTTGAAGAGGGCCTAAAGGGATATTTACCACCAAGAAACCAAGAACCATGCTGCTCCATTAAGGGACCAGGCTCAGGACTCTCTCCCCAAGGAAGCACTCAAGAAACTGCCCCCACAAATCACAATACCTGGGGATACCTTTGCACAATAACCAAGTCATCTACTATCCATGTTTCTGTTATGGTGAGCCTTGATGATTACATCTTCACTTATGTGAAAAAAGTCAAATAAAATAACTAGTTTTATAACTAGTTTGGAGTCTCTATTGACCAAAGCAGAATACAATCATTTAAATCAGAGTTGGACACCATATGTAGATTTTACCTATCTATACTAGACATGTACTCCAACTAGCTTAGAAAATCGTCACAATAGCTTGAGAAGGTACTATGTTCATTCAAACTGTATTTATTTAGCAACGAGGAATAAACCACACATTTTAATGATCAGGATTATCAACCCAAGACCGAATGTACTCCTTCCAGCAGTGGGGCCAGGGCTACTTTGTGCCATGAATTTCATGTATGTAATTGCTAATCGTCACAATAACCTTGCTGGGGAAATTCCTCCTATTAGACTATCATTGGCTTTTTCAAATAACGTCAGCTATAATACTTAAAGTAATAAAACATCTTAGTTTCTTTTTTTTTTTTTCCCTTGAAAATCTACACTAGAATAGCCTCTGCCAGACCTCTTAGACAGACTTCCTGAACAGATTTTGCCCACGTCCCTGCTGTGCTGTGCTCCCCACCGCTCCGGTCACTGTCAGGCTGTCAGCTGAAGCTTCTGCTGACTTCACAGGTGCCAATGGCTGCTCCCTCCCTTCCTACACTTTGCCACGGCTGAGCCTCAGGCACTGGAGACGAGGTAAGCAAGCTCCCTTAAATATTATATGTTCCGCGAGTGTCAAGGAGGGCTGGAATGAACTGCGAAGCTTCAGTAGAAGGGCTCGGCTGCAGCTGCCTCCCACCCAGCCTTGTCTTCCTGTGGGCTGCAGGCCCAAGAGATGGAAGGTCTGGATCTTTACCACAACTAGGATTGATGCCTCTCTCTTTTAAAAAACTTTTCTTTTTTATTCAAGATAGAGCACATGCACACGAGGGGGGCACCCTCCTGGTCACGCCACAGTCTTCTTCCTGCAGTCCTCGAGCCTCTCAGGTCCTGGGCACGTGCACATCTCCTGGCATATTCCAGGATGACCAGGCCAGAGAGTCAAACAGCAGTCACCATGTGGAATCTAGCTTTTTAGAGTTTCAGGGTTACTCGTCCATCACTACTGACAAAAGGGCAAAAAATTACTCCATGATATATCAGGAAATAGTTTAAGTAATACATTAAAGAAAAGTTCATTATAAAATCTGGTAGGCATCAGGATATATTCCTAGGAGGAGTACTAGAATCATCTTTGGCAATTCCTGAGTCAAATATCCATTGATTTGGAAAGGTTGATTTATGTTTCTACCAGGAGTCAAAGAGGCACACTAAAGTTTGGAAGGTCTTTGCCAAAAGACACAATAACTCATATTTTGATATATACAGACATTCATAAGGGGTTTAGTTCTAATGGAAGTTTTTGATGTAATAAAAATTGCTAAGCCTGACAGGACATAGGATTAGACAAACCCTTCAATCCAATCAGGCATGTAATTGCTCTAGTTGCCATCTGTGTAAAATGCTAGCCAAAAGCAGGAACTCAACAACCCTCAGGTTTTGGCTTCAAAGGCCACAAATGAGCACTGTGCCTTTTAAGTCCCATGTACACCTTATCTGCTCCATCCCACTGGAAGGAGGGCAAGCCATGATGGCAGAAATCCACGGAAAGCAGCGCTGGCTTGCCGGAGTTGGAGGGAGTTGGTTTGGCTAGGAGTGGGGCGCATGATCGCTCTTAACTGTGTCTGGCTCTAAAGCAGCCCTGGCCTTCAGGGAGCAGTCAAGTGTGCCCCTTATCAGATTACCGTGAAGCCTCAGACAACCCACAGGGACCTTCGGCTTCCTGGACAGGGGACAGTAGGTTTTCCAACTGTCATCTGTGAATAATTTAAGAGCAGATTTAAATGGAAATCTTCCTATGAGGTAATTTATACACACTCATAATGAAAGCTTATCTCCACATCTAAAAGTAAATAGTGTGAGCCAGATACCTCTAACTAAAAAGAAGTACAAAACCATATTACCCCCGGGACCACAGCAAACAAACCCTGACCACCCAGTACACAAAATCTTCCTACTCTTATCGGCTTTCCCATCCCCCAAGGAGTTAAACAGCTGATTGTACTCGAGTGTACTCAAGAAAGAAGTCCTGGAAGACAGAGCACAGCTAATTGCCTATTCAGAGCCAGTCCTAGGTTCAGGTCGCCCTTAGCACTGCTGCTTCTGTATTTAAAGAAAGGAAAACACGCCTTTTCATTAAACCTTGGCCTTAAAAGCCATAGGCACCTTCCAATGGAATTAATAGTGCCATTCCCCCAAATGAAAAGACTGAAAGCAAACATTTATTTTTATGTATCATCACCAGCCTAAATCCCACTCTTCAATGTCTTCGTGTCTGAAAAGGACTTTGAACAGACCTGACATCCTAAGCCGTAGTCTCAGTGTTTTTGCGGGAATGCTTGATCCAGGAGCAATATGGCAGGGCATTACTGCCCTCAATCCCCTGAGGGAGAGCACTCTGCAAGGGGATAAAGACCGTCTCTGGCACAGAGGCCGCCATGGACAGAGAATGCAGACTGCCAGAGGCTCGGTGAGCAGTCTATAACCAAGAATGTTCAGCTGTGCCTACTTTTTTTTTTTTTTTTTTTTTTTTTTTTTTTAAAGAGAGATGTTTGCTATAGGGCACATGTTTTCACTGGAGAGACAAAGAGAGATAAAAAGTGAGAAATACCCTCCTTGGGGGGATGGCCACGCCACAATCCTTCTCCTCCATTCTCCTCTTGGGATTTTGGGCACACCTGCACATGTGCCTGGTGTGAGGTTTAAGCCATTGGGTCTAGGACTCAAACCACAGCCGACTACATGGAAGTCCAGAGTCGTAATCATTATGACATCCACTGGTCCCTAGTTTGTGCCCACATTAACCAAAAAAATGTCCTTGATCCCAGGGGTCCAGATGAGGTTCCTTAAAACTGAGCATCAGCTTTGAGAGTCTTCTGATATAAGAAGACAAAGGCCAAACTGAGATTGAAATAAAATTTCAAATAAGGGGTCTCTACAAAGTTCATAGAAATAAATATTGTGAAAAAAGGCATGGATTTTAATTTTTTGCCCCCAAATAAACTCGTATTTTGATTTCACTTTTCCCACAAACTTCCTGAAGTTCTCATAAATATTTCTTAATCATGACTTGCTTTGTCCATAGTTTCTTTCCTATGGTCTCTGCAGTAACCTGTAGTTATTTTTTTTTCTACCTATAAAGTGTCAACAAATTTCAAATGCTGAATCTGTAAAGAACAAAAAGTTTTATTTGGAGTTTTAGAGAAAACGCAACCTGGGAAGCACAGATATGAACAGAACTGAGAGTGTTACGGAGTGGAACAGGTGAGGCTGGTTTTATAGACAGAAAAGGCCTGAAAAAGCATGTACGAAGTACGAAAAGTGGATTGGTCAGGGGCCAGCAGGTGGCATGGTGGTTGGGGCGCTAGACTCCCACATGGCCGACCGCCATTCGAGTCCCAGATCCAGTGGCTTGCTTTCTCACTTTCCCTCTCTTTGTCTCTCTCTGGTAAGTGCATGTGCCCTATAGCAAATTAAAATATAATAATAATAATAATAGTAAATTAAATAAATAATTCTTTTTTTAAAAAAAGTGGATAGGTCAGTTCAAAATTCCTTTCCTTGTAAAGTTTAAAGCAGAAGGGATTTCCTAATACACCAACTTAGGTAGCCTGCAATCTCTCATATTAAGAAAAAAACTGGTTTGGGGATCTACCTGCCTCCTGAAAATTTCAGTTTGATGAGTGCCAGTTCAGCACGACTGACTGACTCTATTTTGCTTTGGTTTTGGGGGCTCGAGTATAGCAGTTTAGTTTATAACAATGAACTATAATTTTTATAGTCGTTGTAATTTTTATTTAATATCAACTAGTTTTTTTGCAAACTTTACTAAGCACCGAAATCATAGGAGAGCTTATTAAAATGCAGAGTCTGATTCAGGTCTGGGGAAGGGGCTGAAAGTCTGAACTCCTAACGGCACCAGTCACGTTAGGCCACAGACCCCTCTGAGTTAGCGCAGTCTATAATGAGGGCAAGGTCTCATCTTACATCTTTGAGTTAGTACAGTCCCTTTAATACATTCAGCATTAAACAGACATGGGCTGAAAGGGTGACTGACGGGACCATCCGTTCATTTCTGTCACTTCTTTCTTTTGATCTTAACAGATTTCAGAGCAGGGACAGAATTACACCTTAATAGAAATCATTCCTATCTCATCAAATCCCCAAAAAAGCAAAAGTAAATTGTATAAACTGGCAAAAAGTATGTAGTCTGAATTAAAGGGTTAATAAGAGTTCATTATTCATATAGTTAAATTCACTACATAATCACTATGAGATGAAAGAAGGTTATTGAGAGTCTGTTCTTCTTAATTTGTTAGGTCACCTGTACTACTTCCATCCACAAAACCCCCAGAATCCCACGAGCCAGTCAGGACCCAGTGCAGGATCAGGAAAGCAGCTCGCATTCAGACAGGCTGAGGCAGGGGTGGGGAACCCCAGTTCCTCCGGGAGAATTTCATTGCTCTGTGGCAGTGGAAATTTTTTTACATCAGTTTTTCCTGGTTGATGTTTAAGGCAAAGACTGTTTCAGTCACCTCTAAGTGACCTTCTAATGAGTGTATTTTGTTTAACTTTGTTGGGGCTCAGGACACACCACCCAAAAAGAAGTACACTTCTTTGGCATATTTTAAGCTGTTGGCTCTGAGAAACTGCAGAGCAGTAGCTCTGAAAAGCTGTGCATGTGTTAGAGCAACTTGCATCCGTAAAGGAAATCTGCATTAGTGAAAGATCCATATCAGAAAAAAGGCGACAGCTTTTCTGACCTAAAAGAGTCTTTACCTGTGAACCTGGACCACCTGTACTTACTGTACATTCCTCCCCTCCCCTTCCTGTGACTTACGTCACCACCACCTTCCTCCCATTCCTTTCTATAGCTCCGGATGCAAGATGGGCTTCCATCATCTGACTCTTGGGCCTCATATTTTGTGGGACTCCATGCTTTTTTACAGTCATATACAGTTTTTCTCATTACTCCACTTAATGTCATTTTAATTCAGAGTTCAGTCAAAGAATCTAGAAGGGTGGAAGGAAGTAATTATTTCCTTTCTTACAAACTCTACCTTCAAAACTGTATTCATATGGCCCTATGGTGCTACACTGGACATATCTGGTTTTTACTAGACACAGTATCAATTTAGCCTAACTTAATTGTGTAACCATTATATGCTAAACACACATTTAACATTGCTGATAACAACAGTGATTTCCAATGAATCTGATAAATCTTTTTTTTTTTTTTTTTTTTTTTTTTTTTTTTTTTTTTTTTTTTTTTTTTTTTTTTTTGCTATAGTGTATGTGCAGCAGAGAGAGAGCAGGACAAAGTGAGAAATCATGCCCCAGTGGGGAGGGCCACACTGCCATCCCTTCTCCTCCTTTCTCCTCCTGGGATTTGGGGCATGCATACACACATACCCATGCATACACACGTACCCATGCATACACAAGTCCCTGTGTTGCAGACTCAAACCACAGTCAGCTATGTGGGAATCCAGGACCTTAACAACCATGTCACAGGACCAGCAGTTAGCGTAATGGCTATGTCACTGGACTCCCATGTAGTTGGCCACAGTTTGAGTCCCGGACCTGGTGGCTTAAACTCACACTGGGCACGTGTGTGTGCGTGTCCAAGATCCCGAGCGGAGAATGGAGGAGAAGGGATTGCTGCGTGGCCATCCCCCCTGGGGGGGTGATTTCTTGCTTTCTGTCTTCTGTTTCTCTCTGTCTTTCTGGCAAGCACATGCACCCTGTAGCAAAAATCTCTCAAAAAAAAAAAAAAAAAAAAAAAAAAACACACACACACACAACCATGTCACGTACTGGCCCAATCTTACTTCTAATGATATGTTAACCAAACTCAGTATAAACTACCTATCGATACAATTCTTTAATAAATGGTACTCCAGTACCCATATTTAAGTATATCTCCAAAAAAAAAAAAAAAAAAGAGATGGAAGTGCAAATACACATATTTAGGAGTCTTACAATTCTTCCTCTTTTATTTTTTTAATCTGGCTTCTTTTTCTTTTTTCTCTCCTAGTTTATGTTTTTATTCAATCACTGTATATCATTATAGCTTATAAAATGAATTTTCCCAGCCTGAATATACTGTATATCAGTCCAGTTAAAAATATTATCACATGTTATCATCTTGCAATGCTTTAGACAACAGTCTGTGAGTCATCTCCAAAGATGGGAAAGAGCCCAGATGAAGGGGTCGGTTCAGATATTTACTGACCCCTGCCCAGGAGGTCAGCCAAGCAGGCTGGATCCAAAGCACAAAGGGAGGGCCCTGTCCTGAGGAATTTAAATGTCGTTATAGGAGACAGATATGAACAGCTACTTTTTTTAGAGAGAGATTTTTGCTATAGGGTGAGTGCACTCGCCGGAAAGACAGAGAGATAGAAAGCGAGAAAACACCCCCCTGGGTGGGGAGGGGCATGGCCATGCCACAGTCCCTTCTCCACCACTGTCCCCTCGAAATTTTGGGTATGCATGCACACTTGCCTGGCGTGAATTTTAAGATGCCAGGTCCAGGACTTGAACCATGGTCGACTACATGGAAGTCCAGCAACATAACTATTACACCATCTGTTGGTTCCTGAATGGCTACTTTTTAACATAATGTTTATAAAAAAAAAAAAAAAAAAAAAGGTGATACAAGAGACAAGTAGGAGGCTTGAGTCAAGCTTCTGGGGATCTGAGTGGGGTTTTTCAAGGTAGGAAATGCTCCCTGAGCTGAATCTCTAGTGATCAGGCAGGATTTGGCCAAACAGAGGATGTGAGAAGCCGAGATTTATAGCATTTCTCCATTTCCAGGGCCAATTTCAAGCTACCAACAATTTAACAGGCAGCCTCCTAAAATCTTGAAAATCCAAGAATCAGCTCTCAGCCAGTACATTAGCTCCATATACCACTGAGTCTGGTATGTACGTATGTGTGTGTATGTATATTATTTATATATCTATCCTATATATCATACACACACATACACACACACATATATATACACATACATATATATAAATATATATGTGTGTATATATATATATATATATATATATATATATATATAGTATTAGAATGGGTGAATCAGCATGAGAGAGAAACCTATAAATGCCACCTTACGTGGAAGTAAGATGTGTGAGTGTGATTAAATTAAGGCACTTGAAACAAGGACATTATCCTGGGTTACTCGGGCTGGCCCTAAATGCCATCACCCATGTGTTCTGGAAGAGACAAGCAGGGGGAGATTTCGGACAGAGGAGGACAGGCAACGTGACCACGGAGGTGGAGACCAGGGTGGTGCAGCCCTAAACCAAGAAATGTGAGCAGCGCCACGGCAGGAAGAATCGAGGACAGGACCTCTCTGGAGCCCCTGGAGGGACTGCAGCCTGCCCACACTCGAACCTCAGCTCATGGTCAAAACCATCAAGTTTGTGCTAGATTTTTCTAGCAACTACAGGAAAGGGGAGAACCAAGGAGAGTTTTGCAATGTGTTTTATCTTTAAATATTTTTGTCCATTTTATAAGAGCTCTAATATTTTTGTACTATTATGCTTTTCAAGATTTTGAATTCTTTTTCAGCCATTTATTGTATGTTGTTTATAAAAGCAAATTTTCAGAAAACTTGACCTAATGGAAATTAGTTGAAGCAGCCTAAACTGCCAACAATTGACAATATGTAGTAATTTTTAAAAGAAGAAGGAGGAACCTAATAGGAATCTGGAAGTATACATAGATGTATATCAAGTGTTCTGCATAGCCGACACTGGTTTGTGACTTATACTGCACTTAATTTCTGAATTTTTTTTTGGAGAGGTTTTTGCTATAGGGCACATGTGCTCGCCAGAAAGACAGAGACAAACAGAGAGACAGAAAGCGAGAAATCACCCCCCGGGGGAAGGCCATGCCACAATCCCTTCTCCTCCATTCTCCTCTCGGGATCTTGGGCACACACGCACATGCGCCCGGCATGAGTTTAAGCCACCGGGCCTGGGACTCAAACCGCGGTCAACTACATGGGTGTCCAGAGACATAGCCATTATGCCAACTGCTGGTCCCAAGTTTCTACTTTTTAAAAATTCAATTTAAGCCCATTCAATTTGGTTTTTAGAAAATATTTGTTGTTTTGTATGTGACAAGTCATGACATGTTGAAATATGCTACTTTTTAAGCTAGAGGCCTTACTTTTAAGAACAACTTTTAAATAATTAAAAATACATAGATAGCTACAATAAGTAAATCAATTACTTCAGATATTCTATTTCCTAAAGCCCCTCAAAAAAAATAAAATAAAAAAAAAAGATCCCTTTTTCCTTGGGGAATAACTAGGTAAAAATGAATGAGAATTAAAAAAAAAATTTTAAGAAAGTAGGGGAGTGTAGGGTCCCAAAGCACAGTGGTTAAGCATGTGTATTGGGAGCTGAATTTCACAGAGCTGACCAAAGTTCAAAGCCCAGCTCTGGGATCTTGCGACAAGACTGGGCATATGTGTATGCGTGCCCAAATCCCAGATTCCTCTTCAGGGATAGGTACTAAGTAGGATCTGACAATGTGGATTTTTTTTTTTTTTTCAAGTTTTGCTAGAAAGTATGTGCATTAGCTGGAGGGAGACAAAAAGAGAGAGAAAGTGAGAAAGAGCCCACACCCGTGGGGGATGATTACAAAGCAATCCCTTCTCTTCTCTCTCTTCTTTTGGGATTTGGGGCACGACACACACACCCTGGAGGATGGAGAAATGGGTAAAGAAAGACCATAGCATGATCACACCCCACTGGAGGCTGCTTTCTTTTCTCTCTCTCTGAAAATTATTTAAAACATATTTAAAGCAACTCGCTTTCAGTCCACTCTGTTTCAGACAGAACATCGCCGCCATCTTGGTAAGAGTAGTCGGAGTGAGGAAGCCACCAACTCCTGTTTCCCCTGATCAGTTCAAGCAGAGTCCCAAAATTGTTCTCGATAGCCAAATATAACCTTCTTCAAACAGAAGTACAGTATTAGGGTTGGCCCTGTATTGCAGCAATCAGGCACTGTGTGGAGGAAGCCAGATCCCACATGGCCAGCTAGGGTCCGAATCCCTGCTTGGCAGTAACATTCCAGATGCACACGTGCCCATAATCCTGAGGAGGGCAGAGAACTGGAAAAAGGAGGACTGTGGTGTAACCAGGCCCCACTGGGGGGAGCTTTCTTTCCTTTTCATGTATTCTATCATGAATAAAGAAAACAATGCAATATTAATGAGATTGATAGGAGTTTTATATCACTTTAAGTTACTCAAGCTAGTATGTCTCTGTATTAATATAACTCACTAAGAACAACAACAACAATCCCTCCCTCCCCGCCCAACTCTCACACACATGCACATACACACACACACTTACAAGTACATCTGGCCATAGAAGAATTTCTTCTTCAGAGAACGTGTTTCAGAATTACCTGGGGTTGTGGTGATAGGTTAGAAGGCCAAGAGAGCTTATTTAAAATCCACCTTCTCTTGGCCCAGAAGCATGACTAAGGTGTCTGGGTCCCACATGGCCAACTGTGTGGTTTGAGTCCCAGACCCAGAGGCTTGATAAACAAGCAGGATGCATGTGTAGGCCCAAAATCCCAAAAAGAAAGAGAGAAGGGGTTGCTTTGTGGTCATCCCCCATGGGGACGGGTGCCTTCTCACATTCTCTCTCTTTAGCAAGCACACATACTCTCTAGCAAAATTAAAAATAATAAAAAAAAAATCCACATTGTCAGATCCTATTTGGTAACTACCTCTGGAGAGGAATCTGGAAATCCACATTTAAACAGGCTCCCGAGATGAGTCTTGGGCATAGTAAAGTTTGAAAATCACTAGTCGCTAACGGTTAAACTACAACTTCAAGTAAGTATGCAGAATTGAAGTCTTGACTAATAATTTCAATGGAAATGTACAAATGTTATGCCACAGTGTAGAAGCATCACCAAATCAATAAGCAACAGACGATGATGTGCTGAAAATATAACCAGTGGATATTCTGAACAGGATATAGTATAATGGGATATTTCACTTTTTTAATTTTAGCTTTTCTATTTTTCTGTAATTTATACACAGAAATACATTATAAATTAATTTTCCATTTTAATTCAAAACTACTATAAACAAAGAGAAAAGAAAAAAATTAGCACAGATTTAGTACTTAACAGTTTACCATATTAGCTTCAGTTTTTTAAAAATAAAAATTTACAGCTGAAAGTCTCTCCTGTCCCCCAGCCTCCCAGTGGTAACCATCACTTAAATTTGGTATATATTCTTCCTAAACATGTTTTCACACTTTTCCCACATACCTGCGTGCTAATCAATAAGACATAACACTGCTTTGTGTGCTTAAGTTTCATAAATGGTATATTACCCAAATCATTTAAAAGTTATTTTTATAAAATGATATTAAAAAATTTCCACTCATGGGACCAGCAGATGGCCTAATGGCTACATTGCTGGACTCCCATGTAGTTGACCATAGTTCAAATCCTGGACCCAGTGGCTTAAACTCAGGCCAGGTATGTGTGTGTGCGTGCCCAAGATCCTGAGAGGAGAATGGAGGAGGAGGGATTGTGGCGTGGCCATCACCCCAGGGGGGTGATTTCTCGTTTTCTTTTTTTTTTTTTAACTTTAACAATACTTAATTTATTTTTTAAAGCTTATTTTTTATTCATGAGCGTACATGCACAAGACAGAGAGATCAAAATACCATCAACAGAGACTAGTAACACCACAGTTCCATCCCCCAAACCTCCAGCTCATCAGGATCTTGGATATGCTCACCTGTCCAGCGTGTTTCAGGGCCACCAGACAGGGAACTCAAACCGTAGTTGTCTCTCTGCCTTCCAGCACTATAATTTGGTACGCTATCAATTAGACTGCAGAGGTTAAGTCACAATCTTTCATTTTAAATATTGGATGTTGAAGACTATTTTTTTTTTTTTTTTGAGAGGTTTTTGCTATAGGGCGTGTGCACTCGCCAGACAGACAGAGACATAGAGACAGAAAGCGAGAAATCACCCCCCAGGGGGGATGGTCAAGCCGCAATCTCTTCTCCTCCATTCTCCTCTCGGGATCTTGGGCACGCATACACACGCGCCCGGCTGAGTTTTAAGTCACCGGGTCCAGGACGCAAACTGCGGTCGACTACGTGGGAGTCCAGCGACATAGCCATTACGCTAACTGCTGGTTCCCAAATACTTTTTTTTTTTAAGAGATTTTTGCTATAGGGTACATGAGCTAACCAGAAAAACAGAGACAGGAAGTGAGAAATCACCCCCTAGGGAGGATGGCCACACCACAATCCCTTCTCCTCCATTCAACTCTCAGGATTTGGGGCATGTGCACACACATGCCCAGCATGAGTTTTTAAGCCACTGGGACAGGAATTCAAACCTCAGTTGACTATGTGGGAGTCCAACAATGTAATCATTATGCCATCTGCTGGTCTCGGATGTTGAAGATTTATAAAGAAACAGACTGGTATGAAATGTATTCATGTTGGAAAATTAACCTTACAAGCCAAGCAATGCATAGTGATTGAATGCATAAAAGAAATAACAAGAAAATAAAATATATTTAAGAATTAGTTAAAAGTATGTGTTCTTAATTTAATTTCTAAAACCTGAATGTAATTTGTGCCCATGGGAAAAAGAATAACTATGTCACACACAATAGAAGGGTAATTAACTGTGAGCATTCTAACAGATTCTTGGATACCTATTCAGGAATATAATGCATGCTTTAGTATAGTGTGTTTGTGTGTGTGTGTGTGTGCGCGCGCGCGCGCATGTGTCTGTCTCTCTGTCTTCCTGGCGAGTGCATGCACCCTATAGCAAAAACCTCTCAAATAAATAAATAATAAAATAAAATAAAACTTTCCACTCACTACAATTAAAGAAACCACAGACTTGGTACGCCTCATAAGCCAATTCACCTGATCCTTTTCCACCAGCCATGCTTGGGCAATTAAAGGAACACGTCACAGCTGGATATATCTAGAAATTGATCTCTAAGCTTCCATGCTGGGTGTGCAAATTTGCTTAAGGGCATGGCCTTTTTGTGTTTTCCCCACATACTGTGTTGACTAAAATTTCACTCATTGCATGAAAATGTTTTCTTTAAAAATTAAACATATTTAAAGCTTTCTGGAACATACAAAAACATAACAAGCAAAATATAAAGACAGCTTTATTTTTATATGTTTTTCTCTTCAGCTCAGCAATGCTTACAGTCATAGGCACTGACCACCCTCTTCAAAATCTCCAAGTAAAAAGGCTATTTAGGAAAGGGGAATCCAATTTAACAATTACAGTTGGCCCTGGGCAATCACATTTATCAAATAAACTCATTTGATAGAGAGAAACTCAGAAAACAAAAGGCCTAAGGGCCACTTAAGACACTCACAAATTTGGCATTGAAACACTTGTTCTCCAGGCTCAAAAAGGATGTGTTAAACCAAGAGAGCGTTTGTACTACAATATGCTGCTCCAAGACACACCACCCAAACGGACTTCAAGAGGACAGACCGTGGTCCAGTGATTCAGTGCGGCGCTCTGAGAGGGTTGACCCGCGTGGGAAGGTCACATCCACAGACCTCCCTGAATATGCCAGGCACGCAGGTGCCTGAGACCCAGGGCTGGCCAGGGCTGGATGGGAATTGCAACATCAAGACCCTGTTGGGAATGCTGCCTGTTTCTCTCTCGCAGAAGAAGAAAGAAAGAAACTTAAAAAAAATAAAGAAAGGAAGAAAAAAATAAAGAAGGATGAAATACTTCTCAAAAGGAACACCCAGTCCTTTCCACTGATGGGACCCTGGGTGGGTTGGTAGAGAGACCGGCAAGTACAAAGGCAGTGTGAGATCCTCCTTCCTGATCTCTCCAGCCAATGCACATATCATGTCCCTGAAATACAAGAACGTGACAACGCTGGCCCCAAAAGCACCCAAGTGAGCAGAACCACAGAGCCTTACAGCTGAATCACCCTCGATGCAAATTTCGACGCCCAGAGGGACTTTGCTTCTTAGAGCTGTTAGGGAAAACCACCTGAGAAACCCTGACATCATTAGCACTCCCTGACGGTGGGTTATTTTCTGCAGCAGAAGCAGCAAGGAGGTGGCAGGTGATCTAATAGTCCTTAAAGCAGAAGTGGCTGGGGGACAGGTGGGGAGGGCTGGCTGAGGCCAGGAGCACATTTTGAAATTACACCTGGCGTGTATGGAGTGGGGTGAGCTGGAACGGACAGATTCCCATCACGGAAATAATTCCCTCATCCTGGAATCGTTAAGCAAAAGAACTGGGTCCCCAAGTCTTCCCCAAGAAAATGAACTTCTACGGTAACTCTCGGTGTCATTTTGTCTTGTTGTTGGACACAATTTTCTTGCCAAAATGATGTAAGGCAGTGAATGGTTAAATAAAAAGTGTGAAATGCTGACAAGTTAAAAGAAGGTGTTGCTATAAAAATACACAGGTGCAGGTAGCTATCTTACCTCATGAGTAATGTCAGTTATTTAAAATAGCTAAAAGTAAAGACATAGAGAACTCAAAATTTGCTCAATCTATGCACACACACAGTGTTCCAGGCATTGCTAAAGTTTGCTTTGCTGATCATTTTTCTACAGGGGTGGGGGAGAGACAGAAGAAAAGTACCAGTCACTGTATAGTTCCATAAAACACACATTACTGGTTTTAGTTGCTTAAAAAAAAAAAAAAAAAAGCTTAGCTAAAAGTAAGTTACATTTCAAAATAGAAAGAAATGAATGATATCAAATAACATTTAATAGATCATCTAGTTCAACAGCAGTTACATAACATGTAGGGTTGTTTTTTGGTTTGTTTGTTTTTTTAGGTTTTTGCCATAGACCATATGTGCTCTCCAGAGAGTCAGAGACAGATAGAGAGAGGGAAAGTGAGAAGTCACCCCAGAGTGTTTGGCCACACCACAATCCCTTCTCCTCCATTATCCTCTCAGAATTTTGGGCACACGTGCACACATGCCCGGTGTAATTTTAAGTTGTCAGGTCCAGGACTTGAACCACAGATGGCCATGTGGGAGTCCAGCACCTGAACCACCATGCCTCCCACTGGCCTTCACATGTAAGACATTTTAGCAGAGCATGGCCTATTATTTGAGATACAGAAAGTGACATCACTTGAAAATTGACTAAGTTACTGAAGAAGTAATATGTAAGTATTATACTCTCATCCATTTCTAGAAGAGAGATATCCTCTAGGAGGTGAGATTACAATGAAGCCTGTGAAAAGATGAAAATCAAATGTATTTATTTAACCTGGGCATTGCCTTATACTAAAGTATATTATGAACAAATCAATCATTGAGTCAGATGTTTTGCCACCTTGCTAACAAGGTGGGGAGGGTCGTGGACAGAGAGGATGGTCAGTGTGTATCTGTGGGTGTCGAGGATCCAGAGCCAAGCCTGGAGCCTAGGATGCCATGAGTCCCCACGTGTCCCATGACTGGCACTATACCAGGACGGGAGACGCGGCTGGGCCAGGCCCTGCTGAAACCAGATACTGCCTTGACTCATATATTTACTGAGAGAGAAAGACCAACAGGGATCACAGGCATGTGCACACCCAGGATGCCGAGGGAGGGCCCAGGACACAAACCCAGGACCTTTCCTATGGGAGTCCAGTAGCATCACCACCGCACCACTGCCTAGCTCTCAGATCATCTTCCACGAGCACGTTATTCAATAGGTCAAGGCTTCTCGGTTGTTTGTTTGGCACTTGGGCTTTTAAAAAGCGTCATGGTGAGACCAGCAGATGACGTAATGGTTATGTCACTGGACTCCCACATAGTCGACCGCTATTCAAATCCCAGACCCAGCAGCTTACACTCACACCAAGTGTATGTGCATGTGTGCCCAAAATCCTGAGAGAATGGAGAAGAAGGGATTGTGGCTTGGCATTCCCCCACCACCACCGCCGGGAATGATTTCCCACTTTCTGTTTCTCTCTCTGTCACTTCGGAAAGCACACGTGCCCTGTAGCAAAAATTTCTTTTTTAAAAAAAAGCATCACGGTTGGGCTTTTTAAACACCATGGTATGGTGGTTAAGGTGGCGGGATCCCACCTGGCAAACTCAACAATTCAAGTCTTGGACCAGTGGCCTGAAAAACATGCTGGGCATGTGTGTGCATACCCAAAATCCCGAGAGGAGAATGGAGGAGAAAGGACTGCAGCATGGCCATGCCCCCTAAGGGGGTGATTTCTCACTGTTCCTCTCTCTCTCTCTCTTTGTCTCTGTCTCTCCCTGATGAGCACAGACATGGTTCCCTCCCCCAAAAAAGGCAGCATGATAGTCTGTGTAAGGTTATGTTCCCTGTCTTCCACTTAAGAACCAGTAATTGGGTGCCAGCAGTTAGCATAATGGCTATGTCGCTGGACTCCCATGTAGATAACCACGAATCAAGTCCCGGACCCGGTGTCTTAAACTCACGCTGAGCGCGTGTGCATGCGTGCCCAAGATCCTGAGAGGAGAATGGAGGAGAAGGGATTGTGGTGTGGCCATCCTCCCTGGGGGGTGATTTCTCGCTTTCTGTCTCTCCGTCTCTCTCTGTATTTCGGGCAAGCACATGCGCCCTATAACAAAAACCTCTCGAAAGGAAGGAAGGAAGGAAAGGAAAGGAAAGGAAAGGAAAGGAAAGGAAAGGAAAGGAAAGGAAAGGAAAGGAAAGGAAAGGAAAGGAAAGGAAAAGAACCAGTAATTGAACCAGCCAGTGACACGGTGCTTTAGGTGGCTGAATCCCAAATGGCTGACTACACGATTCAAATCCCAGACCAGGTGGCTTAAAAAATATGCGAGACACATGTACATGTGCCCAAGATTCCAAAAAGAGAAATGAAGAAAAAAGGGCTGTGGTATGGCCATCCTTCCAGGGGGTGATCTCTCTCTGTCTCCTGCAAGCACACACATCTTATATCGAAGTTTAAAATAGAATCAGTTATCTTTGGAAAGTTTACATTTTTGTTAACAGAACTGTCAAGTCAAATGCTAGTTTTGTGTTCCAAATAATTATTTATTTTTTTTTAAAGTAAGTCTTTTCAAAAACTCACGCACACAACGCACATGGTCAATGGGGCTTCGAGTCTGAAAGCCTGGCACCAACAAGGACAGAAACACTGACGGTGCCTTCCACGGTCAGTAGAAAGCCCATCATAAAGTCATAATATTCATTTTTTTTTGTCTGTTTGTTTATGTCACAGAAGCCTGAGACAAAAGGAGATGATCCCATCACACACTTCGCTTTACAGGAGAGAAAATATAGAGAGGTCCCACATGCCACAGTAATGATGGCTCCACGGCAACAGGAATTGCAGCTGAGCAGTCCACCGTCACGTGGTCTGGCACCTACCAGGTACTCCATGCAATTTTTAGAAACTGTCAGGGCTAAGACGTTGGCAAAGTTGGGACCCAGAGCAGGCACAGATGAAATAAGAATAATATAATAATGGGGGGAGGGCCAGATGGTGGCATAGTGGTAAGACGTGACACTCTGCAAGGCAATCCTACATGCAGAAGTTCCTGGTTCACGTCCAGAGGCCTCCCTGAGTACTGGGCACATGCTTACCCTGGTCTGGGGCTGACTGAAGGCTGGGAGTGGATTGTGGCATTGAGACCCTGGGGCGGCTTCTGTGTCTGTCTCTCTTGCTCATGGAAGAAATTAATAAACTTAATAACAACTCACCGCAACTATACTGAAAGCAAACAGAACCTAAAATAAGCCATTTCCAACTCACACCTCTTCCACAGCAGACTCTGAACCAGTTTGTCTTCTCCACTGCACTCCACTTGAATCGCCACAATCATTTGTCCAGAGAATAGACACATAGAACATAAAAAACATTCCTTCTGAGATTAACTGTAGCAAACTGACCTCTTGCAAGGTGTTATTATTAAATTTTAACACCTGGGGTAGGAAAAAAGCTCCAGAAGAGGCAATTAACTTTGTCAGATTTGCAACATTAAGCAGAAAAGGTTTCATTTAGACCAGATGGCTTTATTAGAAACAAGACATTTTGCCTCATCTGCACTTGGTAGAAAATCATGTTTCAAATTGCGTCGCACTGTAGAGCCATCCTTAAAACATGGGATGGTTTGCCTGTAGTTGACCAGTGGGGGGCAGAACAGAATGACCATCCTCCAGAAAGTCACAGGCAGCAGAAGAGACGGGTGAATTCCCCCCAACCCTATCACCCCCCACTCAGAAAGAGTGTCTGCAAACACTGGCTGAGACTGGGTTAGGAGCCAGTGAAAGGTCCCATGCCGAACTAGTTATAAAGCCTGAGAGTACCTCATGAAATAAAACAATCAAGTACCCATCCTCTTCGACAACTCAGAGCTCAAAATTCAGCAATTTCTACTTTGCTGGGATCGTGAAGAAGAAAGAGCAGAGGCCCGTGCTGCAGGCTTTACAGTAGCTCAGGGGTCCACATTAGTTTCCCAAACTGGCCTGATCCCCCAGTCTGGGGCTCTTATTAAAATACAGGCCCCTGGCCACACTGCAGACACACAGAATCTCTGGGGCAAGGCCAGAGAATACCTGGACGGGCTCAGGTAAGTCTGGGGACCTGCTGGCTTCTGTACAGCCTGGAAACCCTGACTTCACAAACTACTGTGTAGCCGAGACACAGCCTCATAACAACCTTCTTCCCAGTGAGGAATCCACCTTCCAAGACTTGGTCAGGGCAAGAAGCAGCTGGCCAGGACCAACTAGCCTCTCACTGCTCAGCACACAGAGGGGGCTGGACAGTGTCTCCACCTGCACCCTCCCTGGCCCTCCCACTGCCCTCAAAACCTCGTTTACCTCACCCTCTCTCTCCTAGTTGCAACACACATGAACTGGCTTCCTGCTTTGCCTTTCTTTTCTTTCATCTTTTTCTAGCTAATGCACTTCCTGTCCTCCGCCAGCAACACTCTGATCCCTTCTACCTCAAACAACAACCCTCCCTTGTGCCTGTGACCTCGGTGCAAATTCTGCCAGTAACGTACAGGTACAACACAGCACAAGTATCGGAATCGGAGCTGAATTCTAACCTTCATCTGCATACAGATTTATTAACAATTACCCTGGGGACCAGCATATGGTGTAATGATTATGTCGCTAGACTCCCACATAGTCGACCACAGTTTGAGTCTTGGACTTGGTGGCTTAAAAGCCATGCCAGGCATGTGTGCGTGCGTACCTAAATCCCGAGATGAGAATAGAGCAGGACTGCAGTGTGGCCATCCCCCTCGGGGGTGAGGTGGTTGATTTCTCACTTTCTGTCTCTCAGTCTTTCTCTCCCTCCAGCCAGCGCATGCTCCCTACAGCAAAAAACAAACAAACAAACAAACAAACAAAACCCACAATTACCCTGAGCGAGCCTCTAAACCAGTTTCCCTACAGGAAAAAAAGAACAATACTGCCACCTAGTGGGAGCCCTTTAGGAAGCGCTCAATTTCTAGAGATCACTGTCGCAGACGCAATCTTTGACTCGAGAATATGCAGAATATAAGCAGCGAAATGAACTTATTTCATAAAGGACTGTTGGAGTCAGTTATGCAAGGGGAGAAACACTATAAACATTATACTGTGGCTTAAGCTAAAGAAAAAAAGGGTACAGTGATAAAAATTTCCAGATAAGAAACCCAAAGTTAACATTTGAAAAACTGGCAAAAACTGGGTTAGGAGCCAGTAATGAGTCCCATTCAAAGCGAAATCTGAAAGTATCTCATGAAATAAAATTATGTATATTTCTACATAATTATTCCATGACAGTTCATGTATTCTCACAGCCATAATAAAACTAAGTGGGGTGGGAGGAGGCGGTGGCACGGCAGTAATGCAGCTGTAGCCGCTCATGGGGTTGCATCCTGGGACCTCCCTATGGATGTCAGGCAGGCCCACATGTGCCCACAGCCCCAGCTGGCTAGGATGGGGGTGGGGAACCACAGTGAGAAGTCCCTGTTGGGGATGCCGGTGTTCTGTCTCTTTCTGTCCTTCTCTCAAAAAAGAAATAATAAATAAATAAACTTGGTGGGGGAAAAAAAAAAAAAAAACTAAAGAGAATTTAATTACCCTCAAGAAAATTGAGCTCCCCAAAATATAAAACTAAATAAACCAGATTACAACTTTTAAACAATATACAGCCAAAACGGGACCAGCAGTTAGCATAATGGCTATGTCGCTGGACTCCCGTGTAGTCGACTAAGGCTCAAGTCCTGGACCCGGTGGCTTAAAACACACCGGCCGCATGTGTGTGTGTGCCCAAGATCCCGAGAGGAGAATGGAGGAGAAGGGATTGCGTCGTGGCCAATCCCCCTGGGGGGTGATTTCTTGCTTTCTGTCTCTCTGTCTGTCTTTGTCTGTATGGTGAGCACAGGCTCCCTATAGCAAAAACTTCTCAAAAAAAAAATATATATATACACACACATATAGATGTGTGTGTATACATATATATATATATGCATATATATATATACAGCCAATTTTTAATAGGCATAGCACTGACATTTCAAAGTACCTGTCAATCTAGCCAGTATAAAAAAAAATAACTGAATGAGAATAGTAAAACACAAGATTCTTCTTATACCACAGTGACTTATAAAAACTGGGCGTATAGCAAGACCTAGAAATTGGAAGCTGGCAAGTACCTGGGTAACTATTCTTAAGGGAAAATGTCTGTGGGTATATTTTAGTAGACTAGTCTAAATATTAAGTCGTCACGAAAGTCATGATGCATTTTTCTGTTTTTCTGTGCAAAAATGCATCATGACTTTCCCAACGACCCAATATTTTCTAAATACAGTAAGGCATATCAAATAGGGTAGCCAGGAGTTATTTCAGCTTTTTAGAGGAAATCCTGATGAAGCAAAACCTTTCTCCAAAACCATCACATATGTACCCTTCTCTACACCAAAAATCACAGCCACGGGAAACCAGCTGCCCACAGCCATATAAATTAACGTTTATGCGCTTCCTTATTTTCTGTTACAGACTTCCTAGCTAAACTCTGTCATAGAAGTTCACATCAGATTTTTAAAATAAAGTTTCATTTAATGGCCCCTTGATGGATCCCATCCGAAGGTCATTAAAACATACCCACCCACTTCCACACAACCACAAACCAGTAGACTCATTGAATCTTGAAGCCGGAAGTCATCCTGGTGACAAATAATTCACACCTCTTATTATTTACAGAAGGTAAAGCGTTACGTAATTTAGCCACTGTCACCAAGGGAGCCGTTTTGCTGCTGGGACTAGAACTGGATCTCCTTGCTCCAGTCCAGGGGCGCTGCCTATTCTACGAAACTTCAGGTCTGGCTCTGAAATTCGCAATTCCCCCTTGATAGCCTTCAAGCACATCAATGAGTCATGTTTCCGTTTCCTCTCACTGTTCCAAGTAGTCTTTGGTAGGCGGAGTTCATTCATTCACAATAAAGCTAGGTCACTCGTACGGAGGACCAGTACACTTAGGGGTTATGACTTACCCCACAACTCTCAATCAGTGAAGCCCATGACCAGCTGAATCTAGAAAAGGAAAAATGAAAAAAAAAAAGAAAGAAAAGAAACCTAACCCTTAGCACTTAAAATACTTCCTTTCAACCTACTGTGAAACACAACCTCATTTTTATTAGGAGATGAAAACTGAGTCGTTTCTTTCATCCAGTAGACAGTGTCCCCAGGCACACACTCGTGAACACTCTACTTCATGGGACCTTTTAAATATTTACTTTGTTAGCAGTATTTTTCCTTTCAGGTCAAAGATTATAGTACTTAGCCACACAAAGACGGTAATGGGACAGAGTTATGAATTAGTAAAACTGCTTTGCTAAACCTTCCATTTGTTCATTCAGTCCAATTTCAAAGGGAAGTTTAGGAGACATTCAGCTGTCAGCAATTAATCCTAAGAAATGTTCTGAATCAAAAAATAACTTGGCCTATTTTTCCTAAATTGGTATTAAGGAAAACTGCCCGGCTATAGGTATGTGACCAAAAAGTCCCTTCCTATGCAAACAAGTTTGTTTATAAATAAAGTTAACTCGCACAACACTTTGTAAAGGTTTCTGTCCAGTTAACCACAGGACTTTCCCAGCCTTTGAGATGCTAATATGTGCTGTAAATTCCCAAGGGTGGGGCAGGTTCACTTTATTTGGTTGTATTAATTCTCTGGAAGTGGGGTTGGGAATAAAATAGGACTCCGCAGATTGGGTAGCAACAGAGTGAAGAAAGATGCTTCTATATAAAGCATCAGTATGTTGGGGTTTTAGGGGCAGAGAACAGTTAGGCATTCATTTACAAATATTTTGGGAAAGGTAGGAGTCTCTATTAAATCAACTCGGAGAATGACCCTAAATACAGAAGAACAAAATCCTGGAGAGCTAGACTTCTTGCCAGCAGGACTGCCAACGTCTTTGGGCTTCCACAACTGCTCTTTGGCTCTAAGCAGAAACCGCCCCTCTACTCGCTCCTGCGGCATGAAGCAAGCCATTATGTCTGTGTTTCCCTTGAGCTCTTTGATCGGCATGCACTAGTCTAACTCAGTGATTTTTAACCAAGCTGCACATCAGAATCATCCAGGGAGCTCTTAACGCTACAGATGGACAGGCCCAATGCCGAAGTACAGACTTCACCAGGGTTAGAGCCGCGAACTACTCTTCTGCTTCCTAGGAAGATCGAGACAGTAGCACATGGTGGATAGCGGGTTCCATATACGGAACACGTCGACACTACCAAGGAGTGGGCTGCCTGGCAAGGCTTTCCTGAGTCCCCAGGATAACAGACCAATCGCTCACAGGGGCCTTTCTCTTGTCTGGGCCATTTTCACCAAGACAGAAAAACTTACTCCTTTGAGAGGAGTAGTGCGTGAAATAGGATCCGGTCACCGAGCTCACTCAGGGGCAGAGGGCCGCAGCAATTAGGTTGCCACCTACTGACACAACAGCAGCTAGTCCCTGTTTCCACACAGCCCACCGCACGTGACCCTCATTTTTCAATAAGGCATTTCACTACATGTCTTGGATCTTTGGGTCACTTCAGAAGGTCAAGGCCAGGAACGTTCACTGTCCCCAAGCCAAGATTATTGTGTCATATAAAACATAAGGTATGGATTTCTGGGGTTCTTGTCAGTAAATCCCTGTGAGAGATAGAATGATTTTTTTGAAAACTAGGGGTTTTTTTTTCCAAAAAATATATTTTAAGACATTTATCTATCTACCTATCTGTCATGATTTTCAGGTCACCAGGCTGGAGACTTGAACTGTGGTCTGCCATATGGGAATCCAGCACCTTAACCACCACGCCACCTGCTGGCCCTCCAAAATAATATTTACTTGGGCTATTTTATGCACGTAGAGCAGTGAATGTCAGAAAACAGAACTGGCGCAAGAAGGAGGGATGAAGTTCAAACATACGTTCATCCTTTAAAAAAAAGAATCAACTTCATAGCATCCTGGACTTTGGGGCTGGAAGCCACATGCCACCTGCAGTGTGAGTCCCAGCCAGGTTGCCTGGAAACACCCTGGGCACATGCTCTGAATCCTGGTGGGCCGGAGGGCCAGAGGAAGGGGATTGTGGCATGACCGTGCCCTCTCTCATTCATGTGCACATGCGTACTCACCCCTTCTATCATGAGAATTTTAAAAACTGTATTAAAAAAGAACCAACTTCAATAAAATAGGAGACCCTGGAATAGATTATAAAAAGAACCTTTTCCTCTTTCCTTTCTGAATCTTTTAATCAGCAGAAAAGACAGATATGCACATTGGACAGGTAAAACTGGCCCAGCCTGAAGGCGGAGACTGTTAGAAAACAGAACCATGAGTCCTGGTGGAGGTAACAGGTCAGCGAGTGGGAAGTGGGGTGCCAGGGCTCCTGGCTGCAACACCATCTTTGTACACGTGTGTGCTACAGGATCTGTGTAATTGAGAGAAGTAACTCCAACGTGGCCCTTGGTACTATCACATGGCAAAGGTAAAGCCTCTTTTTGAAAGTTGAAAATAAAGGGGCCAGCAGATGGCGTAGTGGCTGAGGCGCTGGACTCCCAAGTAGTTGACCATGGCTCGAGTCCCAGATCCGGCAGTTTGAAACCCATGCTGGGCACGTGTCCATGCATACCCAGAGAATGAAAGAGAAGGAATTGCAGTGTGGCCATCCTCCCTGGGGGGAGGGGGTGATTTCTCGCTTTCTGTCTATCTCTCTGCTGAGTGCACATACCCTATAGCAAAAATCTCTCTCTCTCAAAAAAAGATGAAAACAAAATTATCCAAGACAGGGGCCGGTTATGGTGGTTAAGGTAGCTGGACTCCCACATGGCTGACTGTGACTCAAGTCCCGGACCTGGCAGTTTGCTTTCTCACTTTCCTTCTCTTGGTCTCTGGTCAACTTGATAAAATAATAACAATGAATAAAATTAAATAAAATAATTCTTTAAAAAAATCCAAGACAGGGACCAGCAGTTAGCGTAATGGCTATGTCGCTGGACTCCCACGTAGTCGACCACGGTTCGCATCCCGGACCCGGTGGCTTAAACACACGCCGGGCGCGTGTGCGTGCGTGCCCAAGATCCCGAGAGGAGAATGGAGGAGAAGGGGTTGCGGTGTGGCCATCCCCCCTGGGGGGTGATTTCTCGCTTTCTGTCTCTATGTCTCTCTCTGTCTGGCGAGTGCATGCGCCCTATAGTGAAAACCTTTCAAAAAAAAAAAAATCCAAGACAAAAAATATGTTCTCCTCTGTTAAGTAACTAGAAAGGCAATTCTTCTATAATGATCTGAATGTCTTCAAATTTTCAAGTGTCAATTCAATGAAGTCAAAAGAAGAGAGCTTAGAAGTCAGGATCTACCTCTGCTAGCCCAGTGTAGCATGCCTGAACTCTTTGGGCATTCTGACTATAAAATGATGAGGTTAGGAACAGCAGATGGCATGATGGTTAAGGCGGCTGGATCCCACATAACCAACTGTGCAGTTCAAGCCCAGACCTGGCAGCTTAAAGAACATGCCAGGTGCATGTACGTATGTGCTCAAAACCCCAAAAGGAGAGAGAAATGGAGGAGGAGGGATTGCAGTATAACCACCATGGGGGGGGGGTGCTTTTTCACTTTATTTGCAGCAGCAAATTAATCTATCTTGCACAAGGGTCCCCTAACAAAATTTTAAAAACAAAAACAAAAAGGAAGTTAAATTATCACCCCTAAGGCTCTCCCACCACTACTTCTAGGTTCCCTGATCTCAAAGCATTGATATTACTTGGCAATTTTGAATAAACAATGCAACATCTCAACTATTGTTACAATACAATGGGAGGCCTCCTGGGTCCCAAGAAAATAATTTTTTAAATGAAAAGCTTGTTCATGAACTATAAGAAAAGCACTTGAATCTAGAAATAGACTAAAAAGATTATGTGGACAAGTCAAAATACGATTTTGCTGGACTAACTGCATTGCTAAAATATCATGGCATTTCAAACCAAGGGCAGAAACTGAACAGTATTTCCTGTGTTAAAATGTTCCAGATTACAAAGGGGTGATACATTTGGCAAGTTACCCAAGATTCTTTTTTTTTTTTTTTTTTTTTTGCTATAGGGCACGTGCGCTCACCAGACAGACAGAGAGACAGAAAGCAAGAAATCACCCCCCAGGGGGATGACCATGCCCCAATCCTTTCTCCTACATTCTCCTCTCAGGATCTTGGGCACGCACGCACACGCGCCTGGTGTGAGTTGAAGCCACCGGGTCCGGGATACGAACCACGGTCGACTATGTGAGAGTCCAGCGACATAGCCATTATGCTAACTGCTGGTCCCCCCAAGGTTCTGGAAAAAATCAGCAGCCCCACAAAAGGACATCTCCAGGAGTTTGCTGCAATTCAACTAGCAGAGCTGCCCCTTAGAAGTTAGCAAAGATTCCTTAAGTTTTTAAATTCACATCCGTTTCTTACCCACATTTAATTGGGGAGAGTGTGTGTGCATGGAGGGGAGGGGGAAGGTGGGTGTCTCTCAAAGTTTCAATAGATAACCCTTTAAATTAGTCTCTGGGGGCAGAGGCAGCAGCAAATTATCCTAACTTGCATGAGTTAAACTTGACAGAAAACTCTCTAAGCAAGTTTAAGCGCCCAAGATTCTCACCTCGCAATCAAAAAGTTGACTGCCGGAACCAGCAGTTGGCTTAATGACTATGTCACTGGACTCCCACATAGTTAACTGCAGTTCGAGTCCCAGACCCGGTGGCTTAAACTCATGCCAGGTGTGTGTGTGTGCGTGCCCAGGATCCTGAGAAGAGAATAGAGAAGAGATTGCAGCATGGCCATCCCCACTGGGGGGTGGTTTCTCGCTTTCTGTCTCTCTGTCTCTGTCTCTTGGCAAGTGCACGTGCCCTGTAGCAAAAACCTCTCAAAAAAAAAAAAAAAAAAAAAAAAAGAAATACAGATTTACAATCAAAGGCCAAGGGATAATGAACCTCATTTTGAACAATGGAAAAATTCTACCATAAACTTAAGAGTTCCTATTTCTAGGGCTTGCAGGTAGTGTGGTGGTTAAAGGCATTGGATTCCCACATGACCAAGCACGGTTCAAGTACCAGACCTGGTGCCTTGCTTTCTCTCTGTCTCTCTGTCTCTCCCTGGTCAAATTAAAAATAATAGTAATAATAAATTTAAATGATTCTTTTTTAATAAAAAAAAAAGATGTCTTATTTTTTCAGCTCCAGATATAGAAACTAAACCATTTATTTTCTTGAGCTAGTGAATTGTGGATCAAGTGCCTAAAATCTTCCAATGAAGAGCTTAGTCTCTTAACATTCCTGCATTAAATGGGAACAAAAGAACAAATAGAACATATATGAACGTGTATTTATTGAGAGCCACTATGTACCAGGTAGAGTGGGACCTGCCAAAGACACAGGGATAAAGAAAGACATGGTCAGGGCCTTGCCAAACTGGCCCAGTGGGGTCCACAGGGACACAGGAAGACAAGGAAATGTGAGACAGCAGGTACTGCTATGATAAATGATATACGACTTTGAAATTTGTGAACTGTATGGTTTTATTTTACATATACCCTTACATACATATGAGTTCATAGACAAAGTATGTGGAAAATGCATATTATAAAAAAACTATGCATACATTTAACATTTTTTTACACCAAATATAATTCCATTTTTCACAAGCTTTTTGAAGTCCCTTTATATAATAAAAAAGTGACATGTATTAATGTTAAATTTTCTTTTTGACTTACCCAATGGAGAACTAATTAATGGAATGCATTAATGAATTAATGGGGCTCATTACTTTTTTCCTCTTTATCTCTATTGATATTCATCTCTTTTGGGGGGGTGGTCTCTTTCACGCCATGCTTTCTATTTCATTTTCCTGTATTATCTCTGACATCCTCATCTCCTACTCCAGATTCAAAGACTCACGCCTTGCTTGCTTTCTGACACTCATATATCTAGGTTAGTGAAATGTTCTCCATCTGGTATTGAACAAGTATTAGTGACCTTTATAGAAAGTGCTTGCTTAGCATTCCATTATCTGATTTTCCCCCCAATTGCCACCCAGTGAGTCCCTATTTATAATCCTATTTCATTATACAATTATTTTTTATTTTAAAAAAATTTTTGTAGAGGGTTTTTTGTCTTAGGGAACATGCACTCACCAGAGAGAGAGACAGACAGAGACAAATAACAATGAAAGGAAAAGAGAGAAATCATCCCCCGGGGAGATAGTCATGCCATCCTTTCTCATCCATTCTCCTCCCGGGATATGGGCATGCACACACACGCACCCAGTGTGAATTTCAAGTAACCAGGTCCAGGACTCAAACTGTGATGGACCATGTGGAAGACCAATAACAACTACTACATTGTATGCTGGCTCCACCATTTACAAATTTATTTGTTAAGCTACTATCATTCACTTAAACAGAATGCTTGGCAAGTTCCATTTTAAGAATTCCAGACAGGCCAAATGTAATTTCTGTATTTTTCTGTATTTAGAGTACTTTGAACTCCTCTCATTATACAGAAATTTTTCTGTAAAGGATGGAGATGCTGTGAGTTCAGATGACCAGGGTGCCTTCATTGGCTTGGGCCTATATGAGATGCATGAATTTCAGGTGCACTGAAAGATTTGGTCACTTGTTTGACTTGGTCTCTGTAAAGTCTCACAGGTTTGTGGAAGGGGTGGATCACATAATGTGTACAGACCATGGAGCCGAAGCTGCTGTGCATGCCCCAGTGAATAGTGGCCATTGTCCGCAGTGTATCTTTGGAGGAATGTGGAATTCCCCAATTCTGTGGCAATACTCCTTTTATTCTAACTTCCTGTCAGGTGATCACGCTCTTCAATTCTTTTATTATTATTATTTTATTTTTCTCTTATTTTAAGGCTTTTGCCATAGGGGGCATATGTTCACCAGAGTGACAGAGAGAGGAAAAGTAAGAAATTACTCCCCAGAGGGGATGTCCACATAGCTATCCCTTCTCCTACATTCTCCTCTCAGAATTTTGAGCAGGTATGCGCATATGCCTGGAGTGATTTTCAAGCCACCAGGTCCAAGATTCGAACCACAATCAGCCATGTGAGAGTACAGCACTTTAACCTCCACACCACGCTGCCAGTCGGACCCTTCTTTTCTTGAATGGATGCTGTTGCCTCTGTTTTTTCAATGCAATTCTTGCCTCAGCCCATAGCATCACGGTGTCACAATTTCTGTCCCCATTGTCAACAAACATTTGACAAATGGTTGTTGAGTTAGTTTAAACTAACTGCTACATCACATAGTTATATAGAAAAATATAGAAAAAATATTATTTAAAAATAGTTCAAAGTATTAAACACAAGCATTGCACTCAGGCTGTCTGAAGTTTGTAAAATGGAACTTGCCAAGGATTCTTGCTTGCCTGCCTTAGTTGTCTTTGCTGATTCTCCTCTTCTGATTGTCTTTCAAAGAGTAATGTTCACCAATGGCCCTTTCTGGGCTTCTCCTTTCTCCCTGGTGAGAGAAGTCAACATGGCTTCCATCACCATAACAAGTTACAAAGACACTTCCAGCACCTGCACTCTGGTCAGTTCTCCCAACCTCCCTGGCACTCTTGAAATGCAGATTCACATTTCCAAATCAAAACTCAAAAGTCTTTCCTCAAACACAGACAGTCCTCTGTCAGGTTAACACCAAACCCATCCACCCTGCTGCCTAAGAAAGCTCAAAGTCAGCATGGGCTCCTCATCCTCACACCTTCTTTGAACTCTTTAATCCATGTCCTTAATTAAACAACCTAATGAAATGAAAGGGTTTGTGGAGTAATGGGGACCATATCTATTGGCCCCTTTCCCTGGATCACCTCACGATTCTATCCCAATGGCTTCTAGTGGTTCTTCCTGCTTCCTTAATTCAGTCCATCTAACCAGGGACGGCTTCACAACACCTACCTTAGCGTAACATACCACAATGTCTGCCCAACTTGGTCCTCCATGGCTAAAACGTAACAGCGACCAGCTTAAACACATTTAAGCCAGGGGAATGTATTAGAAGCCTACAATGTAGCTCATAAACCCATGATTATGAATACAACGAGCTCCAGGAAAAACTAGAAATGACAAGTCAAGAATTTGTCAAGTATTTCTCCCCATGTCTTATTTGCATTTTATTCATTTTCTCTACAAATCACCTTCCTGTGTATCCCAGTCCACATAGCGGGACAGTGGGTTGGAACAACTCTTATGGGTTGAATTCTGTCTCACTTCCCCAAAAATGAACTGTTGGAGTCCCAAACCCCAGTACTGTAGAATGATTCTCCAAAAACTCACCTCATTTGGAGATGGTCTTCACAGAGGTTAGCAAGTTACAATTAAGTCATTAAGGTGGACTCTAAGCCAGTATTACTGGTGTCCCTAATAAAAGGAGCAAATTTGTGGCCACGGTGGCACAGCACTAGTGCATGCTTTGAAATGCTTGGAAGTTATATGGAAGCCTGGGGTTCAATTCCCAGGATGACCTCGCATAGGAGACAAGCGTGTATACTCATGATACCAGCTGGCTGGGAAGGCTGTGGGGAGAATAATAGAATGACACCCTGTTGAGGGTGCTTGTCTCTCTCTCAATCTCATTCTCTCTTTCATGAAGTGTGTGAGTATTTTTGAATTTTTCCACAAACATTTACTTCACATATCAAAAATCTTTGCTCGGGGCCAGCAGGTGGCATGGTGGTTAAGGCAGCTGGAATCCCACATGGCTGACCATGGTTCGAGTCCTGGACCTGGTAACTTGCTTTCTCTCACTTTCCTTCTCTCTCTTTGTCTCTCTCTGGTCAAATTCAAAATAAAATAATAAAATTAAAAAAAAAAATCTTTGCTCATACTCCATGAAATATATATTTTAAATTAAAATGTGAAAACACAGGACATTTGGACAGAGAAACAGAAACACATTAAGGGAAGACAATGTGGAGAGACACAGAGAGAAGACAATCACTTATTGATAGAAGCCAAAAAGAGAGATCCAGGACAGATCCTTCCCTCACAGCCCACAGAAGAAATAAACCAAGCCAACACCTTGATTTCAGCCCTACCACCCACATCCACTACCCAGAGAGACAGGATCTCTCATTCTCTCTCTACCATTCATTCTCTCATTCTTTCTCTCTTCTTCCTGCTCTCAATACCAGTTGCTAGGAAGAGTTCTAGGAAGTGCTGGTCCAATCCACTGACACTAGGAGTCAAGTTTCCTTTGGGGTCCCAGGGTAAGGGTAGGATATGCAGGACAGTGGATCCTCAAAACTTATAAAACCCAAAATGTAACCCAATGAACATTATTTGGGGATAATATAGTAACAAATCACTGTTTATAAACTACAGCAAATACTATTTCTATTCTACTGGTGATTGCTGGGACACACTAGTCAAACCCAACACTTCTGAAAGTTAAGAGTCACATCCAGCTACCAGCAACTGATTCCACCATGGTGGCCAGAACACTAGGTAGTTGCCAGGCTTTGACATGTTCCAACCTATTTTACTGAATACTTTGGTATTCCTAAAAAAAAAAAAAAACAATGAACAATCCTTTTGTAATAGTATTTAACAATCTTCAGATTATCTATGGAAAAAATGAAGTCAAGAAAATGGTTTGTTCATCTGTTCAAAAAAATGAAAATATCTTTCTGATTTCTATTATATACTGTGGGGTGGGAGGAGCAACGCTCTATTAAAGTTCCACCTTCCCTCATGAATTAATGCCCCACATCTTCAAAACACTCCCCAACACACTCTTCCCCACTAACACCAAAACCATCATTTTTCTCCACTCCCCACCCCCACAGTTTGAGTCCCAGATCCAGTGGCTTAAAACTCAGACCAGTTGCATGTGCTTGCGTGCCCAAGATCCCAAGAGGAGAATGGAGGAGAAGTGATTATGGCATGGCCATCCTCCCTGGAAAAGTGATTTCTCGCTTTCTGTCTCGGTCTCTCTGATGAGCACACATGCCCTATAGCAAAAATCTCTCTAAACAATTAAAAATTGTATAGACATTGCTATGGTTTGGAAAATGGTTTGTCCACCAAAGGTTCATGTTTTGAAATTTGGTCCCCATTGTAATGTTGCTGGGAGATGATGAGACCTTGATGGTGAACAGTGGGCAGTGTTTGGACACCAGAGGCATCACCCTCATGAATGGATTAATGCTGTCTGGTGAGATGAACTGAGTTCTAACTCTTGGGAGAAGGAGTTAGTTCACTTGAGAGTGGATTTTTTTTTCCTCTAGGTGTCCTGACTTTATTGTTCTGCAGAAATGCCTGACATAGAATGTTAACTACAAATATTCGGCTGTACAAAGATAGGGGAGTGCTTAAGTACAAATGGGAGACGTGATCCTTGCTTTAAATAAATACTTAAGCACACCTCGGGTCCTACAAGCATCTGGACTCTAGGTCTGAGTGTGTGTCGGGGAGAAGGTGGCTGGGACAAGATCCCCAAGGATGCCATGATTCCCCTCCCCTGTCATCAGCACATGGAAATCGGGGTGCCAATGGTCAACATGATCATAATGAGCCCCTTAGCTCTCCCACCTCCATCCCTCTACAGACACCATCTGGCCAGAGCAGGGCGACTGAAATTTCCAGAAGGTCCATGATCCGTTAGAGGTGAGGGTTCTACATGGTTCCACTTCTGGGGAGGATATGGTTGTGCGTACAGCACTTTCTTGAGCTGGCTGTACAGGACCAGCACAAAGGCACCCTCCATCCCCTGAGGACATTGGACCACTGCCCTTGAAGACCTTGCACCCCCACCCCACTCCACCCTCCGTCCTTCAGCACCTTCCTCCAGCAGTCCGAGGTCCCCATGTACATGATGTCGGCTCCTCTGTGCCCAAACTATATCATCACATGCCCCTGCACAGTGTGAAGGAGTAGGACACCATGCCAGCCACCACCCTCACTGCTGGTTCCCACCCCTGTGTTTTCAATCATTAGATAGCAAAAAGTGCAGGAGTCAGGCACCAGCAGTTAGCGTAATGGCTATGTCACTGGACTCCCACGTAGTCGACCACGGTTCAAGTCCTGGACCCGGCGGCTTAAACTCACGCCGGGCGCATGTGCGTGCGTGCCCAAGATCCCAAAGGAGAATGGAGGAGAAGGGATTGCAGCGTGGCCATCCCCCCTTGGGGGTGATTTCTCGCTTTCTATCTCTCTCTGTCTGCCTGGCGAGCGCACGCACCCTCTAGCGAAAACCTCTAAAAAAAAAAAAAAAAAAAAAAAAAAAAAAAAGTGCAGGAGTCAAAGGCCAGAGCTTGGGGCCTAGTTTTCCATCAGATTCCCTGTTCTAGCATCAGCAAATCACTACTCTCTGCGTGTCCAACTGTAAAATTAGGATCCAATTTGCCTGATAATTCTCAATGCAGGAACACAGTATAATCTAATAAAAATTTTTGAGCTACCTAATTATTTTGAATCCCGTTACATATTTTTCAAAACAACATCTACATGATATTATGTACAATGTGAAAAAGGCTTGGAACTCCTTTTTTCTTTTTTCTTGTATACTATTTGCAAAAATAATGGTACCAAGGAAATGAAAATTGGCCTATCTAACCAAGTGTGTAACCTAGATACCCGAGAAACCTCCAGTTTCTTGCTGAGTGCTGGAGATACCTTGAGATGATCAAATGACAGATGTGTCATTGGGTCCGATCTGATCTCAAGGCAAAGTCTCAGGTGGAGTCAGGCTGGTACCTGTAGAAGGGACCAGAAAGTAACTTTGCAATGTCACCAGCATGTCTCTCCTGTTGATTAATGCAGAGAGAATTCAGAATACTCAGCAGAATGAGGACATTTAAAATGACGCAATACCGGAGTGTTCTGAGGTTCTTCGGCTATCTGCCTTCCTTCAGTACAAGTGAGCAATGCTTAGTGCTAAACTGAAGTGTTTATCAGCACTGTAAAGGGTCATTAAACCCTAGGCTGCTCAGTGACGAATACTGAAGAACTATCTTTCCAAGTGTTTTTAAACTTTTACTTTGCCTTTTACTTTTTAATCAAAAGAGAACATTGTTAAGCAAAATCAATTGCAATCCTTACTTCCTTGAGTTTAAACCATTTGTTTCTTTATTAAGTTACTATAAACTTAAATAGAAAAAGTTTGAGTACTTTTTAAAAAAAATAGATTTATTTCATTTTATTTTTTTATTATTTTTTTTTTTTGAGAGGTTTTTGCTATAGGACGCATGCGCTCGCCGGACAGACAGAGAGAGACAGAGAGACAGAAAGCTAGAAATCACCCCCCAGGGGGGATGGCCACGCCACAATCCCTTCTCCTCCATTCTCCTCTCGGGATCTTGGGCATGCATGCACACGAGCCCGGCGTGAGTTCTAAGTCACCGGGTCCGGGACGCGAACCGCGGTCGACTACGTGGGAGTCCAGCGACATAGCCATTATGCTAACTGCTGGTTCCCATTATTATTCTTTTTTAATTTGATAAGACAGAGAGAGAAACAGAAAATGAGAAACCAAGCCACCAGGTCTGGGACTTGAAGAGCAGTTGGCCATGTTGGAGTCCAGTATCTCAACTACCATGCCACCTGCTGGCCCCAGTTTGGGGTGCTTTTTAAAAATCCAGAATCTTATTTAAAATTTTCCTAAATGGTCACTTCCGGGCCAGTAGATGTTGTGGTGGTTACGGCACTAGACTCCCACGTGGCCCACTGTGGTTCAAGACCAGACCTGGCAACTTGAAAATCACGCCAAGCATGCCCTGCATGTGTGTGTTCAAAATCCCAAGATGAAAAGAAAGGAGAAGGGATCACAGCGTGCCCATCCTGATTTCTGGCTTTCTCTCTGTTTCTCTCCAGTGAGCACATGCACCCTATGGCAAAAACCTGAATTTATAAAGAAAAAAGAAAGAAAGAAAGAAAGAAAGAAAGAGAGAGAGAGAGAGAGAGAGAGAGAGAGAGAGAGAGAGAGAAAAGAAAAGAAAGAAAAAAGCCACTTCATTCTGTACCAACATATATCTGCATGTATCACTGTGTCAGAAAACAGTATCTATGTGAAAAGGGATACCTCAATTCCTAAATCAGTAGTTAATCATCCTGAAAGTATTTTCTCTGAATGATTATAAAATCACCAAATGTAATCAAAGACAAAGGATGCTATGCTAACGTATGTGCCTTCATGTTTTAAAGGACTAAGTATACAAGAAAGAATCTGGATTAACTGGACAGGAATGAATGTAAAGTCAGATTCCACTATAAATTCAAATCACGTATCCCCAAACTGTTTTCTGAAGTGAAATTCATCAAGGTTGTTGGGCATCTTCTGGTTATAAACTATCTGGTCTGACTTTATATAAGTTAACTCTTTCATACTAGCATAGCAATCACACATACTGTTATTTATTGAATCTGTTCAGTTATGTTCTCTTGTTTTACTATACTCAATGCCAAGCTAAACCAACTGCCAGGTCATTCAGGAAGTGCAAATATTCTTGGCAATCTGCTGGAAAGCCGTTTAACCTTTGGTCACTCATTCAGCCTCCCATCTCTGCATACTTGTGCCATTATTCAACAGCCCCTGTCATGCAGAAGACTCACATGAGAGGAATACTGCTTTTAAAAAATACTCTTATATGGCTCTATTACAAAATGATGACTAATACTGACCATAGGAGTTTTTCTTAAATCAGGCAACACTACAGTATGAAATCAGGAATTCATTTATTTTAGTAACAAAAAACAGAAACAAAGATTAAATAAAAAGGAAATGCTTTCACTTTGTCATTTAAAGATCTATCAGATGACAAGTCCCTAAAACCCAATAAGTTAATCATTATCTCAGGACCACATGAGAGAGCACCATACAAGAAAATGGTACCTAAGATTTAAGCTGTAATTTTGTAAATGTAAAGATGAAGCATCAGCTATGTTTTTAAACTTATTTTGAAATCATTATTGGTTTGCAAGAAAGCATAAGGAAATGTACAGAGAAGTCTCACGCGCCCACCCTTCACTCAGACTCTCCCGATGTTAACGTTTCTATGTGACACAATATCAAAAGCAGAAAATCAACAATGGTACGATTCATGTGTTTTACTCAGATTTTACTGGTTATATGTGAACCCATGTGTGTGTGTCCCTCTCTATTTACTGGTTATATGTGAACCCATGTGTGTGTGTCCCTCTCTATCTAATCTTTTTAAAGTTTATTCATCTTATTCATGAGAGAGAATACGTGCGTGCACACCCGTGAGAAAGAGAGTGAGAGAAGAAAGGGGGAAGACAGGGAGAGACAAGCAACCTCCATAGAGTCTCCCCTCACAGCCCTCCAGCTCATCAGAATGTTGGGCAGTACCTGCACCCAGTGTGTTTTCAGTTCCACTGAGGATCCAAACCCAAGGTTGGCTATGTGGTATCCAGCGCTGCAGTTCTGCAGGCTACAACGGGACTGCTCAGGCCGGGCCTACTCCGTGTGATTTTACCATGTGCTACTTTGTAGAAGCATCACCACCACAGCCATTATAACCTCACCACGAGAGTCCAGCAGCTACCCCATTTATAACTACACCTACACCATCCCTAACCCCTGACAACCACTAATCTGTTCCCCATCTTTATATAATTACATTATATCAAAAATGTTATATATGCAATACATTTTCTTTTGAGATTAGTTTTTTTTTTCCTAAGCATAATTTCTTTGGGGTTCATCCAAGGTGTTCTGTGTATTATTAGTTCATTCCTTTGTATTACTGAGTATTATTCTATGGTATGGATGAATTTCAGTTTGTTCAACCACTGGAAGCCCTTGGGTACTTTCCAGTTTGGGGCTATTACAAACAATCCTACTAGGAACACTGTGTGTAAGTTTTCATTTCTCTGGGGTATCTAAGAGTACAAAGTCTGGGTCACATGACAAGTCCTCTTTTAGTTTTAAATGTAAGTGCCATATCTCTGAGTGGCTGTATCAACAATGCAGGAATAATCCAGTTTCTCCAAATCCTCACTAGCATTTGGTGTTGTTATTATTTTTTATTTTAGCCACCCTGAGAAATAGTGTATTTCATTATGGCTATAATTCCCATTTCTCTAATGGCTAATAATGTTAAACATCTTCATATTTTATGGTCTTTCCCTTTCCATATAAATTTTAGTATTGGCTTTTCTATTTCTACCAAAAAAAAAATAGCTGAGATCTTATAAAGACTTAATTACATTTATAAATCAATTTGGAGAAAAACTTACATCAGTACTATGGTGAGTCTTCCAGTCTATGAACATGGTATGTGTCTCCAGGGATTTAATTTTCCTTTACTTTCTTTCATCAGTATTTTCTTCATCAGTATTTTCATTAGTAAGTTTTAGTATACAAATCCTGAATATGTTTTATTAGATTTATATCACACTATTTCATTTTCTTTGAAGCACATATGGGTACTGCATTTTTAATTTGTATAGAAATGCAAAGGTTGACAGATTCATTTTTATTCTTTTGTTTGTATAGAAATGTAAAGGTTGACAGAATTATTTTTATTCTTTTGTCCCATCTAATTTTATATTTTTTCCAACAATTTGGGGCATTTACAATTTCCCATGGATAATGCACTTGAAATTGAACATGACTGCTCTTTTACCTTATTGCCATCAATTTGCATAAGTGTTTAGAATTATATTCTCATCATCAGCTACACTGAGATCTATGTATTCAAGAGATCTGCACTAAAATAGAATTCTTTTCTAGGCAGTTCATAAATCTAAAATGGACATCATCATGGTTAAGCATGTGACTCATTCACCCTCCAAACTGAGAGAAATTACAACATGCACAAAAATTAATTAAGCTCTTGTTTGCTGACCTCAGTTTTTCTTCAATGGAGAGAAGAAAGGTGCAGTCCATTTCCAAAATTAAATACCTCAGCAACTGGCTAAAATTTATTAGTTTTGAAGCTTTTAAAGAGTTTGATGAGAGGGAAATAATATTTTATACACATGTAAAGGAAACCATTTGAGTATTCAGAGCATTTTTAACACAAAACAACACTGCTTTAGTCACGAGGATTCCTTGACTGGTGTGAAGACTTCCCTGCAGTCCTAGGTGAGCGCTATGACCGTACTGTAGAGTAGAAAGAGTGCTTAAGGGCTGCATGGCAGCACAGGGGTATGGCGGCTGGACCCACGTGGGAGGGTCTGGCCTCATAGCCAGCTGTCTTGCTGAATACACCAGGTGGAAGCATGCCCATGGTCTAGGTCAGCTGGGACTGGAGACAGATCCCAGATGTATACTGACAACCAGATCTATTTTAGTCTTCTATGATGTCTCACTCATTTATCATGGAAACATGTCCAACACAGTCTACTAAGAAACATATTCACAGTGGCAGGGCAATGAAGTTCAATAAAAATACCAGGTTGCTTTTAATTTTTTTTTTTTTTGAGAGGTTTTTGTTTTAGGGCATGTGCACTCACTGGAAAGACAGACAGACAGACAGACACAGTGAGAGGAAAAGTGAGAAATCACCTCCCAAGGGGGATGGCCATGCCACAATCCCTTCTCTATTCTCCTCCTGGGATTTGGGCACACATGCACACATGCCCAGCATGAGTTTGAAGCTGCTGTGTCTAGGATTCGAACCACAGTCAACTATGTGGGAACCCAGTAATATAACTATTATACCATCTGCAAGTCTCCAATTTTATTTATTTATTTATTTATTTATTTTTTGGAGAGGTTTTTGCTATAGGGCGCGCGTGCTCACCAGCAGACAGACAGAGAGAGACAGAGAGATAGAAAGCGAGAAATCATCCCCCAGGGGGGATGGCCACACCGCAATCCCTTCTCCTCCATTCTCCTCTCAGGATCTTTTTTTTTTTTTTTTTTTTTTTTTGGAGAGGTTTTCGCTATAGGGCGCGTGCGCTCGCCAGACAGACAGAGAGAGACAGAAAGTGAGAAATCACCCCCCAGGGGGGATGGTCATGCCACAGTCTCTTCTCCTCCATTCTCCTCTCAGAATCTTGAGCACGTACGCACACGCGCCCAGCATGAGTTTTAAGCCACTGGGTCCAGGACTCAAACCGCGGTCAACTACATGGGAGTCCAGCAACATAGCCATTATGCTAACTGCTGGCCCCTCCAATTTTAATTTTTTTAAGAGAAAAATTACACACCTTTACCAACCACATATAAAAGAGAAAATATAAGAAATATTGTGAATTAAGCTTTACCTAGAACCCATTTAAAAGAGCACACATGCCAAAGAGCATTTGGCATGGCAGCTAAGGCACTGGATTCCCACATGGAGGACTGTGGTTCAAGTCCCAGATCTAGTGGCTTGAAAATCATGCTCATGCATGCATGCCTAAAGTCCCAAGCAGAGGATGGAGGACTGTGGAATGGCCATCTCATCTGGTGACTGCTCACTTTCCCTCTTTCTCTAGTGAGTGCACATGCCCTATGGCAAAAAAAAAAAAAAAAAAAAAAAAAAAAAAACAAAAAAAAACTGAGAAAAAAAAAGTACACAAACTTAATAGCAAAGATGTGTCAGGCATGCTGGCCACTTGGAATGGAAGGGGTAGTAAAAACATGTTCAGTGCCAATACTGTCTTCAGTATTACACTCCACACACAAGTCCAGAAACATTTTAGAAGTTTCTTTTTTAGTATTAAGGTTTGCTACATGAGTTGACAACCCCAAGGACCACAGCTAATACTGACCTAAATATTTTGTTTAGGAAGTTAAACTTTTTCTAAGTATCTAATGTCTTTGCCATCAGTCAACAAAAGACAAATAGAGAGGAGTTTGATAGGAACGTTGCATAGTGAAAGTTTCCTAAAGACAATTAATCAGGAATCCAATGCATTCAGGATGTTCAAGTCTCTCCTGTACACTGAAATTTCTTTTCGAGATCTGTGCAAGAAAAATAATCACCCATTTGAGGCAGAACTTAAACTTCAAAAATCTGATGGACATGGACACTTTCGACAAAAAGCCCGTATGCACACAAATGCTACCTCTGATTTCTATGGCTGGGGATGAAGAACCCCAGCTCTACAGCCAAGAAACAAAGGGGGGAAGTCTCATTCTGGTTAACCCCTTGTGGTAAGGCACAGTTCCATCATTCTGCAGCTAAGATTACCAAATAAAGAAATCAACAACCAGTTGGTCAGTGAAGGAACTACGGCTATATAGTATGCACTACGATGTAGTCATGACAAACTGTTTCAATCCAAGGAAAACACTTGATTTCCTTAACCTTAGCTTTACTGACATACACTCCTTTTCCTTTTGTTTTTGAAACACTTAAGACTCATAAGAAGGTGCAGAAATAGTGCAGGGATTGTTCAGTGCCAATACTGTACCCCTCCCCCAACTTTCCCCCATAGTGACATCTCCCAGAACTGTAGTACGTGCTCAGAAGCAGGAAAATAATTGGCACAATTAATTAGACATCAGACCTAACTTGGATTTCACCGTTTTTTGCATGTGTCCACGTAATTACCCTTTTATGTAAACAGACGTAAACACATTCTCACCTCAGAAAAGGGTTTACCAAAATTAAAATACTTCTGCAGTCACAAATGAAAAGATTTTCATTAGCCCTAAGATTGTGGCAAGTAACTACTGTGCAGGAAAAAAAAAAAAAAAAAAAAGACAAAGGTGTTAGGTCTCTCACAGCTGTCCCAGGTCCAGCTCTGCTCCAGTGTGCTCTTCCCACCATGACTTTATTGTTCGATTTGAAGGGTATTTCTAAGACATGGGCACAAATGCATCCAAGTAAGGCATCAAAGAACCGAAATAACTTTGCTTGCAGAAAGTGGGCCCAACACTGTATTTACCAACTAAGATAAGTTTCTGTGCTGCTAGGAGGTGCTCATGTCACAGCCCAACAGCCTCTACTGATGAAAGCTACCCACACTGCAGGGAGGAAAAGGATTGCGTTTCTCTTTCTGTTGTTGTTCCTTTATTTATTTCATGAGAGGGAGAAACAATGAGGAAGAGAGAGAGAAATAAGCATCCTCAATAGGGTCACCTCCCCTCCTCAGCCAGAACTACAAGCACAAGTCTGGCAAGTATAGGTCGACTGGGACTGAACCCACAACCTTCTATATAGACCTGAGCAGTGTGCTACCACTGCGCCACTGAGCCGGATTGCCAGGTCTGTTGAACGGTCATCAAGCAGGGAAAAAGGTGTGGTAATATGAAAAGCACGTGAGTCCTGATGTCACAAATTTGGGGTTTATGTCATGTCTTTCAATTCCTAATTACATATTCTTGAACAATTTTATCTAAACTTGAACTGGAACAAAAACTGCAAAGACATACTATTCCCTTTTTAAAATAGGAATTTTGTGAGTTCAAAGTTAATAACATAGAAAGGGCTTCACAGAATAGTGAAAGAGCATCATATACAAGTCATCAATGTGCACCGCCCTCCACTGGGACCTGCCAAAGAGAACACGCCACCTAAACTCAGTGACGTAGACTACCCTGGCCTGCAGAGTCGAAGGAAACAGTCTGCACCTTCCTCCTCCTCCTGCAACCAAAACAGCTCATTCCTCACAAAGAGGGAACTGTGACCATTGTCCCATCCCCATCTACTGTAATAACTAATTAATTTCATTAGCCATCATCATAAAATTTCAAAAAAAAATAATATATAGCATTATTATGAATTTATAAACGTCTATTCAGTTAGCAAGCTACAGAATCATCAACCTATTCAGAATATTAACTGTGTCATTCCCAGTCAATTCTATAGGAGACCTGTTCTCAGGACTAGCAGATAGTATAACGGTTACATCACTGGATTCCCACATGGGCGACCATGGTTCGAGTCCCAGACCCAGTGGCTTCAAACACATGCCAGGCACGTGTGTGTGCATGCCCCAAAATCCCAAGAGGAGATTGGAAAAGGGATTGTGGCAAGGCCACCCCCCCCCCAGGGGGGTGATTTTCTGCTTTCTGTCTCTATGTCTCTCTCTCTCTCTCTCTCTATGTCTCCAGGGAGTGCACGCACCCTATAGCAAAAATCTCTTAAACAAAAAAATCTCTTTTGTATACTGCACAAAGCCCTCCAGGATAAGGGCCCTGCCCACTGCCCAGGTCTCTTGCCACCATTAGCATTGTGTCCCCATTGCCTATATTCCTAAGGACACACCATGCCATTCATTGTTTCTGTGCTTTTGTGACTGGCAGTGTCCCCACCCCATTTTCATCTGACTTATCTGTGTTACTCCCCTAATCGGCTAGGATAGAACCTTCTCAAAGAGGATGTGCCCCAGATGCTACCAATACAACTTACACACCTGAGTGTCATGCTCTACGCTGCTTAGGAGTTCTTTCCTCCTCTTTCTCTCTCCACTCTTTCTCTCTCCTTCAATTCTGTCTCCAGAAATTAGCACCATGCCTGACACTCATAAGAGCTCAAGTAACAAATTCATTCGTTCACAGAATGCAAGCTACCAAGCTAATACTGTGAACAGAAAATGACTCCACCATGATCTCCCGCATGGGAATCTCTGACATCACTGCTCTGAACATTATTTCTTTTTTAAATTTTATTTATTCATTCCTTTTTAAAAATATTTGACCAGACACACACACACACACCCCCACACAGAGAGAGAGAGAAATGGAAAGTGAGAAAGCAAGCTGCCACATCCAGGACTCGAATCACGGTCAGCCATATGGAAGTGTCCAGCATCCTAACCAATATAATAAAACCAACCAGAAGAGAAAAGATATGTTCACAAAGATCAACCATGAAACAGTCAGAGGGCAAACCACTTCAATGGACCATAAACGAAAGAGTTAACAAAGGCCCAGCCTTGATGGCACAGTACGTAGCATATTTAACTGCAGTCTGGAAGGTACATTACCAAGTGTGGGTTCAGGTCCCATGTTGGCCTGACTGGGTACACTGCATATGCCAAGATCCCGAGGAGCTGGACAGCTGGGGAAGAGAATCGCAATGTGACAAGACTCTGTCAAGGGTATTCCTTACCCCCTCCATGTGTGGGCACACACACATGCATTAGAAAAAAAAATTTTTTTAAACAGCAAAGAACTTTGTAGCAATATGATTTCCAGTTCAGCATACTACACCTTAAAGTTGTGCAAGTGGGCCAGTAGGTGGCATTGACAATTAAGGCTCTGGATTCCCACATGGCCAACCATGGTTTATCACAACAGATAAACAGATACATATATAAATTAATTGAAAAATACTTTTTTAAAAATTGTGCAAGTTTCTTTGAAGTCAATTTGAAAGTGAGATGGAATATAATTGAGATGAAAATTTTGATGCTACTTTTTCTTCAGCCTACAAAAGCCCGGGGAGCTCCAGAAAAACAAGTTGAGTAACATGCCATAAAAGCAAGAACAAAAGCGGTGGCAAATGCCTCATACGTGAGAGACCGTCGGGTGTCTCGCTGACTGCAGAGCAGACTTTCCTGATGGCCACCCCCCACCCTGTATGACCTTCCAGTTAAATGCTGAGGTCAGTTTCAAAGGGAACACATCCGGGAGACAAATGGATGTTCTGTCATGTCTTTCAATTCATTTCTACTATGAACCAGAATCAAAAGACACACAATTTAGGCTCCAGAATCAAAAGACACACAATCTAGGCTCCAGGGTGTCTCTCTAGGCCCAGAGCACAGTCCCCGTTGAGGCCCTTTTAGGAGACACCGGCTTCCCCAAACATCATCATACAAGGGCTGCTGCCTGTCAGGTCCCGAGATGCTGAGCCTCACCCGTCAGCCTCACTCACTGTCCCGCCACAGGACCAAGCAGAATCGCTCAGCAGGGAACGCCGTTCCGCAACAGTGAGCCCCGACAAAGGACTTCTGGACCGAGCAACTGCTTTGTCAAAGCTCATATTTTAGCTCGTGAGAAGCGAAATCTCATTAAACAGAGGCTTTAGTTTGTTTGAAGGGCACGAACATGTCTGTGTGTCAGAAAATCATGAAAACCACTTTGAATGACATGTTTTCATATCAAGTAATTCCTGAGATAAAGGAAGCCACTTTTCAAAAATAGAACAGCCTTGAGATTTTAAATCTTAGCACCAGTAATCCAAACATGAAAACTGTAACTCGTATATGAAACAGAATGTTTAATACTTCGCCTTTAAAAAAATAGCTCATATTCAGTTCTGTATGTGCAAGTCAATTTGAACTGGTAAAAAGTGGAGGTGAAAATTCTACGCCAGTTTCAATGCACTATGAATCCAAGAATTCCTGGTTTCTGCATAAAATAGGCTTTGTAATGAGGTAGGTCTGTGGCACAAAATCCTTCTTGGACCTATTATGTTTGATAAAACTTGTTACCCGTATTACAAATTTTATTTCTTCTGTGCCCAGTTAACTTCCCATAAAGAAATGTTTGACCCATTATTAGGGACTACACTCCAGTTACTACTTGAGCAAGAATTTTTGGCAGAAAACAAAGCAGCGGGCCTCCTTTAACTACCACCATAAATAAAACTTTACAGGCCAGCCCCACAGCCTAGTGGTTAAGAAAGCCAGATCTCACATGGCCAACCACAGTTTGAATATCATCCCTGGCAGCTTATAAAACAAGCTGGGCTGGGGCCAGCAGGTGGCATGGTGGTTAAGGCACTGGACTCCCACATGGCCATCCACAGTTTGAGTCCTGGATCTGACTACTTGCTTTCTCACGTACCTGCTCTCTGTCTGTCTCTCTCTCCTTGGTGAACGCATGTGTCCTCTAGCAAAATCTAAAAAATAATAATAATTAGTAATTTTTTTAAACTATTTTTAAAGCAAGCTAGGCAGGTGAGATGACTTAAAGGTTACACTGTTGGACTCCCACGTAATCAATCGTGGTTCGAGTCCCAGAACCAGCAGCTTAAAACTCACACCATATGTGTGCACCCAAGATCCTGAGAGGAGAATGGAGAAGAAGGACCTATGGCATGGCCATCTCCCTGGGGGATGATTTCTTGCTTTCTTACTCTCTGTCCTTCTGGTGAGCACACACACCCTATAGCAAAAATCTCTCAAAAAACAAAAACAAAAACAAACAAAAACTAGGCTAGACATATGTGCTCCAAATCCCAATGGAATGGGAGAAAAGAGGAAGGGATTACAGTATGACCAAGTCCCACTGGCAAGGGTGGGGGTACTTTCTCTTTGTCTCTGTTTCTCTGATTGTGTGTATGCACCCTTTGGCAACCAAAAAAAAAATTTTTTTTTTTTTGGAGAGGTTTTTGCTATAGGGCACGTGCGCTCGCCAGACAGACAGAGAGAGACAGAGAGATACAAAGTGAGAAATCACCCCCCCAGGGTGGATGGCCACGCCGCAATCCCTTCTCCTTCATTCTCCTCTCGGGATCTTGGGCACACATGCACACGCGCCCGGCTTGAGTTTTTTAAGACACCGGGTTCGGGACTTGAACCGCAGTCGACTATGTGAAAGTCCAACGACATAGCCATTATGCTAACTGCTGTTCTCCCCCCCTAAAAATTTTTTTTTAATTTTTTTTTTGAGAGGTTTTTGCTATAGGGCGCGTGCGCTCGCCAGACAGAGAGAGACAGAGAGATAGAAAGAGAGAAATCACCCCCCAGGGGGGATGGCCACACCACAATCCCTTCTCCTCCATTCTCCTCTCGGGATCTTGGGCACGCACGCACATGCGCCCAGCGTGAGTTTTTTAAGCCACCGGGTCCAGGACTTGAACCGCGGTCGACTACGTGGGAGTCCAGTGACATAGCCATTACGCTAACTGCTGGTCCCCCCCAAAAATTCTTTTTAATGTACTATTTGAAGGACAAATAACTGTGCTGTCTATATCAAATGTATAAGTACATTCAATATAAGATTGGGACTTCCCCTCCTTTCTAGAGGATTAGGAAGGAAGAATAAACACAAGAAAGTTCTTTACATAACAGAAACATTTGGTTCCATCCCACTGTCTTGCGTATGAACAAGAAGATGCTAGGCATGCAAAGAAAAGCAGTGGTTTTGACGATATTTATGACCTGTGAAACTGTATACAAATTTACATGTATTTACTCATGTTTCTATAAGGAAGATAAAGCTTATCCCAAAGGTCACAATTCCCAAAAGATTAAGAATTGCTGATACAGATACTGCATGCTAAACAGTTCCCAAGAAATACTGGGCCGGAGGAAAACTCATGACATATTTGTCTATGATTTTCTATGCAAAAGTACTCAGGGCTTTTCCAACAACCCAATAATTTACCTCCAAATAAAGTGGCCTGGAAAGACAGAGTGGCAAGTAGGTGTGCTATAGGTTCAGAGGGCGGGCAGAGTTTCCCGGCTACAGCTAACAGAAATGGTGCCCGGCCAGGGGGAAGGGTGAGCGCACACTGGGGAGGAGAGGGAATGCTAAGAGGGGGGCACTTGGTGGAGGCTTGGCTCAGGCCAGCTGGAAACCCTCACTGACACTGCACAGGTCAGGCAGCAGGCTACTCAGGTCCTGCAGCTGCCACTCATCAGGTGGCTTGGACCGAGTGTCTGAACCTCACTTTGAACCATCGCCCCTTTAACTAGTCTGACACAGTAACATCTACCTTTCACTTGTAAACTTTAAAAATACTCAGTTGTCAGAAAAGTAGTGATGCCTTTTTGCATAGAAAAAGAGAGAAAAAGTGTGACCTGACTTTTCCAGCCACCCAATATACCTACTCTGAGCTAACTGGGCTAGTCTGTGGAGTGTAGAAAGCTGTACACAAATACAAATTTTTAAAAATTAACTTCCCTTGAATATCCACTGGATGCATAAATCACTTAACTGAGAAAAAAAAAAAAAAGAATATTTCTTTAAAGGAGAGGGCACTAGAGGAACCACTTCTAGTCTTAACCAGAGCATAAAGCACATATGTCTTCGAATGAGCTGTCCTTAATTGTACATGCAGTAGTTCTCTATTGAGAGCTGATGGAATAGAATTAGTTGAAGCAAGGCCTGAGAAGCCACCGCACCAGACCCCTCTCCCTTTTCTTTATGAATCCCTAGGAGAAACATGCACTCACCAGAGAGAGAGTGAAAAATACCCAAAACCCTCCACTGGGTGTGCTCGTGCCATGATCCATTTTCCTCCGTTTCTTCATCAAGATTTTGGGCACATGCACACATGTGCCTGGTGTGTTTTTTTCCAGCCACTGGGACAAGACTTGAACCATGGTTAGCCATGTGGGATCCAGCTCCCAGTGCATAGAACTTAAACACTGTGCTACAGAGCTGGCCCCAGGTTCTTCCTGTAATGGAACGTTTGCTGATTCTGGAGAGGAAGTGAGATGGCTGCAAACAGGTAGGAAGAGCTGCCCCACTGTTGGCAGTGTTAGGTGTTCAACTAAATGCAGGCCAAAAATAATGGCTATTAATGAACCAGCATAGCCCAAGCCTGTTCTAAGTGGATGTTACAACTGACAAGAGTTGTCATTGTTTCTGACTGAGGTGGAGTTTCTGGTGATGTGTCCGACCTCCTGCCCTTCTTCAGATTCAAAACCACTGAGAACCTCGTGCTGAAGGCACTTCGTTCCCATCACAGCCACCATAGCTGGGAAACACCATGCCTGGGCCCAACAGCATGGGCCAAGTTTTCCCCTGCTGGCAAACTCAGGCAAAGGCTTTTTCCATTTCATCAACACTCAGCATGGGAATGGAATGCCAATAAAACTGAGGAAGTACGCACGCCTAAGAATTCGATTAGAGGAGAAAAAAGTACAGCAAGGGGAGAGCTGGACACTGGACAAATCCCCCAAAGGCATGCTACTTGCCCCCGCCACACCCCCTTGTGGATAACTGGGGTGTCCTCAATGCTGGGGGGTAGGTATAGGGGGCACCGGACTGTAGCTTGAAGCTGCCTCCAGGTGCTCCCCCGAAGCACCCTGAGATTTTCAGGCAACAGAATAGATTACAAATATCTAATAAGGGCATTTCAGTTGATGAGCAGTAATGGGAGTAGGGAAGTGAATCAGGTGCCATCTACTGGGGCATGACTGTGCTCCACTCTAGGAACCAGTCCCCAGTAGGTCTGGACATTTCCATGATTCCTAATCAAGATCTGGAAACCTTCCTCTGGGCTTCCTACCTCTAGCGACAGCCACACTCAAGCTGGCCTACTCAACATCCCTTTTCTAGAAACCTTGATACTGGGGGGGGGGGGGGGGGGGGGGGGGGGGATGATGATATGCCCAATTTAAAAACTCATTCATTTCTTCCTCATCCTAAGGTCATATGATGTAACTTGTTATTTTGCCACAGGGCATGTATGCTCTGAGAGAGAAGAAAGAGAAACAGAGAGAAGGAAAGAGAAGTCACCCCCCTCCCCGCCCCCAAGGGGGGATGGCCATGCTACAATCCCTCCTCTTCCATTCTCCTCTCAAAATTTTGGGCGCACCTACATATGTGCATGGCATGATTTTCAAGCCATCAGGTCTGGGACTTGAACTGCAGTCAGTCATGAGGGAATACAGTGTCTTAAGTGGAAATGGACAGGTGGGGCTTCTGTCCTTCCTAAGGACAAGCACTTCAGCTGCTACTCACCCTTTGCTCTCTGACCTTCCTCCTCATCCCACTTGGAACCTAAGAATGATGCTGAGATGAGGCTGCCCTCTGAGGACAGTGAGGGGACAAAGAAACACAAAGGACAGCAATGGGAATACTGGAGTCTGGCAATGTCCTCATGAAACCACCACAGCAGCCCTGCACTGCCTGCTTCTGGAGTTCACATTTCATGTAAAAAAACGAACATCCACACATGTTAATCACTGCTGTTTGTGATCTGGTCCTTGAGCTGAATAATGACTAAGTGAAACCAGTGCTGGCTACATAGCGGGTCTTGTTCTAAGCAAGCTCCCCACCGAATCCTTTCAACAACTCTGTGAGGTAGCTCCTAATCATATCCCCACTTTCAAATGAAGAAATTGACACATGAAGAATTTAAATACTACACCCTTGATCACAAAGCCGGCTGTGGCAAAGCTGGCATCTAGTTCAGGCAGACTAGCTGCAGGGCTCTGGGTCTTAGGCCACAACGTTCTTTTAAATAGAAACCTGGGGCCCCAGGGCTGCTGATGGGTGTGAACAAGACCAAGGCCAGCACCCCTTCTGCCAGCCAGAGGACCCCCACCTACTCCCTCAGGTAGCTGTCTCACAGCATTTCTCCTTGCATGGTTCAAGGCCCATTTACCATATGTTTTAAATGCTGCTTTTCAGCCCTTTTGTGTCAATATTTGACTGGCAGAAATGGTGATGCTATCATAAACATACTTCGAGTCTGTCTTGCCTACGAAAAAGACATTTAAGTTACGTATTAATGGAGGTGGCAGTTCAAGAAACCACCCGTTGGTATGGAAATAACTCAAGTAAGCAAGCAAGTCAGTTTCTTTTCTTTTTCTTTTTTTCTTTTTTTTTTTTTTTTTTTTTTTTTGAGGTTTTTGCTATAGGGTGCATATGCTCGCTGGAGAGACAGAGAGACAGAAAGCGAGAAATCAACCCCCAGGGGGGATGGCCACACCGCAATCCCTTCTCCTCCATTCTCCTCTTGGGATCTTGGGCACACACGCACACGCGCCTGGCGTGAGTTTAAGCCACCGGGTCTGGGACTCGAACCACAGTCAACTCCATGGGAGTCCAGTGACATAGCCATTACACTAACTACTTGTCCCACAAGTCAGTTTATTAAAATAAAATAAAAATAAGAAAAAAAGGTGGAAGAAAAGGAGAAGGGAGGAGGAATTGGCAAGTCCAAACTGATAAACTGATTTAAGGTGCAATGCCCAAGTTCATACCTAGGGCTCTGGATAGGATTCCACCTACTTAAAGATTTAGTAATCACTTTCAAAATATCTGCTGTCATCCAATTTACCAAAGTCCCAGAAATAATAAATCTAAAGTCTGATTGTCTATTCTTTTGAAGCAGAGTAAATAATTAACAAATGCATACACAAATTTCATTTACTGATGTTCTTTCTGAAACACACAAAGAAGAGACCAAACAGAGACTACGTGCATTGGAGCCCAGCTGTGTCACTACTGTAAAGCCGCCAGGGTTACAAACACTGCAAGCATGTCTTCCAAAATATTAAATATTTAGCCTAAAACACCATGCTTCCTGAAGACCAAGACAGTAGTCACTGAACAATGGTTAATTCAAGAATACTAACTCTTGCTTAACAGTAAAATTACTAGTAGGGGCAGTATAGGGTAATTCATGCTATTACAAATTCCCTAGGTGAGAGACAGAGAGGAAGAGAGAGAGAGAGAGGAGGGGAGAAAGTTCATTTGGTGTACCTTCCCATCCCAAGTATTTGGGTCAATGTTTGGCAGATGTATGGGGTGCTCCTGCAAGTCTGGATAAACCAGACCACAAGGCCCACTTGACAACACCTGAATCTGAGGGGAGAGGCCCAGAACAGGTCTTGCTAGATCTTTGGAATTTCTGAAACCAGTCTATATCCCTCCTCCTCCCACCAAGACTATTAGTCAATTCTCTAGGAAAACAGCCTAATCAGCTAAAACCAGGTCTCGAGTCACTGTTCTGAGAGCTAAGCAGTCAAGGGACAATCATCCATCAAACCACTTGCTGAAATGACTGTCCTGCGAGCTCTGGCTGAAGGTCTCTGGCAGACCTGTAAGCACCAGTGCAGTCCTCCTAGGTGCAGTGGGGAAGGCAGAAGTAACCTCAAATGTAGGCTGGCCTTTAGAAGGTTACCATCTAGGGGTCGGCAGGTGGTGTGGTGGTTTAGGGCGCTGGACTCCCACAATAGCTGACCACAGTTCAAATCCCAGACCTAGTGGTTTGCTTTCTCACTTACTTTCCCTCCCCCAAGCATCCCTCCATCAAATTAAAATAAAGTTAAATAAAATAATTCTTTTTTTAAAAAAGAAAAATAAGTTTACTGTTTATTGGGGAAGATAAATCACCCCACTCACATAAAACAGGTGGGGCCAGCAGGTGGCGTGGTGGTTAAGGTGCTGGAATTCCCACATGGCCAACTGTGGCCCAAATCCTGGACCTGGTGGCTTGCTTTCTCCCTTTCTCTCTCTTTCTCTGGCAAAAATCACTTGAAAAAGTAATAAATAAATAAATAAATAAATAAATAAATAAATAAATAAAATAATTCTTTAAAAAAACAGTAAGAGACTCATGAGAGACTGTATTAAATGTAAAAATGGGGAGGGCAATTCAAGTACTGGAATGACTCAAGTCAGGATGAAGACTAGAAACTGGTGGAAGGGCTAACTGCATGGCGATGACGACACTGAGAGAACTAGAGATACTGGGACCTTTACATAAGGAAAACTAAGATTTTTCTATAATGAAAATGTCGGCTAATCAGAGAAAACAGATTAGTCGGGCAGGGGGAAGAGGCACAGGTCACATACATGAAGACAAGCCAGTACTCTTGTTTGCTATGAGAGAAACCTCACAGGAACAAGAGGAACTGCTTTCTCCCACACCCTAAAGAAATCCACTCTCCCTCCCAGTCTCATTGGAAAGGTCAGTCAGTTCCTCCCTTTCTCTCTCTCTCTTTTTCTCTCTCTCTCTGTTTTTTACCCCCACCATACCCAAGTCATTCAAAGCCATCAGAGTGTACTTTTTACTCGTTCCTCCCTTACACAGCAAACATTGTTTTCTAGACAACATGAGTTCTCCATGTTGGGAATAGTTGAGAGGAGAAGATCATGTTTGTGAAACAGAGAGACAATGAAAAACAACATACATGAAAACTAAGAGACTAGACAGCTATTAGCTAAGCTTTACAGAGCTTCTGAGTATGTCAAGAAATCTACAGGACTGCAGGCCACCTTCTGGCCACTCCGCAATCCCTTCTCCATTCTCCTCTCGGGATCTTGGGCACGCACGCGCATGTGCCCGGCGTGAGTTTAAGCCACCGGGTCCAGGACTCAAACCACCTTCGACTACCTGAGAGTCCAGCAACATAGCCATTACACTAACTGCTGGTTCCAGCCACCAAATGCTTCTAATGTAGGGATCAGATGATGGCACAGTAGTAATACAACACCGTAAAAAAGACCCACATGGGAAGCTAACAGATTCAAGCCAAAAGACTTCTCTGAATATACTGAGCACGTGCAAGCCCATGATCCAGCTGGCTGAAGCTGGGGGTATATCATGGTAAGAGGACCCTTTGGGGGTGCTCTTTGTCTTTCTCTCTCTCTCTTTACATTAGGAAAAAGGAATAAACTTTATATATATGCACATACTTTTTAAAAATTTTTGCCAGAGGGCACATGCACTCACCAGAGAGAGGAACAGAGAGGGAGAGGGAGAAATTACCCTAGGGGACACAGTCACACAGCAATTGTTTCTCCTCTGTTTCTCCATCCTTCCATCCTGTTGAGATTTTGGGCACACACACTCACACACCTGGTGTTTCTTAAGCCTACAAGGCCAGCTTGGTTAGTCACTTGGGATCTTTCTCTCTTAACCAATAGGCCACAGGCAACTCTATATTCTTCAAAACTATGTGAACATTCTTAGTAATGCTAGGGAAGAACACCTGCTAGGCCAGTACTAATGAAAGTCGCACATCAGCCATCCAAGGAGATTCTGCTAAGAGCTACACATGCCTGGGCCACAGTCCCTGGAGATTCTGATGCTATGGGACAAGAGTGATGCTCAGACATGTTGATGTTGAAAAAGCTCCCCCAGCTAGTTCTGACACACAGTTAAAACATGGTTAAAAACCACTGTCTCGAATGACTGAAAACACTCTAGGCAATCCGCAGGACATTCATTAGTGGTTGTGTTAAGTCCTGTCCAACTCAAAAGAGGAAGCACTTTTCCAATAACAAAGACACCAAGCTAAGAGCAAAATGCTGATAGAAAATATCTCTTTTTGACTAGCTGTTTAGATTGTTGCAGAAAAATCATTCACCTGCTTAAATCATTCATGACCAGAGAGTAGAGAATCATATTTTGCCAAAGAGATAGAAAGTCAGTTTTTAAAAAATTTTGCCAGGGGGCACGTGGGCTTGCCAGAGACAGAGAGACACACACAGTGAGAATATTAAAGTACCACGACCCCTTCTCCCCAAGGGGGAATGATTATGCCACAATCTTGTCTGCATTTCTCCCTCCTTTCAGGTTTTTGGGCACACCATGCACAGGAGTCTGGCATGTCATTGAAACTGCCAGGTCTAGGACTTGTACAGTATGGCTAGCCAAGTGGTATCTGGCTGTCTTAACCACCAGGCCAGAAGTCAACTGGAAAACAAAACAAAACTTAACTATAATATTCAGAAGAGGAAAGCATAAAGGAAAATGAAAAGAAGTACTATCATTTATTTATTCTTTTTGAGAGATTTTTACTACAGGCGGTATATGCTCACCAGAGAGACAAAAAGCAAGAAATCACCCCTCAGTGGGGAAGGCCACACCGCAATACCTCTCCTCTTGGGATTCTGGGCCCACACACACATGCATCCAGCATGAATTTTAAGGTGCCAGGTCCCGAACTTGAACCACAGTCAACTACATGGGAGTCCAGCTATGTAACTATTATGCCATCTGCTGATCCCAAAAGAACCACCATTATGGAAAGGAAGAAGAATATTTTTCCTTTATTCTGTCTATGTAGAATTTTATGCTCCTTGATTTTTTTTTTTATTAGGTTAACATCTGGTGCATGCGCTAACCAGAGAGATAGAAAGACAGAGACAGTGAGAGGGGAAGTAAGAAATCACCCCCAAGGGGGATGGCCACAATGCCATCCCTTCTCCTCCATTTTCTTCCTGGGATTTTGGGCACGCACGCACACATGTCCGGTGTGAGTTTCAAGCCACTGGATCCAGGACTCAAACTGTGGTCAACCGAGTAGGAGTCCAGTACCTTGACCACCACACTACCAGCTAGTCCCCAAAAATACTTGTATATGAAAGAAATAATGACCTGCCAGTAAGGAGGGACCCTGTTCAGTCACATCCAGATAAAGCAGAAGGCCTGTCTGACACCTGGCACAGAGATGAGCAGGAATTGTTTGCTAAATCTAATCTGTCATACTCAGCACTAAAAATACACATAACTCATTGCCTAAGAAGCTCATGTCCCATCATGGTCTTCTCATTCTCATGTCATTTGTCTCAGCACCTGGGCCTGGGTGTCCCTTGCCACAGGAGTTCCTATCACTTCCTCTGCATCATACATGTCTACAAGAGTAAGAAGGGGGAGAGTACAAGTTACTTAAAACAATAAAATGACAAAATGTGTAAACACCAATTGGTCCATCAAAATTTCCCCAAGATCGGGAACCAGCAGTTAGCGTAATGGCTATGTCGCTGGACTCCCACGTAGTCGACCGTGGTTCGCGTCTCGGACCCGGTGGCTTACAACTCACGCCGGGCACGTGTGCGTGCGTGCCCAAGATCCCGAGAGGAGAATGGAGGAGAAGGGATTGCGGCGTGACCATCCCCCCAAGGGGTGATTTCTCGCTTTCTGTCTCTATGTCTCTCTCTGTCTGTCTGGCGAGCGCACGCGCCCTATAGCGAAAAACCTCTCCAGAAAAAAATTTCCCCAAGATCAATGTCTATTTATATCAGCAGCACACAATATTTAGTGTGATTATTATAAGCTGGTTAAATTAGAAATAGTGTAGAAATCATTAATGCCAACAGTCACAAGAGGGATTTGTTATTGTTTTCCACACCCACCATCCCATCTAATGAAAGGACATGATAAAGACATAATAAATGTTTAAGTGAAAAAAGCAAGTTTGAACACTTAAATGTAGTATTTTTTCCATGTCATTTTTTAAAAGGAGAGAGAATTCTAAAGAAACTTGGAGTCTATTAATCTCTGAAATTATGTGTTCTCTCTTTTCTAGGGAGGAGTCCACAGTGTTTTTCTTGGACACTCATTAGTAGGTATGTTCAAGCCAAGCAAGGAGTCCATGATTCAAAGTAGCTTAAGAACTACTGTAACCAGCCAGAAGTGGTCTGAATGAGACAGCTCTGGTGCTGACTACTGTTTTGTGGGTTTGCTTGAAGGGTACACGTGCGGAGAAGGCTGAGTGGGTTGATCCCCAGTGCAGGAAGAGAGTACGCATGCTCTCTCCAGTGGAGCGACCAATCAGAACAATACCAATTTCAATGGACCAATGGCACTGCAGCTAGAGCTGACCACTCAGAGCTGCACAACTTTCAGTCCTTCACTTGCATATACAGGGTCTGGATGAAGACCTTGGGGGAAATTATTTCAGGGTAAGAGATTATCTCCAAAAACATTTGGGGAGACAGTGTTTCAAGTAAGCCCACTCCCTGTCTCCCAGTTGACATCACCTATCATAAACTGTCATCCTTGACAAACCTTGTGGGTCAGTGTTTGGTTTTTCTGGCAGCAAGTAACTGATTCCCAGTCCACTCTTAGTTTGGTTCAATAACACTCCTCCTCGACAAAGAAATAAAAAATACAAATAGGCGATACAAAACCACATCCAACTCCAATGAATTACCCGAGTTGAAGATATGCTAGTACGATGTGTAGCACTGAATGTACTGATACAAGATATGTTCATGGACCAAGAAAATCATGGAGACCAAAACGCTGAGAAATTGCTCCTATGAATCAAAAATCTCTCTTTTTTTAATTTTTATGAATGAAGGGGAAGATAATATAATTAAGAAGCAATCTCTAAATTAAGACCATTCAAACAAACAAAAATGACTACATAACAACTATAACTAATGGTCAGTTTTCAAACTGTATTTTTTTTAAATAAAAGACATAAAATGATACTTCTAATATCTGCCAAGAAAGAAGATGAGATAACATTTAAGATTCAAAGAAAAGACTCCTTCAGATTTAGGTGAAGAGAAAGAAGAGCTTGAAAGGAAATCTGCACAAAGGAAATTATCACCACAGATCTAGAACTGAGGCAAAACCCTGTATTTTGAAGAGAGAAAATCAGTCTATCATGACCTAAATGATCTGAAACAATGTGTCAACAAAACCAACATCTGAGAAGGTCAAAACAAAAGCATTAAAACAAGGAATTTATGAATAAAACTCAAACCCTCCCCCCAAAAAACTTAATGGTAGCAAGATGTGATAATTATTTATAAGATTGGTCAATTTTTCGGAGAAGAGCTGGGGAAATGACAGAACTTTGTGAAGGATTCTATTACTATAATCATGAAATCTGACTAATTCAAAAGCTAAGCTCTGTATTGTTTGTAGAAAGAAGGTCAAGATTGTGGTTGCTAGTATAAAATGGGAAGAATTAAAAAATTTTAGTACATATATTAATGGAAAATGGAAATATAAGCATCTCTCTTTAATTATGTATATACACACATGCACTCCTCACTTAATGACTGAGTTCCATTCTTTTGATTAGGTCATTTAAGCAAACTGATCGATTAAGCGAGGCGCTTAGAGGCACATGTCTGGTGGTGTGTCGTGGTGCCATAGGGTATGTATTTTTCAATAGCTATCATGCGATACCACTAAACACTAAAATAATGTGTTTCTACCCAAGCAAAAAGCATATATTAGATAAGCACCAGAAAGTAACAAGACACACCACAACACAATAATATAAATCCAGCGTAATCATTTTTACTTATTCTAAACACTACTATGCGTGCACAATGAAGTACAATTTTTTCTTTTGAAGAGGTTTTTGCTATAGGGCGCGTGCGCTCGCCAGACAGAGAGAGAGAGACAGAGAGACAGAAAGCGAGAAATCACCCCCCAGGGGGGATGGCCACGCCGCAATCCCTTCTCCTCCATTCTCCTCTCAGGATCTTGGACACGCATGCACACGCGCCCGGCGTGAATTTAAGCCACTGGGTCCGGGACTCGAACCACAGTCGACTACATGGGAGTCCAGCGACATAGCCATTACGCTAACTGCTGGCCCCTAGTACAATATTTTTTTTTTAAGAGAGATTTTTGCTATAAGGCGTGTGCGCTCGCCAGAGAAACAGAGAGAGAAAGAAAGCAAGAAATCACTCCCCGGGGGGATGGCCACACTCCAATTCCTAATCTTCCATTCTCTTCTCAGGACTCTGAGTACGTGCACAGGCCTGGCATGAGTTTTTTTTTTTTTTTTCTACAGGGCGCGTGCGCTCGCCAGAAAGAGAGACAGACAGAGAGACAGAAAGAGAGAAATCACCCCCCCATGGGGGATAGTCACACTGCAATCCCTTCTCCATTCTCCTCTCAGGATCTTGGGCATGCACACACACAGACCCGGCATGAGTTCAAGCCACTGGGTCCAGGACTTGAACCATGGTCAACTACATAGGAGTTCAGCGACATAGCCATTACGCTAACTGCTAGTCTCCCCGGCATGAGTTTTAAGCCACCAGCTCCAGACCTCAAACCATGGGAGTCCAGCGACATCACCATTTCGCCATCTGCTGGTCCCTGAAGGACAAATTTTAAATGAAATATGTAGTCTCATGTGAATGTGACCATTTTGTATACTGAATATTAACTGACTGTGGGACTGAGACACAGTTAGAGAAAGGAGATTCCCAAGATTCACGCAGACTGAGAATTCCCAAGCTGGAGAACTAGTGATAAGTCTGAGTCACCCTTAAATAGGTAGGTCATTAAGTGAGGAGTGACTGCAGGTATTTAAAACACTATTTAAAAGCACACTGAAAAGCAAACATCTGACATTAGAACAAATATACTTTTGAATTTTGTAGAGAAAAGAATAGAATTTTATATATGACACACACAAAATATTATATATAAAATTTTATATCTATATACATATATAGTGTGTGTGTGTGTGTGTGTGTGTGTGTATAAAATGGTCTTCCTGATATTCCAGCACGTTTATCTTCCTCCGACTGACAGCATGTGGTACTGTTCTCCAGCGTATCAAGGTGGGGAACTGCCACAGAGGCCTGAGACTGAAGCAGGGGTGTCTCCCAATTGCCCTCCCCTGCACCAGCCTGTGAGCCAGTCTCCCAGCTTTGAACACCGTCCCTTGTGCCGGGTACCTCCAGCACAGGTAGGGAGAGAACAGTGGGATTCAACCTGGCACACGAGCCACAGTCAGGGAGGAGCAATGGGCTGAGTGAGGGACACCCACTGTAGGAGCTCAAGAAGCGAATCTGGAGGAGAAGGGAGCAGTAAGGAAAGGGGAAAGTGGGACAGAACAGGCCACCAACCACCAGGAGTGGCTCTTGTCCTTCTGCCAGCTTTTACCAGAGTCACTATATTAACATCAGAGTTAAAAAAAATAAATAAATAAAATAAATAAATAAATAAATACCTATATCCGGGATAGATTGTTGAGAAGGGTTAGTTACACAATAAATGTATCTAAGTCAAACATACGAATGTCCAAAACTGTCTTTAAAAATACATAGTATTATCTTCCAGTTTAGTTATATGGAAAACCAAAACTTTCAAGTTCATCCCAGAAGGACAAAAGAAAAACAAACAAAACAAACCCCAAAACTGAAAGGGTAGCGCAGAATAACACAAATGCCTCAATTATGTCTGGTAGCTTACATTGTGCTGTATCTTAAAATATAAAAGAAAATGTAAATAGATGAAATTCCCACTTCTTTTTAAAGAATTATTTATTTAATTTTATTATTATTGTTGTTATTTTTTTAATTTGACTAGAGATAGAGAGAAAGTGAGAAAGCAAGCTGCCAAGTCCAGGACTTGAAGTGTGGTCAGCCATGTGGGAGTCCAGCGCCTTAACCACCATGCCATGTGACAACCCCATGAACTTTCCATTTTTAAAAAGTGCTACTGATTTTTCCTAATGTTATTTAGTTGATTACCTCTTCCTGCCTCCTGAAAATGCATGCAAAATAAAATTTAGGGGACAGTCCCACATGTACAGTCTGTGTAAAAACAAGAGTAAAGGAACAATGTTGCCATCGCTGTCCCAGTAAGTTCTTGCTCCACAGCAACCCCTAGGTCTGAATCTTTTTCCTACTAGACATGTGGCCCAAGGAAATATGTCCAGCCTCTGAGAGCCTCAGCTTCTTCTATAAAATGAGAATGCCACTGACTAACCCACAAGGATCCTCTGAAGACTAAGTAAGATAAAGCATGTAACAGCAAGCACAGCAGATGCTAAAAACCACTAGTTACTATGGAATCAAAAACTTTCAAGTGTGTGTATGTGTGTTTTTTATTTTACTTTTTTGACATGCCAGAGGATATATGAAAGAGAGAGAGGTAAAAACTCCTATCCAAGCCTGGTCACACCATAGTCCCCCTTCCTCCAATTCTCCATCCATCAGGATCTTGGGAACGAGTAAGCACACTTGGCGTGCTAGCCACCTAGGCTGGGACCGGAACCCTGGTCAGCTATACGGGATCCAACTTTCTCATCACTCAACTGCATCATGGGGCCAGCCCAGAACTTCAAAGTGTCTTAAACCAAATCTGTTTTAAACATTTCTGACTAGAGCAAATAAGTAAACACAAATTAAAAGGTATTGGGAATGTAAATAAAAAGAGGAAAATTGGGAAGGAAAAGAACTGTGGTAGTAATTTAAAATTTGAAAATCCACTGCCAGAATAGAATAGCTTGAGATCAGCATGATGGTTAAGGTGGCAGAATTCCACACGGCCAACTGCATGGTTCAAATTTGGTGGCTTATGGGACCAGCGGGTGGCATGGTAGTTAAGGTGCTGGACATTCCCACATGGTCGACCATGGTTCAAGTCCCGGACCTGGTGGCTTGCTTTCTCACTTTCTCTCTCTCTCTCTCTTCCTCTGTCTCCCTCTGGTCAAATTAAAATAAATGATTGAATAAATAAAAAATAAATAATTTAAAAAATTTGGTGGCTTAAAAAACACAGTAGACATATGTGCACATGTGCCCATCCCCCATGAGGGGTGCTTTCTCCCTCCCTCCCTCCCTCTCTTTCTCTTTCTCGCTCTCTCTCTCTCCCCCCCCCCCCGCAACAATTGCCCTCTAGCAAATTTAAAAAAAAAAAAAAAAAAGAATATGACAGTTCAAGTAAAGTAACCTAGAATAAGCTAACTGATACATGGGGGTAAAAGAATAAGGCAAAACAGCACATTTTATTTCAGTCCTAATCAAATTATGTACAATAACAGATCATGTACTACACTATAGTTATTATGATAAAACTATTCAGTAGATGGAAAAAATCAGTGTTAAACAATGTTCAAATACATGAAAACTAAAAATCAAAATATCTTAAAGCCTGAGCAAGGAAAGAAATTTAAGATAAACAAAAGTAGTTTTTGTTTTGTTTTGGTTTTTAGTTTTATATAGACCAGGTGCACATGCCACAGAGAGACAGAAGGAAAGTGAGAAATCACTTTCTCACTTTCCCCAGTAGGGATGGCCATGCCACAGTCCCTTCTCCATTCTCCTTGCAGGGTTTTGGGCACACACACAAACACATGCACGCACGCACGTGCACGCGCATGCACACGCACACCTGGCATGTTTTCAGCCTACCAGGTCTGGGACTTGAACTGCAAAGTTAGCCGTGTGGGATCCAGCTGCTTTAACAACTGCACTACCAGCTGGCCCCTAACTTAGTTTTTAATAGACAAGATAAAATAACAAAACGAATGTAAAGTTACTACAAGGAGTTTATTGCTCTAAAACTAAGTGGTTATATTAGTAAGAAAATTAAAAAGAAAAAAACATTATGAACCAAGCCTCTTAATAAAGAACTTACAGGGACCAGCAGATGGCATTACGTAGCTGGACTCCCACATGGCCGACCACAGTATGAGTCCCAGACCTGGAGGTCTGAAACTCATGTTGGGCGCGTGTGCTGTGCGTGCCCGAGATCTGGAGAGGAGAATGGAGGACAAGGGATAGCATAGCCATCGCCCCCCCATGGGGGGAGGTGATTCTCACTTTCTATCTCTCTGTTTCTCTCTGTCTTTCCAGAGAGTGCATACTCCCTGTAGCAAAAAACCCTCTTAAAATACATACATACATACATACAAACAGAAAACTTACAAAAGAAGCAAAGTAACAAATCAAAATAAAATCAGAGAATGTAAACTCAATAAAGAAACAAACATGCAGGAAAAAAATGCAAAAAAGACTGACAAAAACAACTGACTCTTTCAAAACTTAACTAATGCAGAGGGTAAATAGAGTTTGTATTTTTAAAATAGGTTTTTGCCATAGGGCATGTGTACTGGCTAGAGAGGAGAGACAGAGAGAAGGAACGTGAGAACTCACCCGCCCAGGGAGGATGGCCCCATCGCAGTCCCTTCTCTTCAATTTTCCTCTCTGGACTTTGGGCACACATGCACACATGCCCTGCATGATTTTCAAGCTGCTGAGTATGGGACCTGAACCATGGTCGGCCTTGTGGGAATCCAGCGCCTTAACTACCACACCACCTGCTGACTCTAATAGAGTATTTTAAACTAAGAAAAATGGACAAATTAATAATATTAGAATGAAGAAAGTAAATAAAATTATGACAAATGATATGCAAATTGAGAATAAATTAGTAAATTTAACAAATGGAAAAAATCTGTTTTGAAAAAACAAATTTCGGGACCAGCAGTTAGCGTAATGGCTATGTCTCTGGACTCCCACGTAGTCGACCGCGGTTCAAGTTCCGGACCCTGTGGCTTAAACTCACACCGGGTGCGTGTGTGCCCAAGATCCCGAGAGGAGAATGGAGGAGAAGAGATTGCGGTGTGGCCATCCCCCCTGGGGGGTGATTTCTCGCTTTCTATCTCTCTGTCTCTGTCTGTCTGGCGAGCGCATACGCCCTATAGCAAAAACCTCTCCAAAAAAAACAAATTTCAAAATTTAACGAAATCCCAGTCCCCAAGATTCAAGTAAATTAACTTTAAATTTTTCACAGGGCCAGCAGGTGGCATGGTGGTTAAAGGTGCTGGATTCCCACATGGCCAACCATGGTTCAAGTCCCGGACCTAGCAGCTTGCTTTCTCGCTTTCCCTTTCTTTCTCTCTCTCTCTCTCTCTGGTGAAACTGAAAAAATAATAATAACAAATGGAATTAAATAAATAAATATTATTTACTGTAATTTGCTATAGGGCACATGTGCTTACTGGAGGAAGAGAGAAAGCACCCTCCAGGGGAAATGGCCATACCTCAAGCCACTGGTCCAGGACTCAAACTGCATAGTTGGCCAGGTGGGATTCTGCCACTTTAACTACTGCACCAGCTGGTTGGCCTGACAATCTTTACATATATATATATATATATATTTATATGTGTGTGTATATACATATATCTGGGACAGCAGGTGGCACAGTGGTTAAGGTGCTTGACTCCCACATAGACAACCGCTGTTCAAGTCCCAGACCCAGTGGCTTGAAACTCACACTGGATATACATGTATGTGGGTACCCAAAATCCTGAGAGGAGAACGGAGGAGGAGGGATTTCAGTGTGGTCATCCCCCCAGGGCATGATTTCTTACTTTCTGTCTCTCTGTCTCTCCAATGAGCACATGTGTCCTAATAGCAAAAATCTCTCCCCCCAAAAAAGGAAAAAAAAAATCATCTCTACATTTATGGTGAACATACAGCCTGATTTTTATAGTTACATCAGTCCCAGTGTTAGACTGGTACACTATGTTTTAGTTTGCTATAGGGTGTGTGCACTCTCAAGGAAAGGGCACACAGGGGGCCAGGAGGGGTTGGAAATACCCCCAATGGGGATGGCCATGCTACAATCCCTTTTCTTCCATTCTCCTCTCAAGATTGTGGGCACACATGCACATACACCCCACATGATTTTTAAATCACTGGGTCTAGGACTTGAACTGTGAGGTTGGCCATGAGGGATCCAGCCACCTTAACCTCCATGCCAGCTGCTATCCCACCAGTACACTTTTTTGGTCAGATTCCACCATAAATTTAATGCATAAAATATGCTAACTCTAACTATCACAGGTAAAATTGTAAAATATAGATAAAGCTAAAATGTTACTCAACTTATCTTGAGAAGGTGTTATTTTGATCCCAAAATTTGAGAGAAAATTGTGAACACAATTCACTTACGACTGTACACTTAGAAATTCACTTTAAAAAGGAAAAACAACTGTGATTTTTTTCTCTTAACAGCAGAGATTCCATATTTACAATAATATCTCCATAGACAGCAAAAAGACTGGAAAAATCAGCCTATCTAAATATAAACCTTACTGGCAGGTGCTCCCCATATCTTCGGCAGTGCATAAACTAAAACTGGAACATCCAGGGAGGAGCCGTGTGTTCCCTGTGCAAGGATGACATACAAACTCATCAAACAGTCCATACTTCCGTGTAGATTATGCAATGGATACCCAGCCCATTCACATACTCACCCAGGTCTTCAGCATCAGAGCTGGAGGAGAGCCTGAAATGTCAACTTCTGGAACTGTGTTAAGAAGTAATTATACAATTTTTCTAATTAAAAAGAAAAAAACATCTTGGAGGAAAACAAGGATGCAATGAGGCAAGTGTCTGTCTAAAAGTATTAATAAACATAAAACTAAGAATCAGCCTCATGCCTATTGGAGAAATACGTTGCACTATTTTAAAAAATTAAAAGACAAAAAAATTAAAAACAGCAACAAGGTGAGGATGCCCTGAGTCACTACTCCTAGCTAAGATGCCAGTAGCTATTTCTTTCAAATTATATAAATACAGCAAAGGAAAAATTGTATTGTATTGTCTACTTTATGGAACGGCTAAAAGGACGGAGTGAGTTGATGAAGAACTCACTCATTGCCATGCTTGGCACAGAAATTCAGTTACAAGTCATTGAGGACAGGAGGATGGGGTGGCATCAGGTAGGCAGGGAATGTGGGGGTGGGGGCAGAAGTGCAGACTCATCATTTCCCATTGGTTCTCATGGGGGAGTGCCCCTGAGTATGTATTAATTTACTGTTAAATATATCAAACAAAAGGGAGACAAGTATGGACCTATGATAAGAATCCATCATAAACTAAAGACTATGATTAACCTAATTATGTTTACTTGAGTTTCAGAAGAGGGGAATAAAATGAGTTAGCTATCTTTGAATAATTTCCAGAAAGCAAACAAAATTTCCTGATCAGTGTAACCAATTCAAGTTAACATTTATTAATTACTCACTATAATGATCAGGCCCTGTGCTTGTGTACTGAACATGGGAAATAAAGTTGCAGTCCTTGCTCCTAAGGGATTCGCCTTATAGCATTAGACACAGCCATGCTGTGAGCACTCTGGGTTGGGGGGGAGCGGGCGCTATGGAGGTCCTGGGGTTCCACACAGCGTGGTGGTCACGAGGAACAGAGGCGCTCACACTGCAGTGATGTCTGAGGGTGAGAAGGAAAGGAGAGGTGGAGAGCACCTGCACAGTACAGAGACCTGCAGACCTGCAAGAGCAGGTGTGTTCAGGGAGCCACTAAGAGAAAAAGGCAGGCGTGATGAGAAGCCACCTGGGCTCGTTACTAATTTTTTTAAAGCAGGTATGCGATTCAGATTTACAAACCATTGCATGATTCAGGTGGACTGCGAGTGGCGAGATTAGGATGTAGGCAAAAGGCCAGTTAAGCAGTCCTCTGGAGTCACTGAGATCAGAAAAACGAAGGCCTGAGCTGGTGTGGTAAAGTGAGACTGGACAGGATGATAACATGCTTAGAAACTCAGATGCCTGGACTAGCAGATGGGATGTTACGTCACTGGACTCCCATGTAGTCGACCATGGTTCGAGTCCCCGGAACCAGCAACTTAAAACTCATGTGTACATGCCCAAAATCCGGAGAGGAGAATGGAGGAGAAGGAATTGTGTGACCACCCTCCTGGGGGGTGATTTCTCACTTTCTATCTCTCTGTCTCTCCCTGTCTGTCTGGCTAGTGCACATGCCCTATAGCAAAAACCTCTCTCAAGAAACAAACAAACAAACAAACAAAAAAACCAAGAAGAGAAAAGAAAAGAAACTCAGATGCCCTGGGAGGCAAGAAGGTAAATGAAGGAGACATGATAGGGACTGCTGGAGTCTAGAGGACAATAGAGAACCACAGAACTCCAGGTATCTGTCTGGTTTTTTTTTTTTTTTTTTTTTTTTTTTTTGATAGGTTTTCGCTATAGGGCGCGTGCACTCACCAGAAAGACAGAGACAGAGAGATAGAAAGCAAGAAATCACCCCCCGGGGGGGATGGCCACACCACAATCCCTTCTCCTCCATTCTCTTCTTGGGATCTTGGGCACGCACGCGCACGCACCCGGCGTGAGTTTAAGCCACTGGGTCCGGGACACGAACCGTGGTCGACTACATGGGAGTCCAGTGACATAGCCATTACACTAACTGCTGGTCCCTGTTGTTTTGTTTATTCATTTATTTACCTGACAAAATTGTATGTATTTATGGTGTCTCACATGATGTTTTGCTATATGTATATATTACAAAAAGGCTAAATCAAGCTAATTAACACACCTATTACCTCACACACGTATTTGGGGGCTTAGTAAATTTAACACCTACTCTCTTAGCAATGTATACGATACACTGTTACTAATGTAGTCATGATGTACAACAGATCTCCTTGAACTTATTCCTCTTAACTGAAATGTTGTAGCCTTTGACCAACATATCCCCAATCCTTTATTTTTCATAGTTTATGAGCCAAAACCACTATCTTGATTATAGAGATTATTGAAAAAGTACAATTTTTTATGTTACTGATCGATTTAATGTGAGGAGGTAGGAGAGATATGTGGCTTTTCAAAGGCTCCTAGAAAATGTACATTATGAAAAACTATGCATAGATTTAATTTTTTTTTTTTGCACCCAAATAAACTCATCGTTTCAATTCCATTTTTTTTTTTTTGAGAGGTTTTTGTTATAGGGCATGTGTGCTCAACAGAAAGAGAGAGACAGAGAGAAACAGAAAGGCAGAAAGTGAGAAATCCTCCCCCAGGGGGAGGGTCATGCCACAATGTCTTCTCCTCCATTCTCCTCTTGGGATCTTGGGCACGCACGCACACACACCTGGCTTGAGTTTAAGCCACCGGGTCCGGGACTTGAACTGTGGTCGACTACATGAAAGTCCAGTGATATAGCCATTAGCCATTACACCATCTGCTGGTTCTGTCAATCTCATTTTTCCATGACTGTTTTGTCCCTTTGGAGTGGGGTCTAAGAGAGTGCATCCTCAACTTCAGCATACACAGAATAACCTGGAGAGCTAGTTAAAATGCAGATGGATTCAGTAGGCCTGGGAGGGCACTCGGGCTGCTGCTTTAATAAGCACCGATGACAATGATATGTCATACACTGCTTGTCCATGCACGCTTGGAGAAACAAGGATCAAAAAGCACCGGGAATCAGAGTAGAGAGACCAGGAAGAGGTCACTGTATGATGCAACACGAGCCTGGGTCCCTGAAGGCGGATGTGTTACTGCTGCTGCACCTGGGGCTAGAGAGTCGAGAATAATTCATGTATGCACAGTGACAGAGACAGAATGGATGCAATTAGACCACCTCGGGACACCGTGTCATGTCAAGGCAGAACAATGGGTTTCTCCTCTTTCCCAAGTGGACCATTCATACTTCTCAGAAACTCCATGCTCAGTGACACTGAGGATCTGCCTTGCTCAGGAGTGGCCTCTTTCTCACAATGCCCCCAGCTGGGTTAAGTAAAACTGACCCTGTCTAACATTTCTTCTCCATGAACGTGAACTTATGAACCTAGTATGTCTGCGGGATCCTAAATGGCAGCAGAAGGGGCACTTGCAAACACTTTGACAAGTCCTTGGAAGGACTGTTCATCAGAACCTCATTTCTACACTAGTTGTACCTTTCACGGATTACAGGTTTTCCCGAGATTCTTCCAGAAGACCATGGAATAAATGGCCAGAAGAGTGAACTGTTAGCTCTCTGTGTTCTGATTACGGCCGGTCAATCTTTCTCTAGCATTCAGGTCTTTCCACACTTCTTGTCTAGAGCTTCTCACCACCCTCGTTATGGATGATTCTGGATCCTTTCCAGACAGCACACTCAACCAGAGTAGCATTTATTATCTTTTTCTCTATATATTCTTGTAGAATAAGGTAGTGTTATAAATATGCTCTACATGTTAAAGTATTTGTTGAATAAATGCTGTTCCCTTAGCTTTTCTCAGTGGAAAATTACTGCTGAGTATTTTTTCTCTCCAGCTTCAGCATGAGCCCGGCCTCTTGTCCTTGCACTGGGGCATTCGTGGCTACAACAACCCATTGTTAGAATCAAGAACAGGCAGAAGGCTGTCCCAGGACAGTCTGGTTTTAATTGATCGAATGATCCTTGGCATTGAGATGTCCGACTGACTCCATTTGACATTTGAGCCAAGAAATCAACGTTGATCTGGGAAAGAAACATCTGGAAGCAACCATCCAGCCTGCCTGATCAGTCCACTTAATTTCACTCTAAAAACCGTTTACTTAACTTTTGAACCAAACTCTTTTAGGGAAAATGTTAATGCAGGAAACTCTCCTCTCTTAAGGCAAAATCTTAAAATAACCATGTCATTTTCTCACCATTGACACATGGTAGATGGGTTGATTATGTAGTCTACACATTTGGCTATGTCACCAGAAACATCTGACTTTTCTCAGTAAAAGCAAAACTTGATCTGGGTGTTAATAATTAGAAGCAACTTTCCAGGGCTGTAGAATAGCAGTTAAATGCAATACAAGGAGAGTCAGATCTCACATGGCCAACCACAATTTGAATCCTGGCCCCAAGAGCTTGAAAAACATGGGACCAGCAGTTGGCGTGATAACTATGTGCTGGACTCCCAAGTAGTTGACCGCGGTTCGAGTCCCGGACCCGGTGGCTTAAACTCACGTCAGGCACGAGTGCGTGCATGCCCAAGATCCCGAGAGGAGAATGGAGGAGAAGGGATTGCATCGTGGCCAACCCTTCTGGGGGGTGATTTCCTGCTTTCTGTCTCTGTGTCTCTCTCTGTCTGTCTGGCGAGCACACGCGCTCTATAGAAAAAAGCTCTCCCTCCCACAAAAAAAAAAAAAAACACCTTGAAAAACACGCCGAGCACGTATGTGCACGTGGCCAAAATCCTGACGGGATAAGAATGGATGAAAAAGGATTGCGGCATGGTGACATCCCATTGCGGAGTGCTTTCTCTCCCTCTCTCTCTGGCAAGCACACATGGTGCTCTCTGGGAAAAAAAAAAAAATTCAAAATCAACTTTCCACGCCCACTCAGAGTGAAGGCTCAATTCCAAAGATAAGTTGCTCTATCTTCCAAATGTTCAGAAATATTATAATCAAATAACAACTTTTCATTGTGACTCTCACTGTTAATAATCAAAACTAAACAAAAACATTATATCATATATACATTCTTATAGAAAGTATAAAATTCTGCTACATATAAAATACATAAAACAGGGCTGGCCCTGTAGTACAGCAGTTCAGCCTGGTGCAGAGAGAGCTGGACATGGCTCACAGCAGTTCAAATCCTGGCCCTAACAGCTGGAAAAACACACTGGGTGCATGGATGCACATGCCCCAAATCCTGACAGAGGGCGGTACAGAGGGAAGAGGACTGCAGCATGACCATGCCCCATGACCAAGTGCTTTCTCTGGTATTCTCTCTGGTGAGTATACATAGTCTATGGCAATTAAAAAAACTAAAATAATATGAGGATTACAGTCTACTTTCCCTACAGAGAAATTGAAAACACTGCCATTTCTTTCATATTCAGATTAATATGACGTTGAAGAGAAATGGGTCTTTTCCATGCAACTCTGCTCTCTTCAAAAACACAAAGCTAGTGTCAAATACATTCCCAGAGGAATGGGACTAAAATTCTAAACCTAGAAAATTCAGTTCTCCAACTACCGCCTAAACAATGTGTCCTTTTCTGCAGGTCACCCTAATTTTAAAAAATTATCTGGGACCAGCAGTTAGCGTAATGGCTATGTCGCTGGACTCCCACGTAGTCGACCGCGGTTTGAGTCCCGGACCCGGCGGCTTAAACTCACGCCGGGCGCGTGTGCGTGCGTGCCCAAGATCCTGAGAGGAGAATGGAGGAGAAGGGATTGCGGCGTGGCCATCCCCCCTGGGGGGTGATTTCTCGCTTTCTATCTCTCTGTCTCTCTCTGTCTGTCTGGCGAGCGCACGCGCCCTATAGCAAAAACCTCTCCAAAAAAAGAAAAAAAAAAAAATTATCTTTTAGCCTATAGCCTATCTTTTAGAGATAAATAATTCATTTACAAAAGTTTGGTTGATATGTGTCAATTACATCACTAGATAGAACGTTCCTGAATCTATTCACCTTTGCAAATGAACAGTCAGTCTAGAATAGAAAGTCTCCCCTCCTACCAACCCCATTTGCTTCTTCTAGATTTCCTATATAAGAGATGAAAAGCAATAGTAATAATAACAGTAAGTTATACCAGCACAACCCATTGCATAACATCTTAGGCTAGTAATGTAACAGTGGTTCAGCTATTAATACAATGGATTTTAGGTTAGGACAAATAATCTCTCTCTCACACACACACACACAAACACATACTTGCATACATGCATACTGTATTATCTAAAAGAGATTTTCAATTATCAAGGAAGAAAAAAATCTGAGTTTTTCCTAGTATTCAGAATATTATCAGTAATATATTGGCTATAATGAATTCATTTACATGAGTTCTGCAGCTTATTGAAAATATTCTTATAGGATCAGTCTATGGTGTGGCTAAGGCAGCTAGATCCCACGTGGCTGACTGTGTGGTTTGAGTCCCAGACCCAGGGGCTTGAGAAACACACTAGGTGCATGTGTGTGCATGCCCAAAATCCTAAAAAGAGGGAGAAACGGAGAAGGAATTGCAATAAGACCATTCCCCATAGGGAGGGGAGGGGAATACTTTCTCACTTTCTCTCTGGCAAGCAAACATGCCCTCTGATAAATTAAATATACACACGTATATTCTTACTAATACATCTTATCTGGAAAAGCTCAAATTTACTTAGGAGTTTTCAAATATACACATATATACATAAACATATATATCTACAAAACCGTTCATTATGATCAATATTTATTAATTGCCCATCCTTACTACGTTATCTTGAGTGCTCTTTTGTTCTGTCTGTCTGTCTTTTTAATATTTGGTATTATAGACGACAAGGTAAACTTCAGTTATATGTAAAGTTGACGACTGACAGCTTTTGTCTTCACATTTTGTAATACTACATCTGACAGATAAACAAATTTACCACTTCACTATTTTAGTATGCCCAGTGTAACCCCGAGAAGAATGATTCAATTATGTAACTAGATATACTGATCCTGAACTATTTGTTTAATTAAAGAATGTTCCTCCATTCTTTTTCCAGAGTAGTCACGGACTAAAACTAAGTCATATGAATCCACATCGGTTAGTAGAAACAGTTACTATAGAAATTGAGTAATTCCCAAGAAGTTTTTGTTCTTGGCACTGACAAAATATGCATAGGATGAATGAATTCTGAATAAACTCAACACTATATCAAAACACTAAAAGGATTCAAAAGAAAACATTAAACGTGTCTGAGAGATATAGATGGAATCCCAATGACAAAGTACGGGGGTTCTCCAAGGGGCCAGATGATGATGCAGGGGTGAGACCCAACATTCTGCGAGGCTTACCCACAGGGCAGGGTCCCGTGTTCACGTCCAGAGACCTCCCTGAGTATGTCAGGCACACACGTGCTCATGATCCAGGCTGGACTGGAAGTAACTGCAGCATCAAGACCCTGTTGGGGTGTACTTTTTGTCTACGTCTCTCTGTCTCTCATGGGAGAAATACCTTTTTTTTTTTTTAGAGGTTATTGCTACAGGGAGCGTGCACTCTCCAGACAGAGAGAGACAGAGAGACAGAAAGCAAGAAATCACCCCCCAGGGAGGATGGTCATGCTGCAATCCCTTCTCCTCCATTCTCCTCTGGGATCTTGGGCACGCAGGCACACGCGCCCGGCATGAGTTTAAGCCACCGGGTCCGGGACGTGAACCACAGTCGACTACATGGGAGTCCAGTAACATAGCCATTACACTAACTGCTGGTCCCCCGAGAAATACTTTTTTTTTAAAAAAAAAAGAAGGGAAAAGGCGCAGTTGTCAGGCCAGCTCCTGGCGTGGCAGTTCAGGTGGCTGGATCACACATGCCCAACAGTGCATTTTCAGTCCTGGACCCCGCAGCTTGAGAAACACAGCAGGCACATGTGTGCACATACCCCAAACCCCAAAAGGAAGGAGAGAGAGAGAAGAGATTATGGCATGACCATTCCCCATAGGGAGTGCTTTCTCACCGTCCCTCTCTGCCTCCAGCAAGCACACGTGCCTTCTGGCAACGTTAATTACTCAATTACTTAAATCGTTGTGCATGGTAGCAACTTCCAAAAAAGAATGTAAACTCGATAATCTTAAAACCCTGGGTACCCTGTACATAGAGGAATATGGTCTTTAAAATGTGACTGAAGAAAGTTAGCTCCTTGGGGGAAATGATGATGGCTACCTCCCTCCCAATAGCCCAGCCCAGAAACTTCGACCAGGCAGGACAACTGAATTGTAAACGAGGTAGAAAGAAATCTTCATCCCTATTTATTTTGGTGAAGGTCAAATCCCATTATGACTTGGTTGTCCAAAAATTTTCATGTCAATATAACTTAAAATTAAAGAGAAGCAATTACCAGAATTTTTTGGTTTTTATTCACAGATTAAGTTGTGGTGGCAACTTTTTCAAAAGCATTTGTGGTAATAGGATAACCATACAGGAAGACTAAAACCTTAGTAAGCACACAGATAGTAATTTGTCATTTATTTCTATAAAATCAGGTTTCATAAAGTAGAATGGTGTGAAGAAACAGTGAACACACTCTGTAATTATGTATTTTTCAGATTTTCTTCAGTAGAGCAAGATCATTTTCTTCCAAAATAAACAAATCAATGTTTCTATGAAAAGATTCTACACTGCAAAGCCTTGTAAACTACATATGTTGATTAGGCTTTTCAAAGCCATTTTTGAAAAAAAAATAATTACCTCCTTAGATGAATATCTAAATGTGTTTTTCTAATATGCCCAAAAGGGAAACAACCTATTCTGAAGTTATAACAGTTTCCATCTTTGTAATCAATTTCATTTCAGCCACACTGCTGACAGCAATTCTCAAAACAACTTAATATTTGTCAATCTGTATAAATATGTGTGAGCTAATGCTATCTGAACTTGCTTAGTCATTTTATTTTCAACAAGAAAAGCATACCTACTGTCAGAGGGGGCAGAAAAGTTAAGCCCTAATTGAACCTACATCAAACAAAAACAAAGAGAGAGAAAATAACTTTTCTGTTTAAACCAATTGAAAGCTGTAAGTATTCAGCTGACTGGAGAAAATGAAACTTAGTTCCACTCTTCCTGGGGAAATTTGCATCTTTCCTCGGGAAGCCTTCATCGGATCTTTCACTCCACTAACTTCCCACCCTCCGCAGCCTTCTCAGCCACTGTGGCCAAGCCGAATATTAATGAGTAGAAGCAGCCCGAATATAGGAGGTCAGCCAAGAGTACTAGGACAGACAAGAAAGGAGCTCACTATTTTCAAGAAAACATCTTTCAAGAGTTCTGGGATCCCAGAAGTCAGGCCAAAACAGAGAGAAACTGCCTTTGGATGAGGATAAAGAAGTTTAAGCTTTGCCCGGAGGGGATGGTCAAAGACTTTTCTTCTTCTTTTGTACCATCTGTTTTAATAAAAGTGAAATCTGGGTTACAGCAGATTCGTACTCTCATCAGGAGGACTTGATCTGCCTGGAGATACAACGGAATTCATACTGTTAGTAACCAGGAACTTGAAGGAAAGTTCTTATTTTTGAAATGTCCATTGAGAAACTGTCAAATTACTTCTTTTCTCTACCTAGTTCTGGGAGTGATTATGGCTATATCCTGGAAATACCTTAAGGATGAAATGTATTATGTAAAAAAGATTTGGCATCAAGGACATTTCATTCATCACAACATAATTTCCACATCACAATGTGTACTCAGTAACTGACTAAAACATTAACGTATACAGCCTTCTCCTCCTCCTTGTACACAAGCTGCTCTTTGAATTTGAGACAATTTTTGGAAGAAATTCAGCTTATATCCAGAAAGCAATATTTCACAAATATCGGACAGTTATACCAGCATCTCGAAATTCGCACCAAGGATCCAGCTTTGTGGCTTGGTAGTTAAAAGCACCAGATCCCACATGGCCAATTACACGATTCAAATCCCAGACCCAGTGGTTTGAAAAACAGTAAGTGGTTGTTTGTACCCCAAATCCCAAGGGGATGTTGAAACAGAGAAGGGACTGCAGTGCAATCTTGCCCCCATAAGGGATACTCTGTCCCTCTGCCTTTCTCTCTCTCCCTCAGGCAAATTAAAAAGAAACAAACAAACAAACAAAAATCTGCTCAATAAGATTCATTGTATCACAAAGGCTGTAATTCCAAGACACCTACAAACAACCCTCTCTTCAAATTTACTATGTTACTATGCAAATTAATGAAGTGTAACATTTTATACTCTTTCTCCCCTCCTAAATGATCTGTGGACCTGAGGGTCTATAGCAGTATTGGTTTTCCACTATTTTACAGTATCTTTGTGCTCATTGGTTTGCATCCTCCATTCTAAGATCCTGAGGCCTCAAAGTTCACTTCCATTACAAAGTAGCATAGCTAGTATGTGAAAACACCCTAGTATTCTGACTTTCAGGCTAGGGAAAACATTTCTTCTCTAATTTTTTAGTATGTCTTAGTATTTTCATAGCACCTATGAAAACGCCTAGCATGCAGTAGGCATTTAAAAATATGTATTTTTTGGCTGATAAATTCAGTTACCAGGGCCAGCAGGTAGCATGGTGATTAAGGTGCTGGACTCCCACATACCTGACCATGGTTTGAGTCCAGGACCCAGCAGCTTGAAAAATCAACTGGGCATGTGGGTTTGCATGTGGGTGTGTGTGCCCAAAATCCCAAAAGGAGAACAGACTGTAGTGTGGCCATTACCCCCCTGAGAGGTGATTTCGCACTTTCTCTCTCTGTCTCTCTGTATCTCTCTCTCTCTCTCTCCCTCTCTCTCTCTCTCTCTCTCTCTCTCTCTCTCTAGCAAACACACATACACATCACTCTCTCTCTCTCTCCAGCAAGCACACAAACACTAAGGAAAAAACTAAAAAGAAAGAAAAGAAAAGAAAAAAAGGGCAAAGCTACCCTCAATCTTGAGTTCATCTAAACATGTGGACAGATACATTATCAGACTGAATTCTCTAAACTTATACAAACAGCTTTGCAGGCCTAGCGGGCAATGTTTTTTGTAACTACAAAGTAATGTTTCCAAAATAGTGTACACTGCTCAAAAGTAGAATTAAAAAGCCAACAGAAAATAGAACAGTTCTCCCACCCCGAAACCATCCTCAGCTAATGATCAAAGTCACAGGGGCAGTCGGAGGAGCCCTTCTGCTTCCAGAGTACCCTACCCCAATCACCCATCACTGCCTGCCGTGCCCAGTATTCCCAGGACAGAATAAGTATCCTTTATTATTGGCTAAATTGCTCTGCACTTTCCCCACTCCTATCCTAAAGGCCACCTCTCATCCTCTCATCCTCTGCACTCTCCACCCAGGGAGAGGAGCCATCCCCTCCTCCCTCCCTCTTGTGTCTTCCACTTCTATAAACATTTTTATGCTTTTTCTACATGTGTTGTTTGTTTGTTTGTTTTTAATGGAGTAACAGGTAAATTTTTAAGTACTCTGGCTCAATGCTACCATGTCTCACCTCCCATTTTCTCTCCGTTGGGTACAATTTGGTTTCTACTCCAAATAACTGCTTTTTTTTTTTTTTTTTTTTTTTTATTGCCAAAAGGCACATGCCCTTGCCAGAGAGCATGGGAGAGAAAAGCATCTCCCAATGGGCATGGCCAAGGTACAATCCCTTGTCCTTCTTCCTTCCTTCCTGTCAGGATTTTGGGCCCCACGCGCTGGGTGTGCTTTTCGAGCAGCCAGGGCAGGATTTACACCGTGATCGGTTGTGTGGGATCTCACATCTTACTCATAGGGCTTAATCACCGCCCTACAGTGCTAGCACCAAATGACTGCTTTGAAGAAGACCCACATGATCTCCCTAACTGCCAGATCTAAATGGCAGTCCCTGACATCTTTGCTTCTCTGAGCCATTCTGCTCACTCCCCACTCTCTCCCTCCTGAAATCCCTCCCATACATCAACACTGTCTCTGCACTTGTGGTTACTGCTCTGCGCCAAGGGGAGTCAAGCTTCTCTGCAAATCACTGGAAGTTGTTTTCTGCAGGGCCTGAATTCTGCTGTATTCTTGTGTTTCCTGAGTTCTCATTAAGCAAGCTCAACACCACCATAGTTCGAAACACCATCCACTCACTGAATACTTCCAAATCAATTCCCAACTCCAGTGTTCTGATTTGGGGCTACAAATACATTCAAACAAACACCTACGAGATCCTTCAGGCAATAAACTCATTTTGATCTCCAAATGGCACCAGTTACCTGAGCATGCTAAGCTCTTATCTCCGAGAACTTGGTGTAGCTCTTCTGGGACATTCTGCCTCGACTGACGATGGGCAGACTACAAACATGCCTTTTTTTTTCCCCCGTTTGCCAGAGGATGTGTGCACTCACTGAAGAGAGAGAAATACAGAGGGAAAGTGAGAAAGCACCGCACATAGGGAATAGTCACTCTGCAATTCCTTCTCCTCCATTTCTCCCTCCTTTCAGGATGGTGGGAGCACACACACATATATGCCCAGAGTGTTTCTCAAACCACCAGGTCCAGGACTTGAACCATACAGCTAGTCACATGGAATCCAGTTCATATAACCACTAGGCCATGAGCTGGCCCGACTACATAAATTCTTAACCCCTTCTCACTCATTGACCTACCACCATAGAAACTTTATTTAAAAAAAAAAAAAAAAAAAAAAAAAAAAAACTATTTTCCCAGCCTCCCCTGCAGCTGGAGATAGCCAGATAACCTCGTTACTGTCAGTGAGACACAGAGAGAAGTCTTCTGAGGGGGTATGGATGAAGGTTGTTTGAGAAAACAAAAATAATTCGTAGAGGAAAAATGAAAGAGTGCATGATAGAAGTTCTCACCTGCTGCCTAGCCTCCACCTGTCCTTCCCGTTTGCCAACTGCCTGCCTTTATGTGGTGGCCATGTAATGACAACATCTGAAACAGCAGCAGCTCTCCAGAATTGTTGTCTCTGAGTTCCCAAGAACAAAAATCTAGCATGAACAAACATTCCTAATCACAGAGCTGACAAAGGACTTATACTCAGAATATATAAATAACTACCACTCAATAACGAAGACATGCAACTCAACAAAAATGGGCAGAGGCTTGAACGGAAGCTTCCCTAAGGGATATATACAAACAGCTAATAAGCAGATGAAAAGGTTCTCAACTTTAGAGAAGTGAAATTTCAAATGACAGTGAGGCATAACTTCACACATAATAGGATAAACTTAAAAGCATGACATCAAGTGTTAGCAATTGGAACACTCATACGTTGCAACCAATGAAACAGTTGTGTAGTTTCTTATAAAGGTAAATATATACAGACACTTTGACCCAAGTGCTCCTAGGCATTTACTCAAGAGACATCAAAACACTATGTTTGCTCAAAGACTTGTAGACAATGACTTATGGCAACTTTATTCATAATAACCCCAAATTGGGAATAATCCAAATGTCCAACAGCAGGAGAATGGGTAAACAAATTTGAGTTTGTTCATACGATCAGCTGCTACTCAGCAATAAAAAGGAATGAGCTACTGGTACATGCAAAAGTATAGACAAAAACCAAAGATACTGCATTAAGTGGGACCAGCAGATGGTGTAATGGTTACGTCACTGGACTCCCACATAGTCGACCGCAGTTCAAGTCCTAGACCAGGTACCTAGAAACTCATGCCAGGTGTGTGTGCATGCTTGCCCAGACTCCTGAGAAGAGGATGGAGGAGAATAAACTGTGGTGTGGTCATCCCCCCCCCCCCCAAGAGGGGGGGGATTTCTTGCTTTGTCTCTCTGTCTCTCTAGCAAGCTCATGCACCCTATAACAAAAATCTCTCTAATAATAAAAAAAGATATTACATTAAGCAAAAGAAGCCAAATGCAAAAGCCTATGTACAATATGCTTCCTTGTATATGAAGGTAAATTAACCTGGAGAGGTAGAAATCAGAATAGTAAGTGCCTGACCTAGGAAAAAAATGTTTGCCAGGAAGGAACACAGGGGAACACAGAGTAGGATGTTCCTTATCTTAATTGGGATTTGGGTTGCTTGTGAACACGCTTTTCCCCCCCAAATTTATGGTAGAGTGTTTATGCACATAAAAAAGAGACGGAGAAGCACCCCCCCCAGGGAACTTGGTCATGGCCCCGTCCCGCCCCTCCTGCCTTGCCTGCCAGGATCCTGGGAATGCACAAATGCCCCGGGTATCTTCAGGTCAACCAGGACCAGGACCTGAACCATGTTTGGCAGGTGGCTACCAACCACACCGCAGAGGCTGGGCCCTTCACCCGTATTTCTAAAGGCTGATCAAACTGTACATTAGGCTCTGTGCGTTTCAGTGTTTATAAACTACACACAAATAAAAGCAACCCTTACAAAGCAAAAAGCAAGTCAATTGGGCCAACGGCAAGCACAGGTGCTGAACAGCTACTAACTCGAACAAAAAATGCACACAAAGAAATCAAGTCGCCTAAGTCATGGTCCACTTTTCCATTTCCTCTTCTCTCCCTTCATCTCATTATTGTTTCATAGTAAAAACAAGGTACTGGAAAACACCTGAGAAACATATCCTTTCCCCTATCAACCTAAAAATATCAGAAGAGTTAAGAAATTCCATGTAGTCTAACATTTCGTTTCAGACCACAAGAAAGAAAAAAAAAAAAAAAGTTTCATGTTTTAAATGTATTCAAAATTATTTTTTCAACAGTCTATCTGGCGGATATCTAATTAAATGTTCTCTATAAACCAGTTTATACTATAGTCCAAATTCACATCAAAATTTGTTTTAAAAACTAGAAATTCAGGGCCAGCCAATGGTGTGTGGTTGTTATGGTGACTGGGATCCCCATGGCTAACTATGCAGCTTAAGTCCAGGTCCCAGCAACTTGACAAACCTGCCACAGGGCCAGTAGGTGGCATAGTGTTGTGGCACTAGACTCTCATATGGTTGACCACGGTTCAAGCTCCAGACCTAGCAGCTTGAAACTCACACTCGGTGAGTGTGAGTGGGTGCCCAGAATCCCAGGAGGAGAGTGGAGGAGAGGGGATTACTGTGTGGCCACCCTCACTGGAGGGTTCTTTCTTTCTCTTTCTTTCTCTTCCTCTCTGTCTCTGTTTCTGTCTCTCCATATCCTATAGCAAAAATCTCTCTAAAAATAAAAAGATGCCCGGAGCGCATGTGTACCTAAAATCCCAAAAAAAGAAATAGAGAAACATGACCATCCCCTATGGAGATGCTCACTCTCATTCTCATTCATTCTCTCTCTCTCTCTCCAGCAAAAGCAGGCACCCTATGACAAAATAAAGAAGAAAAAAAAAAAGAAGTTGAAAGAATCTCTCAAATGTTTATCAAGTAAATTCAGCACTTGGCTAGACTGTTTTATAATACCTAATTGCACAAAAATTTATATTTCTCCTCAAATCCAAAACTAAAAATGAGCACTTTGTACTTTATAAATATATTATCCAATTTAATTTACTATTTATACATGTAAAATAAACCTCTGAACTCTGGGTGAGTCAGAGAAAGACTGAAAAGCATGTAAAAGTTGAATACACAAAACAGGCTTGACCTGGTGGGTCGGCCCAGGAAGGTATGGCGCACGTGCAAAAGCTTCACTAAAGAGTGAATGTGTGGGGCTGGCGAGCAGTCTCTGCAGTGCAGTCTCTGCCGAGTGCCTCAGAGATCACTGAGGCCAGCCTGGATAAAGAAACAGGATGCTTCCAGACTGTGGTCGGCCAAGATGGTCAGGCAGAAAGATCCAACTCGGTACCAAAGAACCAATGTCAATTCTAAGAAAATAAAAGGGGTCTGGTGGCATTTTAGAAAATGTAGGCTGGCGATGACTAGAGAGTAAAATGGAAGGAGGGAGGGAGAGAGGAGGAGGGAGGCAGTAATTAGTGGAGAGCCAAAAGGAGGCTGAGGCCACCAGCGCAAGGAGATAAGGGCTGTGGGCTGTGAGGGGCAGAGATAATGAAAAGGAAACTCGAGAGTTCAAAAGGACACCATAATAAGAGGGTAGTCATTCCCAAAGCATTTTACTCTTAGATTTCTTCACATATTGGATCCGCTTGAAAACGTACTCATCAAACACTCAAGTAGTCCTTTGCAAAAGGCTGAAGAACAGGGTAGAAAGACATACAATGAAAATAGCAGGTAGTAAACATCTCAAAGAGGAAAACGAATCAAACCAAAACAATAGCTACAAGTGAGATGACATTATTTTAAGATAGATTTTCCTTCTAAGCTTCTTTCTCCCATGAGCGGACAAGACAGACAGACGGACAACAGCCCCAACAGCGTCTTGATGCTGTGATCCAACCCCAGCAAACCCTGGATCATGGACACACATGGGCCTGGAATACTCGTGGAGGTCTCTGGATTTGAACTGGCGATCTTCCCGTGGGGGATTGTTTCTCAAAGTATCACATTTACTGCTGGGCCACTGTCTGGCCCAAAGATTATTATTATTTTTTTTATTAACAGCACATACTATTTATTGAGGGCCTGCTATGTGTTAAGCCTTCTACCAACATTATGTGTGTTTCTCACTATTCCATAGATGAAGGTATAGTATCATTAAGTATCTGTCATAAACCAAATTATAATGGTCTGCATGAAATAATTCCCTCTAAAGTATCAAGTAGTCAGTTGAAAACTTCATCTCTGGAAAAGCATAAAAACATGTAACACAAGTAAAACAACTTTTCAAAAAAGAACACAGGCACTGCTATGTGATTAAGTTCCCTCAAAATCCAGTTCCGACTTAAAGGAGTCGGATCTGTATGATAAGGAAATAGTGATAAAAACAGAAAGAGAAAATATTATTTGTCATTTTTCTAATAAAAAATTAACTTAAAAACTGACATGTGCTTTCTATATGGATACCTAAATATTAAGATTATGTTCTAGTTTAAAATTCTGACTCCAGATTCAACTAAATGTTTTGAAGTATTTAGTATGTGTAGGCAGAGATTGAAGGAATTTTACATGCTCCAACTCCTTTATTCTAATTAGCTGATTTATATGGTCTCTAACCTCAAGTAAAAGTCAATGGTTTTGAACCTTAAACATCTAAAAGGTCTCTGGGGACTGACCAGGAATTCTAGAAAAACAGTTACTGTCACTGAGGCACTGTATGATTTATGTAAACCTTCAAAGCCATAAAGGACAAAAAGAATTATTTCAAGTTCACATCTATCTACATGGCTCTTTTCTAATAATTACTCTTTTTTATCTTTTCTTATGATGTGATGAAAGCATAATATAGTGATAGTAAAATAATCATTTTCAAATCCCAGGGTGATCCAGCAACCGGGACCAAGTTGAACTGTCAAAGCATTCCTCAGCTGTAGCAGGCAGGTTGGCTGCGGGGCACTCAGCTCTCTAGCCCCTCCCTCTCTAAGGAAGGAAGCCATAGTCCCTCTCCTTTCCCATCTTTGCTCAAAAGTCACCCTTGGCCCTGCCCCATGGCACAGTGATACTCAACACCCTACAACATTAGAAGTCATATGGAAGATCAGGGATTGATTCCCAGGTCAGCCTGTGCACACATGCCTGTGATTCTGGCTAGCTGAAAAGCTGAGTGGTGGGGAGCACTGGGGGAGGGGATTGCCATCTAAGACCCTGTTGTTGGGGGCTTCTCTCTCTCACACAAAGGAAGGGAGGAAGGAAGGGAGGGAGGGAGGGAGGGAGGGAGGGAGGGAAGGAAGGAAGGAAGGAAGGAAGGAAGGAGTAAAAATTTTAAGTCACATTCATCATAAGGCCTATTCAAGTCTTTTTTAAATTATAATTTATTCTCTCTCCTTTCTTTCCACTATCTTGCTTTATTCGTTCCATAGGACGTATCACCTTATAACCTACTGTAATATCCACTTTTTGTTACTATTTTTATTGCTTGTCTGTCCTTCCTGCTAGAATATTTTTTTGTTCACTGAGGAACCTCAAAAACTTAAGCGGTATCTGGCATAAAATACGTGCTCAAAATGCATACATAAATGTTTTTAAGAATTATTTATTTGATTCCACTTGTTATTATTTTTAAGTTTTGTCCAAAAAGAGACACAGATTGAGAGAGAAAGAAAGGGAAAGCAAGAAAGCAAGCCACCAGGTCCTGGACTCAAACCGTGGTCGAGTCATTCGTCCATGTGAGAATTCAGCACCTTTAATTACCACGTCACCTACCGGCCCCGTATGTAAATTTTTTTGATGAATGACAGTATGGTACACTGTGAACAAAAACATAAACCTAGAGCCAAAATTTATTTATGCTCTTTCTGGTTGGGGGGAAATTTAAATATCAACAGTTACCATAGACTCTTGGTATAAAGATCCCAAGAACCTAGAATTTTTCTCTTATCACATAATTATATACACAAAGGACTTTCCAAAGCAACTTTCTTACTCAAACATCTTCCAATTCAGTAATTCCAGAAGCATCTTAGCATTCTTAGCATACCACATAAATCCCTCATTACATACCACATAAATCTCTTGTTACAGGTTTTCAATAAGAAATTATAAGAAAATTAACTTCACTGATATTTTATTAACCCCTAACTTCAAATGACCTGTTGTACGGATTAGAAATAACACATTGGAAGCACTCAACATAGATGTATATATGGATCTTAAATTCTTATGAGTACTTAATGGAATTGGAGCAGAATAAATTGATTATTTACTGAGGAAGAAATAGAAAAACATGAGGCCCTCAGCATAATTTGCCAATCGGAAATTGTTGAAATTCTACCTAAACCACCAATGTCTTGGGAGGGGGTGGCGGGAACATTGATTAAAAAGCTAAATTCATTCATAAAAAAAAATTTGCGTGTGAACTTTCAAATGCGATATTCTGCCCCAGATTAGGGATTTACATCAAGAGCAAATTAAACAGGATTCTGCCCTCTTCCGTTTTACAATCTAATAAGAATTCTGTAACATTTCTTTTATAGAATCACACATTATTCCCAAGAGGGAGGGAACACTAGTGTGAAGTATTCAGATGAGAACTGTCTGAACCTATTAAGAATTTTGATTAAGATAAAGCACACTACCACCTGGAAGGAAGAAATTATGTGGGAGAAGTGCTTAAATAAGACTGATCGTACGTCAAAATAGTGATTTTCAGTTTTACAAATACATCTATAATAAGAGCATAAAATAATAAGAATAAAACCTAGACTTATTATCTGTATCCACCAGAGTGTAACATCCAGGTATCAGCCTCTTCTTTTTCTACTAATCACTAAAGAACAGTGAGTCACCAAAGGACCAGCACTAGTTCCCAAAATGAATATATTTTGTTCTGTAGTTTCCTGTCCCGGGGGTAAAAATACAATACAAAACAAAAAAATGGAGCAACATACAGCACAAAATATTCAACTCGAGGCATTAGGCCAAGAAAGCAACAGAAAGTTTTATACTGGAGCCAAAGACTCCTGGGTTTCTTTTAAAAATTTAAATCGTGACAATTATCTTGATGTTTCTTGATGAATCAGATCTATCTATAGAACAAAAGCCTGCTCGGGAGTTTTGTGGACATTGAGGAATAATTATTTCCTAAGCTTATTCACTTTTTTTAAGAAAGCAGCTTACAGACAGATTTAGAAACTGGTGTGCTTGAGTGAAAACATTTGTAATCAGTCAACCTACAGAGACATTTTCCTTGAATTGTCAATTGAAAACGACTTTGTGAGGAAAGAGAATTTTAAAACACATCCCCTCAGAAAATATTTTCAAGTGTTACATATATTTCTCTCCCAACTTTATGACCTAAACTGTTGCCAAGTTTTTCAAAGTCATCACTACTTTACAGAGTAATGATGGTGAAGTTTGGGTTTAATCACAACAGCATTAAGAGACATTCAAATCTCATAGTGGTTATTTGTTTCTTTCCTTCTTGATGTAACTAACCAGAATAGTAAGTAGTGCATAATGTACTTGATAAATCTATTTTAATAGCTGATTAGCAATTATTTATATTTTACTTTCCTAGCACTCAAACACAAATTATTGCCAAGTAGCCATTAAAAGGCATCAATGTAGGGGCATTTCCATCTGTCTATTGCTGTATAACAAACCACCCTAAAACCTGACAGCTTCAAAAACAAGTGTTTTATTTGCTCACAATTCTATAACTTGGGCTAGCCTCAGACAGCAGTTCAATTCTGCTCATCTGCACAATTGTCATAGGAGGGAGGCTGGAGGATCCTGAGATGGCTGGGTCCTCTCTCCCCGTGTGTTCCTGGTGCCTCTCTACTAGGGTGACTGCAACGCTTAGAAGGAACTGCTGGGACTTCTCAGGGATCAGGCCTGGACCTTGGACAATCTCAATTCTGCTGATTTTATCAGTGAAAGGCTGAGACTCAACCCCTACTCAAAAGAAGGGAACACACTTGTGATGCTGTAAATACACATAGATGGACTTTCTTGAAGTCTCAGTGTTAACTGACCATAAGGACAATCTATATTCCAACTTCAGAACTTATAACTATATTTCTTTGCGTTAGTACCATGGAAGAGGGCAAGAATTTTTATTTTGTGGCAATATTTAAAAGTGAGGTAACAGGTGAGGATAGCAGATGAGGGAGAAGATCCTTACTGCTAGGGTGAATATAGTCAATCACAAAATGGCATGCCGGGACAGAGTGAGTATCAAAACCTAGACCTTCATAGAATGTTTTTGCTTTGACTTTTTTAATTTGTCAGAGATTACATGTGCCTGACAGAGAAAGAGAAAGAGAACGTGAAAGCGGTCCCAGTGGAGGATGGTCAATCATAATCCCGTCTCCTCTACTTTCCCTTTTCTGGATTTTGGGCCTGCACCAGCATGTTTCTTAAGCTCTGAACCTGGGACTTAAATTGCACAGTCAGTCATGTGGGATCGAGCCATCTCAACCACCAGGCCACTGGCTGTTCCAATGAATATTTTTTTAATGTAACTTGTTCATTGGTAAAATTAAAAAGGAAGCGTTGCATATAGAAGCTTAGCCATTATTTATTATGCATCATACAGTCCTCAAAAAGCTGAGCAAGGGGTATGATGTGCCAAGTTATTATAGGAAAGTGTAGACCAGCCCTCACCCACCATTACGGTCAGTATCCAGCTAAGGAGCAGAACCAGTGGAGAGACGGTAAGAAGCAGTGGCTTAAACTTCACATCCAGAACTCCCTGCCGACTTCTAGCCTGGGAGGGTGTGGTTCTATTCACTGCTGCTAGTCTCCGCTGGGAAAGGCAGGTTACCCTAATTCCCCCCCACCCCTCAAGTCAGTGAAACCCTTCTGAAACTTGATACTCTATGGATCTTCCATAACTTGGGCATACATATAACATACATCTTTATTTCCTTTTATAAGGCCACTGGAAAGAATCATGAAATTCTATTTCTGAAAGGTTTTGTGTGGGTCTTCTTTATTAAGAGCAAGTTAGATGTATTTTAACAAAGTTGTTCTTTATTGCAACATTATTCACAAGTGCCAAGACATGGAACCAATCTAAATGTCCACAAACTGATGAATGGATTGAAAAAGTGTGGCATATATATACTCTATGAAATACTACTCAGCCATAAAAAATAACAAGACCCTGGCATTTGATAGAAAGTTGTCGGATATGGAGGATCTATTGCTGAGTGAAGTAAGCCAGGCTATGAAAGAAAGATATCGTATGTATCCATTTAATATATACCGACTATCCACACTCTTTGGTAGAGAGCGAAATATTGGAGAACATAAAAGCAGTGAAAATACTTAACGAGGTCAAGACAGTGTGGAATAGGGGTGGTGAAGAGAAGAGTATAGAGAAAGATAGCAAGAGAACAAATAGAGAGGCAGGACATTAGTGGGAACAGATATGGCTTATTACCTGTTGATGATGACGTGTATAGTATTCTCAACTGGTTTGGTCTGAGAAGTATTTCATGGTGGGTAAAGTCTTTTCACAAGCAAAATGAGAAACAGTGGTTGACTGGTTAAAAAAAATAATTGGAGTAATAATAATGACAGGGAAAAACAATGAAAAGATATTGAATGATGAAGTGGGGATTTTAATGTCCCTGTATTGACTGACATGCATGGCATTCCCTTTTGAAAAAGCATTGTAATACACTGTAAAGTTACATGCAATTCAATGTAATATAAACAAGATTATGATGATAATAAATAAATTAAAAAAAAGAGAAAACAAAGTTGTTCTTAATTACCTCATAATTTGATAATATGCCATAAAATTCATCTGTTAAGCTTTAACAACTACACATGCCACCCAACCAATTTAATACAGTATCTAATATTTTTTGAAGGAAAAAACTCGTATATATTACACCTAACCTTTATTGGTATTTCTTCAGTTTTACCTACATGTTGATGAACTCCTTTCCCTTTATTATTTTAATTTGAGAAGGACAAATCTCAGAAAAAGAAGAGAAAAAAACAGAAGGGTCCAGAAACACAAAATTTTATTACAGAAACTCACAAAACATGTTTTAAAGCATAAATTGTGTTTTGACATTTGCTTCCCAAACATTTACTAATAAGACTTCCCTTTTGCAATACGAGAGCTTCTTTCATCAAGCTAATTGGCTGAATTACCATTTACATCATTAAGTTATGACACAAGTTAACGAAATAGAACAGCTGAAATAGAAACAGTGAAATTTCAACACTCCCTCAGACATAGCCGAAACCCGACCTTGTCTTCTCTTTCCAGATGCTGTATCTCTTCAGATGGAAAAGGTGACTGTAAAAGAATGTTTTAGGGGAAGTGGATGATAACATGGACCCAAAGAATATATAAGAGGCCCTCGTAAAGTTCATGGAAAATTAAAACTCTGAAAACACTATGTATGAGTGGATTTTAAAATTCTATGGCACCAAAATTAATTCATACTTTAATTCCATTTTTCCACAAATTTTTTGAAGTCTCCTTGTATACTACCTATTACTCATCTGAAGATTTGTCTAACAAAGTTCCAGAAACCATCTGACGGAAGTATCAGTCACCATATTCGCCACAAGCAAAGAGCTCAAAGCTCTTACATAAATGAGTTTTTGTTGACTTGCTCAAGTCAGTGAAGCCATTCTGAAACTTGATAGTCCATGGAGCTTCCATAACGTGGGCCAGTATCTCTCAACCTGGTGGCTGAGATGGCTGGATCCCACATGTAGATATCTCTTTTAAAGATAGAGAGGAAATTCCGATGGGAGTCAGGTATTTTGCTACCAACAACCAAACACTGAGATGGCAGAAGATGCCAATTCATAAACAAAATTACACTGAATAAGAATAGGTATACAGGGGCCAGCAGGTAGCATGGTGGTTAAGGGCACTGAACTCCCACGTGGCTGACCATGGTTTGAGCCCCAGACCCAGAGGCTTGCTTTCTCATTCTCTCCCCCACACCCCCCAGTCAAATTAAAATAAATAAAGTAAAATAAAATAAAACTTTAAAAAAGAAGAATAGGTACACAATTATTTTAAACATTTTAAGAGTTAAAAGGTGGTAGGGTTGTGGTTAAGTTAGCAGCTGGATCCCCGTGACTGACTTCAGGGTTCAAGTTGCAACTCAGTGGCTTGAACAAACATGCCAGGGGGCCAGCAGGTGGCATGATGGTTAAGGGTGCTGGACTCCCACATGGCTGATCAAGGTTCGAGTCCCAGAACTGGTGGCTTGCTCTCTCTCGCACGCACGCACGTTCTCTCTCTCTCTCACTCTCTCTCTCTCTCTCTCTCTCTCTCTCTCTCACACACACACACACACACTCTGTCCTTCTCGGTCACATTTAAATAAATAAATAAAGTTAAATAAAATAATTCTTTAGTAAAAATAAAATGCCAGGTATATGTGCATACATGCTCAAAATTCCAAGAGGAGAATGGAGAAGGGATTATGGCATGGCCATCCCCCCTTCTGGGACATAGTAAGTGCACACACCCTACAGTAAATTAAAAAGAAAGAAAAAAATCTTTTTTTTAAAATAAAAGGTTTTACATAAATTCAAAGTGACACAGTTAAGTATACTCCCCACTAACATTGCCACTTTCTGCTTCATACTAAAAACAAAGAATATCAGTACTACATATTAATACACAATAATTTTAAGTGTAGTCAATAGTCTTTAAAGAACTTTCATCTCTTTGGCTACTGAAATAATTTTTATTATCTTATGTTTACCTTTGCCAGAAATGTATCAATAATACCTTATAATCTTTAAAAGTTATACATTAATGTATGATTCTATTACAAAACTTTAAAAGCACAATTTATCTCACATCACTATTTAAAAATCTAGAAAATAAAAGTACGTTTCCTTTTCTATTCTTTTTTATGAACATGCGTTTAGTGAGTAAGAATAATTCAAGTAAGAGTTAGAATTGGCCAAAGTAAAATAAACATAAATAACCACTTGAGAGACACACAGTACAATACAAATTAATTAGTTCATTGCTATTACTCTCTAAGTGACGGAAAATACTTCCTATAAAAGGGTAGAAACACAAAAGTGTGGGCAGAATTTCTAACAGAAAGGGCATTGTTTGCTCCTAAGTTTCACACTCCAGAAATATGAACACTTGCCAGATAATTAAATACACCCACATGCAAAATGTTCCATAACTTTTTCTTTATTTTAATTACCACCATTTATTATAATCACCAACAGGTAATTTTCTAAGCAGCATAAGATCAGTACTGGAATTGAGTAGAGCTGAATACTCTAAATTAGTTCAAGCAACTACCCTTGAATACCCTTGTGCCGGCTCACGGGGAGGAACTACTGAAATTCAAAGATTTCCTTTGCAGTCCTTTACCTGTGCCTTAACACTGTTTCTACAGAGTTAAGCATAGCAACAGCTTCGGAGCACAGAAAAATTAAAGTGCTCAGTGAGATTGAGTTTAGCAGGGTGTAACGTCATTGCTTCATTCTGTCGCCAAGCCAGTTTGGCTTTCCACACCTATTATATCTACAGGTCCAATTAGGTGACAACTATCTTCAAGCATTTAAACTATAAAAGCCTTAGTCTTGAACCTTTTGCAAAGCATTGATATTATTGGCAACTTATTTATTTTAAACACCACAAATGAGTATGAAACTGTTGCCTCAGTTATGGCAGAAATAAATTGTGTTTTGGATAAGTTATTAAAGCAAAGATGGTCTACACCAGCGTTCCTCAACCTGCAGAGATACAGTTTACATTGCAATGTAGTGCTCAGACATGTTATATAACACATAGACCTATATACGAACACACAGATTTCAAACAACTCAAAAATAAATGCAAGTTTCATGAATGTGTCTTACCTTCACTATAAATGGTAAAACATATTCAACATCCTTTTATTTTTTTGAGGTTTTTGCTATGAGGCGTGTGCACTCACCAGAGAGACAGAGAGATAGAAAGCAAGAAATCACCCCCTGAGGAGATGGCCACACCGCAATCCCTTCTCCTTCATTCTCCTCTTGGGATCTTGGGCATGCATACACACATGCCCAGTGTGAGTTTAAGTCACCAGGTCCGGTACTCAAACCGCGGTCGACTACATGGGAGTCCAGCGACACAGCAGTTACGCCAACTGCTAGTCCCAGACATATTCAATATTTCATGTTCAAAGACTCTTCAATATTTTCTTTTCTATTTTTCTTTTTTTTTTCAACTTTTTTTTTTTTACAGGTTTTTATTTTTGTTTGGTTGGGTTTTTTTTTTTTTTTTTTTTTTTTTTTTTTTGCTATAGGGTAAGTGTGCTAGCCAGAAAGACAGAGAGATGGAAAGTGAGAAATCACCCCCCCCCCGGGGGGGGGGGGAGGATGGCCATGCCACAATCCCTTTCCTCCATTCTCTTCTTAATATCTTGGGCACGCACGCACACGCGCCTGGTATGAGTTTTAAGCCACCAGGTCTGGGATTCGAACTGCGGTCGACTACATGGGAGTCCAACAATATAGCCATTACACCAACTGCTGGTCCCTCTATTTTTTCTTAATACTGCTCATGATCCTTAATTTCATTTCACTAACCCACTGATTTGGAAGTAACCACCATTTGGACAACACAGCTTCCTCTATACAAATGCCAATTTGCAGTTGTTGATCAAATTCGCTCCTGACAATCAGAATCGGTTACATTGCTGGGCTCCCACAGGGCCGACCGCAGTTTGAGCCCTGAACCTGGTGGCTTGAAACACATCAGGCATGTGTGCATGTGTGCCCACGATCCTAGAGGAGAACAGAAGAAAAGGGACTGCAGAGTGACCATTCCTGTGGGGGGTGATTTCTCACTTTCTCTGTCTCTCTAGTAAGTGCACACACCCAATAGCAAAAATCTCTCTTAATTTTAAAAAAAATAAAAATAAAAAAAGGTTGCTTTTGAAAGATGGAAGAAATAGGCAGCTGGACAGCCAGAGCACACGAGCACACACTGCGTATCTCTAAGAGCAAGCTAACATCTATCACTGCAGATGCTCAGAGCTCTTGGTAGCAGGCCTTTTTTGGACAGGAAAATGGAAATTTAAACCACACTTTATTTTTTTCTTATTAGTTTGGCAAACAATTTTTATCTCACAATATCGAGTGTTGAAAGGATGTGGGGGAATGTGTGGCTGTCTTCAGGACTATGATTTTGTATAGCCTTTTTGGAGAATGATTTGGGAACATCACTAAATGTGAAACGTGCACTCCCTGTGACCCAGCAATTCTGGTCATCTATGCTGTGTTCTTACACATTCACAGATCCATGATTAAAGACAACGACCATCAGTGAAATAGGTATGGTGCAATTACATTTTTAAATTGTACAGTACTTCAAGATGTTAAAAAAGACCAGGTATTTCCATATCATTGTTGGTCGATGGGGTGCTAATGGTATTTTAGGCAGAATATTTCTTCATAAAATGCCCCCACATGTTTAAAAAAAAAAAAAAAAAAAAAAAAAAAAAAAAAAAACTCTGGGGGAGGGTGGGACTATCCTAAATACAAAAAAAAAAAAAAAAAAAAAAAAAAAAAAAAAAAAAATCCTTGTTTATTGAGGAGAAAAGAATCAAAAAAAGATGTTACAGGGGGAGGTGGACAGAACAATACATATTGTATGATTCTAATTATAAGAAAAGAAACCAACCAACTCTGGGTGTGTGCACAGGAATGCAGTGAGTAGGGGGACGTGTGAAGGGATTTACAATTTCTGCTCTATGAGCTACATTATTATTTGACTTTTACATTTTTTTCTGTCAGCATTAATGGTTTGATTTTATTAGGTTAATGACAGTTTATTTGAGAAACTCAAATCCATAACATATTCACAAACCTTGAAATGGCTATTTGGAGAAATGGGATTTAAGAGCGCCTAAGACAGAGACTGGGAAGGGAAAGAGACAAAGAGCAATTACATTTGTCTAATGACATCCTGGAGTCTTGAAAGTCCTTTCTCCTTATTAAAGTGACAAGAGCTTCCCTTAATATACTAGTTAATCATTATAAAAAGTCATTAAAACTCAAATAATAGCATTGTTATTATTGATGGAAATTAAATATAGCATTGCTTATGTTTTATATCCCCCGGCCACCCTCTTCTCACAATACGTGTAAAAGTATTACCTCTAACATCCACATACAGCCTGTACTTCATGTTCCCTCTATTCTCGTTACCAGCTGCTCCACCTGCCTGGCCAGCTTCAGGTCAGAGGATACCTACCATCATTCTCACCTGCTCATTACTCTCCATTCTACTTAGAAAAACAGCTACTCAGTAAGAGGCTGTCAATGGTGGTTTGTTTTCATTATATTTTTTTAATCTGTGAAACAAATACCTAACTTGGCATGGCTTTTAACTAGCTTACAATGTTGAGTTCAGATAAATGGATCATATTCAATAGCAATTATTGAAAACAAAATTACAACTGGTCTTTTTTTTTTTTCCCTCCTAATATAATGAACACTAAGTTTTTTCATTTTGTGACTTTGAAACTAAAAAGAAAAGCTTAGGCAAACCCACATGAATCACTACCATTTTATGTGAGCAATTATTTCAAAAGGAATATATCCAAACAGAATCAGTGGAATAATAATATCATTCTGCGACACACAGCAAGTTGCCCATCTAGTACCAGTCCCCTGTTCTCACTAACAAACGCCAGCTACTCTTCAGCCACGTGCTCAAAGACAGAGGATCCCCTTGCAGCTGGTAGTGGACACCTGCAGCTGTAGCCAGTGTGATGTAGGCAAAAGTAGCCCAAAGACCTTAACCTCTCCTTTAAAAAACCTCATTCAGAAAAAGCTTTCTCCTCTTTCTTCTTCTCCGTTTTTTCCTGCCAAAGAGCAAGTGGACACAAGAAAGAAACAGGGAGAGAGAAAAAGAGAAAAGCTCCCCAGTGGAACCCCATCACTCTGCAACCCCTTTGCCTCTATTTCTCCATCCCATCATGGTCCTAGGCATGTGTTTATACTCTGTGGTTTTTCGAGCCACCGAGGCCCAGTCACCATGTGAGACCTGACCCTCTGCAGAATTCTTAACCTCTGCACTACTGGAGAGGTTAAGAGGTTTCCTCTTTTTGCATTGAATAAGTTGTAGTGATGCAGCAGCCACCTATGACTCAGAGGTGAAAAAATGCCCCCCAGAAAATAGAAAGACCCTGATCCTCAATGGTGTTGTTGAGCTGCAGCGCCAACCCCAGAAATACCATTTGCCAGACCTTCTGTTACATGAGGAAAATAAATGTCTGTCTGTTTACCACAGTGCAAGAGGTTTTCTATTGCAGTTGAAAGCATTCCTAATGTCACATTTATTATGGAGGAAAAATTTGCACCATACCCAGCACTGATTCTGTTGCTGAGTATAACAGGATTTAGAATAAAATGGGAAAATAGAACATCTATCTGACCTATGTTAATAAAACCATATATGAAGGAAAAGACTGCTTATGTGTGGGCTGGCTCCATGGCCTAGTGGTTAAGAGAGCCAGAGCCCACAGGGGTGAATGCATAGTTTGAATCCCAGGCCCAGGAGCCTGAAAATTATGCCAGGAACATGTGCATGCCCCAAATTCATCCTGACATGGTGAAGAAATGGAGAAAGTATTGTTGTGTGACCAAGCTACATTTGGGGACTATGTCTCTGTCTGTCTGTCTGTCTGTCTGTCTCTCTCTCTCTCTCTCACACACACACACACATACACACACACACACACACACACACTCCTTTCAAATAAGGAAAAAAGAGCTGCTTTTGTGCAATGTGGTGATACACACAGCACAGTGGTGATCAACTTTTACTGTTCACCCCTAAATAAAATTGGCTCTCATCTCCAGACTTGTATATACTTAGGCTTCCCTTCTTTTGGCAACTTCTCTTGGAACTGAACACTTTGGATCACATTAATAGCACATTCTAATTAGCCAGCTAAGAAAACATTAAGAAATTTGGGGCAAGTTTTCAACACAACAAATTATCCTAAGAGGGCAACTACGAAGAAAACACATTTCCTGACATATCATGCTTTAATTACACATTTCCACCTCTATCAGTGCAATAATCAATTCTCATTTATACAGGATTTAAACCCGACATACTTTTGCTTTAATTTGCCTTCACTGTTCTCCACCCAAACACACAGATACACACATACACACAAACACACACACACACACGCATATTCATTCACAGGTGCTAATTTTTCTGCTATTTGATAAACTGAATTTCTATGGCAATCCACACTCATGCATAATTGGGCAACCACATTCTCAAATGTGTCATTCTCTGAGAGGGCTGCATGGCTTACAGCCAAAACATCTTCCTGGGAAGGTGCCTGTCCCAAAGTCCCTGAAAAATCCACACAGGTTCTGGGAACCAGCAGTTAGCGTAATGGCTATGTCGCTGGACTCCCACGTAGTCGACCGCGGTTCGCGTCCCGGACCCGGTGGCTTAAAACTCACGCCGGGCGCGTGTGCATGCGTGCCCAAGATCCCGAGAGGAGAATGGAGGAGAAGGGATTGCAGCGTGGCCATCCCCCCTGGGGGGTGATTTCTCGCTTTCTGTCTCTCTGTTTCTCTCTGTCTGTCTGGCAAGCGCACGCGCCCTATAGCGAAAACCTCTCCAAAAAATAAAAATAAAAAAAAAAATTTTTAAATCCACACAGGTTTTGTTCTGTTGGAAAACTACTTTATAGAATCAATTATTGGCTTTTTTTTTTTTAGCCCACATTCTCATGATCTTTTCTATAATTTTAAAAAGAAACTTCTAAAATTTTCAGAAAAGTTTTATAAGCAAATTATCAGAAGCCTTAGAAACTCAGAGCCAAGACTCCTTTTTGTAAACACTCTGGAAATCATTCTACCCTATGAGGGCCAATGCACAAGGATTTTAGAAGACAGTTTCCAGCAGGCTGTCAGAACTAAAGCCAGTGCTTAATTTTTTTCAAATAATAAAAACAATCAAATATGAGAAAATCTAAATTTCATTTCTCATATTACAGATCTACCATATGCATGTATATATATATAGGTGTGTGTGTGTGTGTGTATAAATGTATTTAATAGCAGCAGACAGAGATAAGAAACACTAGGTCTGGGGTCGGCAGTGGCATAGTGGTTAAGATAGCTGGATCCCTTCTTCTTAAGGTGAACAGTCTTAGGACCATTTTCTTTATCCATTTATCCACTGGCAGACACAAGTTTGTTTCCCTATCTTGGCAATTGTGAATGCTCCTGCAATGACATGTGAATGCAGGTATTTCTTTGAGATAGTGATTTCATTTCCTTTGGATATACCGTATAGCCAACACAGGGATTCCATAAATTAGGGTTTCCAAATCCTTCTAATATTAAATAAACTTGACAAAATCCATTCTAATGACAAAAGGAATTTCTAGGAGCTAGCAGAACAGAGGACTTTGAAAATGTTTTGTTTCCTTTTATTTTTATTTATTTATTTATTTATTTACTTACTTACTTACTTACTTACTTACTTATTGAAACTTAACAGAGGGCATGTGTGCTCATCAGAGACAGAGAAAAAGGGGGAAAGGGAAAAAGTGCCCCCCGTGGGGAATAGTCACACTGCAAACCCTTCCCCTCCACTCTCCCTCCCTCCAGGATTCTGGGCAGGCACACAAGTGCCCAGCATGTTTTTTTAAGCCCCCATGTCTGGGACTCAAACTGCACAGTTAACCACATGGGATCCAGCTCCTTAACCACCAGGCCACAGGCTAGTCATGTTTTGTTTATTTTAAACTTACAGTTGTACCATTGTTTACTCATGCCTATTATGTCCACAGCCTGATAAACTGACCCACACTTGCACTAAGACCAAGCTGGATCACCTACTCGATATTCACACATTCACACATGCTATGTGCAAAATATGCAAGAAATACTGACTGTAATTCTTTTTTAAAAAATACATTTCATTGTGTATATTTGAGGTTTACAAAATGCTATTATGGATACATAAAGATAACATACATACCTATAGATAATACAGCGGTCATTATACTGAAGCAGATTAACATATCTATCCTCTCACATACTTTCTGTGTGTGTGTATGTGTGTGCAAGTAATAAAAATCAACTCAAAATAGACAAGAGATCTAGATATAAGACCAGAAATCATAAAAAGACAAGAACAGAATATGAAGAAAGCTCTTCTACATTAGCCTTGGCAATGATTTTTTTGGCTATCACATCAATAGCACAGGCTACAAAAACAAAAATAAGTAATTGGGATGGACTACATTAAACTAAAAAGCTTCTACACAGCGAAAGAAAATGGTCAACAAAATGAAAAGGCAACCTAAGGGTTAGAAGACTGACCTACATGGCAAGGTTCTAGGTTATATCTAAATCTTCTTGCACATGACCATGATCTGGGGCTAGCCAAGACTATGGGTGAATCTGTCTATCTGTCTTGTCTCTCTCTCTCTCGAATATAAACTTACAAAAAGAAACTTTAAAAAAAAAAAAGGCAACCTACAGACCAAGAAAAAATAATCATATACCACATATCTGATAAGGAGTTAATAATAAAAATTTATAAAGAACCCTACAGTCAACAGTAGAAAAACAAATAGAGTAACTCAATTTTATTTTTTTTAATTTAAATTTATTTATTTGCATTCATTCACTGTACATCATTACAGCATACAAAATGAGATTTTCCATCCACAGTACACTGTATATTGTCTCAATCAAGCGCATCAACAAACATGCTATTGTCAGCAAATAATTTTCCCTTTCTTGTTTTCTGTATGTTTTGCTTTTTTTCCCCCATCCTTGATTCCCTATCTCTTACCCTCAGTCATCTCCCACTCTCCTCCCTCACTGTCTCTGGTATCTATGTTTGCTTTCTATACTGTTTTCCCCCCACATTTTACTGAATTACTAAAGACCTTAATTAATCTAAATATTTTCATAGCAAACACAGCTAATATATACATTTCCATGAACACAAGTCTAACTTTAGGCATCCTATAAAGTAGCACCTAGCTGGGGCCGAGTAACTCAATTCTTTTTTTTTTTTTTTTTTTTTTTTTTTTTTTTTTTTTTTGAGAGGTTTTCACTATAGGGCGCGTGTGCTCGCCAGACAGACAGAGAGAGACATAGAGACAGAAAGCGAGAAATCACCCCCCAGGGGGGATGGTCACGCCACAATCCCTTCTCCTCCATTCTCCTCTCGGGATCTTGGGCACATACGCACAAGCGCCCGGCGTGAGTTTTTTAAGCCACCGGGTCCAGGACGCGAACCGCGGTCGACTACGTGGGAGTCCAGCAACACAGCCATTACGCTAACTGCTGGTTCCCTAACTCAATTTTAAAATGAGCAAAGGACCTGAACATTACTCCAAGACATAAAAATGTCCAGCAGTATTTGAAAAGGTAATTGTGATTCTTAACTTTTATGAAATCACCCTCACTTTTCTTGGCTTCTAGTAAAAGTATAAACAAGTTTACAACAACTTTTTTTTTTTTTTTTCGCTATAGGGCGCGTGCGCTCGCCAGACAGACAGAGAGAGACATAGAGACAGAAAGCGAGAAATCACCCCCCAGGGGGGATGGTCACGCCGCAATCCCTTCTCCTCCATTCTCCTCTCGGGATCTTGGGCACGCACGCACACGCGCCCGGCGTGAGTTGTAAGCCACCGGGTCCGAGACGCGAACCGCGGTCGACTACGTGGGAGTCCAGCGACATAGCCATTACGCTAACTGCTGGTTCCTACAACAACTTTTTTTCTTATCTTTTCCTTTTTCTTTCCTTTTTCTTTTTTTTTTCTTTTTTTTTTCTTTTTTTTTCCAGTGAGAGAGATTTTTGCTATAGGGCATGTGCACTCACCGGACAGAGAAAGAGAGACAGAAAACAAGAAATCACCCCATCATCCCTTGATGATGTGGCCATCATCAAGAAATGACTACACTACAATCCCTTCTCCTCCATTCTCCTCTTGAGATCTTGGGCACACACACACATGCCTGGGGTAAATTTTAAGCCACTGGTCTGGGATTTGAACCATGGTTGACTATATGGGAGTCCAGTGACATAACCATTATGCCATCTGCTGGTCCTAGTTTAAGATACTTTTAAATGGCATCTGGGAAGAAGAATTCTTTCTCCACCACCAAAGAAAAGCCAAGGTAACACTGGACCTCTCCTACCAAGTTACAGATCTGGAGTTAACAGAATGATGCTCTAATACCTAACAGGTGACTCACTGGGGACCAAGGAGCATAGGAATAAAATTACCCAGTGGTGAAAATACTTTATGACATTTTCACTTATTATATTAATTGAATATAATCTTAAGTCAGGCAACTAACATAATAAGCTAATTAAGAAGAGTTACTTTCCCCACCACACCCTTTTTAAAACGCACAACTTGAATGATGTTCTCTCTTCACATTCCATCTCACGTATCTCTTACTCCTTTGATGATTTAAAACACTGCATCTCTATGAAAGATTTACACAACTGAAAACCCTAACTCCAACTCATAGTGGGAACTATACCTACATAACTTCTTTTTCACAGTAGCATCCCTAGTGTCAGTAGTGTGTTTTTAAATTATTTACTTATTTATTAAACACTTTCTCTACCTCCTCATTAAATGATGCTGAAACATCTAAGGTTTTGGTGATCTACAATGTGAGTCTGAGCACAGAAAATCTCAAGTTAACATGTTTCTTGGTATTTCACCTTGAACATTTAAGGAATCAAATCCACAGACTTGATGATATAGAAACATTTTTATAATAAAAGTCTCCTGGGCCAGCAGATGGTATGGTGGTTAAGGCACTGGACTCCCATGAGGTAGAATACAGTTCCATTCTTGGAGGGCTTGAAACTCACACTAGGTACCTGTGCTTACATGCCCAAAATCCTGAGAGGAGAATAGAGAAGAGATTGCAGCATGGCCATCCCTCCCTGGGGGTGATTTCTCACTTTCTCTCCCTTTGTCTCCCAGTGAGTACATGCACCCACTAGTAAGTATCTCTAAAAAAATTTTTTTTTAAAGTGCTCCTCTCTTGAAATCTGGGAGACAAAACTATAGAACTCTGTCTATAAATACATAAAACAAAATATATTCAGTTCTCATACCTATTTAATTATAGGTACCAGGGGAACTACTTTAACTTATCCATGTATTTTCAAAATTCTAGTCATTATGTAACAATATTTCATTCAAATCTAAATTATGGAACATGAAAAAAATTCTAATTTTATTTCTCATATGGATTTGCCTTTCATTACACTTGTTAGCAGAAGTAAGCAGAGATAAGAATGATCAGGACTGATTCTATTAAAGCACGTCTTTATTTTCTGGCTAGAAATGTGAAGTTTCTAAAATGTCCCTGTGCTAAATGGAAAATGATCCAAATCTGGGTAGGAAAGGAGACTTGAATAATTTCAATGAAAAATTTATTTCTAGAATAGTGTGCTAAAAAAAAAAAAGTAAAGTAAGTGACAGTCTATCACATTAAATAAGTTTGCCTTTAAAAGCAGTAACAAAAAATAGTTATACGCATCAGGCTTTCAAAGAGTCCTTCCTTTTCTGAAAAGTTCCTACATTATCATTAAATAACATTACAAGTTTAGTTCAACTATAATCCATGAGAAAAATTCAACCTGAGGCTATAATATTACCCTTTTAACATTTCTACTCAAAAACACATTAAGGAAGTCCAGCTCCATAAACCGTGGTTAAGCGCTATGTGTTGGAAGCCAGATCCCACACGACCAACTATGTTCAAATCCTGGCCCAGAAGCTTAAAAAACACGCTGGGTATGTGTGCACACATGCCTGAAATCCTGATGGGGGTGCTTTCCCTCTGTCTCTCTCCTCTCTTCTCTCTCTCTCTCTCTCTCTCTCTCTCTCTCTCTCTCTCTCTCTCTCTGACGAGTGTATACACCCTCTGGCAATCAAATAAAACAAAAACATGTAAAGGTACAAACTGAATGATTTGATCCTAATTCTTGGAAAGCCATTATTTCAAGCTGATCGTTGCATCATTTACCATAGTTCAGAATTTTATGACATTAAATACGACACAATTTAATGTGCTACCCTGTATCCTCCTACTGTTGGGACTGGAGCTAGTCTTCTGCTCTTCATATTGTATTATGGTTCTTTTAAAGAAGATTCATAGTCATTTGACTTGCCTCCTCCCATATTCTCTCATTTCAAACAAACAAGTGAGTCATTCACGAATGCTGTAAGACTGGCTATTCATATTTTAGATGCTTGAGTATTTTGTCCAAACAAGCATGGATATATGATGATTATTAACTTATCCTGGTAGAATCACTAATAGATTGAACAGGTTAAACAAGATCTTATGCAGAATATTCAAGACTTAAAAAAAAAAAAAAAAAAAAAAAAAAAAGCAACCTGTCCTAGAAGAAGAAAACATCAGTCAGTCATATACCTAGACCAGACTGACTTTAAGAATGCATTTGAAGGGGCCAGCAGGTGGCATAATGGTTAAGGAGCTGGATTCCCACATGGGCTACCACGGTTCGAGTCCCAGACCTGGTAGACTGAAACTCATGTCAGGCGCATGTGTGTGCTTACCCAAAATCCCAGGAGGAGAATGGAAGAGTAGGGATTGTGGTGTGGCCATTCCCCCGAGGGGGAGAGGGTGGTAGTGATTTCTCACTTTCTGTCTCTCTGTCTCTCTGTCAAGTACACATGCCCTGAAGCAAAAATCTCTCTTAAAAAAAAAAAAAAAAAAAAAAAAAAAAAAAGAATGCATTTCAATTCTCATACACTGCTGCAATGAATGTACATTGGTGAAACATATCTGGAGGGTACTTTAATAACATAGCCAAAACTCCCTTTTAAAACAGTTGGTTTTTGGGACCAGCAGATGGTGTAATGGTTACATCGCTGCACTACCACATGGTAGACCATGGTTTTGAGTCCTAGACCCAACAACTTGAAATTCACACTGAGCACATGTGCGTGTGTGCTCGAAATCCTAAAAGGAGAATAGAGGAAAAAAGACTGTGGTGTGGACATCCCCCCTGGGGGTGATTTCTTGCTTTCTATCTCTCTGTCTCTCCAATAAGCACACACACCCTATGACAAAAATCTCTCTAAAAAACAAACAAAACAGTTGGTTATCCATGCCCCAGAAATTCTAACAATTCATTTTAAGGAAATAACAGCCAAGTACACAAAGATTCACATCTTCACCAAGCCCATCAGCCTATTATTAGAACAGCAAAAGAGAGAGAGAGAGAAATAGATGAAATAACAGATTAAATCATGGAGGCCAGCAGGTGGTGTAGTGGTTAAAGACACTGGACTCCCACATGGCCAATTGTGGCTCAAGTCCCGGATCTGGTGGCTTGTTTTCTCACTTTCCCTTTCTCTCTCTCTCCCCCTCTCCTCCTCCCCCTCCCTCTCTCTCTCTATCTCTGGTCAAATTGAGATAAATAAATAAAAGTTAAATAAAAAAATATTTTTTAAGAGAGGTTTTTGCTATAGGGTTTGTGTACTCACTGGAAAGACAGAGACAGAAAATAAGAAACACCCCCCAGGAGGATGGCCACGCTGCAATCTCTTCTCCTCCAGTCTCCTCTCAGGATTTTGGGCATGTACACAAATGCACCTGTGTGAGTTTTTAAGCCACCAGGTCCAGTACTTGAACCATGGTCAACTACATGGGAGTCTAGCAATGTAACCATTACACCATCTGCTGATCCCAATAAAAAATGATTCTAAAAAAAATATTAAATTGGCTAAATAATGTATATTTCCCTTCAGTAGAATACTATGTAAATATTAATAATGGATAATTAGTAAGAGCAAAAGATTTTATGACATTTACTTGAAAAAAGTAACAAAAAGACATACATAATATGCTATCGTTGTGAATGCCTGTGTCTATTAAAAATTCTAGGGGCTGGCTTTGTAGACTAGTGGTTGAAGGAGTCAGATTCCATATGGCTGACTGTGGTGCAAACCCCAGCTCTGACAGCTTAAAAAACACATTGGGCAGAGCTAAACTCTAACTCAATATACACAGTGACAAAGTCTTACATGTGAAGTAGGCTGAGCTACACAACCTACCAGGAGCAAGTCCTAGTTTGCAGGATGCTGACAGATTAGTTTGGGGAAACAGGCACAAATGCCAACAATTATGGTAATTATAACTACATAAGAGAGGTACACAGAGTACCTACTGAACAAGAATAGAATCAGATAACTGCTTGGGAAAAGGAGAATTGTCGAAGAACCAAAGAATAGGAGATGAAGCTAACTGCTAAAGATAACTGTGTCCAGTAACACAACTTTGACTTCAGTTACACAGAACTCTGTATTAGTGTCCTACAGAGAAACAGAACCAATGGGAGAGATAGAAACAGAAACAGAGAAAGAGCCAGGGAGATATGCCAATGGACATATATTGACATCTATCTATATATTTATTCATCAATTGAGCTATCCATCGATGGATCAATTGAGAGAAAGAAAAATTTATTTTAAGGAACTGGAGAATGCAATTGTGAAAGCTGGCAAGTCTAGGTCTGCAGGGCAGGCCTGCAGGCTAAAGACCAGGGAAGAGCTGCTGTTGCAGCTCAAGTCTAAAGGCAGTCTGGTGGCAGAATTTCTTCTCTCAGGGAACTTTTCTGTGTTTGTGGGTTTTGTTTGTTTGGTCTTAAAACATTCAATTGATTGGATGAGGCACACCCAGCTTTATGCAAAGTCTACTGATTTAGGGAACCAGCAGTTAGCGTAATGGCTATGTCGCTGGACTCCCATGTAGTCGACCGCGGTTCGCGTCCCGGACCTGGTGGCTTAGAACTCACGCCGGGCGCGTGTGCATGCGTGCCCAAGATCCCGAGAGGAGAATGGAGAAGGGATTATGGTGTGACCATCCCCTCTGGGGGATGATTTCTCACTTTCTGTCTCTATGTCTCTGTCTGTCTGGAGAGCGCACGTGCCCTATAGCGAAAAAAACCTCTCAAAAAAAAAAAAAAAAAAAAAGTCTACTGATTTAAATATTAACCACATTTGAAAAAATATATATACCTTCATAGCATCATCAGCTCCTTACTGCTGTTTGACCCAGCATCTGGGTACCATCCAAGGCCTAGCAAGGAGACACATTAAAGTAGCCATCACGGGAGCCAAGTCAGAAAAGTAGAGTAAAAGGCAGATGCAAAAAAATCAGGAGTTACTCAGCCCTTTATCTTCATTTGTCTCCTTTTCATCTTCTCTTTTCTCTCATCCAAATTCAGTGTTCCTGTCTCAGTTCTCATATCTTGACCTTGCTGGTTAGAGGAGGGGGTCTCCAGGAACTTGGGACTTCTATGCCATACCTCGACATAGGACAATGTAACTTCCCAATGACCTCGAATCTAATGTTTTGCAGTATTTCACTTTTGTGGCTTCAAATCTAGCCTCCACACAGATTAAATCCAAAATCTATTTCAAAAAAACTCATATTGCCAATATCCTGTTGAATATTCCCTGGAAGCTTAAAGTCTATGAGTCTAAAAGCTAGCAAAATTATCTAACAAGACCAGTTCTTCCTTCCTGACTTTATAAGATGTTTTTCTTTGTACAGAAAACAAATTCTGCAGCCGGCATCATCATTCCAGAGGTCACCAACTCTTCGCATCTGCTCAGCACACCTTTGGATCATGTTCACCCTTCACACCTTCCCACCAATGCCTCATGGGCCTCATTCACAGATCAGCTGCTCAGTGAGTTAGCTGAATGAATGAATGCATGTTGAATCTGTGGCCAACTGTCAAAATATTATCTCATTTCGTTTTCCATTATCACTACACAAATACAAGCCAGACCACTTTCGCCATATCCTCATTTGTTTTTTTAACTCCTGTTTTCTATTTTATCATATATATTACTAACAGCTTTTTAATTAGAGCTATGATCCTATCATGCCTCATTAAAACCTTTTTTGTATCCACTGAATGATGGACAAGCTTTCCTCCCAAGTGATAAAGTTCATATCCCATTTGTAAATATGATTTAAGCTTATTTACTTATTTCTTCATGAGTGAGAGAGACACAGAGAAAGAGAGAGAGAGAGCGTGCGCCTTCAACAAGGGCTTGGTGCCACAATTCATCACAGTCTTCGATCATGGGTCCATGTGTGACTGGTGTACTCAGGGAGGTCTTCAGACTTGAACAAGGAACCTTCACATGTAAAACTGTCTCACAGAGTACTATACTTTACAGCTGTGTCACCGGGTGTCCCCAAGTTTCTCCCCAGTGTAACCGCAGGCTCTCTCTTCAAAGATCACTAATGCATTCAACCATGTATTTAACATACACTGTATCCAACTGACAAATAATGCACAAGGCGATGCCAGCTCTCAAGGCACTCGGTGCATAAGGACACACACACTACAGAAAACAATATAATATAATACATATAATATAATATAAACTACAGATGCTCTTGGGCTGGTGGGCAGAAGGTGTCATGAGAACACATGTTGGAGAATGATGAGGGTTGGAGGAATCAAACAATAGTCACAACTTTTTCATATGCCATTTCTTTGAAAGTGTAAGTATGTTTAGCCAGATCGACAAACTGGAAGATAGGCAATCCAGTCAAAAATAACAACAATTATAACTTGGGGCAGGGTAGGGAGTCAATAAGGAATCAAAATAATAAATAACCTTTATTTAGATAAAGGTTCAGAGGACTAACAGTGGCATTGAGGTTAAGGCAACTGGGTCCCACATGGCTGACTGCGCAGTTTGAATCCCAAACTGGCAACTTGAAAATCATACTGGGTGTCTGTACCTACATGCACAAAATCCCAAGAGGGGAAAGGAGAAGACGGGATTGTGGCGGCAATGTGGCCAACCACCCCCACAAGGAGTGATTTCTCACTTTCCCTCTTTCTCTGGTAACCACACATACCCAATAGCCAAAAAAAAAAAAAAAAAAAAAAAAAAAAAAAAAAAAAAAAAAAAGAAGACTAAAAACTAAACAAATAAATAATAAGCAATAAAATGTAACAAAGGTTCAGAAAAATAATCTATCATAACTAAAGGCAATTCAAAAGTCATGTCTAGTATAGTTGTCTGATTATAAAATGAGACAAATTTCTCCATCTCTTTCTCTCCCTCCCTCTCTCTCTCTCTCTCTCTCTCTCTCTCTCTCTCACACACACACACACACACACACACACACACACATTCACACCTCCCAGGGACTGATATATTTAGATAAATACCATCCTTCAAATTAATTACCTTAAGACATTTATTCCAGCAATAAATCTGGAAACTCTCACTCTGTGCACCAAAGTTAGAATTTTTGAGGATCTAGACCACCAGATATGACACTCCCAATGATAAAACCCACCCTTCTTGAAGGACAGCTTCACAGTTATTTCAGACGTTATAAAGATTGCTAGACAGTGCAGTATCCATAAGAGGTTCACTACAACAGAGTTGAAAAAGGTCAAAACTGCAAATCAATCCAAATGTTGGATTGCTAACAATGCGAAGATGGCTGAACAAACAGTGACATTCAGCCAATGGGAAACTAGGTAATTGCAAAAGAAAATGATGTAAATTTATAAGAACAAACATGGAAAACTGTAAGACACTATTAGAAAGAGAAAAAAATTAAGTTACAAATTACATAAACTATAGTCTCAATTTTTTTTAAGGTTTTGCCATAGGGCGTATGCACTCACCAGAGACACAGAGAGGGAAAGTGAGAAATCACCCCCCAGGGAGAGATGGTTGGTCACACTGCAGTACCTTCTCCTCTCAGAACTTTGGGCACACGTGCATACATGTCTAGCATGATTTTCAAGATGCCAGGGCCAGGACTCAAACCATCGTCAACCATGTGGGAGTCTAGTGCCTTAAGCACCATGCCACCTGCTGGCCCATCTCAATAATTTTTTAGAGAGAAATGCACATACGCGGGTACTTCAAAAAGTTCAAGGAAAATGGAATTGCAATACAAATTTCTTGTGATGCAAAAAGTTTTTTGAAATCCATGCATAGTTTTCCTAATATGCATTTTCCATGAACCTTTTGCAGACCCCTATATGTGTGCCGATACACAGGAGGAAAATAAAATACAGTTCATGAGGATGATCAGAAAAATACTGATAGTTAATAACTGAAGAGAGAAATAGGACTGAGAAGAAAATTCTGTAACACTAACTTTTCAATGAGAATTTAATCATATGACTAATAAGAATACAAACCAAAGATATAAGTGTGCTAATATATTACAGATTATATATTTTTTAAAAACCCAACACTGTTTTTAGCAACACCAGCAGTACTGGATTAAACACATACTCATTGATGTGGCAATTATGGAAAGAATGCTTTCAATGAAATATAAAATAATGTTGTCAGTTTTTTAATGTCAAATTGCATTTTCCATTTGCAACCATTAATATTCCAGGGCAATGTTCTATGGCATAATTTGGGGCCCTCAATAATACTGCTGTCAACATCCTTTTTTGTTGTTCTTTTTAAAAGATTTTGCTCGGGCCTGAGCGTGGCCGCCGGGCCTGCGCGTGGCCGCCAGGCCTGCGCCTGCACGTGACCGCCGCGCCTGCACCTGCGCGTGGCCCCCGGACCTGAGCATGGCAGCCGGGCCTGCGCCTGCGAGTGGCCGCCGGGCCTGAGCGTGGCTGCCAGGCCTGTGCGTGGCCGCCGGGCCTGCGCGTGGCTGCCGGGCCAGCGCGTGACCGCCGGGCCTGCATGTGGCCGCCGGGCCTGCGCCTGCGCATGGCCCCCGGACCTGCGCATGGCAGCCGAGCCTGCGCGTGGCCACCGGCCGTGGGCAGCAAGCTGAAGCCAAAAACAAGGATTAAGAACTTGCAACTATAAGCAACAGAAAGAAACTTTAGCTGTCTTAAACCAATTGAGAAATATATTGTATAGGAGGATTTTCTCTGCCTATGGACAGTGAGAAGATGATGGTTACCAGCTCTGCATTACCTCGGGAAAAAACAAGAACTACTCTACCATTCTTAAGGAAGCCAGATACCCGAGGATGACTCACGTTGCAGATCCCCACAACTCCATTCCCGGTAATCACAAGATGGATGCTGTGCCGCATCAACTGATAACCATCTCTGCTTCCATGGAGACTCACCTACAATTGCGGAATGCACGAGACCCACCCTTAATCCAACCCTGAATAGAATCTGTGTTCCCTATTGTTGAAAACTATATGAGCTGATAATTGAAAAAAAAAAAAAAACTGAAAGAACTGGAGGGTATAATAGCAGGGATGGCAACTGCAGATGCTAAAGACAGTATGGGAGAGGTAATGGGAATGAGTAATAGAGGGCGGAAGGGAGGGATTCAGGGAACAAACAACACACTTAATAGACACAAAAATGAAAAGTTGCCTGTTGATAATGTATAAGGTAATATCATTGTCTTGACTAATGTACACTGTACTCATGCTGGGAAAAACCATGTTGTACACTGTAAAGATGTGCAATGATAAAAAAAAAAATCAGCACTCTGGCAAAAGGAGAAAGATCTGAAGATATGATAGTGGAAAGGATAAATGTAGATACCAGAGGCTGCAAGGGAGGGGAGTGGCTGGTAGACAGTGGGCGTGAGGGGCAAAGGGAAGAAACATTTAACACCAAAAAAATGTAGAGTTCTCTGTTGAAAACTATATATATATATGTATATTGTATACATCATAGTGGGGACTTTATGTAAAATGTGAATTTCATTAATCTGAGAAAGAAAAATAAAAGACAAAAATTAAAAAAAAAAAGAAAAGTTCCTGGGAAATACATATTATAAAAATACTATGCATAGGTTTCAAAAATATATATTTCTTTGGACCAAAAAAAAAAAGATTTTGCTATAGGGCGCATGCACTTGCCATAGAGACAGAGAGACAGACAGTCTCAGGGGGATTGGCCACACCACAATCTCTTCTCCATTCTCCTCCTGGGATTTTGGGAGAAGAGATTGTGCCTGATGTGAGTTTCAAGCCACTTAGTCCGGGACTTGAACCATGATCAGCCATGTGGGAATCCAGTCCCTTAATCACTATGCTACTCCTAACCCCTGTCGACACCCTTTTACTATGCCCATTTCTAGGACCAGCAGATGGCATAATGGTTACATCACTGGACTCCCACATAGCTGACTGCGATTCAAGTACCAGACCCAGTGACTTGAAATTCATGCCAGGTACACGTGTGTGCATGCCCAAAATTCTGAGAGGAAAATGGAGAAGGGATTCAGACATGGCCATCCCCCGGGGGTGGTGGTGGTATTTCTCTCTTTCTGTCTCTCTCTCTGTCTCTCTGGTGAGAGCATGTGCCCTGTAGCAAAAATCTCTCTCTCAAAAAAAAAAAAAAAAAAAAAAAAAAAAAAGAAAGAAAGAAAAAAGGCCATTCCTTAGCAAAAGCTAATAACTAAAACTGCAACCCTGGTCAGCACTCTAAACACAAAATAGGCAATTGGAATCCCATTTCTGAATTTAGTTAATGGTACAAGCTTAACAAGAAAAGCCAAATTGAATGCTTAAATGCCTATTCCTGGTCTGTTTAGAGTTCAAAGTCCAGTAACAGTTTACCTCAACTCTTTGGTTAATAAGGCTTTTTCTAGAACAGTAAAAGGAATATTCTGCCATATAATAATGTCGTTCTTACTGAAATTAAAAGACATTTCCTTTTATAACTGGTTGATAGGAGGTAAAAGGAAGGAAAAATTGTTTTTTTAATGGAGCGACTTTTGGCATTGTTAAAGGATAGCCTGAAAAAACAGCAAGCTTCAACACCAAGACTTGCTTTCTTGTCTTCACCAAACCTTCAGATTTTTATACATTATGTCATAACCTGAGACAATGAAAAATCAGGTAAACAGAACTGTTCTTCTGTACAGAAAAAATTAAGGAGGATAGCATGACCATCACTCAACACGACATAATTTCTCTTGGAAAGGACTGAACAGAAATGTATATACTTGAGACATGATTCTAAAAAGAGGGGAAGAAAAGGAGGATAAAATGTCAATGTTTGTTCAACCACAATGTTTTCAGTTCTCTTCTAGAATTTCATTCACTCACCAAATTCCAAGTAAGTCAAAATGCACAACAGTTAACAGAAAGAATTTCAGACCCTTTCATGGCCTGCTCAAGGACTGTATATTCTGTGTATTATCTTCTCCCCTTTCATATCCTTTCCATATTCTCACAACCTTCATTTAGAAAGAGGAAGATCAATGAGGTATTGATAGTTAGGAAATATCCTGCATTTTCATATGTTGCTGCTACATACCAACGACTAATAGTGCTTATTTCTGGGGATTAGGACTCTGAAAAAAGAAATGAAAAAGCCCAGTAAAAGGACTAGAAGAGAAAGAAGAAGTGTCCTGGAAAGTAAAACAAGACTATGAGATGGAAGCTCACTCAGAAAAGATCAAAAAGTTTGAGGATCAGACCAGAAGATCGAACATTGGAAAATACAAAGAGAGAAAATTAAGGAGAAAATTAAAATTATTTCAAAAACTTGTTACAGAACTGAAGAGAAAGAATTTGTAAATGCAAAGAATTCATCGAGTACCCCAAAAATGTTCATTGGAACACATATGCCAAGGGACATCATGGCATTTCACAACATTAGAACCACAAAAGATTTAAAAGAAGAAAAGATGTCCAGCTCAGTGGCTTGGTACCCAACTCAGCCAGATTCCACATGATCAACCTCATGGTTCTCATCTTACCTTGGTACAAGGCTTGAGAAACGCACTGGGCATCTAAGGAGATGGAGAAACAGAGAATAGACCTTGTTGGGACCATGCCCTCTCAAGAAGTGCTTCTTCCCTCTTGCTTTTTCTTTCTCCGGTGAGCAAATACATACTTTAGCAAAAGTTTAAATAAATTAATAAGAAAAGAAAATTATATGCAAAAAATAAAAATCTGAAATCAAAATTCTTGAGCTTTTTAATGCCAACAGTAGAAACTTAAAGACTAAAGAAGCTATTAGATCGTCAGAAAAGTCATGACATATTTTTCTGTTTTTCCATGCAAAAATGAGTCCTGACTTTCCCGAAAACCCAATAAAAGAACAATGTCTTCAAAGTAGGAAGGGTAAAGAATTTTTTTTTTGGGAGGTGGGGCATGTGCACTCACCAGAGAGACAGAGAGAGACAGAGAGATAAAAAATGAAAAATTACCCCACTTCCCAATTCTTTCTAAAAAGTTACTCACCTGGCTCAATTAAAAGTACTATATTAGAACCCTCAAAACACAAGAAAACATAGTCATTCCTTTTCAGGACTTAGTACCATAAAAATAATCTTTCCAGATTATTCCCCTTACCTCTCCATTAGTTTAAACATCAAAAAAATGAATAACCAATTAGGATTCCAGGAATGTGGAATCTAATAACTTGATTGGGATTCCACTGCAAAATTTCCTAATTATACTAAAGATTAATTTTTAGCTCTTCTTATGTTTTCGATGAAAAAGTCTGAGGACTTTTAAAAATGGCATCTGAGAGGTGAGGAGATACTTAACCAGGAATAAACAAACAAACAAAAAACTCTTCTTATTCTATCCTGTCCCATTAACATAAACAGACATTTATGTAACTAAGATTTTAGTGACCAGAAAGGTTTCTCAGACTTAGCATTGTTTTACCTCTTCTTCTCTTTTTCTCTTCATTTTTATAGGTACACAAAAAACTGTCAAATTTCATTTCTAGGTACAGAGATGGAGAAGCCCGGTCCCACAAGACAATCATTGCACGGTTCTAAAAGTTCTTCACTGAATTATTTTTCAAGTTCACATTAAAAAACAGAAATTTGTTTTCACTTTGGAAAATCAAACTTGAAAGAAAAATGTGACCTCCCAGAATTTAATTCCTTCCAAGGAATTCCCTAAAGAACATAAATTGCTAAGACATGGCCACTTGGGGAAAACATTTTCAAGTCATATTTGACATGTGGAGCTACATGGGACTTGACAGGAATAATTTAACAAATTCAAGCCTGTCTTTTCTTTACGGGTTCAACATGATTTAAAAACATGTACTTTACAAAAGCTTCTTGGATCTGTAAACAATTCAGATCCTTTTACGAAGAATGCACAGTGGAAGTTGAAAGGATCTTTAATGCTCTGCATATTGTTTGCTAAAACATACACACACATCTCATAATATCTGAACAGAAATCAAATGCAAATGCATGCCCTCATAAAACTAAATGAATGTGTTCTTGTATTTTATCAGTAATAAAGGCTTTACAGATACTAGGCTACAGACTATGTAGTATCGTCTTCAAGGTAAGGATAAAGTAATAACGCATGAAGGGGCCAGATGGTGGTGCAATGGCAACTCAAGGCTCTATATAGCTGACCCACCTGAGAAGGAAGGTTCCTGGTTGGTATCCCAAGACCTCCCTGAACATGCCAGGTGTGTGTGCCCATAATTGGAGGCTGGCTAAAGCTAGAGGTGAACTGGAGCCTAAAAGGCCCTGTTGGAGTGCCTATATCTGTTTGCCTGTCTGTTTATCTCTCTCTCTCTCTCTGTCTCTTTCACTCATGGAGGAAAGAAAGAAACTTACAGGGAAAGAAAAAAAAAAAAACTACATACATATGAAAATAATCATTTCCAGCAAAAGAGACAAGTAAAAGAAAATTTAAGTGAGCTTTTACAACTGCTAAAACCACTACCCTTTATTCAATAAAGTCCTCTAGGAAGAAATTAAAAGAGGCACAAACATCTTCCTGCTTAGTTATATGAGCGAACTTCAAATTTGGAGTTTCCAGAAAAATGAAATAAAGTACAAGTTTATTTTGGTGTGAGTAACAGCTAAAATCCATGTATAGTTTTATTTAGAATACTCATTTTCCATTAACTTTTTGAAGGTCATAAATGTTCTACATAGAGTTGCCAACTGCCCCAAACACGAACCTTCAGGCTGCTGGTGACTCACCTTCCCTCATCTGGCCTGGATCTCGCACCTCAGAGCCCACCGCCGAGCTCTGCTGGGCAGAGAGCCAATAGTTCTCAGTCTCATATTCTCAACCACCCTAAGAGCTATTCTAGCCCCTCCTTCCAAGCCTTACACACACATCTTGCCATCAGGACATCAGAAGCTTTTTCTCACTGGATCCCCAGAATGGTTTCTGGAAGCCTGATGCAAATTATTCGTGTTATGGATGAGGTCAGGGATGGGGTTGAGAGTAGCGGGAAAATGTCGTCTGGATATCCTGATTGTGGTTTACAATCCATTTTCCTACAGAAAATTCTTCCACAATGGTTAGGCTCCAGTGTACCGTAGGTCTAGTATCTACATTTCAAGTGGCATAGGCTTTGGGGGCTGCCCTACACCTGGTCATATTTCAGAAACATAATTTACAAAAGGAAATGTATTCCAAGTGCAAAATAATGTACAAATTCACATTGATAACTTGACAGGTTTCTAAATTAAAGATTATCTGCATGTAATAAAACTAATTCACTGGAACCCAACAAAACCCCTTAATAGCTTGGTTTTATCTGATTCCAGTTTGAAAAAAAAAAAATGACATCAAACTAAACCCATATCAGAGCTGTAATCAAACACCATTTTTAGAGAATATGTTTAATCCAATATTTTATACCTTCAGAATTGAATTATCATGATATCTAAAACAATGATCCAAAAGTCCTAAAATAGTCAGAACATAAGCACATCCACTAGGAAACTTTACACTAATCAAGTCCAATCAAATAATTAAGTCAAATCACTTATTCTAACATCTTAACTTCATTTACACTGCGATTTTAAAATACATTGGGGGAAAAATGGTAAGGGGGTAGCCTAAAAAATCATAAGGTCCAGTCTTAAAAGTACTAGCTAGTATTTATTATTTATTATAGTATGGGCCAGACACTGTTCTATCTCATTTTAGCCACACAACCACTATCTGGAATAATAGTGCAAGGCCTATTTTACAGAGGAGAAAACTTAAATACAGAGAGGTTAAGTAATCTATTCAGGGTCATACAGCTGGTAAACTCTCTCTTAACCACTACTCTCTGCTGCCTTATATCTGTCTCAACTTTAAAAAAAAAATGATAGAGAGCATATGTGCATGCATGAGAGAGAGAGAAAAAGAAAGAAAAAGCAGCACCCTCCACAGGTTCTTACTGCGATCCCCTTTATGCAGTCCTCCAGCTCATCAGGATCCTGGCCACTGCACATGCATTTGGCATATTTTCTTGTTAACCTGGGATCCGAACCCACAGAGGGCCACGTGGTTTCCAGCCTTATAGGGTACTTGCATTAGTGCTGCACCACAGTGGCTGGGCCATGCTTCAATTATTTTTGACCTCTCCAGATTTCAGTGGATGATACCGCATTAACTGCTAATTTATGGCTAGAGTACATAAGTCAGCAAGTAATAAACTGAAAACTGAATTACACTGGGTAAAGCAAAACAAGATTCCGCTATATACACCAGAACACAAACTACTCAGTGAATTCGTGCTTGTAACTTTTTCTCCTGCTTACTCAACTGTTTATATCCCATCCACACAAATAAAATCTCCCATGTCTGCCTCAAGTTTTCCTAGTTACATCTTTTAGGAAGAACTCACTCTAAAATACCGAAACGAGGGTTTTATGTAATCACTATTTAGAAAGAATAATCCTCTCTTTTCAGAATTTGTTTGGAAGTAAGTGCTTACCCTGTGACTGGGTTTGGTCATCTCCCTGTTCTCTCTGGATGCTTTTAAGGTTCCTGGGGAAAGGGAATTCACAGAAGCTCCCCTAGCCCAAAGATGATGAACAAGCCCAGAGGCCAGGACACTAATCTCTAAATAGTGCGGTCCCACAACCAAGTGTGCCTCTAAAGCCCAAATGGGCACTGGCAGGAATTCGAAGACTCCGAGAGCCACTCTCATTGTTGTATGGTAATGAAGCATTAGTTCCTAAGCCTACACTGTCCTCAGCCAGAGGCAGAAGCTTTTTAAAGAACCCTCTGGGAATTTTGTTTTGGCAGCTTCCATCACCGCCCTAGGCACAGCAGAGGCGCAGAGGTCTCTAAGCAGATTCTCTCCTCTGGCCCCTGGCAGCAAATACAGGCCAGAGATTCTCAAACTCCAGGAAGTACTCCAATTGCCAGGAAGGCCTGCTGAGCCCACCCGCGGTGACTCCCTTTTAGGAGGTCTGGGGTGGGGCCAAGGCTTTGCATCTCTACCAAGTTCCCAAGGGAGGCTGTGGACGCTGGATCCAGGGTCACCCTTCAAGAATCACTCATTTAAGTTAATCATTATGAGTCACAATTCTCTTGGCTGGTGCCACCACCAAGCACCACACCAGCAGAGAGCAGAGTATTAGAGAGCAAAGTAACAACTAGTTAGTCCCACCGCGGCTTGTCGTCCTCCACTCGCTCGCTAACAAGCTGAGCAGTGTCCCGGCCAGTGGCATGGCCAGTGCCAGCATGTGGACTCCAGGGTAGAAGTCACATGCGGAACATGGTTTCAGTGCCTGGCCCTAACAGCCTGAAAACATCCGGGTATGTGCATTGTGCATGCCCAGGACGCCAGCAGGTTGGAGGCTAGAGGAAGAGGACTGCGGTATGATCAAGCCCTCTGAAGCCCTCTCTCTCTGTGTCATACATGTGCTCGATCATGAATTTAAAACGTGCGCGCACGCGCGCACACACACACACACACACACACACACACACAAACTAAGCAACTTCTTTGAGGTATATGCTTGAAATACCATCTTGCAGTGTCACAGTATTAAATGTAGTAAGTTTAGGGGAAGGGAAAGGGAATCTTCCCCCAATGTATCACTAAATAAAAATAAGTGAGAAATTAAGTTTGCTCCTCTGCCACCTACCTTCTGTCATTGAGCGTGAATATCTGGCAAAGAAAAGAGGCCAGAATAGCAGGAAGCATTAACACAAAGACTCTGTATTTGGAGACTAGAATACCTTTCATCAGTGCAGCTTAAAGAGCCGAAGTTTATTAAGTTTTTTTAAGGTTTCTTGTTTGTTTGTTTGTTTGTTTGTTTGCCATAGGGTACATGCACCCACCAGAGAGAGATGGAGACAGACAGAAAAAGTGAAAATGTGAATATTGGCTATATCCCCCCTGGGGATATAGCCAATAAAGAGACAATTCCTTTCCCTCATTCTTTTCTCAGAATTTTGGACACATGAGTGCCCAATGCGTTTTGCAGACTGCCGAGTCCAGGGCTTTAACCACTCAGTTGACTGTGTGGAATCTGGTGCCTTCACCACACCTTCTGCTGGCCCATAAATTTCATTAATTCCTTTTTTTTTTTTATAAGGACAATAGTATTTTTTAAGAATTATTTTATTTCAATTTATTTATTTATTTATTTATTTTTATTTTACCAGAGAGGGACAGACTGAAAGAAAGATGGGGAGAGGGAAAGGAAAAAAGGCAAGCTGCCAGGTCTGGGACTCGAACCACGATCAGCCATGTGTGAGTCAGCGCCCTTAACCACCATGCCACCTGCCAGCCCAAACTTAATTCATTCTTAATAGATGCATAATAGTATTGTCACATGGGCAACTAATTCCACTCCATAAGTAATGCCACTGGGCTAGTAGGAAAAAGATTTAAAATAACAGAATAAAATAAGAAGTACCCACTAACCGCTAGCCAAACTCAAGAAAATTTTCAATATGAACGTTGAAGTTCACAAAAATTAAAAGTTATTCAAATGAAGTGTTGGAATGCATTACAGAAGTACATACCTATACTCTACCATACTCTAGGCCACATGCTGTCTCTACTACTTACAAATTGTGTGACTTTGGGCAAATTACTTCTCTGTGCCATTGTTTCTTCATCAGTAAAATGAAGTCAGGGGTGGTGATAGGCCTCTGTAAGGACTAAGTGAAATAGGCACATAGTAATTACCCCACAGGTGTTAGCTACCAATGTTATCCTACGAACAGTGTAAAATATTATTGGGGCCAGAAGGTGGTGTGGTTGTTGAGGCACTGGATCTCACCTGGCCGACTCAGCAGTTCACGTCCTGGACCCAGCAGTCTGAAAATACCCAAGTACATGTGTTTGTGTGCCCAAAGTTTCCAGAGGAGAATGGAGAAGAAGGGCTTGTGGTGTGGTCCCCCCTGGGGAGTGATTTCTCACTTTCCCTCTCTCTCTCAGTCCCTCTCCAGTAATACATATGCCCTATGGCCAAAAAATCTAAAAATAAAAAAATACTATTAATGATATTATTGATCAGACCTTGCCATTTGCAAACAATGTCACGCAAAGACCTTTCTCCCACACATTTCCTATCCTCGGCCCCTGCCACCTCAGGCATAGTGAATTAGCCTAGTCTAGAGTTCCCCTCTTTTACTGTAGCCTATATATTTTTCAACTAAACTATCCAGCCCCATAGCAGTTAAGTACTATGCAGAAAAGGACATATCCCACATGGCTGACCAGAGTTCAAGTCCCAGACCTGGTGGCTCATAAAACACAACAGGTTCACATGTATGCCCAGGATCCTAATGAAATGGAAAACTGAAAGAAAAGGGATTGTGGCATGACCAGGCCTGTTGGGAGGTTCTCTCTCCGCACCCCCCCCCCCCCATACACACACCCTCTGGCATAAAAATTAATTAATTAAACTATCCAACATTTAAAATAAAATGGGATTTAAACTTAATCCTCAGCTTCCCACAAAATAAGAAACAAAGTTGCAGCAAGAGATAGTTGACAGACCTTTGTTGTAACATCCTAGTGATCTAAATCTAAACAGATCCCATATGTTGCTAAAAGCAGGAACCCACTAAGGTGAGGAAACTTGAGACAGATGACTGATTGCCATTTTGGTGAAGCTAGAAGGGAAACATTTATTTGCCTTTTTAGGCAATTGTAACTTCAGAGGGGAAAAAAGCAACATAATTTACTAGTACATTAGGCGCCTTACTCAACTAAAGAGCTAGCAAAAACGTAGAGACACTATCTTTGGATTCAATGATCTGTTAGCTGTGAAGATACAGAAAACTATCCTGTGGCAAATAATCTTAGATATAAAATACAATTAATATTTCCAGAAGAGGGTGATAACTTCCAAGACTAAGCAATATGCTATGCTATGCTAACTCCCACATCTACTCTCACTGAGTAATTCAGTCATTACATTTCCAAGTCTATACTCACAGATACGTCTGTAAGTGATGATTTCTGTACTAATTCTGTACAAACCTTAGGTCTTAAGAAGGCTAACAGGGGACCAGCAGGTGACATAGTGGTTAAGGCACTGGACTCCCACATGCCCAAACACGTTCAAGGCCTGGATCCTGCAGCCTGAAAATCACAGTGGGCATGAGTGAACTCGAAAGGTTCACTGATAATCACTTGGAGAAGAAACCCTAGGAAGTACCAGAAGAGTAACAACCTTCTTTCCACTTGTTAACTCTTCTGTGAGAACATCAAAAGAACTTTATTTGGGAGCCAAAGCAAAAGAAAGATTATCAGAGAGCTACACCCCAATGTTTCTCCCATTTAAAATAGCCTCTGGATATTTATGACATGGGGAAAACTAACATTTAAAAACAAGACTTAGGGGCCAGCAGGTAGTGTGGAGGTTAAGGCGCTGGACTCCCACATGGCAAAGCATGGTTCAAGCTCTGGATCTGGCAGCTTGAATATCATGCCCGGCATGTGTGTGTGCCCGAAGTCCCAGGAAGAAAATGGAGAAAGGATTATGGTATGGGTTGGGGTGAGAGGGACAGAGCTCACTTTCCATCTCTCTGTCTCTCTCTGGCAAGTGCATGTTCCCTGTAACAAAAACCTTAAAAAAGACTTAAAACTATATGCAAGGAGTGATGTTCCCCCAATCTATTAAAAATGTGATTGAATGTTATATTTAAAAAGAGATAAATTGAAACACATAGCTCTAGTACCAAAAAAGGAGAGGAAATAGTGATTCTCTCTGGGTTGTGATTCTTTTTTCTTCACTGTATTTTCTTTTTTGTTTGTTTGCTTAGTTTTGTTTTGTTTTTCCAAGCCAAACTCTATCCAGTTTTATTAAAGATACTTTTCATAAACAATCACAGTATTTCAGACAGGACATCGGCAGACCATCGTTAACAGTATCCAACAACTTTCAAACTCTCTTCTTCAATGGACTACCAAAATCAGAAAGCCACTATAAAACCCAGTGAAGTCTTCATCTAATGCTCTGAACAGGGAAAGTTTAGAGTAAGGTCTGACATTTCACATTTAGCATGTTGTTTAACAACTTTTCAGGAGCAGGCCCTGACTTTCTGTAAATTGAAATGGCAGAATTATCAACTTGAAGATCCAACAATATAGAAAAGGAACTGCTGCTGTTTTGAAGGACGCCATCTTAATGTCACTGGAAAGCCCAGATTGCCTGATATCCTGGTAACCCATTTTTTGGGGTCAGGTCCCAGCAGGTCTCTGGTTTAAGAGTTAAGTCTATGCTGAAGGCAGAGAGGGAGAGGACATAAAAGAAATGTTGAGTTTTCCACACCCCAAGGCATCTGTGCCAAGGTGGCTGTGTGTCAGGGAATCCCTCCTCTTGGGAGACATAAGGAAGTCTCTCAAAACTAGAAGGGAAAGATGTCCAAATCAAATCAATCCAGCTTCAGACATTAGTGACAAACACCCCTCGCCGCAAAAAATAACAATGAAGTGTTCTGTGTGCTAACAACATAGTTTAAAAAAAAACAGGTAACACAAAATGTTGCATTTTTCTAAAACTTGATAAAAAATAGTATTTCAAACTGTACAGTCACCAGAAGTAGACAGTTACCAAAATGCACACGCTTCGCTTGGCGTCTCCAGCACCTTCAGCTTTCTTGCCTGGTCTGTTTGGGCATCTCCATTTTCTGCAGGGCTATTCCCCTCCTTGCCACCATCAGCTTTTCCCTTTTTTCCTTTGGGCACCTTCCCTCCCTTCTTTGCCAGGGCCTTTTCAGGCTTGGGCTCTGGCTGTGGAGGAGCAGGTTTCACAGACAACCTTGCAGGTCTCTGTGGTTCGTCCTTCACCTTGGCTTTATCTCCTTTAGCCTCCCCTCCAGCCTTTCTCTTGGGCATGGTGGCGACAACGGTGGGACAAGGGTGCTGGACGTGGGGATACAGCGGCACACAGGCTTTGGTTGGTCTGGGGGTTGCTCTTGCCTCTTCCTCCTCATACTGCTCCCTTCTTTGTATCTTCTGTACTTTACAAAAGGTTTAGAATTTAGAAAGACTACATATTAATTTTATAATCAGAAATATTTTATGGCATACTCTGTAAGACTGAAAACTTTGCAAAGTACTTATATTTATACAAAACTTACCTGGTAGGCTGAGTAATTCAATCATTACATGTCCAAGTCTATACTAACAAATACGTCTTTTAAGTGATGATTTCTGAACTAATTCTGTACAAACCTTTGGTTTTCAGAAGGCTAACAGGGCCAGCAGGTGATATAGTGGTTAAGGCACTGGACTCCCATATGCCCAAACACATTCAAGGCCTGGAGTTTGCAGCCTGAAAATCACACTGGGCCTATGTGCATGCGTATCCAGAATCCCAGGAGGAGAATGGAAGAGAAGGGACTGCGTTGTGGCCATCCCCCCCCCCCCCCCCCGAGGGTGATTTCTCACTTTCTCTCTGACCATCTCTGTCTCTCCAAGCACACTGGCCCTACAGCAAAAACCTAAAAGGAAGAAGGAGAGAAGGAGAAAAAGAAGGCTAGCAAGTGGGGGAAATAAGTCCAGTGACCACAGCTGCTTCATTCAAATATCCGTCAGTGTCCACTGTCAGAGTCCCGCCTACTCCTCTGCAGCCAGGCAGTCATCACGCAGCAGACCTCGTCACCAAATGCCTTTATTTAGCAAACAAAGTCATCATCTCAAGAGAAAACACTTTGCACTAAAAGTCTAATGCAGTCCTAGATCCTACTTCCCTCCTCCCAGATCAGGAAGTAATTCACGTGCAGCATGTGGACATCCAGATAAAATGCAGAAAATGACTGCTTTTAAATAAACTCAACTTGTGATGTTGTTACAGACATTCAAGAGAAACTTCTCCTCCCTTTTCCTTTCTTAAAACAGGAAAGGCTTAATCACCTTTTGGGATACTCATATTTTAAATACACCCTAAAAAAAATCAAAGCATTAGCAATAAAAAAAAAAAAAATTAAGAAAGTTTAATGATCCACTATCCACTGCAATGTTAATTCACCTTATTTTTCTCAAATTAATTGCCTTCTCTAACAACAATGACAACAAAAAGTAACTGGGATTTCACAAATAAAAAACCAGCTAAAATACATACAGATATAACAATGAAAATAATGTCTAGGATTACATATACAAATAAAGAACAGGATCATTCAGAAGTTATATTATGGAAAATGGAGAGAAAGTAACATAAGTTAATGTTTTCATGTTTACATAAAGAAACGCTGGAAAAATAGAGAACGTACTAAACATGGTTATGGGGGTGGAGCAGATGGGGCAGAAGCAAGCGGCTCTGCTGTGCGTAGCATTTTATATATATTGTATATCTGAACGATGCAAACATATCGCCTACTCAATCAACTCGGTGAAAATGTATGCTAAGATGACTTGGGCTACATGATGTTTTCTCCACCAGCCGTAGCCTTCACGCCACAGGGAGGTAAAGAATACGGCCATGGAGTCAGGCTGCCTGGAGCTCTTGGAAAGTCTACTAGCGAGCCAATTAGTACACGTGAAACGGCCTGGGAGGTGCAGGCTAGCGCCTTGCTGAGATGATGGTCCCAGCAGCCAGACCATGGGCTGGAAATCACAGTGCACCTCCACAGCAGTTCTCAGCTGCCACCGTAATCAGCCATAATGTGATTACGCATAACACAGCCTGGCTTAATCCAATTTCCTCTGCTACACATCGTGGTCTCTGAATCCTCAGAACATTTTATCAGATATCTAATACTGTCCTATAGAAAGCCCATGTTATGTTTTACCATATGTTACTGCAATTTAAATCCGCGAGCTGCAATACTGTCCCCACATATTACTAACAACACCTTTACCAACTTTTAATCAGAAGGGAGAAAAAGTCAAGGAAAACACAATAAAGGATTTCCCTACAGGAATAATCTGAAACAGCTTGTTTTTACAAGGGGAGATAATGCTTTTCTACATGGGTAGAAATTTCTTGTGAAATAAATCAGAAGAGTAAGTGAAAATAAGTCAATACTAACAGAAAAAGATTTCCATCATCCCACGGGGGGGGGGGGGGAGAGTTTTTGTTTTTCTAAGACATAATTTTAAACAAAATATGCTATAAACATTTTTTAATTATCTAATTTTATTTTATTTTATTTTAATTTGGTATAGAGCATGTGCACTCACAAAAGAGAGAGAGAGGGAAAGTGAGAAAGTAAGCCAAGCTGCCAGATCTAGGACTTGAACCATGGTTGGCCACATGGAAGTCCAGTGCCTTAACCACCATGCCACCTACTCACCCAGGTATAAACATTTTAAATCATTATTTTGCATATGCAGGAATGCTAATGTCCCACAATCTTATAAGCAGGTCTTATAAATTAGATTCCTTCTAAAACTGCAATTTAGTTGGCCATTGGGAATTGAAAACAGAGTTCCCCCTAGAAAAATGTTAGGAATAATGGTCCATTCTATTCTCTATTATTTAGTTATGCTGTATAACTAATCATACACATGAAACTGTCAAACACCTGAAGGAAGGACCCTGTCTTATTCTTTTGGTAATCCTCACAACTCAGCACCAGCAGAATAACCCAAGATGAGCTTTGTGAAGGTCCTGCCATCCTGACTGCACAAGATTCCCAGCACACAACTCAGACTGCTGTTCCAAAATTCTGTTTACCAGAATCACCTGAGGATACCTATTAGCAAGCATGTTCCTGGCCTGACCTTAGACATGCTGATTCAGAATCTCCAGGGCGGGGTCTGGGAATCTGTTGTAACCAAACCCCTGGAGAATCTGATGATTCAGAGAGTGTGGGAAACTGGATGAATGAAATGGTGCTAAGCATTGTTCTGAGTTCTTAGATGCCTACAGAAGGCTGAGGTCTGAGCTGAGCCCATCGAATTATGAATGAGAGCATGAACTCAGGTTTGGGAGGAGGCTCCGACAGCGGGATTGCTGGCTCTCTAGTTCCACAATAGGAGGAAATGGAAGTGAAGGGCTCTGAAAAAGAGGCCATCCAGGAGAAGGGCTGTCTTCCCAACTTCCGAGCAAAGGCCCTGTCAGGCAGACAGCAATAGCTTTTGTGCATTCCTGTCAGGAATTAAATATACTTTGAGATCTGTGTACAGAACTCACTGGTTTTCCAATCAGAAGTACTTTTATCTCTGAAACTAGCTCTCCTCTGGACTTGGTCAGCTTTTATCCTTCGCTTGTCAGACTTCAGGGGCACCATTTGCTTGGACTGGGCCATCCGTGGGGTGCAGAGACACACATGTACATACTGGTGCTAAGTCAGCCTTCACTGTCATCACAACAGCAGCAAACGTTAAATAACTTCAGCCATGTGCCTGGCACTGTGCTAAGCAGATGCAGGCCTCGGATCTCTTGGCAATCTCTTAGCAGTTTGAAAGGTTTCAAAACAAAGAGAGAGGAAAAGGAAAAGCCGAAAAGACTTGTTTTTTCTTTTTTTGGGGGGGGGAGGGGTTCCCTTGTTTTTTTAACCTTAGCTATTTGACAGGCTTTTGCTGTAAGATTTTCTTGGCATAGGAGTCCCTCATCAGAATACAGAAATGTCATCATTTGAAGTTGGATTACGTAATGCAGAGATGGCAGCATGGAGTGTCAGGGCAGGCTAACCCTGGCGATGATCCTGCCTAGGTTCAAAGCCCCATTCCTTCACATACTAGCTATGATCATGGACAAAGTACTCGTACCTTCGCTTCATCACCTGTCACACAAAAGTGCTAACAGCGGCCACCTTGTGCAGCGGCTGTACATATTAAACTGTCTGACCTATGGGAACTGCTCCAACATTCACTGTCAGTCAGTCACCAGGAATTGGACTGGTGCCACTACCTAATATTGCTCTCAGTAATAACAGTTTTTTATGTGAGTTATGCCAAAGACTTTCACAGACATGTCATTTATCCACAAGGAAAGGGACTGAAGGCTGGGAACTAAGGCACTTTCTTTAGAAAGGTCCTCATTTGGGCCAGCAGGTGGTATAGTGGTTAAGGTGCTAGACTCCCACATGGTTGACCGCTATTTGAGTCCCAAACCTAGCAGCTTAAAGCATGCTAGGTGCATGTGCATGAGTGCCCAAAATCCCGAGAGGAGAGTGAAGAAGAAGGAAATGCAGCATGTTCATCCCCCCAGTGGGTGACTCCTCACTGTTTCTCCCTGTCTCTTGGGTGAGCATATAGCAAAAATCTCTCAAAATAAATAAATAGCAATTTTTAAAAAGAAAGGTCCTCATTCAAAGTCAGAAGCCCCAGCTCGGCCACTTTTGTCCACAGTACTGTTGAGGTAAGCATTTTGAGACATGCAGGCCACAAATGTGACCAACACATCAAAGCTACACCGCTACCAGCAGCATCCTGTTGATTTTGAATTTCAGTTACTTCAAAATTCATTCATTCTAAGCCATAAACTAATTTGAAAAAAGAAACAGTAACAATTTTAAAAGTCATAAGGTATAAGTTAAGTGCATTTTATTTCATAACACAAAAAGTGGTTTTTGGTTTTTTTTGGAGAGGTTTTTGCTATAGGGCGCATGCACTTGCCAGACAGACAGAGACAGAACAGAAAGCGAAAAATCACCCCCCAGGGGGGATGGTCACGCCGCAATCCCTTCTCCTCCATTCTCTTCTCGGGATCTTGGGCACACACACACAAGCGTCCAGCGTGAGTTTTAAGCCACCGGGTCCGGGACGCAAACTGCGGTCAACTAGTCCAGTGACATAGCCATTATGCTAACTGCTGGTTCCCCAAAAAGTGTTTTTTCTATGATATTAAAATCCAAGTCAGAGGAACCACTGCATGGCTTTTCTTTTTCTAGATTTTCTTCCAAAAAACTAAGAAACTCATACATGTCCCTTTCATTATCTAAACTTCTTCATTTATTAGTCCCAATCCTAAAACCATAAAATGAAATTTTAATATCAGGTTTTCCAGGGTCAGCAGGTAGTGTGGTACTTGAGGTGCTGGACTCCCACATGGATGACTGCAGTTCAAGTCCTAGACCTGGCAGCTTGCTTTCTCACTTTCCCTCTCTCTTTCTCTCTTTCTGTCTCTCTCTGGTGAGCACACATCAAATTTAAATAATAAAAAACAACAAAATAAATAGATCAGGTTTTCCTCTATATTAGATTATTTCCTCTAGATTATTTCTCAATAATTTAAATCTAAAGGGAGGCAGCCCTTTAAACCAGGTAATTATATTCCCAATACCTTGGTTTACAAGATACACATTCATAATTAAAAAAAAAAAACAACTCTTTTTTAGAAATCTGAACATATGGTAAATGCATTTAAACACAATTCCTTTTCTACAATGATATCACTCTCTAAGAAGAGGAGGAAGTTATGAATGTGCCATGGGCAGAATATACACAAATTCGAAACCAGTACCTGCCTGATCTGTCTGAAAAATCACTAACCACTCAATATGAGAAGACCCATGCACTCTGTGTATAAAATATCAGCTGAAAGAGTCCATTCAGTCACATAGAGTTTATTTCGTACACAAAAGTTGTTTCTTTATTTTTATATTTTTATTGCCGGAGGGCACATGTGCTCACCAGAGAAACAGAGAGAGACATGCATTCCTCAACGGGACAAAGTCACTCTGAAGGGAACCAGCAATTAGCGTAATGGCTATGTCGCTGGACTCCCACGTAGTCGACCGCGGTTCGCGTCTCGGACCCGGTGGCTTACAACTCACGCCGGGCGCGTGTGCGTGCGTGCCCAAGATCCCGAGAGGAGAATGGAGGAGAAGGGATTGCGGCGTGACCATCCCCCCTGGGGGGTGATTTCTCGCTTTCTGTCTCTATGTCTCTCTCTGTCTGGCGAGCGCACGCGCCCTATAGCGAAAAACCTCTCAAAAAAAAAAAAAAAAAAAAATCACTCTGAAACCCTTTCTCCTCCATTTCTTCTTTTGAGATACACACGTACCCAGTATGTCTGTTTCTTAAACCACTGAGGCCAGGATTCAAACTGTGTCCAACCATGTGAGATCCAGCTGCCCAGGTATAGCACTTACCTCTGGACTATGGGACCAGCCTACAAAAGTTAAAATCCCTCATCATAACAACTACAAATTATATACAGTGTACCAAGGGACTATTGATCAGAGTTGTACTTATAAGTTTATTTGAGCTTCTATTATTGAAGCATAAAAGTTGAACTCATAGAAACAGAATAGAATAATGGTTACCAGAGGCTGGAGGTAGGGGGGTCGTTAGGAAAATGTTGACCAAAGGACACAAAAATTTCTGTTAGACAAGAGTAAATTCAAGAGATCTACTGAACAACATGATGACCATAGATAACAGCAAGATATTCTGTACTTGAAAATTGCTTAGAGAGTAGATTTCAAGTGGTCTCGCATACACGCACCTAAATATGTTAGGTAATACATGTTAGTTAGATTGATAAAGCCATCTATAATGCATGCACCAAACATATATCAAAACATCATATTGTTCCATGAATATACACCATTTTTATTTGCCAATTTTAAAATAAATTTTTTAAAAATAAATGCTAAGTAGAACCACAAAATGTAAAAATTGGAAAGACTAGTAGAAATTGTAATCAATGTCTTGAGTTTTACAGGTAAGGAAACAAATGCCTAGAGGTTTTGAATTGCTCAAAATCTGTTAGAAAACTGTAGAGGTGCTGGTCCCAGTGGCAGCTGCTGTAATCCCAGTTACTTAGGAAGCTGAGGAAGGAGGATTGTGAGTTCAGGCCAGCCTAGATAACATAGAAAGCCCCTCTTTCTAAATAAAGAAATCTATGGTAAAAAACGAGCCAGCCAAGCAGTGTGTGGTTAATGCAGTTGGATCCCACATAGCTGACACAGTTCAAGTCCCAGATCCAGCAGCTTGAGAAACACACTGGGTATGTGTGTGTGTGCATGGCCAAAATCCAGAGAGGAGAATAGAGGTGAAGGGGTTGGAGTGTGACCATCCATCTCCCCCGAGGGATTGACTTCTCTCTCTCTCTCTCTCTCTCTCTCTCTCTCTCTTTCTCGCTAGAGAGCACATACATATATAAATATATATATATATATATATATATATATATATATATATATAAACATATAAATAAATGAAATGTTTTTAAAAATGACAGAAGTGAAGCCAGACTTTAGTCTCCTACTTCCAATCTGTGAGCTTTCTTGTCTGTTGCAGAACTCCTCAAATCTGCCTGCTCAGAGAACACTATAACACTGACTTGTTAAACATACTGGAGATTCTGGCTCAATGGGGACTCTGGAAGGGTCTAGGAATCTCTAATTTTTTTTTTTTTTAATTTTCCAGAGGATGTGTGTGCTCACTGGAGAGAGCGAATGCACACGAGCACATTTTGAACATGCACTCATGCATGCCCAGTGTTTCTCAAGCTACCCTGTCTCGACTCAAACCACACAGTTGACCATATGGGATCTAGCCACCTATCCACCATGCCACCAGCTGGCACTGAGAATCTCTCACTTTAAACAAAGTAATTCTTAAGGCCATGCAGCTATTGGAAACACCGCTTCATTTCACATAATCTCCTTAGCCTGATGGTGCCATCTGACCACTCAGCTACTGTCCATTCATCCACTTGCTAAGAAATTTAGGGACTGTCCTGGAATCAGAGGTGAGTGGAGACCATATCCCCACCAACATCCTGTCTGGAGTGTGACTGTTTCAATGAGAGCAAGCCTTATGCCTATTTTACCAGATATATAAAAACAGACACAACCAGCAGAAGTGCACTGAAGACTACCTGTGGAACTCTGACAAGAAGATTCATTCCAAAGAAGCAGCGGAAGCATTCGGACGCCAGGACCAGTCAGCCTTTCAGGGGACAGTCTGTTGTGAGGCGAGTTAATGCATCTCAAATATTAGCCTAGATCTTCCAAGTTCTTAGACTTACTTATGCAAAGATGGTGCCCATACAATTTTTCTTTCAACCAAATGTCATGAACATCATTCATCCCACTCATTAAATTATATACAGTGTAGGGACCAGCAGGTGGTATAGTGGTTAAGGGCAGTGGACTCCCACATGGCCAACTACAGTTCAAGTCCCAGACCTGGCAACTTGCTTTCTCCCTCTCTCTCGCTCTCTCTCGCTCCCCCCACCCCCTTTCGCTCTGTCCCTCTCTGGTCAAATTAAAATAAATAAATGACATAAAGGTAAAAATAAAATTTTTTAAAAAATTATATACAGTGTACCAAGGCCATCATGTACAAACACTGGCTGAGTACCACATCAACTCCAAGAGGGCACCGCTAGCATACACTATGGTGTGGATGGGTCCCCTACAGTCATGCAACATGGCAAACCTCTCCGATCTTGGACCACTTCTGGAATCTAAGGAGAAAGAAACTCTATTACTTTTCTATAACTATTCTATTACTGTGGCACAGTAATAACGTACTGCTCAGGTAAAGGAGGATCCCGCATAGTGATCCCAGTTCAAAATATCCAGCCTCGTCAGCCCAAAACACACTGGGCACACACGAGTGCCAAGGATCCAACATGCTAGACGACTGGAGGAAGAGGACTGCGGTAAGACCAGGCCCTTTGAAGAGTGTCCTCTTTCTCTCTCTTGTTCTTGCTCTCTGTCTCTCTCACTTGTGCATGCACACACTCTATCATAAATAAAGAGGCAAAAAGGAAAGCCAGTAAATTATCTTTTCCTATTCTCTCTCTGTGTATGTGTGTGTTCACCAGAGACATAGAGAAAGAGAGAGCACTCCCCAATGGGGCTTGACCACACCACCATCCCGTCTTCATTTCTCCCACCTGTCAGGAATTTGGCGTGCATGTATACACGCCTGGCATGATTTTCAAGCCACCAGGGACAGGATTTAAACTGTGCTATCAGACATGGGGGATCACACTGCCTTAACCACCCACCAACCCATGGGTTTAGCCCAAATGGCATACTTTCAATCAGTGAATTGTAAAGTGTATAATTTTTTTTCAAGTGTATAAATTTTTTTAAGTCTTTGAAAAAGACTTTTTAAAATCACACAAGCTAAAAAATGAATGACTATTAGGTTGAGTGTCTATAGATTTCTGCATAGCAAAGTCAGCTTTGATAGTTCACAGGCTCAGGATAGAGCTACTCAGATTGCAGGCTGTTGCCACAACTTTCTTCTTCTTCTTCTTCTTTTTTTTTTTTTTTTTTTTTTTTTTTTGGTGACGAAGTTGTCAAAGTAATTTCATGAGAAGAGTCTGTTTTAGTCCATTTATTGCAGTGCTAATAGAAATAACTGAGCCTGGGTGCTTTTATAAATAAGATAGACATTTATTTACAAACTCATGGACCTGGTGGCTGCAAGGTCCAAAGTCCTATGGCACGGCCAATGGAAGCACAGCTGACGGCCAACGTGTGCAGAGACAGAGAGGCAGAGAGGGAGGTCCTGATGACCTCTTTTGTAACAACCAGCTCTAAAGAGAATTAACCCCTTCTCCTGAGAGCAAGAGTTCATTGGGTCTCACCAGACATTATTAATCTATTCATGACACTGTTGCCTCCATGATGCCATCCCAATGAGCCCATCCCCACCAGGAAGTCTTTTTCTGGGACACCATGAAGGAATTTAGTTTTCACTTAAAACCTTAACAATACAGACAATACCATCAAGTCCCAACGCATGAATTTCTGGGCAGCACAGTAAACCTATAGTACTATCTATCCACCTCTCAAAGAGAGAGAAGGAGAGAAGGACCCCAGCTGGGTTCCAGTACTATAACCCACCACCAGCCAGAGACATAGAGAAAGAGAGAGCACTCCCCAATGGGGCTTGACCACACCACCATCCTGTCTCCATTTCTCCCACCTGTCAGGAATCTGACGTGCATGTACACATGCTTGGCATGATTTTCAAGCCACCAGGGACAGGATTTAAACTGTGCTATCAGCCATGGGGGATCACACTCCCTTAACCATCCACCAACTGTGGGCAAACACGTTTGGTATACTCAGGGAGGTCCTCTGGACACAAACCAGGGAGCCTTCCCTGTGGGTCAGCCTTCCAGAACATTACTACCAGGGCACCACTGTGCCACCAACTGGCCCCTTGTTAACAGTTTCCAATGAGAACTTATTTTGTTAGTAAAATTAACAAAGATTGACTTTTAAAGAAAGCAGGAGAGATCTGGTTAAGTATAAAGTTAAAAAAAAAAAAAAGTAGAGGGACCAGCCAATGATGTAATGGTATGTCACTAGACTCCCACATAATCGACCATGGTTCAAGTCCTAGACCTGGCAGCTTAAAACTCACGTCAGGCATGTGTGTGTGCATACTCAAAACCCAGAGAGGGGATTGGAGGAAAAGGGATTGCAGAGTGGCCATCCCCTCCAGGGGGTGATTACTCACTTTCTGCCTCTCTCTGTCTCTCTGGTGAGCATATGTGCCTATGATAAAAATCTCTCTAAAACAAACAAACAAATAAACAAAAAAGCCCCAAGTAGAATGAAAATTGAAGGTGCACAACATAATGTAATGTTCTTTGCCAAAGATTATTAATATGGTAATATCCTTGAATTATCACACACTACATGCATGCTTTGAAACTACACTGTAAGAAGTTAAAAAGAAAAAAAATTAAAGAAAGGTATAAAGTTTACATTTCCACTTGTTTTGTTTTGTTTTGTTTTGTTTAGATTTTTGCTATAGGGCATGTGTATTGGCCAGAGGGACAGAAACAGAGAGACAGAAATCAAGAAATTGAAATCACACCCCAGGGGGGATGGCCACCCAAAATCCCTTCTCCTACATTCTCCTTTCACAATTTTGGGCACATATGCACACATGATCGGCGTGAGTTTGAAGCTGCCAGGTCTAGGACTCGAATTCCGTTCAAGTATGTGGGAGCCCAGCGACATAACCATTATGCCACATTTTTACTTGTTTTTACAGTAATTGTTTTACTCACTCACTTAGCAGTCAGTGTAGTACTTCCTTCCTCAAGCTTTTGTAGTTATTCTTCCTGACAATAAGCACTAAGAAACTACGTTATTAGTTCAGTGCAAATTCCATTCCAAGCTATCACATTCCAAACACTGTTCTAATTACTGCAGAAAAACTAAGAGGCAACCATCCCTGCCCTCGGGGAGCTTGCTTTCTGGCAGAGGGATGTAGAAGTGGCCAATTTCAGCTTCCCTGATAAATGTGGTGCTGGGGAGAATGCCTATTCCTATGTTAGATACTGTGGAGGCACCGACCCCAAAATCTGGGAAGTGTCAGGGAAGGCATAACGGGAGTCAGTGAGTAAAGAATAATAATGTGCATTCTTTCCAACTTAGGTCACAAAATTATTTGGATTACTTTTTACCCATGAGGGTTTGAGGAATGACAAATGATGACATAATTCTCAGAACCTGTAAGGTCAGCAAGGCTTGCATACAGGACAGAAACGCTGTTCCTGTATTGAAAAGATCATTTGTATTTTTAAGTATATTTCTTCCATGAGAGAGAAACAGAGACGAGAGAGAGAGCACACCCAACAGGGTCTTCATGACATGGTCCACCCATGGTCTCAGCCAGCCTGGATCACAAGGATGCATGTGCCCCATGTGTGCACAGGGAGGCCGCAGGATGTGAGCCCAAGGCCTTCTATGTGGTTCCAATCAGCAGAACACCTTCCGTGCGGTTCCATCATCAGAGCACCGCAGTCCTGCTGCACCACCAGCTGGCCCAGTCGTCTCTACATTTAAGGTACTGTTCCATAGACATACTTTATTACGGGGGAGATTCATCAGCCAATGAAAAATGCGGTCTCCAGTTGCCCTCTAGCTTTGGTAAGCTGCTCAATTCTGTTACTTGCTGCTTGGGAGTCTCATTAAAAGGTTTATCTGACAAGGACACAAAGTTATCTTTGGAACTGTTCATGAAATATAACTAAACTTAGTTCCCCATTTCCATATACCTCCAAAGGAAAGTGTCAAATGCAGTAAGAACACAGAAGAGTAGATCAGTGTTTGGGCTCGAGGCCCGGATGGGCCATTAACTCAAAGTCCAACCTGGGGTGGATCACCTCAGCTCTCCTTGACTATTTCCTCTTATAAGAATTCAGGAAATAGATAACCTCTGCAGGCAATCCCAAATCTATACGTCTATGAGTTCACACTACTGTTATTCTGGTGGTCTGTGTACAACGGTACCAAATGACTTCAAAAAGTAGCTCTAAAACAGAAATAAGGTTTCAGGGTTTTTTTGTTAAAAGAATTTGGGGTCAGTCTGTGGCACAGTGGTTAAAGGGAGGTGGGTCCCATATGGTTTGAATCCTAGACCTGGCAGGGAATGTGTGGGGGTGGTGTTGGTGCATGTATACATCTGTGCCCAGCCCAACCCCTATGAAATGGAGAAACGTAGAAGGAATTGTAGCGTGATCCCGCCCCGCTATGGGGATGCTTTCTCTCTCTCCCTCTGCCAGTCTCTCTCTGCCCTACACATGCCTCCAAAAAAAATTTTTTTAACTTATCTTTTAAAATATATATATATTTATATATAATACATAAATTATAAATACATATGAAATGTGTATTATAAACTGTATATAGTACATATGTATTATATATAAAGTCTACATTTTATAAATTATACATATATGATATATAAATTATAACTATATTAAAATATATTTGATATAAAATATACAATATGGAATATATGCATATATACTTTTTTTTTAGTTTGTTTTTGCCATAGTGTGCATGTGCTTACTGAAGAGAGACAGAGAAAGGGAAAGTGAGAAATCACCCTCCAAAGGGGATGGCCATGCTGCAATCCCTTCTTCTCTGTTCTCCTATGATTCTGGGCACGCATGCACATGTACCTGGGGTAATTTTCAAGCCACCAGATCCAGGACTCAAACTGCAGTCAGCCATGTGGGAGTCCAGCACCTTAATCACCACCTGCTGCCCCCTCCCAAAATAGAATCTTAAAGATGCCAAATTGAATGAAGGCGTAGGCATTTCACTGTTAGCACATAAAGTACATGAAGGAGAAAAAGGATCACAAAATGAATGCCTTTACACTCCAGCTTTCTTATGTGTGCATTTCTACTCTCGGGCATAATAATTACATCCAATAAAAACCTCTTTCTCTATCATTAAAAAAAATGATGAGCCAGGTTTTCTAATATGAAATCAAAGCCATTTAAGAGTCAAACAAACTTGTGAAAAGTTTGAAAAAGAATAGTTTCAGTCACTGTAATTAGGACACCCTTAGTTAAGTTAGGGAATGTGAGGGGTTTCTAGCCACGGACATCAGCCTATCGGGATATATATACACATACACGTGTATATATACACATACATATAAAGATGAGAGAAGTGATACACTGACGTGCAAAACATAACCAGCAAAAGGACTTCTGGACCTTCTGGGAATTTTTTCCTTGTATTTATTTCCCACAGTGGGTCGCCTGACAGTCAGCTCTGCATTCACTGTTTGGCAAGGCTGAAATTCTGGTTCACCCACGTACATACACCCTACACAGGAAAGGCACAGAGGCAACTAATGATCCCTATGCTGATGGTGACATTCCACCGGGACAGTGTAGCCTCATGCACCAGGTCATTATTCAGATGAAATAGGTATATACTGTTTCTGTTGCTGTCCCAGACTTACGAGATCACTTTGATCCCCCCCACCACCACTTTTTTTCCTTCTGGTGAGAGATACTCTCCTGAGTTGGGAACTGTCCACGACTTTATAAGGATGTGTTCACAGCACAAAGACAAGAACTGAAAAAAATCTAAAGCTATCACTTAACTGCACCACTTGGAGAAAGGTATATTATAACATGCAACCTCGCTGGAATTAAATTATTAAACATTCCAATTCTTCAAGTTGTAAGGCAGTTATAATATAGCTAAATTTTTCTAGCAAGAAAAAAAAAGGAAAACAAGCTATTAGCGATTGCATATGAAGCGATTCCAAGACAGTATTTCATCCAGAGGTGCTGAAATGTAGGCGTGTGTCACACCACCCACCCTGCAATCCATCAGCCATCTCCCATTTATTCTTTACACTCGGGATTACGACCAAGTGCACGTACTTAAAAGGGAGAAAACACACAGACATCACACGGAACATTTCTCTTTGGGCCAGCAGGAAATTCCAGTTGCTTCATTCACCAGAGCCAGTGAAGCCGCTGAAATGGAATAGGTGTTCTAAGAGATCACGATGTCAGGACCCAGCCTTGGTTTTCGGGGTTGGAGGCCAAAGATGCAATGGGATTCAAAGTCGGAGCTCAAGGCCAGGCCCTGTGAATCACAAAGAGCTGCGGGTTCACTTTGGGGGAAGAAACAAACTTCAGCTCCAAAAGGCAAAACCTTGAACTACCAATTTGCAAGCTTTTATGTGTAGGAAAGAACACAGGTAGGTACAGGGCGGACGAAGGGGCGACAGGCAGATCGCGGAGATCCCCAGATTTTTTTCTTACAAGTGCATCTTCCTGAAGTTTCAAAAACTGTCACCACGACACATCCTACCTATGTTCTACCCTGCCTTCTCCAACAGGTTACCTTCTTCTGACCCTTTTCCCACGACTTGGCTCCTCCTCTGTCTACAGCGCCCGCGGGTCTCCCGTCAGCCTCCCACACAGACAAACAGAAGAACCGGACAGTGGGACGCGGCCAGGCCAATTCTCCCACTCCATCGAGACAGCCAAGAGCTTTCCAGAACCCGCGAGTCGGAGAGCGCCACAAGCGCCTGCCACCTGCGCGGCTTCCCTCCGGTGTCCCGCGGCCCCACCTAGACCCCAACACTGGCGGGCACCGGGGCTCCGGGCTCCGCGCGGCAGCCGGAGAGGCCGAACTTGGGCCGCCAGGGGGCAGGCGGGAGCAGCTGGCCCGGCGCCTCCCACGGGCTCCCCTCCCGCCCGCCCGCCACTCACGGATTTTCACTCGGCGGTGGTCGAGGCGCGCGGCAGCGGCGTGCAGGTCGTCGAGGCGGCGGTGCAGCGCGGCGGTGCGGTGGCCCAGCGCGGCCGCCTGGCCTTCGAGCTCCCCGAAGATGTCCCCGGCGCAGCGCGACAGGTCGGCCAGCTGCGCCAGCAGGCAGACGAGGGCGTGCGAGCTGACCTGGTCCAGCGAGCAGAAGAGCGGCGCCCCCGCCGCCCCGGCCGCCGTCGTCTCGGGCCGGCGCAGCCGCGCGGGCTCCACGGTCCTCTGGTGGAAGGGCATGGCGGGGCGCGCGGGCCGCTGGGGCTGGCGGCGAGGCGGGCCGCCCGGGGCGAGCGCAGCCCTCAGTCTGCCCCCCGTCGGCCCGGGGCGCGAGTCTGCATCCAACACAAAGGAAGTCGGGGCGGCGGCGGGGCGCCCAGGGGCGGCCCGGCGGCTGCTGCCCGCGGGGGAGAGGCCAGGCGGGCGGGACGCGCGGACGGGCGGGCGCGGGCGGCCAGGGAGCCGCGGCCAAGCGCTCAGGGTCCGAGCCGCTGCCTGGCGCCCGGCGGCTGCTTCCACCCGCCGGGGGTCCCGAGCCGCGCGGCCGGAGGAAGTTCCAGGAGCAGCTCCCGGGCAGGCGGGCCGGGCGGCCGCGGCGGCGAGCGCAGCCGGGAGTCCCGTGAAGTTTGCAGGCAGGAAAGAGCCGGCGGCTCCTTCCCTCCCTCCGGATTGGAGAGGGAGGAGGAAGCGGGGGAAGTGCCGCCGACACCGGGCGAGGGAGGGGAGGCGAAAGAAAGGAAAGGGGGAGGAGAAAAGGGCCGGCCCGGGGAACCACCTGCGGCTCCCGCGGCCGCCGCGCCCCGCGCCAGCGGGCGGGGGCGGGCCCGGCGGCTCCGCGCACCCTGCAGGGGCGGCTGCGGCCGCACGGTCGGGGGCTCCCGGCCGCCGCCCCGCTGCCTTCGTAGCCAGCTGGCGGTGGGACACAGCCCCCGCCGCTCCCACCACCCCAGGCCGGGGCGGAGGCGGAGGCGGAGGCGGCGGGACGGCGCGGGATCCCGCTCCGGCTCACCTGCGCTCCAGCCCGCCGAGGCCTGAGTCAGGCGCGCTCCGCCCGGCCGGGAACGCCCTGGGCCTGTCGGGCTCCCCCGGTCTCTTCCAGTTCCCCTATGGAAGGAGGTCAAGACTTCTGGACCGCTTCGCTGGGTCTCAGAGGACATCAGCAAATTGTCCCGTGGCCAGGGGTTCTGTTGCCAACTAGGAGTGCGTTCGAGAAAACCCCTAAGGGCCGCTTTTGTTGAGGGGGAGGGGGCGTCAAGTGAGTTTTTCTTAGCGAAGTGACCCCCCTCACCTGGCTCGCTTCCCTGCAACTAGACAGACCCAGGCTGAAATGTGCCTAATCTGAGTGTCTTCCCCCAAGAATGCAGTGAGGGGGCGGGGAGCTAGTACCTGGAATCCTGAGTTCAAGGCCTGGAAGGCGTTTAAGCTAACGCTGTTGAGATCATGGTCATGGGACACCCCGTTAACTCAAACCTTCTGGTTAGAAGTATTTAAGGAGACTGAGTCCAATATCCCGGAGCTCAAATCTCACTGGCCTCATCGCTATGTTTGCTCAGAAAAGAAATCTCACTTCTTTGGTTTCTGCCCCTCAACTGACCCTCAGTACTGTATGTTACGTGGCAGTTAGGGCGTCAGACTCCCAGAGCCATGCTGGTACCTTGAAGGGTTCCCCTCTCTCTAGGGTCCAGGAACAATTCAAGACAGAGTGGCCTGAATAAGAGCACGCTAGATAAAGTTTAGTCGAAAGAAACTGTTTTTTGGTCTTTACCTTGTTATCCAGTGACTCTTTTCAACAAAATGGACCAGTAACAGTCTCCTGTCACCTCCTCTGACCACCCTCAAGGTTGGTACAAGGCACAAAGGAACAGTTACTATCCATGAAAAAAATAAATAAATAAAAAGAATGTTTTAACATTCCTGAGGCGTTGTACAAAGGTAAGGATTGTGATAAAGGGGAGCTGCTTTCTCAAGAAACACGTGTTGAGGGACCAGTAGTAAGCGTAATGGCCATGTCGCTGGACTCCCATGTTGTCTACAGCGGTTCGTGTCCCAGACCCGGTGGCTTAAACTCACACCGGGCACATGTGCGTGCGTGCCCAAAATCCGAGAGGAGAATGGAGGAGAAGAGATTGCAGTATGGCCATCCCCCCTGGGGGGGTGATTTCTTGCTTTCTGTCTCTCTGTCTCTGTCTTTCTGGTGAGCGCACGCGCCCTATAGCAAAAACCTCAAAAAAAAGAAAAAAAAGAAACACGTGTTGAGTGCGAGTGTGTTGCCTCCTGAGCTAAGTTCCTGTGCTGTCTCTGCCATGGTGAGACTCCCAGTTTGGTAGACCATGTGTCATATATTCAAGTTCCATACAGTACAGCATGCCTACCTAAGGTGTACTCGCCAGTGTCCACACACGCGTGCCCATGACTTGGCTGGCTGGGGTGGGGAGTGGATCACAGCAGCAGGACTGTCCTGGGTGCTGCCACTCTGACTCATTCATGGAAATAAATAAAAGAACTTAAAAAATAATAAAGCGAGCAAGTCACACTGCCGTGCAAACAGTACCACAACTGACCAGGCCTCCGTCACTTGCTTTGAAATGTCCAGGTCGTCGTCTTTGTCATTGATTTTAGTATCTTTTATCTGGCATTCTTGGTACACCAGTCACAGCGTCCCACTTAACATCCCCGTAAGTAATAGTAAAACAGAACAGAAACATGATGTCAGTGTACTCCAAGGAGAACTTAATGCCACTTACTAAAATAAACGCTGGGTTCTATCCCATGAGACTGCATCTCTGCTCAACGATTATCAAAACTGAGGAAGGCAGGAAGGAGCCCTGAGGTCCTGAACCATGTGGGTCTGGGAGATCACCACCAGCGATCTCCAGTCCCCGTTTTTCATTAACGGACCTAGAAAGTACCAAGAGGAATTCTGTTCAATCATTCCAAGACAAAAGTTGTAAAAGTTGTTATGCTTTGATAAAGACTCCGCAAAAACTGAATGAAGAAGACGGATGAGTATATATATTCCAGTATATATTTTTGATATATTATTTCTGTAGTAATCCAATGGTTGATACATTTTTTAATAGTATCTTACCCAAGGGAGAGAAAAAACAACAAATTATCGTGATGTATAAAAAATGCAACAGACACTACAGGTGAGAAGTAACCTGTAATAGTCCCATGAAATAGTCTTCTGCCTTGTTTTAATTTGTTTTGTGTTTTTTGATTTTTGTCATAGGCTGTATGCATTCAGAGGAAAGAGGGAGGGAGGGAGGGAGAGAAAGTTCTCCCCAGGGGGATGGCTATGCCACAATCCCTTCTCCTCCATTCTCCTTTTGAAACTTCGGGCACACACGCGTGCACCCAGCGTGCCTTCTGAGACACCAGACCTGAGACTATCCGTGCAGTTGGCGAGGCGGGATCCAGCCCCCTTAACCACCATGCCACCTGCTGGCCAGTCTTCTGCTTTTAGTCTGACATTGACGGGCAAGTAGCAGTTATCCTCCAAATTAAAAATAAAACTAGTCACTGATTAGCCAGAGATCTTCCTAAAATGCATTCTGATTGTGTCCCTCCTCAGGTCTAGAACTTTCCAAATGTCCCATAATATTGCTTCTAGAATGACTTACTGAGGCCCACAAAGCCCAGAGGATGTGGTTCCTGCCTTTCTCTCCAGCCCAGTGCCCAGTAGCCCCACCCCGCCTCCACGGCTAACCCCCCTCCCGACCTTGGTCCAACCAGTACAGACTGGGCATTTTATTTGGAATCTCTTTCTCTCCCCTCTTCATTAAGTGGACTCTTGGGATTTTTGTGTCCAGTGTCACTTCCTTGGCGTGATATACCTCAGGCAAGGTCAGGTCTCCCTATTACAGAATGCCAAATTTCTTAAACATATAAGAGTTTGTGTTTATATGTTTATGTGACTTTTTTATTATTATCTATATTAGTCAGAGCCCTGAAGTCATCTTAATGGTTCAGTTAAGAGAATTTAATGAAATGGCTCAACCTGGTGGTCCAGTCAGTAGCTGACTGGACTGGGTTCTGGAAGCCACATGACTGACTGTAGATTCTGATCTCCAGGTTGGCTTGAGAACACATGGGGTGCATGTGCACATGCCCAAGATCCTAATAAACTAGAGGGCCAGGAAAATGGGACTGCAGTGTGACAAGACCCTGTTGAAGGTTCTTCTCTCTTCCCTCCTCTGTTTCTCATACATTCAAGTGTTAGGAATAAAACAAATAAACATTTTTAAAAAGAGAATGTAATGAAGAGACAATGAACACAGAGGTTGAGGCACCCAGGAACTATAACTAGTAATGGTGAAAACCCTCTATAACCTCTTGGAAGGGTCCTAAGGGAGTGCCGCCAGTTTCCCCTCCAAGATGGGACTAGCAGTTGAGAGAGCTGGGGTCAATGGGTCCCAGCAAAATCTTTTTCTGGAACCTTCCCTTAGCTAATGGGCACTTCCTCACCCAAAGACATGCCCCCTTTTCTCAGGGCTATGTGCTCTATGTGGAGGGGGAAAGGTCCAGGACGGTGGCCTGCAAGGCCGCCCCAGCCCACTCTGCCCAGTCCTGCTTCCCTCACCCCATCCCGGTGGTCCTCCCAAGAGCACTCCCAGCTAGCCTCTTACAGTATCAGAACCATGGTCGGCTATAAGGCATCTGGCTCCCAGCGCACAGTGCTTAACCGCGGTGCTGTGGAACTGAACTTCCGAGCATCCCTCGTGAGCCAGGGCAATGCAAGGCGTTTTGTGCATGTTATCGCTCTTATCTTCCAAGTCATATGAAGTCAAGTGTTATGGTACCCACTTTATAGATTAGGTACCTGAGGGACTCGGTAAAATTACAGACCAAGTTCACTAAGCTAATAATAGAGGCAGTTGAAACCCAGACCAGGCACCAAGATTCCTAACTGTTCAACTATACCACATACAAGGAGGCCCAGAATATCTTTGAATGGGAAGAGATGGAAGATCCAAAATACATAAATGGCTGCTCAAACAAGTCTGAGAAGATCCAAAATAATTTAGAGTCTTGGAAGTCAAGGGAGCAGAGAGGTTTGCACTGGGGCAGAATAGAATGTCATGGAAGAAATAGTGGGTTCTAGTTCTAGAACTGTGCCAGTCGCCTGTGAGACCCTACACTAGTCACATATCTGGGCCTTTATTTCCTCACGGAAGTTTCTCTACCAATAAACTTCACCGTATTTTTACATGTTGTTACTTCTTTCCTCTACCTCAAAGCAGAACCCCAATTCTATCCAAGATGTTCTACCAGTTTGTTCTTGGGTTTGAACTATCCCTGCCTGCTTCTTTCAGGAAGAGGCTTTGACTATTATTCTTCCATTTCTCTCTCAATTTGCCCTCCAACATTTAAATACATTCAAGTCTCTCTGATTAGAAGATGAAAACCCTTCCTTTTATCCTGCTTTATTTAGCCAGACACAGCTCCTCTAGTCTTGTCCTTTCAGTCAAGCTTCTAGAACAGATGTCACATTCAAAGTTTCAAGTCCACAAACCGTCCATTGTAACCTGGTTTCTCACCCATCCTTCCTTTGAAATCTCCTTTGGAATAGTTCTGCTGATGTCTCCAATATCCACCTGCCTGCTTTGGTCCCTGGATGGATGCTGCATCCATATTCTTCCCTCCCTCCCTTCCTTCCGTCCTTCCTTCCTTCCTTCTCTCCCTCCCTCCTTCTTTCCTTCCTGTTTATTTCTTTCTTCCATGATGAGGGGCCCCTCCAACAAAGTATTCATACCCAGATCCATTCCTGGTCTCATCCAGCCCAGATCACAGCCCTGCGTGTACAGGGAGGTCCCTGGACATGAACCTGTGACCTGTGGTTGGAGTTGTGTTCCTACCATGCCACCATCTGGCCCAACTATTTGCACTTTCTTGAAATTTTGTTCTTAGGTTTCTACCACTCAGTCCTCTTGTTTACCACTCCATATCACACTTTCCTAACTTTTGGAGCTAAAAACTCCCCACAAAATGCACATACACCAAAAATGTGGCTTTTATTTTCTTGGAACTCTAAGTTAACATACATAAGAGTTGATGTACCTCAGTTCACACAGGCAACTTGAGTAACTCAACCATGCCCATGGCTTAGCTATTGCTTAATTACTGGTAACACCCAAATCTGTATCTTCAAGTAGAGTTCACATCTCAGTTCTACCACTTACCAGCTGTGCAGCCTTGGGAAAAGAACTTTACTTCTCATATCTCGGTTCCTCATCTGTCAAATGGAGATCATAACAGGATAATCATTTCATGGTTGTCCTGGCGAGAGGAGGTCGCAGGAGTTACAACATCTATGAAGTGTTTGTCATGTCACTAGACATCTCCCTCTACCTCTCCTCACCATCTCCTTCTCTTCCCCTTTCCCTCAGTCTCTTCCCTAATAAGCATTTCCAACTGATAATAATAGAAGATCAACCTGAAAGTTCATGTACATGAACTCATCCATTCTACCACCCAAACTTGCTCTTCCTTCTGTATTTCCTGTACCTGAACTAATCCTCACAGATGCCAGAGTCCTTTAACAGAATAATAGTCATCAGCATCCTTGGGATATAGTTGTTCAATTAGCTACTAGTTTGCCACCCAAATTATACTCTTCTATCTTGTCTGTAAGAATCTCAGGGGAATTATTAAATACCTTACTGAAATCGTGTTACCATTCTTCTCTAACCATCTCAAAAGTAACAAGTAACCATCCCCAAAAGAAGCTAAATGCTGAAACCATGTTACCATTCTTCTCTAACCATCTCAAAAGTAACAAGTAACCATCTCAAAAAAGAAACTAAATGCCTCTGATTCAAAGAAAGAAAATATCTAAAGAAGATAAAATGTGGGCCAGCTGGTGGTATGTTGATTGAAGCAGCTGGATCCAACATGGCTGACTTCACGATTCATGTCCTGGACTCAGTGGCTTCAAAAACACAGCGACACACATGGATGAGTGCCCAAAAATCTCAAGAGGAGAATGTAGGAGAAGGGAGTGTGGTGTGGTCATACCCCTGGGGAGTGCTTTCTCACTTTCTCTCCTCCTGGTGAGAACATGCACCCAATAGCAATTTTTTAAAAATGCAGCAAATATCTTTAAAATCACAAACAGAACATTAAAAAATTCTCTACAAGGCACAGGGACAAAGAGAAAAGAAAATTTGAATCAGAACTAGGGCAGATACATTGTTTTTTTTTTTTTTTAGTTTCACCAACCTTATTGAGAAAGAATTGGAAGTACCAGAATTATAGCACATATCCTTTTTATTTTGCTATTCTCATGTTTATGGTTTGCTTAACAGTTTAGTAAACCATACCTGGCTCATTCCACAGTATGAATTACTCACTGCAGCACTGTTTTCACCTAGGGACCTTTTGAAAACTCAGCTGGCTTTTGTCAACTAACTATACAAGAAACAGCTTATAAACCCATTATCTTGTTTGCAACGAATACTATTTACAACAGCTCCACTTGAGACATTCCTTTTAAAACTGATGTTAGGAACAGTGCTGCTTCTTGGAAGAAACATTTTTTTTTCTCTTGTGGTTAATTTTAAAAGTTCAACTAACTCTAGTTCTCTTTCACTTTGAAATCTAATTTGCACAACAAATCAGACTTCTGAGACAAATGCCCTGTTTTATAGTGTCTGGGCTGGCCCAACTGGAAGGGATACGTATGTTCTGTTTGCACCCAACACCACCACTACCATCACTAGTAACATTCGATTTTTCATGGCCACTCTTTAAAAATCTTGGGATTTCATTTTGTTTTGATTTGATTTTTTACATGTGTATCTGATGAGCTAGGTCAAATTCTTGGTGGTAAAGGTAAGGTGTCCATTAAATTTATCAGTGAATTAATTCTTTATTACAGTTACCATCATTCCCAGTTGTCCCTCTTGTGTTTTTAAAGTTCTAAGGTTGCAAACATTGTTTATGCATTATCAAGGGAGTCACCTGCATCTATTAACTCAGCCTGACAATGTGGTGATCACCTCGCTGCCCAGACTGGACTGCCCCATCTGGGTGTGCCAAATCATCTTATCCAAATAATAAACAGCTTTCTTTTTCATGGTTCATGCTCCAAAAATATGTTTGTTTTTGAGCAATGTTTTTGCTATAGGATGTGTGAGTCTGCTGGAGATGCAGAGAGAGCCGGAGAGGGAGAAAGTGGTAAGTCATCCCCTGAGGGGATGGCCACATTGCAATCCCTTCTCCTTCAGTCTCCTCCTGGGATTTTGGGCATGCACACACACACACACACACACACACACATTTGGCATTTCTCATTCTCCCTCTCAATGGCTCTCTCTGTCTCTAAAGAATAAATAAATATATAAGAAAAAAGAAAAAGATAAGTCAAGGATGACACCAAGGCTTAAAAGAAAAAGAAAGAAAAATGTGTACCAGAGAATGGAAAAAATTCAAAGACCAATTATCAAAATGGAAATTGAGAAAATTCTTTTTGGGGGGCCAGGAAGTAGCGTGGTAATTAAGGCACTGTATTCCCACATGGCCACACCATAGTGAGTCCTGGACCTGGTAGCTTGCTTTCTTCCTTTGTCTGTCTATCTGTCTGTCTCTCTCTCTCTCTGGTGTACACACATGCCCTATAGGAAATTTTAAAAAGAATGATGATGATAAATAAAAATAAATAAATAATCCTTGAAAGAAAAAAAAAAGTTCTTTTTTTATTACAAAACTCTGGGGGGAAATGTTTCTTTTAGAATTACCACAGAGATTGCTTGTATTTCCGACCTGTGGGGATGATCTAAATTGTCCATTTCTATTTGACCATGGGACTCTAAGCAAGGCATGTATGATGGTTAGTTCTGGGTGTCAACCTGACGGAACTAAAGGACACCTGGAAACCTGATAAAGTTATTCTGGGTTGTCTGAGGGGTATTTCCAGGAAACATGACATCAGTCTGAGTAGACTAGGTGGGGAGATTTGTTCTCAGTGTGGGCAGGCATGAGCCAATCAACAAAGGAGCTCACAAAGAAGGGGCTGTCAGGTGGCGTGGTGGTTAAGGGTGCTGGACTCCCACGTGGCTGACTGCGGTTCAAGTCCTGGACCTGGTGGCTTGCTTTCTTGCTCCCCTCCACCTCCTCTCTCTGTCCCTGTCTGGTCAAATTTAAAAATAAATAAGTAAGTAAATAAATAAAGTTAAATAAAATAATTCTTTTTTTTTTAAAAAAAGAACAAACATCAGAAGGCAAATGGATCTCTGAGAGAGAGAACAGGATAGAGTCTTCTGTCGCATAAACTTCAGGTTGCATTAAACCTAGATCCATGCCTTTTCTCAATGAAAGCAATTCAGTGGTTTATTTTTCTCCAAAGTAGGACTACAACTACAGCAAACCAGTTTTCTTCTGTAAAATATTGTTTTAAATGCTAAGACTGAACGAAAAAAATATGTCTATTTGGGTCATTAATGTAAGGCCATTATTAAAGTAATATGGAAATATAATCTGGAGGAAAGGCTTTTTTTAAATATTCAAGTAACTCCCACTGTAGTTTCAATAGTTAGTTTTTCGTTTCTAATAATAATTTAGCTATCATTCACATTACCTTATAAATTAGGGAAAATTGGCAATAATTCAATATACAACTAAGGCTTCATAGACATGACCTGATTTTTAAACATCTGTGCCTCCAAAAAGTAGAGCTAATACTCCCAAACAATGTATATATTTTTAAAAAATAACTAATCTATGTTTAAAATTATATGTCCATTACAACCTCTTGGCAAGGAGACTAAAATTTTGTCAAGTCAGAATATTCATAGAGCACAAGAATCTTTCATGAAAGAACACTCTTTCTGTAGTCTAAATCTAGCAATTACCATCCTAACCATGCTTGCTAATCTCAGCTACTAGGAAGGTATAGAGACTAAAGGTAATTCACAAGGCAATTTGGTACCTAAAACCACCTAGATTTTTGTGGTCCATGGAAGACCTCAAATTATACTGAAGAACCAACAATCAGCCAAAAGGAAATGGAGAGTACAGTTTGGAGCAAGCTATCATTTTGTTCCTTGTAGTTTGAGCCTTCCCACTGGAAAGTGGCTCTGGTTTGCAAGATCTGCAGGCCTCAGCTTTCCCTTAGCGTGTGTTGCCAGCCTCCCGCCTAGAGCTCACCATGGCCACCTAGCAAAGTACGCACAGAGACAGTCACGGACTTCCACCCTGAGAGGGTGCTCAGCCCTGAATATCTGTTGGTAAAGTTATGTCATGTACCAACTACATACATGTTGGCCAGTACCAACAATATACATGTTCCCGGGATGACCTTGCTCACAATACTCCCTGAATCAACCTCATGCTCTTTCCACAAAGTCTCTTATACTTGAATTGTAGTCCAGATCCCACAGGGGTGATAAAGTTTAGTGAAATATTTCTGCAACTTGAGAGTGAAGAGATTCAGTCACGGGTCTCAAGCTTGAAGAGAGGGAGGCAGAGTAGAAAGCTGGCAATACCAGAAAGTAACCTGATGTCTGAGTTATGACAGACTTCTTGATTTAAAAATGGCAACACTCTTACCGCACATACTATGTCTCAGGCCTTATGCCATGGGCATGCTTTAATCTCATGTAATAGCATCCACGGGCCTGTGAAGGTGGTTCATTATTACTGCCATTTTACATGTAAGGAAACAGATTTAGGGGTGGTATGACAGTGAATAGTTAATATAATACATGAAGGAGAGACCGTGGATTGAAACTCAGCCTGTCAGACTCTAGAGCCTGAACATGGAAAAATTATGATAATGTTTTTCAAAGCTTGAAACAGTATCTCTTGCGATCTATGATAAGATTTTACTTGGTGCATAGATGCTACATAAATAATGAGAAAATAATTTCTTTTGAAAGTCTTTCAATCCTTTTCCTATCAAGGAGAAATGTTCAGATTGGTGTCACATTGACCACACATTTCTAACCCTTTCTGATCTCCCATTGTAAATAATGAAACTGGGGCCATCTTGTAACACAGTGTCAAGCAAAGTATATGCAGAGTCAGGCCCAACATGCCAAATTGTGGTTCAAGTCCCAGCTCAGGCAGACTGAAAGACATGCTGTGCATGTGTGACCAAAATCCTGTTGGGCTGGAGAAATGGAAGAAAGGGAATTGTGGTATGACCATGCCCCATGGGAGATTTTCTTTCTCTCTCATACTACCACCTCTGGCAGGTGGTAGTATGTAAATGAAGGTTAACAAGTATTTTTGTATTTTCATTATATTTATTTAATTTATTATTATTACTATTATTATTCATTGCTGCTCATCAAAGAGAGACAAAAGAGAGAGGGAAACTGAGAAAGCAAGCCGCCAGGTCCAGGACTCAAACCATGGTCAGCCATGCAGGAGTCCAGTGCCCTAACCACTGCACCACCTGTTGGCCCCCATGGTCTTTATTTTCTATACTTCATGTTTATGGGACATGAAATGGGTTTTTCATTATGTATAAAATAAATTTTTCAGCCTGGCTCTGTGGCCTAGTGGTTAAGGGGGTCAGATTCCACACGGCTGATCTGGTCACTTGAATCTTGGCCCCAGAGGCTTGAAGAACACCCTAGACGCATGTGCACGTGCTAAAATTCTGACAGGATAGAAAAATGCAGGAGAAGGGATTTTGGTGTGACTCTTTCTCACCAGGGGGTGATTCTCCTCTCCCTCCTTCTGTCTCTCTAATGAGCATGTGTGCCCTCTGGCAAATAAAAAACTATATATGTTTTTATTTTTCAGTATAATATATTTAAATAGTAAGCATATTTAAAGAAAACTCTTAGGTAGATTTGGTCAGTGTTATGTCTAAGCTATAGTCCCTTGTCATCCAAATACTAATCTAGGTGTTGCCGTGAAGGTATTTTGTAGATATGATTCAAGTCTCCACTTCACTTCAAGCAAGGAAGATTATCCTGGATACCTGAGTGGTCAGCTGGAAGAGTAAGAATTCTCATAAAGAAAAAGAGGGTTGTAAGGAAATAAGAAGATTCATGACAAAACAGAGTTGGGCGTGATGTAGGCACAAGGAATGTGGGTAGCCACTATAAGTTGGAGAGGTAAGGGTCGGGGCCTTGCTGGAGCCTCCTGAATGAACACAGCCCTGTCAACACTTTGACTTTAGTCCAACCAAACCAGTTTTGGATTTCTGGCCTCTAGAACTAGGAGAACAAATCTGTTCTAAGCCACAAACTGTATGGTAATTTGTCACAATAGGAACCTAACACATTAGTATGTGATATTTGCTAAACCACAGAGTAAGCCAGGTAGTGCCTAGTTACAATACCTGCCTAGAAACCCAAGGATCAGAACAGCTTACTACACAATTGAGAGAGAGTAGCAGTCCTCTTGCTAAATTCTGAAATATGTTAGATGATGCTTGTTGAAATAATATCGGTGCATTCGTTTAGGTGCTCAGTACACACCCAGGGAGTGGATGGGCGATGAGGCGTGAGCAACTGAGAGGGAAAGAAATGTTTCTTTCTCCCCTGCAAGGTTTGTGTTTGCCCCAGGAGGAAGGCTTTCTGCCTCAGTAAGAAATGCAAAAAGGTAATATGGATAGTCAAAAGAAAGGAGTCTTAGGACTAAAGGTTTTCCTGCTTCTAAATGAGCCTATTGGAAGATACCAACTTCCAGGCCTTTTGTCGCTATTAATTCTTAACAGTCTATGTCCAACAATCAGTAGCTACAACTCTTTGCTATAGCATTTTTCTAGAAATCCTTCTATCATTCACTTTAGTGTCTTTTTTAAAGTTAATTTTTAAAGAATCATTTAATTAATGTATCTACTTATAATTATTATTCTTTTTTAAAAGAATTATTTTATTTAATTTTATTTATTCATCCATTTATTTTAATTTGACCAGAGAGACACACACACTGAGAGAGAGAGAGGGAAAGTGAGAAAGCAAGCCACCAGGTCCAGGACTCGAACTGTGGTGAGCCATATGGGATTGTCCAGTGCCCTAACCACTACACCACTTGTTGGTCCCCTCATTATTATTCCTTAATTTGACTAGAAAGAGACATAGAGACAGAAGAGAGAGGGAAAGTGAGAAAGCAAGCCACCAAGTCTGGAACTCAAGCCATGGTTGGCCACGTGGAAGTCCAGCACCTTAACCTGCTGGTCCCTCAATTTCTGTTTTGTGTTACTCTGTTTTGTTGTCTAGTTTCTGGCCTTATTTTTGTCTATGTCTTCAATCCTCATTTGAATTTCACAGCATTTCTCCAAAAATTAGCTTACCTCATCTCAGGCATCAATTTCTAGTCCCTCTATACTTGACCCTTTTTCTATACTTTAAATTTAGAACCAAATTTGTGTGTGTGTGTTAAAATAGTCTAGAACCATAGACTATTTATTTTTAAATGTTATATTCAAATATATATGTGGGGCCAAGTGATGGCACAGTGGTAACTTCTCTGGACTAGCATGAGGAAGGTCCTGGGTGTGCATCCTGGGCCCTCCCTGAGCACACCAGGCATGTGCCAGCCATGACTGGGAGCAGATGACAGTGGGAAGACCCTGTTGGGGATGCCTGTCTCTCTCCCCCATTCTCATAAAAGAAATGAATACATAAACTTAGAAAATAAAATAACACATGTAAATTTTTAAAATTACATAATGTAAAAAAAGCACTGAACTCATCTTCAACCATGATTCCTTTTTCAGAAGCAGGTGTGTATGAGAAAGAGAATTCTTCTTTTTTTTTTTTTTCCTCTTTAAATTTATTTATTTATTACATTAATTCACTATACATCATTACAGCATACAAATGAATTTTCCATCCAAAATACACTGTGTATTGGCTCAATCAAGCACATCAACATACATGTTTTCAACAAATATTTTCCAATTCTTATGTCTTGTATACTTTGTTTTTTGTTTTGCCATCCTTGATTCCTTATCCCTCACCCTCTGCCATGTTCCACCCGCCTCCCACATTGTCTCTGGTATCCATGGTTGCTTTCTATGCCTTCCCCACCCCCATTTAATTGATTTGCTAATGAACTTAATTAGTCTAAATATATCCAATAGCTAGCACAGCTGATATATACCTATACATGAACCCAAGTCTGACTTTAGGCATACACCCCAGTGAGTAGAATGAACATATTATAAAGTAGTACCCAGCTGGGGCTATATAGCTTACTGCAGTCATCAAATATGCATTTTTTTTTAATTTCGATATGAACAGTTTTACCATTTTTTTTTCTCCTGCAACTTTTTTTTTAATTACTAACATTCATTCCCTGAGCATCATCACAACGTACTAAATGTGGTTTCCCATCTAGAATAAACTGCATAGTGGCTTAATCATGCATGTTATCATCAATAATATTCCATTTCTACTTTCATACATATGTATACGTATATATATGTTTTTTACCCCATGTTTGACCCTCTGCCCTTTCCCACTCTCTTATTACACTATCTCTGCTATATACAGTTGTCTTCCATTCCTTTTTCCCCAACATTTTGTTGATCACACAATATCATAAGTAATCTAACTATTTTCAGCAGGTAATTTCAAGAGTAGTTTTGAACTGGTAATGATATTTCCTTGAAACTAAAAGCCTAGAAACAGGTTAGTATTCTGTTCAAATAGTAGGTACATGCACCTATCAACAGCTCAAGACAGGACAAAAATCCTTTAAAACAGGAAAACAAAGCTTAGGAGAAAAGCAGCAATAATTCAGTAAAGTCACAGAATGTTGTTTCATCGGTTCAGTCTCATGTACTTAATCTTTCTTCTGTTAAGATTCGATCTTCCAGATTGAGTTCTGGGATATAATATTCATCTCCAAACATTGTCCCTACAATTAAGTTGCCCATTTTCTTAGTTTTTGAACTCTTATTTCTGTGTGTCTGCATTTAATTTTACTGACATAGCACTCCCTTAAGAACTTCTTGGAGATCTGGTCTGATGCTGGTAAATTCTTTCAGGTTTTGTTTATCTGGGAAAGTTCATGTCTTTTCTTCCCAAATGAACGATAACCTTGCTGGGTACAGAATTCTCGGTTGAAATTGCTTTTCCCTTAATACTTTGAATATATTTTCCCATTCTCTCCTCAATCGCATTGTTTCCGATGAGAGGTCTGCCGTTAGTCTGATGGTATACCCTTTGTAGGTAACTTGCCTTTTTTCTCTAGCCAGTCTTAGTATCTTGTCTTTGTGGTTTTGGTCAATCTGGCTATAATGTGTCTTGGAGAAGATCTTCTTGGGTTGATTCTATTTGGGTTCCTCTGTATTTCTTGGGACTGAATTTTCGAGTGCCTCTCCAGGTTTGGAAAGTTTTTTGCAGGATTTCATGGAATAGATTATCAATGCCCCTATGAGTCTCTTCACCCTCTGGGATGCCTATTATCCAGATGTTTGGACGTTTAATTGTATCTAGTACTTCTCGTATATTATTCTCAAATTTTTGGGCCATTTTCTCAGTCTTCATGGTGGATTTTTCTAGGCCAGCCATTTCCTCTTCTACATTAGAGATTCTATTTTCTGTATGATCTAGTCTGCTTTTAATACTTTCAAGGGAGATTTTGACTTCTTGTATTATAGCCTTCATCTCTAACAGTTTCATCTGATTCTTTTGTAAAGTGTGAAATTCCTCTTTTAGATCTTGCATGAATTTCCTCACCTCCTGGAACTCTTCAACTCCTTTCTCCTTCCTCTTCAGCAGTTCCTTGTCTCTCTTCTTTTCCATCTCTGTTAGCTTTGCCATTATGAATGTTCTGAATTCTTTATCAGACATTTCCATGATTTTCATTGAACTGTGTGTGGATGAAGAGGAGCTATCCGTTTCCCTTGTGGGAGAAGTATTTTCCTGCTTCCCCATATTTCTTGTGGTCCTGCAGCGATTTCTAGTCATCTGGTGGATGGTCGGTTTCTTCCCGAACTTGGAGGTTCAATCTGAGGGTCGAGGAGTGTGCAGAAAAGGAAGCAGAGAGAGGGAAACAATACCAACAGCAGCAAAAAAACAGACAAGAAGCAGAGAAAAAGAAGAGAAAAACTTTTAAATAAATCTAAAGAAAAATTAATATTCAAAAAATTTCAATAAAACTCAAAAATTAGAAAACTGCGCGCACGCCGCGCAAAATGGCTAGATCACAGGAGCCATGGAGCTGTCTGTCTCTTGAAGAAGTGCTGTTCTGGGAGGAGGAGAGGGGATTATTAACAAGATAAAGGCCTAGGAGGGGCCAAAGGGCCCTGTAAAACTCCTCACCTTAAAAAATTCTAAAAAGCAAAAATTTAAAAAAAAGACAGAGAGAGAGAGAGAGAGACAGAGGACAGAGACAGAGGTAGAGAGAGACAAAGACTGATACAGAGAGAGGAGACTTGAAAGGGGTCTTCTTACCACACAGGTTTTGTATGCTGGAGGCCCAGTTAGCAGTGGGACATCTTCCTTTCTCCCAAAATGGCTAGATCGCAGGAGCCATGGAGCTGTCTCAGAAAGAGAATTATTCTTTCAGGGACTCTTCTATGTACATACAAGGCTCTTCCTGTATCTATATCCTTTAACAGTAGTAGCATTTGGTATACTGTTCTGCATTTTGCTTTTTTTTTTTTGGAGAGGTTTTTGCTATAGGGCGCGTGCGCTCGCCAGACAGACAGAGAGAGACATAGAGACAGAAAGCGAGAAATCACCCCCCAGGGAGGATGGTCATGCCGCAATCCCTTCTCCTCTATTCTCCTCCCGGGATCTTGGGCACGCACGCACATGCGCCCGGTGTGAGTTTTAAGCCACCGGGTTCGGGACGCGAACCGTGGTCGACTACGTGGGAGTCCAGCCACATAGCCATTACGCTAACTGCTGGTTCCCTGCATTTTGTTTTTTTAAATTTGAAATATAATAGTAATACTTCTTAGGATTATTGTGAAAGTTAAATGAGATAACTTTCAAAAAAAAAAAGTTAGAAGATGCACATGCTTGCTGGAAAGAGACAGAGAGAAAGAGGAAAAGCAAGAAATCACCCCCTACTCCCAGAAGAGGTTACACACCAGTATCCCTTCTCATCCTCCTCAGGATTTGGGGCACACATGCATACACATCCTGCATGTTTTTCAAACTGCCAGATCCAGAACTTGAACCACACAGTCAGCTATGTGGGATCCAGCCACCTTAATCACCATGCCACCAGCTAGCCCAAATAAGGTAATTCTTAATTCATCTCTGAGCATTACGTGACGTTTTATTAAACAAAACACATAGATTCTCTTTTAAAAAAATGAAATTTCTGGTCTGGCCCACAGTATAGTGGTTAAGTGTCATGCATGTCATCCCACACAGCCAACTACAGTTTAAGTCCCAGGCCTGGTGGCTTGAGAAACACACCAGGAACATGTGTACGCATGCCTGAAATCTGGACAAGATTGGGAAATGAAGGAAAAAGGCTTGCAATGTGGCCATGCCCATTGTGGGAGTTTTTTTCTCTCTCTCTGGCAAGGCCACACGGCCTCAAATCATTTTAAAAATGAAATTTCTAAGGCTCTAAAAGAAGTTACTTAAAATCAGAGAATCCACCCAGTCATTAATTTTATTAATATTTCATATTCTCTACACATGATGCTTAACAAACGTATTTTATACTCCTGTAATCAACATAAACTTGCAAGTTTGTTTTTGCAGGAGTTATTTTATGTTGGGCCAGCTCCACAGCATAGCACTTAACCATTGTGCTGAGGGAGCCAGATTCCACACGTCCAACTACAGTTGGAATCCCAGCCTCAGCAGCTGGAAAACCATGCCAGCACGTGTGCATGCATGCCCAGGATCCTAGCAGGAAGCGGGAATGGAAGAAAGGGGAGTACAGCATGCCCAGGGCCCATTGGGAGGTTCTCTCTCTCTCTCTCTCTCTCTCATACACATGCACTCTGACATTAAAATATATATAGATATATATGTATATATATTTTATGGAAAGCTTGCCATTAATGACTTAGCCTGTAAACCTGTAACTTTATATATTCTAAAATGCACAGAAATCACAGTTTGTGCAATCTTTTCCCTGATGGTGTGTGTTATTTCTAACCTTATTTCTATAACACATAGCCAGTAAAATGAAAGGATCTTAACGTGGGAAGGATGTTAGAGGTCACGCTTCCTCAACACAGCAAATCTTATGCCATTCCAGGTTGCCTAGCTTCCACTGAACACTCTAGTGAAACACCACTCCACGGAATAGCCCTTGCATTTGAACTGCGGCACAACGTCCCGTATCTTTTACCCCAACTTCCCTTTGACTAACCCTAATTCTATTTCATCCTGCATTTCCTGCCTGGACTTCATATCTGAGGTCAAGGCTTCTCTTACTCAGCACCCTAACTCATAGACATCTAACATCCAGCAATGACATGGGCTTTCACAATAAAATCCCCATTTTTAATGAAACATCTTTCAAAGAGTTTTATAATATGCTTAGTTTTGATTTTTTCAGATTGTCACAAAATGTTTTAAGAATGATATTTGCTAGCTAAGCAAATGTAAGACAAAATACACACATGCATGCTTCTGATAGGTACCAAGGGCAAATGGATAAAAGTGTTGCTTTTATCCATTTCATTCATAGTTTCTGATGAATTTTGTTGATTGAATTAATAGTTAATCCTGGGTTAATGAATACTGGGTAATCTAATTGGCAAAGCAATCACTATCTCTATGAGAGCTACATAGCAACATAGCCCTTTAAACTAAGTTTCTGACACAAAGTCAGGTTAATACACCACCAGCTAGCTGCTCTGCTAAACAGAGGTCTCCACAGAGACCTAGAGCTGTCAGCAGAAAACTCAGAGAACTAACTGGACTACAACCTTCAACCTGTCAGGAAGTTGTGAACACTAGACATTCTTCTCTGTTTTTCTGATGCTCTTTTTATCAGAACTTTTAACCCTAGGAATTCTGAAGATATTTAAATGAATTCTGAAAAGGCAGTTCAGTAATTCCAAATTACAAGAAGAGAATGGGGGAAAGTTAAAAACGATTTTTCATAAATTAAGGTTTTTCCAGAACTTCAAAGAAAGATGTTATCTTGGGACATTCTAGACACAATTAGATACAATGGTACCTGGCAGCTGAATGCACTGAATACAAGATTATAGACAAGTGGATTATGGACAACAGCAGGGCAGGGAGCCGATGCTGCCTGTAACCCAGGCAGCCCTTTGACCCAGAACTGAGGCTGGCCCATCGTAGGCACTAAAGCAAATAAATTACCCTATTTTATTTTATTTTTAAATTTTATTTTACTTATTTTTAATTTGCTAGAGGGTGTATATGCTTGCAAAAGAAGACAGTGTGGTGGTTAAGGCAGTATGGTCCTACATGGCCGACTGCACAGTTTGAGTCTAGGACCTGGCAACTCGAGAAACACCAGTTGTGTGTGTGCACATGTCCAAAATCCAAAAGGGAGGAGAGATGGAGAAGGGACTGTGGTGTGACCTTGACCCTTGAGGGGGTGCTTTCTCACTTTCTCTCTCTCTCCAGGAAGTGCACATGCTCTCTGCCAAAATTTTAAAAGAAAGAACCATACCGCCTAATGCCCAAGGTGACGGTCAGGTTCATGTTCTGGTCACCGCGGCATGCCAGGCTTAACTATGTTCCCGCTGGCTGTAGGGCTGAAGGAAAGTTGTGACATGAACAACCTATTGAAGGTGTTTTTCTTTTCTCTCAGAGAATAAATAAACTTGCAGGGAAAATAATACTAGGAGCCAGAAGGTGGCATAAATGTTAAGGTGTAGGATCCCACATTGCCGACTGTGCAGTTTGAGTCCCAGAACCGGCAGCTTGAAAAATTATACTGGGCACGTGTGCTTGCGTGTCCAAAAATCTGGAGGAGAGGGGATTGCTGTGTGGCCATCTCCCTGGGGGGGTGACTTCTCACTTTATCTCTCTCTGTCTCTCTGGCGAGGGCACTTGCCCTATAGCAAAAAAAAAATCTCTTAAATAAAAAAAAGTACATGTTAAACAGAGGATCTGGTGTGATCAAAAGGAACCAGTAGTATAGTGGCATAACTTGACCACATACTTGGCTATGAGTTCAACCTTTATTGAGCAACTATCAAATTTTTTAAAATACACATTTCAACTCAAGAAATTGACTGCTAGGTATCTACACTAGAGAAATACTGGCATATATTCATAAAGAGAAATGTATAAGAACATTTGTTACAGCTTCCTTGTAATAATATACAATTACAAACATCTGAATTGTCAGTCAAAAGAGGAGTAGTTAAATAATCCATCGTAGATCTGTATCTTGTAATACCTGGCAGCAGTTAAAAAGGATAAGATGGATGTCTTTGTTTTGACATAAGAAGAGCTCCAAGACACATGCTATGTGAAACAAGCAAATCATACTCATGAGCGTATTTAAGTAAAAAATGAAACACATAAAAAAAACCCTCTATATTTTTATACATTGATATGCAGGTGTAGGTCAATGTACAAGAAAGAACCGGAAGCTTACCTCTGGAGAGGACAGGGACTAGAGAACAGTGGAAAAGAGTCTTTCACTTTATCTGTTTTGTTCAAATTTTTGCACATGAAAAAACTTGTTTAACTAAGAGGAGAGACTGAATAATTTTTACTGAGCGTAAATAGTATACTAGCTATTATGTAAAATAGGTAAAATCCCTGCCAAATGGCAATTACTGGATGTACACAGTTATAGGGGCAATATATTAGGGACCTAAGTAAATCACTTCCAGTAATAAAGTGATCAAATAATACTCAAAGATTTTTAAAAATTATTTATTTAATTTTATTTATTCATTCATTTTTACTTTAATTTTACCAGAGAGAGACACACATGCAGAGAGAGAGAGAGAGAGAGAGAGAGAGAGAGAGAGAGAGAGAGAAAGTGAGAAGGCAAGCCATCAGGTCTAGGACTTGAACCATGGTAGGCCACGCGGAAATGTCAAACACCACGCCACCTGCTGGTCCCTTTTTAAAAAAATTATTTATTTAATTTTATTTATTCATTCAAGTACTCAAAGACTTTTAAAAAACAGGCTAGGATAAGGAACATACAATGCTTTTTCTTTTCTTTTCTTTTCTTTTCTTTTTTTTCTATTGCCATAAGACTTGCATACTTAGGAGAGAGGGAAAATGCACCCCAAATAGGACATGGTCATGCTGCAATCCTTTTCCCTCTATTTCTCTACCCTGTCAGGGTCTTGGGCATGCATGCACATGCACCCCATGTGTTTTTCAAGCTGTCAGGGCCAGGATTTGAACTGCAATTAGCCATATGCAATCTGACTCCCTATGTATGTGGCTTAACAGCTAAACTCCAGGGCAACTGATAATGTTTTATATTTATGGTCAGAATATCTGACTTTCTAATGGATTATTTTCAGGAAGTTAATCTATAGCTTCCTTGTAATTAACTCATTCCATAGAAAGAATGTTTAGAGTTCCAAGTTTGGTTAGAAGAGTTGTTGTATGAGAGTTCTTTGTTGGATGTGTCAGGAACACTGTGGAAATTAAGGCAAAGAATATATGTATATATTGAATGCCATGCAGGAGCTCACAGAATCTAGGACATGACATGCCAGCCTTCAGGAAAAACAAAAACCAAGCCCTCAGATCTAGGCCACTAATGGACGACTTAGTCATCAGCCTTTCCTAGAAGTCAGAATCTTGGATCAAGATATGAGAACAGGAAAGTATTAGCAAACAGTTTAATCCATCTGCTTGACCTGCTATATCTGTGATGTCGCCTGGTCAGGTCCTAAGAGTGTTGAAGATCTTAAGACTTTCTGAGTTCATACTTAACATGTAGACTTTGAGCAAGTTTTTAAACTGTAATCATGTTCATATCCAAACATGGGGATAAAATTGTACCTAGTTCCTAGAGGGATTTTTAAATTAAATTTATTTTAATTTATAATTTTTGGTTTTCTTTTTAGAGAGAGGTTTTTGCTATTGGGCATGTGCACCTGGAAGAGAGACAGAAAGTGAGAAATCACCCTCCCAGGGGGGATGTTCATACTACAATCCCCTCTCCTCCATTGTCCTCTCAGGATTTTGGACACAAATGCACATGTGCTCAGCATGAGTTTTAAACCACTGGGTTCAGGATTCAAACCACAGTTGACTATGTGGGAGTCCAGCAATATAACCATTATGCCATCTGCTGTTCTCTAATTTATTTTATTTTTAAAAAGAATTATTTATTTAATTTTATGTATAATAATTATTATTTTTAAAGTTTTTCTGTAGGACATGTGCTCACACTTCTAGGAGGGATAGGGAGAGAAAAAGCAAGACACCAGGTCTGGGACTTGAAATGTGATCAGATGTGGGAGTCCAGTACCTTAACTACCATGCCACCTGCTGGTCCTTAACTAATTTTATTTATTTATGAGAGATTTTTGCTATAAGGTATGTGTGCTCACTGGAGACAGAGAAAGAAAGAAAGAGAGAGAAAGTGAGAAATCAGCCCCCGGAGGGATGGCCACACTGCAATCCTTTCTCCTCCATTCTCCTCCCAGGATCTTGGGCATGCATGCAAAAGTGTGAGTTTCAAGCCCAAATGAGTTTCTTCAGCTGCGGGGCCAGCATTTGGACTGCAGTCAGCCATGTAGGATCTGTCCCTATGCACAGCGGTTAAGTGCTAGACTATGGGACTTCCCCAATGTTTGGCTATCTTTAACCGAGATTCATTAGGAACTACAGTATGAAATTTTACTCATGCATAGTAAAAAAATTTTGCCTCACAAGAAAAATAAAACATAGCATTTTCATTGGAAATGTATTAACTCAATAGACTCAAGTGAGTTTTAAAAATGCACATCTCATCATTTGGCTCTTTTTCATGTGTTCATGATGGTTCTGTCTTGGTCTTGAACAAATAAACACCAGAATATTTAAAAATGCTGAACTGTCTGTCCTGGCAAGAAATACATCCCAAATGACTAAAACCAAAGAGGTCACAAGATGTTTCCCTTCGTTTTGTCATTTGATCTTAGATAATGCTCCTCTCAAAACACAAGCTACAATAAGCGGCTATTTAGAGACAAGACAGCCCAAATCTATCATTTAAAAGAGGAAATAAGTGGTGAGGACATTGCATTCTTAAACTCGAACTTCTGAACCGAAAACTTTGTGTTTGCTTAAAGTACTTCCACATGACAAGGAATCAGCAGGGAAAATCCCACATCAGTGGTGGTGGATGCAAGTTGGGTCCATCATGGACCGTTTCACCACCTTCTCACCTAGTGTCCTCCACTAATGTGTAGGTGGGAAAGTGAGATCTGTGCTTTCCTAGGCCTTGTGGGAGGGAGCCAGGAGAACCACGTGACCCAGTACTGGCCAATAAAGTATAAATAGCAGTCTCTGCTAGAGCCTCCTAGCTAAGCTTTCTTAAAGACTGGGTTGGCAACTTCCTTTATACTTTGTATTTCCTTCATCTGCCTTCTTCTCGCTTGGAACACTAACATGATGTTTGAAGCAAAGCTGTCATTCAACTATAAAAAAACGAAAACAACATGACGACTCGGTTGAGCCACCATCTTATACCCAGATAGCCTGCTAGGTGAGACAAAGAAATCCCTTTACTTATTTAAGTCTCTCTCTCTCTCAGATTTTTAGTTGCTTGCAGGCTGACACTTTTACAACTAATGAAAGTAATCCACCAGGGAAAATAGTGAGCTATCTGACATTCATGGTTTATTTTTCCAGAGACTATAATATGCCTAAAAAAGAAGGTTTTATCAAATTGTGTGAGGAATGCCTGATAAACTCGATTTATACAATGAACAATGTAAATTTGTTTTCTTTCCTACGCTTATTATCAGAATCAACTGTAATGATAAATTTAACATTTTAAAAATGTTCATGTTCATGGAAAGAGAGCAAAATATATAATTTCAAGAAAAAATTGATGAAAGCCTACCATGTGAGTAGTCTTTTCAGCTGTCTTTTCCTAAAGAACTTAAAAACATTCTTCGAGACCAGTAGATGGTGTAATGTTTACATCGCTGGACTCCCATATAGTCCAGCGTTTCAAATCCTGGACCTGGCGCTTAAAACTCACACCGGGCCCATATGTGTACGTACTCAGAATCCTGAGAGGAGAATAGGCAAAGGAATTGCAGTGAGGTCACCCCCTGCAGGGAGTGATGTCTCACTTTGTCTCTTTGTCTCTCTGTCTCTCTCTGTCTCTCCGGTGAGCACACATGCCCTATAACAAAAATTTCTCTAAAAAATAAACTTCACTAACATGTTGAAATATCATATCACCTGAGGCTTTTCATTCTGGGGCTAGGGTAGAATAGATGAACTTAGAAAATAATGGGCTACCACCTCTTAGAACCAAACACAGGAATTTTCCAAACTCTACCACTTCCTTCCCCACACCATCCCCAATCCCTGAGATGATATAAGTTTTGGAGTCAACTCCTGGTTGTTTCTAATTTGGACTTAACTAGATCTTAAACTAGAGAGAAAAGTCATGCTATCTGGATTAGATCAGTTTTCACAAAAGGAAAGAGACTTGGGAGCTATGGGCAATGTTTACCTGCCATGGGAGGGTTCAGGGTCCATCCGTGGGATGTGTACTTTACTAATCTCATCTTTCTGGGATTAAGTCGGTAGTTGGCCATTACTTGTACACTTTGAGGCACAGGGTTCCACTGGGGTCACTCAGAGGCTACTTCAGAAAGAAAATAAAGGTGTGGGGGGAGACCTAAAAGGGGGAAAGCAGGTTGCAAGGTGGTTAAGACACTGGATCCCACTTAGCCAACTCCTAGTTTGAGTCCTGGACCCAGTAGTCTGAAAAACACGTTGGATGCATGTGCATGTCCATAATCACAAAAGAGGAATGAAGGAGAATGGATTGCAGTGTGGTCATCTCCCCTGCGGGTGATTTGTTACTTTCCCTCTCTCTCTGGTACACACACACTTCCTATGGCAAAAAAATCTAAATAATAATTAAAAAAAATAAGACAACTAATTCTCACCATCACTACATTTGTGCTAGAGCTGCTGTGTAGTTTTTACTTAGGCATCTGGAGTAAGATTTTATTTGCAGCAAGTTTACACGGCTGCAAATAAAATCCAATATTAGATTAAAATATACCCCACTGCCAGTTGTAACTGCAAATACATAACTCGAGAAGGGTAACATTAATTCATCAACATGCCCATCCATATTAAAACTTAGTGGAAGGGGTAAATAAGAGCAGTGGAATAGTCTGGAATTATTCTTTTGACTCCATAGTTAATTCTTTAATTGCATCAAGTAAAAATGAACATAACCCGGGACCAGCAGTTAGCGTAATGGCTATGTCGCTGGACTCCCATGTAGTCGACCACGGTTCGAGTCCCGGACCCGGCGGCTTAAACTCACGCCGGGCGCATGTGCGTGCGTGCCCAAGATCCCGAGAGGAGAATGGAGGAGAAGGGATTGCGGCGTGGCATCCCCCCTGGGGGATGATTTCTCGCTTTCTATCTCTCTGTCTCTCTCTGTCTGTCTGGCGAGCGCACATGCCCTATAGCAAAAACCTCTCCAAAAAAAGAAGGAAAAAAAAAATGAACATAACCCATGAATTTATTTCACATCCCAACAAGTGTTTTATTAGTCACTGAACTGTTTCATGAATGTGACAAGTTAACTTACCTTGTTCAGTGAGAAGCCACGACCTCACCAGGTAATTGTGCAGGTGAATACATGTGAAACCTCTAGAAGCACAGAATGCCTCTGGTCCCAGGCATCCTGAACACCCTCTGCTGCCAACTTATCCTAGTTCAATGGGACAATGATCCGATATTTTCCCAAATTCTGCTGTTAGCTCTTGCGAAGACCTCCGGGGCTCTCTCACCTCTTACCGCTATACTTAGGACAACCATCTCATGAATACATAACTGGTTGTTTACTCAGCCCTGAGCCATTTGTCATTGTTATATGACATGACATATTCCTCATATGAGGGTCTCTAGAGAGATACAACACAAGGAGGACCCTTTCCCTTTCCAGGGACATACACATTTATTACTCCTATGAGCAGAGTTTCTGCCTAATACTTATTTCCTGGTCTGTGAGTTGCTCTAGGCAAGGTAGAAACCACAAGTCTCAGAGCAATGCCAGGGCACCTTCTCTCATAAGCTTAAGGCTCTAAGAGTGAAGTCACACTCCAAGAAGAAAACAAACCCTCTTCAAGTTCTTCAGGGAAGAGGGGAGTCGACTCAGCACCAAGGAAGTGTATGTTGATGTCTTTTTTCCACCAGAGTGGCAGACCCTTCACAGTCCTCTCACATCTTTGATGTGCCCTTTAATGCTGGCCAGAGAATGATGAGAGAGAAAGACTTGTGGTCAACACTCGCTTTCAAGGCTCACTCTGCTCTCAGCTGACTCAGATCCAGTTCATTCTCCCCTCCTAGAAAGGGCCCTCCTAGAAATGTTGCACTCCAACATTCTCATTCTCATCTGCTCTCATTATTTTTGGGGGAATAGCTTCTCCTTAGGTTGATTATAATTTTTGTGTGTGCTAAATGCCCTGCTTATTCTGCAAACAAGAAATTACAGACACAATTTGTAGGCTGAACAGTCCCTGTGCAGTTGCTACTTTAAGGACAGGATAGGCAGATAAGAGGCAGATTATGAAGACAAGCACTTGCTAAATATTTATTATTGGTTATCGAAAGGAGGGCCCTCTTGTTTGTAAAACCTTTTTGATGAAAGTGGTAACTCCCGCTGGTTTTAAAGAAATCTAGAAGCCTTCATACGAATTAAGAAATGTGAAAGAATAAAGTCTGAGGACTCACCAGACTAGGAAAGTGGCTCTAGAAGCATGAAGAACAAGACATCAGCAGAAGAGGAAGTGGATTTAGAGGCCAGGAGTAAGGCCAGTGCTGCAGAGACTGCGGGAAGAGCCGCAGGAGCGATTCCAGCCAGGAGGGGCCAACATGGCAACTAAAGCCTGAGCCTAGGGGTCACTTAGTGGGTAGTTAAGCATTTGAACCGATCCTTGGGGCTTCTTATGTGGCATTGGGGAATACCCACTGTAGGACTTTGGACCACTGTGATCCGTCTATTGCGAAACCTATGCACATAGTTGTTGTTTGTTTATCACTAAATAAAACTTGGTTTTACTACATTGCAATTACTGAACTTGCAAGTGGCGCTCATAACACTTTCACCACCCTTTCCAGTGGTTTTGGCTCATGCCAAAAAACATAACTTTGAAGTCAAAACTTCTGTCACTTCGACTGAAGTGACTGGTTTCCTCTTTTCCTCTTTTCTGAAATGTCTTAGCAAGGATTTCTCACCTTAACAAGGATTTCCTTTTAGTTCCTTCCCAGGCACACAGTAGCTGCTTCATGTTTCCTTCCTCTCTTTATGCCATAAGTATATTTGGGAATATTATAATTTGAGACATCAATGCATATGTAAGCTACAATACATGTTTCCTATAAGAGAGCAAAGGAACTAGCTTGAACTTCCAGAATGACTAAAGAAAGTTCAAAAAGCCATTTTGCCCCTTGAGTTTCACTCTTCTAAATAGATGACCTATGATACAAAGCAACCTGTCTTTAAATTAAGTTCTTCTTGTTTTATGATGTGTTCAGTGTTCATAAAGTCAACTCTAGGAATTTATTTCCTCTTAAGAAGGAAATAATATTTCAAGGAGCACTTCACCTTTTTACTACCTTTCTTATACATTATCATTCTAAAGTTATATATCTACATCACATATAATTTAAATCTTAAATGCTATGTAAAAGTAACTTGAAGGGCCAGACAGTGATGCAGTGTAATGTACCTGAACCTGTCTCAGAAGGGTCCTGGTTCTGGGTCCCAGGACCTTCCTGAACACGCTGGGTACATGTGTGAGTGTTGATGCCCCAGCTAGCTGAGCCTGGGGGAGTACTGTGGCATGAGGATCCTGTTGGGGGTACCTCTCTCTTTGTGTTTCTCTCTCCCATGGATGATAAATATATAGACTTTTTTTTTTTTTTTTTTTTTTTTTTTTTTTTTTTTTTTTTTTTGCTATAGGGCGCGTGCGCTCGCCAGACAGACAGAGAGAGACAGAGAGACAGAAAGCGAGAAATCACCCCCCAGGGGGGGTGGCCATGCCGCAATCCCTTCTCCTCCATTCTCCTCTTGGGATCTTGGGCACACACACACATGCACCCGGCGTGAGTTGTTTTTTTTTTTTTTGGAGAGGTTTTTGCTATAGGGCGCGTGTGCTCACCAGACAGACAGAGACGGAGAGACAGAAAGAGAGAAATCACCCCCCAGGGGGGATGGCCACACCGCAATCCCTTCTCCTCCATTCTCCTCTCGGGATCGTGGGCACGCACACACACGCGTCCAGTGTGAGTTTAAGCCACCGGGTCCAGGACTCGAACCGCGGTCAACTACGTGGGAGTCCAGCGACATAGCCATTACGCTAACTGCTGGTCCCAATATATAGACTTTTAAAAAGTAATGTTAATATGATATTTTATTGACTGATATATGTAATCCTAAAAATTCATAAATTTTTGCCTATACTGGGACATATTTCTAACTGTGTAGATATTCTCCTGAGGATTCTTATCATCTCAGGATATGTAAAAAAAAATTATGTAGTTATTTACTTATTTATTTTTAGGTTTTATGATATTTATTTATTTTTTCTATAGGGCACATGAACTTGCCAGAGAAAGACAGAAAGAGGGAAAGTGAGAAATCACTCCCTAGGGAGGATAGCCATGCTGCAGTTCCCTCTCCTCCAATTTTCTCTTGGGCTTTTGGGTATGTATGCACACACGCTCTGTGCAATTCTCAAGTTGCCAGGTCTGGGGCTCAAACTGTGACTGGCCATGTGGGAGTCCAGCACTTTAACCACTGCGCCATCTGAGGGTCCAAAAAGTTATTTCTTAAAGCAAAACTGAGAACATAGCAATTATTTTACTATCTATATGTGCCCTACACATTATGTTGTCATCAGTATATACAATAACATTTTTTTTTTGGAGAGATTTTTGCTATAGGGCGCGTGCGCTCGCCAGACAGACAGAGACATACAGACAGAAAGCGAGAAATCACCCCCCCAGGGGGGATGGTCACGCCGCAATCCCTTCTCCTCCATTCTCCTCTCGGGATCTTGGGCACGCACGCACACGCGCCCGGCATGAGTTTTAAGCCACCGGGTCCAGGACGTGAACCGTGGTCGACTACGTGGGAGTCCAGCGACATAGCCATTACGCTAACTGCTGGTTCCCTACAATAACATTTATTTTAAAAAAGAAAAAGGACCAGGAGGTGGTAAAGAGGTTAAAGCACTGGCATCCCTCATGGCTGGCTGTGCAGTTTGAGTCCTGGACCCAGTGGCTTGAAGATCACACCAGGCACATGTGTATATGTACCTAAAATCCTGAGAGGAGACTTGGAGGAGACGGGCTTGAGGTATGACCATCCTCCCTGAAGGGGTGATTCCTCATTTTCCCTCATTTTCCCTCTCTTTCTGTCTCTGGTGAGCATACACACCCTATAGCAAAAAACTGAAAATTAAAATTTAAATAAATAAATAATGGCCTAGCCACAGTGGCTCAGGCAATAGAGAGCCACTGCATGATACCAGCGTCACATGGGGCAGCCTGGCATTCAGATCGCTGGTCTGCCTGAGAATGTTAGGCACACTGATCATCTTGACTGTCTGGGAGGCTGGAAGAATGACCAGATCCTCTCGGGTGGATCTTTCTGTCTCTCTCAATAAATAAGCAAGCTTGGGTGTAAAACAACTGAGAAAAACAGAAACCTAATTTTTCAAATCCTAACAAGAATGAATAAAAACCTTCCACTTTTCTATGCATGATACTATAAACACCTTTCTTTTTCATTGTCGGAAGGAGCAAGTGCTTGCCAGAGCAAGACAGAGACAGGGAGAGGGAGAAAGCACCCCATAATGGGGCATGGTAGCACCACAATCCCTTCTCTTATACTTCTCCATCCTGTCGGGCTTTTGGGCATGCACACACATGTGCCTGGCTTGTTTTTCAAGCTGCTGGGCTGGGAGGGGCTGAGCCTTGAATCGCATGATTGGTTATGTGGGATCTGGCTAACTTAACTACTGGACCATAGGGCTAGCCCATAAACACATTTTTTATGTGTTTAACAGAAAAAAAGTCAGAAGATATTGTTATTCTATACATCATTACATTTAAAAAAGGGGGAATGCCTCTCGAGGCCCAAGTTATTATCTATTAATCAGTAATAATCATTAGTAAATAAAAGAATCATGTGCTTTGAAAAATATAGATTGAGCATCAGTTATGTACTCAGCACTATGCTAGATATAAATATCTGGATGTGAACGAGACCCTTTATTCTTTGTTACATTGTACATTTAAGTATACATCAAATGATTGACATGTATGCTTTTACGTTTTTACTGCATTAAAATATAAAATTAGGGAACCAGCAGTTAGCATAATGGCTATGTCGCCGGACTCCCACGTAGTCGATCGCGGTTCGCGTCCCGGACCTGGTGGCTTAAAACTCACGCTGGGCGTGTGTACGTGCGTGCCCAAGATCCCAAGAGGAGAACGGAGGAGAAGGGATTGCGGCGTGACCATCCCCCTGGGGGGTGATTTCTCGCTTTCTGCCTGTATGTCTCTCTCTGTCTGTCTGGCAAGCGCACGCGCCCTGTAGCAAAAATCTCTCAAAAAAAAAAAAAAAACTCATAAAATTAAAGCTTAATAATATTTTAAAAAATGTGAATTTTATCAGGAAAATAAATCAACAAGAAACCAGAAGATTAAATGGAAACTCAGCTATAACAGCTTCTAGACTTATGACCATTAAGCTATCTGGAAGCTATTCTCTTCCTTTAAAACTCAGATAGTTAGAGAAAGCCCTCTCACTCCCACAGGGCATATTAGCAATAGAAATTGAGACCAGAGGCTTGGAGGAGCAGAGACAGAGTTCATGCAAAGTGAAGCCATATGTGCTAGATTGGATTATTGTCCACAAGTCTCCCCTCCATCGCTCAGCCGTGTAAACCTATAGTACACCGGAGTGGGTGGGGTGTATTCCCCAGCTCTACTGATGTGGCGCCATGTAACTTGCTCTGGTCAATAGAATGTCAGTGAACTTGACACACACACAAAACTAAAATGTGTTTGTTGTCTTTGGCTCAGCTTCTCACAACCTTTTGTGATTGCAGTGAAGACCAGTTAGCTGCTGTCACTACAGTCTGGGCACCAGAGTGAGAGGTTCACAGAAGTCCTACATTTGACCTAAGGCTGAGAGCCAAGCCAAGATGTCTGGCAGCCTGGAACAGCTACCCCAGCTGACCTGCAGACCTGTAAGCAAACAAATACATGGTTCATAAGCATGATTGTTTTGGGGATATATACGCAAGATTTGGGGGATTGATAGATGACTAATACACCATTCCTAATTAAAATAAATAGTACACATTCGTTCCCAAAGGCAGGTCCTAATTATAGCACTATAACAAATAGTATGAGAACTTTATGCAATTGTAGACAAAGTGAATCTAACAAGTTGTGTGATTAGTTTAAAAATCTCTAGTAGAAGTACAAAACCACACCAATGTAGAGAATTGTGAGAGACAGGTGGGAGTCAGTGGAAAGGGCACAAACAAGACCATGAATGAATAAAGAAGGTTTAATAAATCACAGGCTTGTCTGTTAAGTTCATGAGACTTTGCATGTCCCAATGGCAAATTGACACAAACATCACTCTTGAATTCTTTTCCTATTAACAACACAAAGCTTCTCTTTTCCATTTATAATTGAAGTGCATTTTCTCAGATCAAAGAGTTTGGCTTAAGTAATTTAATAAAGTGAGACTTTACTTTGATATCAGTATAACTTGAAAGGCAAGCACAGTGATGTTCTTCTGTTTTAGCTACTGAGGAACACAGAGACACTCATTATGTAGTATATATTTGTACCAATAGAAGGCTAAACGTTATCAGAGTGAGCTCTGTGAATAAAGATTTTAGTATAGTTTAAAACAGAAAAATGATGAAGAAATGATTCATTATGTATTAGGTTGTCAGGAAAGTCATAACATATTTTTCTCTTTTTCTATGCAAAAATGTGTCATGACTTTCCCAACAATCCAATAGCACATTTTTTTTAAAAGTGTATAGGGCATAATGGCACAGAGAACTGAAAACAGCTCCCAATATACGTTACAAGCATATTCACAGTGGGAGAAGAAATTTAGTTTCAGTAAAACATTTTCCATGAGACCAGCAGGTGGTGTGGTAGTTAAAGAGCTGGACTCCCACATGGCCAACTACAGTTCCAGTCCTGGACCAGGTGGCTTAAAAATCACGGTGGATGTGTGTGTGCACATGCTGAAAATCCTTAGAAGAGAATAGAAGAGAAGAGATTATGGTGTGGCCAACCCTCCTGGGAGGGGGGAAGGAGGATGCTTCCTCACTTTCTCTCTTTCTGTATTTCTCTATCTCTCTCCAGTAAGCACATGCACCCTATCACAAAAAAAATTTTTTTAATTGTCCATAACATTACTGATTTCAACTTTCTCAGTTTGGTAGTTATGTTGAAATCTAATTTTAAGTTTTGTTTTTGTTTTGTAGGTATAAATATAAGAGGCAAGAGGTTTTGCCTCAGCTAATATTCTGTTGTAACAGAGATCCTAACTCAAATTCATATTAATACAAAAGAAAAATTATTTAGTCATGTAGTGGAAAAGACTCAAGATTGTTCCATGTCATGGATGGCTTGATCCAGGAGCTCCAAAAATGTAATCAAAATTAAGATTGTTAGACTCCTGAAATATTCAGACAAGAAGCCATTTGAAAGCTGAGGTGTGTTCTGGAATGTTCAGGGAAGCTATGCTCTAAACTCCATCTTCTAGACTCCCGAAATATTCAGACAAGTGGAGGACAGAATTTGTCACAGAATGACCAAAAACAACTGCAAAGACACAAGAAACATGAGAAATCAAGAAAATATCTCTCCCCTAAGGGAAAAAAACACAATCCCTCGTCATTCACAGATAGTACAGTAGAATTCATGGAAATGTCTGATAGAGAATTCAGAACATTCATAGTGACAAAACTAAGATGCAAGGGCTGAAAGATAATGAACTCCAGAAGATGCAGGAGAAAAGAGACATTGAGTTCCAGGAGGTGTTGAAGTTCTTCCATGATCTGAAAGAGGAAATACACACCATAAAAAGAATCAAATGGAGCTATTAGAGATGAAAGCTGCCATTCAGGATATCAAAACCTCCCTTGAAAGTATTAAAAGCGATTAGTCCATGTAGAAAATCGAATCTCAGATGTTGAAGGCAAAACCTCTGATCTAGAAAAAACAACCAAAAAAAAAAAAAACTGAAAATAACCCCCCAAAATAAAAATACTATATGAGAAATACTAGACAGCATTAAGTACCCAGACATCCAGATAATCAGTATCCCAGAAGGTGAGGAAACTAATCAGGGCATTGATAATCTACTCCATGAATTCCTGGAAAAGAAAACTTTCCAAATCAAGAGACATTCAAATATCCAGACCCAAGAAATGCAAAGGACCCCTAACACGATCAACCCAAAAAGATCCAAGGGTCTTCAGCAGTATTTGTCCTCTGAAATCAGAGAATTCAGTGTTAGCAGTAGGACGTGGATTAGCCAGAAGTAATGCCAAGCAGAAACTCAACAAAATAAAGGGCCAGCCTCTTAGCCTATGAGTTAAGGGAGCCATATCCCACATGGTCAGCCATGGTTCAAATTCCAACCTGGCAACTTGAAAAACATGCTGGGTACATGTGCAAAAATCCCAACATGATAGAGAAATGGAGGAGAAGGGTTCACAGCATCAACACACACCATTAGGGTGCATATTCTCTCTCCCCCTCTCTGTCTGCCAAGTACAAGTACCCTCTGGCAAATTTAAAAATTAATTAATTAGAGAAAAAATTAGGGTTCTGATAATGACAAGTAAATTTTGAAATGCCCCTGTGACATCACCTGGAGTTGTCCAACCCATTGGCTTAATCACATTAGGTGAGGAGATGGAGAAATAGAGAAGGGATTTGTGGCATGACTACATCCTGCTGTATAAGGGAAGAAGAGTATGCGTGCTTGGAAGTTAAGCATTTAATTGCCATAGACCTGTCAGTTATAGGTCTGCCGTATCCAGCATCTATTCAAAGGAAATCCTCCTGTCCACAGCCCTCCTGATAAGCCAACCCTAAGCCTCACACCAAGGTGTGGCCAATTTATTCCCTAACCAATGGCCTATAGACATTAACACTAGCTCTTAGAGAGAAGCTGGTCTACTAATTTCTGTAATGACTGGTGTGTGTGTGTGTGTGTGTGTGTGTGTGTGTGTGTGTGTGTGTCAACTTAACTGGACCACAGGGTGCCCAGATATGTGGTGAAATAGTGTTCTGGGTGTTTCTGTGAAGCTATTTTGAGATGGATCATCTTTCAAATCAGCAGACTGAGTAAAACAGATTGCCCTCCATAATATGGGTGGGCCTCATTCAATCAGTAGAGGCCTAAATAGAACAGAAAGGGTGCCACTTCCTTAAGTAAGTGATTCTTCAGAAGACTGCCTTGGGGGACCAGCAGCTAGCATAATGGCTATGTCGCTGGACTCCCATGTAGTCGACCGTGGTTCAAGTCCTGGACCCGGTGGCTTAAATTCACACCAGGCGCATGTGTATGCATGCCCAAGATCCTGAGAGGAGAAAGGAGGAGAAGGGATTGCAGTATGGCCATTCCCCCGGGGGGTGATTTCTCGCTTTCTGTCTCTCTGTCTCTCTGGTGAGCGCACACACCCTATAGTAAAAACCTCTCAAAAAAAAAAAAAAAAAAAAAAAGAAGAAGAAGAAGAAGACTGCCTTGGACTTGACTTGCACCAATAGCTCTCTTTGGTCTCCAATTCGCCAGATTGCACTGAGAATTTGGTTTTGCTGACCTCCATAATCACAAGTCAATTCCTAATAATAAAAGTAGTAATAATAACAATACACACACCTTTTATATTTATTCTATTTCTTCAGAGAACTCTTGACTACTACAGTCTTTTTTAACAGCTAGCATAACAAATTACTACAATCTGGGTGATTTAAAACAACAGAAACCTATTCTCACATGGTTCTGGAAGCCAAAAGTCTGAAATCAAAGTGTTGGCAGGGTTGGTTTCTTCTGGGAGCTTCTGGGCAGATCCATTCTCTGCCTCTCTCCTAGTTTGTGGTGGCTGCTGGCGATCTTCGACATTTCTTGGCTTCTGGCTCACTTCAGTCTCTGCCTTCTTTTTCACATGGCCTTTTCTTTCCTGTGTCTCTAGGTCTTCTCTGTCTCTTTAAAAGAACATTCATTACTGGAGTTAGGGTCTACCTTATTCCAGGATGATTTCATTTGAGATCCTTACCTTAATTAAATCCTTAATTAAGTCCTTTATTTTAAATAAGGTTACATTCCAATGTTTCAGGTAGACAGATTTTGGGGGGAAACTATTCAACCCATGAGCTAGGTCAAATAAAATCATAGTCTCAGGAGTTTGTTATGGAAAGTAAACATAAGGCAACCTATTTTGGGAGCCAAAGTTTAAAAGATACACTAGAAGGTGGGAAGGGGCACGAGAAGCCCAGAGCAAACCAAAGTTATGGGCAAGCTGAAGATATGAAAACTCAGAAATGATAGGTACAGCAGAAGCTTGAGGAAGTGAAATGGTACAGAATAGACTGGAAGAAAGCCAACCGGTAACAGAAAGAAAAACAAAAAGACACTGAGAGAAGCAGAGATCAAGAGTATCAGAGTCATGTTAATAATTCCAGAGCACTCAGGTGACGATGATAAAGTATTGTCCCCGTGGCTGCCTTGGGCATGTTCCAGATTCTGAAGGTATCAGTTGGTTTAAGTTTCTTTGATATTCTGTTTCTCTTTTTGCCAAATATATATTTATAATAATCACCATTACTAAAACTTGTTGAAAGTTACCTTTTTACATATAACCTAAAGAACTTAACAGCTTGACTATATTTAACTATTAAGTAAAATTGATGTAGTTTATGCCTGTTGACTTATTCAAACTAAATATTTTTTTGCTATGTTTATAAAAGCACTTGAAAAGAACTCCTTTGGGGCTATTATAAGAGGGCTATCTGAGCCAGATCTGCCTGATAATTGCAGCCAATGTGATTGTTGGGCCAACCCTGTGGCCTAATGATTAAGGAAGCTGAAACCCACATGGCCAACTGTGGTTTGACTCCAGCCCAGTGGCTTAAAGGACATGCTGGCCGTGTGTGCTTACATGCCCTAAATCCTAACGGGACGAAGGTGGAGAGGACTGCAGCATGACCATGTCCCCTTTTGGGAGGGTGCTTTCTCCGTCTTCCTCTCGGTCTCTCTCCGAGTGCATGCTCCTTTGACAAACAGCTTTTACTGGCAAAGCTACAGTAATGACCCCCATGTCACAGTGACTTGAAACAACGAAGGATTATTTCCCATTTCCATTGCTCATCAGCCATGAGTTGATGGCAGTTCTTCCACTATGTGTATCTTCTTCAGTGTCTGAGACGTACTATTCTCACAGCAGAAGGAAAAAAGAGTTGGAGAAGCACACAGTGGAAATTAACACTTACATTTTGACTTAATACAAGTCATTTCACTCACATGCCGTTGGCCAAACAAACCACATGGCCAAGACCACTGTCAAGGAGCGGCAGGTGGCGTGCTCCTCCCTAGGATACACTGGCACTTATAATGCAGAGGACATAAAACCCTCTCAGAGGAAGGGAACTTTTTCTTTTTTTTTTCGGAGAGGTTTTTGCTATAGGGCACGTGCGTTCGCCAGAAAGAGAGAGAGAGACGGAGAGCCAGAAAGCGAGAAATCACCCCCTGGGGGATGACCATGTTGCAATCCCTTCTCCTCCATTCTCCTCTCGGGATCTTGGGCACACACGCACACATGCCCAGCATGAGTTTAAGCCACCAGGTCCGGTACTCAAATCACGGTCGACTACATGGAAGTCCAGCGACATAGCCATTATACTAACTTCTGGTCCCCATTTTTAAATTTTTTCCATGGAAAAAAGAGGGAGTGAAGAGAAGGACAAGTTTCCTTTTAAAGCTTCTTTCTTTCATGAGAGAGATAGACAGAGACAAGAGACCTCTGGCTGAGTCTCGCCACACTGCCACCCCTCGCCCTCATCCTGAGCCTAGCTTCTTATTTTGTCACTTAGACAAAAGTCCACAGAAGGTCTCAGCAGAAACAAGCACCAATTTCCCACAACAGAGCCAACGCGATAATGTGGTCAAGTGTTGCCGCCCTCATTCTCCCTAAGTCACTTTTCTCAGTCCCTCACTCTCCCTCCCTGGAATCACATCCCAAATACCTGCATGCAAGTCTATGCCCAGATTCTGTTCCAGGGGAAATCCAGAGTAAGCAAGTTGATATCAGAAATTACTACAGGAAAACAAAACAAAACAAAACACCCTTAAGGCAGGATTTTAAACTTGGATTACTCACTGGTCAGGCAGCAAAAAGAACATCGTTGCTGGTAGTATACAACATGGTCTTACTCTGATAGCTTCACAGGTTGTGTCGTCTGTGTTGGAGTGGAATGTAGTGTACATATCAGGCAAAGGTCTTGCTTTTGGTACTAGAAAAGATAGCACTAGTAATTATAAGAATTATAGAATGGTTTGGCTTTTGTTAAGGCTTTTAAAGTCTTAATAAAATAACAGGGGCCAGGTGACAGTGCAGTGGTAACACAACTGGACTCACATTGGAAAGGACATAGATTCATGTCCTGGGACTTTCTTGAGCATGCGAGATGCATGCATTGGTACTCACCATCTAGTAGGTTGGTACTCCCCTACTTGAGACTGGGGATGGAGTGTGGTATGAAGACTCTGTTGGAAGTGTCTCTCTCTCTCAGAAGAAATATATAAATAATCTTAGAAAGAAGAAGAAAGCAGTGCACTGCGATCACCAACTATAAAGTCAAGGCCCACTTTAAAACTAAAAAGTCCTCCTTGGGAACCAGCAGGTGGCGTGGTGGTTAAGGCGCTGGACACTCCCACATGGCTGACCACGGTTCAAGTCCCCAGACCTGGCGGCTTGCTTTCTCACTTTCGCTCTCTCTTTCTCTGTGTCTCTCTCTGGTCAAATTAAAAAGTAAATGAATGAATAAATAAAATTAAATAAATAATTATTAAAAAAAAAAAAACAAAAAAAACTAAAAAGTCCTCCACAGTAGTGTCTAAAGAGACTCCCACACAAAAGATGGTCCTTTCAATATGGTGCTAAGCATATACATGGGAAAACAGACTTGACCCCTACCTAGCACTATACCTCTAGATTAATTCCAGATAGATCATGGACCTAAATGTAAAGGGTAAAAGAATAAAACTTATAGGAAAACACAGGACTTATCCATGACCTTGGAGTGAAATAGAACATGAAGAGTCATTACTAGCTATAAGAGAAGACTGCTAAATTAGATTTCATTAAAATTAAGAACCTTAGGTCAACCCGTGGCACGGTAGTTAAGTGGCTGGATCCCACATGGGTGACTGTGCAGTTTGAGTCCCAGACCTAGTGACTTGAGAAACACACCAGGTACGTGTGTATGTGTGCCTAAAATTCTAAAACAAAGAATAAATAAAAGAGAAGGGATTGCAGTGTGACCATTTTTCTGGGGGGGGGGGGTACTTTTTTGCCCTCTCTTTCTGTCTCTGTCTCTCTCCAGCTAGTGCATGTGCCTTCTGGCAAAATTTTTTAAGAAAGAATCTCTGCCCATCAAAAGACACCATTGATGTAAGTAGTTTGTGTCGGGACTCTGTTAGGAGTGCTGTTTTTGTCTGTCCCTCTCACTCACAGAATAAATAAAATCAACCTTTCCTTTTTGAGGAGGACGGCAGATGCAGTGCTGCAGAGCTCTCAGAGGCCTGCTCCTGTTCCTGACTCACTGCTGTTCACTCTCACCGAGGAACAGTCAGCTATAGGAAGCCACACTAAAGCCATGGGTTCTGTTTCTTTTTTGTTTTTTTTCTGTTTTTGGAGAGGTTTTTGCTATAGGGCGGGTGCACTCACCAGACAGAGTGACAGAGAGATAGAAAGCAAGAAATCACACCCCTAGGGGGGATGACCATGCTGCAATCCCTTCTCCTCCATTCTCCTCTTGGGATTTTGGGCACGCATGCACATGCACCCAGTGTGAGTTTAAGCCACCAGGTCCAGGACTTGAACTGTGGTTGACTACATGGGAGTCCAGCAACATAGCCATTACACCAACTGCTGGTCCCTTCTGTTTAATTTTTTGACAGACTTTTGCTATAGTCTGTGTGTGCTGACCAGAGAGACAGAAAGTGAGAAATCATCCCCAGGAGGGATGGCCACATCGCAATACCTTCTCCTCCATTCTCCTCTCGGGATCTTGGGCAACTTGCCCAGTGTTAGCAAAGCTGCAGGATCTGGAGCTCAAACTGCAGTGGCCAGCACCCCCACCGCCACCCCACCTGCTGGCCCTCCCTCTACCATGGCTTTTAAAGCTACCTGTGATGGCTGAACACTGTGCGACCTGAGGTTCATGTTGGTTCTGCTCTGACAGGGTTATATACAGTCACGGGACCCATAGTTTGCAGTGATTTCGTTCCTAGTTGGGAATCAGCCTTGTCCCCCATGCTCATTCTGTTCCCTTATGATTATATGTTGGGAAGTCCCTCTCCTCCGTATTTTATTTCAAGAACACACCTTGGAGATATTTGGAGAAGGGTGGAAGTTGCACTGTGGAGGGTGTTGGAAAAGAATCTAAACTGTATCCAGCCTTGAGCACAGGAAGTCAGGTGGGCACTCAATGGGCCTACAGGTGATGGAGAAGACCTTCTTAAGAATTGTAACCTGGCAGTGGGGGTGTAGCTGTCTTTGGTGTGCTGCAGACACACCTCCCTTTACATCCTTGGCAACCTCATCAGACATGACCTCCGCAGCCCAGCGTCGGTGTCCCTTTCAGCCATGTCCAAACCGGGATGTATGCAGTGAAGACGGAGAGGCTCGTGAAGGCGTGGGCTGTGGAGTGAACTTGGTTACTGGTGTCTGATGACATCCCATAATGCAGTCAAGACCACTGACACACTATACTTGAAAGAGAACGTCTTTCCCAGAGTACCTCAGACCTTATTGCTTAAAATAATTACGGTAAAGTTTTCATTACTTTTATTTAAAAAGTAAAGCTTGGCCATGTTGATGTCCACCTGTAAATAAGGTAGAGATCCCAGGTACCACCTGTGGCAGAATAATGAGGAAGGGATCATAAGGCACAGGGCAGTGAAAATGTTCATTTATTATATTTGCTACCTTTTCTGTCTTAATTTATTTTCTGACACTATAACAGAATATCTGAGACTGGGTAATTTATAATGAAAAGAAATTTATTTCTTATGGTTTACGAGGCTGGGAAGTCCAAGGGCATGGTACCAGCACCTGCTCAGTTTCCGGTGAGGACCTTATCACATAATAGCATGGCAGATGAGCAAGCTAATGTGTGTCAAAAAGGAAGAGAGGGTTAATTTTCTAACAACCCACTCATGTCATAACCGATTAATCTCTTACTGCACAAATGGGCTAATCTGTTCATGAGGGCAGAGCCTTCATGGGTTAATCACCTCTTATTTGGCCCTACCTCTTAATACAGTTATTATGAAGATTAAGTTTCCAAATGAGTTTAGGAAGGGACAAATATTCAACTATAGCACACACGATTAGAGGACTTACTATCTGACTATGGTTCCCAAAAAGCCCCAAAGACATTAAATTTTCCAAGAGAATAAGGAATATACTAAGAAACTTTGTACTGGGATCTTTGAAACTTAAAGAACTGATTTGCTCTACGTGCTGAAGAGATGCAAACTCGAATCTGGCCTTCTAGTATCCACAGAGATGGCAGGATTCTGAATGGTGGAGGTCAGGGAGTGGGACCCAACTGACAGAGGCAAATATGACATAACTATCAAAATATGCAGCAAGGCTGGAATGGCAATCGGAGTGTCTTGACCTATCTAAATTTGTAGTGATAGTTAACAGACTGTGATGTTCGTAGAAACAAAACAGATGAATATACAATCAGGGTGTTACTTGTATTTCCTGTAAACAAACAAACAAAAACCACAAAGCAATTGCAAAGAAGACTGTCTTAACTACAAAATAAAAAATATAATGTGCTCTCATCCAGTTTTAAGCCCATTCACAGACCAAAGCCCATGTTTATAACAAATACAGGTCTCCTTGAGAAAGGACCATATAATACGTTCTCAAATATGCGTGATAACTATTCCCCCGTACATCCCCAAAAGCTCTTGCAACAATGTAGTGGAGAAACTGCACGCTGGGAAAGGAGTCTTTCCAGAACTTCGAGGACTGTTATATAACAGAGCCTGAACTGACTCGGAAATAATCAAACTCAAAATGTCACAGACCACTGGGTAGAATAAGGACTTACAGAGCCCAAGTGACAAATGGAGTTCTGGCCCTAGTCCAAAAATTCTACAGAATAGAATCCTGAAGAATATGAAATAACCTATCCTGTGCTTATTTCCAGTTCCCAAGTGTGAAATTTAAACAGACATACTCATCATGTGGCAGAACTTTCACAGTCCTTGGCCCAGTGCGTAAAAGTTACTGTGGTAAGAAGAGCTAAGAAAAGTCTCTAAAAATGCCCCCTCCTCCTGCTACCAGTCAAAAATATCAAGGCAGTAAATCTAAAAGGTATTCCAAGAGAAATTTAGGAATAAGCACAACTCTCAAACATTTAAAGGATGCAGAAGTGGGGGCCAGCAGATGGTATAATGGGTACATCGCTGAGCTCCCACGTAGTCAACCGCAGTTTGAGTCCCAGACCCAGTGGCTTAAAACTCATGCCGGGACCAGCAGTTAGCGTAATGGCTATGTCGCTGGACTCCCACGTAGTCGACCGCGGTTCGAGTCCCGGACCCGGCGGCTTAAACTCACACCGGGCGCGTGTGTGTGCGTGCCCAAGATCCCGAGAGGAGAATGGAGGAGAAGGGATTGCGGCGTGGCCATCCCCCCTGGGGGGTGATTTCCTGCTTTCTATCTCTCTGTCTCTCTCTGTCTGTCTGGCGAGCGCACGTGCCCTATAGCAAAAACCTCTCCAAAAAAAAAAAAAAAAAAAAAAAACTCATGCCGGGCGTGTATGCATGTGTGCCCAAAATCCCAAGAGAAGAATGGAGGGGAAGATAATTGCAGCATGGTCCCCCCACCCCCGGAGGGTGATTTCTCACTCTGTCTCTCTCTGTCTCTGCCAAGTGCATCACATCCCTGTAAAATGAATTATAATGGCTAATGGTGATATATTAAACTTAACCACTTGGTAGCTCCAATTGCAGCAGATGCGCTGACTGTTGTATCTTTAACAGAAAATACCAACACAAGCTCTCATATGTAGTTCGAGCTTGCACAGTTCTTGAGTTTACAAATACACAGTATCCAACACAAAGAGAAGCAAAACATTTTACCTTACATGTGAAGGTCAGCAGTGTAGCCTACATTCTTGACCCAGGGTTATCTAGATTCTTTTGCTTTCTTTATGATATAGTTCATAAAGTTCTTGATCATCTTGATAGTCTCCAGAAAATCAAGCTGGTCCAGTAGACATCGTGCTAACTAGACTTAGTAAACAAAAAATAAAAAGTACTCTGGATGTGCCAGTAAGACCCATGCGTGCCAGAGGTTAGGAGATAAGCACTACAAAGTTTCCAAGACCTTACTTTGGTGAATCTTTTAGTGGTCCAGTATTGTGGGCTATAATGAATAGTCTACCTAAGAAATGGGCCAACTTTTGCACCTTGCACCACTGTCACTAAGGAAAAGGCACAGGGCTTGCTAGGTCTCTTTAGATTTTAGAGACAGTACATACTGAACTTGGGAATATTGCTCCAACCTATACGCTAAGTAATTATGGATGGTGCCAACTTTGAGTGGGTCCCAGAGAAAGAGAAGGCACATCAGCAATTTTAGTTTACTCAGGTCAAACGTTAACTGAGAACTGATGCTGTTAAGAGGTATCCTTGATAGTGAGGGTTTAAGAATATTGTGGTGGGACCAGCAGCTGGTGTAATGGTTATGTCACTAGACTCCTATGTAGTCAGCCTCAGTTTGAATCCCAGACCTGGCAGCTTAAAGTTTATGCCAGGCCAGGAACAGCTGGTAGCATAATGGCTATTCGCTGAACTCCCACATAGCTGACTGCAGTTCAAGTCCCAGACCCAGTGACTTAAACTCATGCCGGGCACATGTGCGTGTGTGCCCAAGATCCCGAGAGGAGAATGGAGAAGAAGGGATTGTGGTGTGGCCATCCCTCCTGAGGGGTGATTTCTTGCTTTCTGTCTCTCTGTCTCTCTCTGTCTTTCTGGCGAGTGCACGCACTCTATAGCAAAAACAAACAAACAAACAAAAAAACTCTCCAAAAAATTTTTTTTGCCAGGTGTGCGTGCATGTGTGCCCAAAATCGCAAGAGGAGAATGGAGAAGGGATTGCAGTGTGGCCATCCCCCCTGGACAGTGATTTGTCTGTATCTCGGGTGAGCATACACACACTATAGCAAAAATGTCTCTAAAAAAAAAAAAAAGAAAGGAAAAGAAATGTGAAAGAATAAAGTCTGAGGACTCACCAGACTAGGAAAGTGGCTCTAGAAGCATGAAGAACAAGACATCAGCAGAAGAGGAAGTGGATTTAGAGGCCAGGAGTAAGGCCAGTGCTGCAGAGACTGCGGGAAGAGCCACAAGGAGAGATTCCACCCAGGAGGGGCTTGCCCTGTAGCCTCGTAGTTAAAGAAGGTGGATCCTCCAATGCTGATAGCAGTTCAAATCTCAGCCCTAGTGGCTTAAAAAACACACTGGACATGTGTGCACGAATGGCGAAAATCCCAGCAGGGTGGAGAAACAGAAGAAAAGGGTTTGTGCCATGACAACGTCCCATTGGAGGGTATTTTCTCCTCTCTTTCTCTTTCTGACTCTCTCTGTCCCTAGCAAACACATGTGCTCTCTGGCAATTAAGATAACAACATAAAAAGAAACACACACTTACTGTATGTTGATATGAGTGGTTTCTTTTTATAATTCCAAGTACTTTATCTTATGAATTTAAAACATTATTTTGAGAAGAGGTCCACTAAGTGGCTAAGTTTAATAGAAAAATAAGCACAAGCTCTAATACATGGCATATAGTTCTTGATTTTACAAACATTTTCTCAGTATCCAACAATAAAGAGGATCTACAAAGCAGTTAAACTTAATACATCACCACTAACAGTTATGATCCACCTAGTTTTTGTAGACTGCCAAAGAAGTCATAGCACAAAAATGGTTGACTCACATAGTGGTACAAGGGCATCTGAGGGATATTCATGCCAACATTGTCTATCACAGAAGGGAGTTGGTGGCAAACTAAGTGTTCATAATTAGGAGTGATAAGTTAAATGCTTCAGTTTTATATTATAGAATACTATACATATACAAAGGAAAAATGTTCATAGAAAAATGAATTAAAGTATGAGTTTCAGTGCAAAAATATTTTGAAATCTCTGCATAGTTTTCTCACAATACATATTCTTTTTTTAAAAAATGAATTATTTTATTTAACTTTATTTATTGATTTTAATTTGACCAGAGAGGGACAAAGTGAGAAAGAGAGAGAGAGGAAAAGTGAGACAGCAAGCCTCCAGGTCTGGGACTTGAATCATGGTCGGCCACGTGGGAGTTCAGCACCCTCTACCACTACAACCACCTGTTGGCCCCCGTATTCTTTTTATTTTTTTTTTTAATTGCCAGTGTACACATACATTCATCTGAGAGAGAGAAAGAGAGAAAGAGAGAGACAGCAAGTGAGTGAGAAAGCTGCCTCCTCCATGGGGCATGATCATGCCACAATCCTTTTTCCTCCTGTTCTCTGTTCTGTAAGGATCTGGGGTACTCACACACACATACTCAGTATATTTTTCAAGCTACCGGGACCAGAATTCAAACTGTGTAGTCAGTTATGTGGGATCTGGCTTTCTATGCACAGCACTTAACTGCTGTGGTATGGGATTGACCCGTAATGCACATTCTCCATGACCTTTAGGTAAATATACACATCTTAACAGCACCGAGTTCAAGGCTGGGATGCATATAGGACAATAAAAAAATGTTCCCTTGAATGAACTGTGAAAAATTAACAAAATTTTATTTCCCCCCATTTTAACATACCTACTCTTAAATAATTCAAAACATTTATTTAATTAAGAATGAGTTATATATAATGTGAAATATCTTCCATTTTATATTTTTATTATACAAAATAACATGCAAAAATATTTTTACATGGGAAGGGGATCTTTTGTGGTTACGTGGTGTTGAGTAATGCCGTAGGTCAGATACTTACATCAGGCTCTGTATCAAATCTACTCCTTTATTTCGTTCTCACTGTTGGATGATATAATAAATGCATTTCACAAGGTGCACTGTAGCAATGGGAATATTACATGCTCTATAATATTTTAGTAGTTGTGAAATAGGCTATTCAAAAAATAACTGTAATATTTTCATAACTCCCTTCCAAAATGTTAGATTTGGCTTTTTATTACTTTTTTGGGAAAAAAAATGTTTAACTTTACAAAAGGTGAGTGAAGAGCAAGTTTCCTTTCCTTCTCCACTTGAGCCTTATACGTTGTTCACTTCCCCAGAGACATTCACAGCTTTCCATGTCTCGGGCGTCCTTGCAGAGAAGATCTTTACACCCCATTGGTAGCACAGTCCATACACAACGCTGTGGACTTTGTTTTTGTCATTCACTTCCCAGCTATTTTTTTAAAGAATTATTTAATTTATTATCATTATGTAATTTTAATTTGCTACAGGGCATGCACACTCACCAGAGAGAAACAGAGAGGGAGAAAGTGAGAAAGCGAGCTGCCCGATCTGGAACTCGAACTGTGGTTGGCCATGTGAGAGAGTCCAGTGCCTCAACCACTATACCACCTGCTGACCTCACTTCCCAGCTTCTTAGAAAATGCTGGTGCTATTTCTAGTTTCAGTGAATAAATGTAAATTAATTAATTAATAATAATAATAAACCGCTGGTGCCATTGTTCGGCTTCGCTTTGATGTGTTCGGAACTTTGCTTGCTTTTGGATTCAGATAGTGTGAGTAACTCAAAATGGCCTTTCTTTTAAAATTGGTTTCTTTCAACCACAAATTCATAGGGCATGAAAGTAGATGAAAACATTTTGTTTATAATAAAAACAGAATAACAGCCTAACATGTGCAGCCGAAGGGAGAGGAAAACATCACCCCCACTGAATCAGAAGACAACAGAGAATTAAGAGAATTTATTCCAGTTTGAAGCTCATGCCCAGAAAATAAAGTTGCCTAAGATTCCACAGAAGGAAAAGCTTGAAGGAGTACAAGGAGTCATGTTAATATTGTCCTTCTAGGAATAGGGAAAGTGGGTCTGAACAGATACAGCAGTAAAACACAAGGCTCTGAGAGGCTGACCCATGTGGGAAGGTTCTGGGTTTGCATCTGGGCATCTCCAAGAGTATGCTGGGAACATGCGTGCCCACGATCCAGGGCTGGTTGAAGCTAGGAGTGGATCATGGCATCAAGACCTTGTTGGGATACTATCTGCCTCTCGTTCCATGCCTCTTGCTCGTGGAAGAAATAAATAAACCTTAAAATATAGGAAAAGCACTCAGGAGGGGACCTCCTTCTTATTAGGACCAAGTCTTAAATTTGCCTTTCTTTTGAGACTTAAGAGAAAGCCCAACTAGTGAGATTCTCTTGTAGAACTGCCCCACCCCTTCACCACGGATATTTGCATAGATCTGTACAGCCCACTGTGCTAGAGCTAAAGAGACAGACAGGACAAAGCCTGGGAAAGAGAACCTGTCCTACCTTGTTTCCTCCCAGATTCCAGAGGAGAAGGGTACCAAAATTTTTGGTGATAACAGTGAGTGAGGCCAGTAGGTGACCTAAGACACAGCCTGAAATGGTGAGAAAGACACACGACACAAGAAGGAACACCACTGAGAGAATTTAAGCGACAGCTCACCTAATGGCTAAGAGAGCCTACTACAAAGTCAGTCCACTTGGGTTGAAATCAGCGTACCACAAGATTCTGGTGTTGAATAAATTACTCTCTTTGTGATTCAGTATTCTCATCTATGAAATGGGGCTACATACCAGTGCTTCCTAAGAAGATTGGAAGCATTAAATGACAAAAATCTGTGCAAAAAAGTTAGAATGGTATCTGGCACATTGCGAGTGCCCAACAAGTATTTGTCCCACAGATTAGAGTGCTGGCTTTCAAAGCGGGCTCAGGCCTACCTGGCCCCAAGCACCTGCCCTCTTGGTGTTTCTCAACCATGCCAGGAATTACCTTCCTCAGAGTCTGTGCACAGGAACTCCCTGTACTCCAGGACTCCTCCCCAGAGATCTGCGTGGCCAGCTCCTTCCATATGCCAATCTTGCTCAGACACCACTGTCCAGAGGGCTCTTCCCTCACCACCCTAGGCTATGGGGTCAGCCCTGTCATCATCTCTTATACAACCTATTTTTCAAATTAAAAATAATTGTCCGTCTCAGGGCCAGCAGGTGCTGTGGAGGTTAAGGCAGCTGGATCCCACATTGTGTGCGCATGCCCAAAATCCCAAGAGGAGACGAGAGAAGGGATTATGGTGTGGCCATTCCTCCCAGTGGGTGATTTTTCATTTTCTTCCCCTCTCTCTCTGAACGTCTTATTTACTTTTCTTTCTTTATTTGTTGTTGCTTTGTTTTTAGGTTTTTGCCATAGGGGGCATGAAATCACCAGAGACAGAAATAGATAGAAAAAGTGAGAAATCACCTTCCAGGGAGTACATATAGCTTCTCCAGTCTCTATTGTCTTATAATCCCCCCACCTTTTTTTTTCTTTGAGAGATTTTTGCTATAGGGCAACTGTGCTTGCAAAGAGACAGAGATAGAAAGAGAGAACTCACCCCCACCCCCAAGAGGGGGGATAACCATGATGCAACTCTTTCTCCTCCTGTCTCCTCTAAGGATTTTGGGCATGCACACGTATGTGCCCAGCATGAGTTATAGGCTGCTGTGTCCAGGACTTGAACCACAATCTACTGTGTGGCAATCCAGTGCCTTAACCATTATGTCACCTGCTGGTCTTGTCTTAAAACTTTCTAAAAGTGATTGTTGGTGTACTTAAATTGTGTCATGTTAATTATTTTTTTCCTTACATATATATTTAATAATATATTCTAGAAAATCTAGTTTTCAGCAAATTCTATTACTATTTTGTAGATTACCAGTGTTCTCTAAGAAAGAGGGAAGGGCTGGAGGCTTTTGAACAAGGTAGAGATGTGATGGAAACAAAGCATAGAGAAAATACTAACTGTTTTTATGTGGGAAATGTTACCTGTGCCATCTGGAGTTTATATAATTATTCAAAAAATCTTGATTAATTTTTCTTTTTTTGGGGGGGGGTTTGCTATAGAGTATGAGCACTTGCTGAAGAGAGAGAGAGAGAGAGAGAGAGAGAGAGAGAGAGAGAGAGAGAGCACATCTCCCAGCATGCCCTCACCATAATCCCTTCTCCTCCATTCTCCTGTCAGGATTTTGGACACCCATGCACACATGCTGGGTGTGATTTTCAAGCCACTGGGTCCAGGATTTGAATCGTGCAGTTGGCCCTGTGGGATCCAGTCACCTTAACCTCCTTACTGCCCGTTAGTCCCCCTAAAATCTTGACTAATTGATACATTAGTTGATATTATCATTCCATTTGTAAGTCTTATTTTATCAAAATATTTGACTATGATGAAATCATTCTACCTGCTACTCTACCACGGAGCCTAACAGAGCCTGAGAAGCTCCTTTTCTGAAATATGTTATAGGAACTATGCACACCTAGCTTTATATATGAAAACCTCAGTGCAGCTGTAATACCGTGCTTATTCTAAAATATTTAACATTCGGGAATAAAGTAGTGAGATCTAGTTAGACATGTTTATTTAAGTTTACCTAAATGCCTGATGATTATCAACCAATTGTTAAATGCCTCACCCTCAGTGTGACGAAGGAGGCAATGAGTCCAATGGTCCTTTTCTCAGATTGTCAAGGAAACACTCTAGATTTCTTATCAAATCTGATTCTTTAAAGATAAGGAAAGTAAGAAGCTGCTTCTTGAAACTCAATTCTGCTGCTCTTACTTCCTTCTCAGTTACAGTCTCAGGTGTACACTGATATTTTAAATAATGTTTAATTTCCTCATTGATTCCAAACCAGGAACATAAGCTTTTGGTTTCTGTTCATCTTAACACAAGTCTAGATTCTAGAATCAATAGTAAGTTGTCAAGGCATTGTTAAATGAATAATAAAAATAATTCAGTGCAACAAAAATGTGCTATTAGAACAGAAACTGGTTTAACTTCAGTAGATTATTACCTTTCAAGCATTACCATTATTACTGACTTTTAGAAATTTGCTATAGGGTACATACACTCCCAGAGAAACAGAGGGAGAGAGAGAAAGGAAACTGAGAAAGCACTCCCCAGGGTAGATGGCCACCCACAATCCCTTCTCCTCCATTCTCCTCTCAGGATTTTGGGCATGCACACACATGCCAGCATGTTCCTCAAGCCCTTGGGTCCAGGACTGGAATCACACAGTTGGCCATGTGGGATCCAGCCACCTTAGCCACCATGCCACTGGCTACCTTACTATTGACGTTTTAATGAAATAAGTATTAAATAATTTCTAAATAATCAAGCTAAAACAATGTGAGAAATTAATAAAGAGAAAAAAGAAGCCTAAAGACATTTCAAAGCATTCAACTTAAATGTGTTTGGCCCCACATGTATACAGAGGAAAAGTGATTTTATGATAAATTACTTGATGAATAATCAGGAGCAATGGTTTGCTTTACTACACAATACTTGTTTTTAACAGTTTATCACCATCCTTTAAACTCTCTCTTTATGTGATAAAGTAGTCTCAATTATTTGCCTCTACTGATGGATTTAGCTATTAAAAGATTCATTTATAGAGCATAAGAAGATCCAAATTATAAAATTAACTTTAATACTGCACTTCTTTCTTCAGAAACATGTCTGGCTCTATGAATTTCTCTTCATCATGTCCTAACACATGGATTATGATCTTTCTCTCTCTCTGCCTTACTTTCTCTTTATCATACTTTGGGAAAAGGTTGATTTACTTAACTGAAACAATGTGGATCTTGATCTTTTTTTAGAGAGACGTTTTGGGCATATGCACTCACCAGAGAGACAGAAACAGACAGAGAGACAGAAAGTGAGAAGTCATCCCCCGGGGGGACAGTCACATTGCAATTCCTTCCCCTCCAGACTCCTCCCGAGATTTTGGGCATGTACACAGACATGCCTGGCTGGAGTTTTAGGCTGCTAGGTCTGGGCCCTGAACCGCAGTCAACTACATGAGAGTCCAGCAATGTAACCATTATGCCATCTGCTAGTCCCTATGGACCCCAATTTTAACCAGGGTACATTAGAAGAACAGCACGAGCATCTCACACGCCAGAGAGAGGTTAAGTGATATCTGGCAGGGACATGGAAATCTCTGTGAAGCACATACGGAAATTCTTTAACACAGGTATACTCTAAATGGCACCACCTTAAGAAATGTTTTCAATGAAAATTGGAAAAATTAACAAATTTAGAAGCCTAATGAATTACCATCAGGCCTCTGAGGACTTTTGCTTTTTCCTCTCCAGAACCGACTGAGTCAACATGGCAAAACTGAAAAACAAAACTAAAAAAATTTAATACAAAATCACATACTCTTTTTCTGTAGTGTCCTCTTCCACTGAAAAATTTAACATTGCCCATTAATATTGTGTAATATTGTGTAACACTTAAAAGTGACATTAAGATTTAGGAAGAGCAAAGCATGGGGAAAGTCAAGTTTTATAAGGACAGAAATAAAATATTAAGGAATATAGAAAAAAAAGAACAATAAGGACCAGCAGTTAGCGTAATGGCTATGTCGCTGGACTCCCATGTAGTCGACTACAGTTCGAGTCCCAGACCCGGTGGCTTAAACTCACGCTGGGCGCGTGTGTGCATGCCCAAGATCCCGAGAGGAAAATGGAGGAGAAGGGATTGTGGCGTGGCCATACCCCCTGGAGGGTGATTTCTCATTTTCTGTCTGAATCTCTCTGTTTTTCTGGTGAGCGCACATGCCCTAATAAAAATTTTGTCAGCTATGATTAATGATAAGGTCACAAATATTAGCTGTAACAGTTCTAAAATTCACAAATATACCCAATTGATTTAAAAAAGCCATGATATGAGATTATTTGAGCAGCATTACAGTTTAAAGGAACTATAAAGTGATCCTCCTATTCAGAGTTGGTAAAGTAAATCCCCAGCGATTGTTCTTGTCATTTGAAGAAAATGGCAAGATCCTGTTTACTCGCTTTCAGTCTAGTGTAGATTTCTCTCCTACCTGGTCTGAAGCTCACACTAGCAGAGCCACACCTTTGGATTACATAATGCATACGGGGCACTGGCCCAGAAGGATACGATTGCACGATCGCTCCGAGTGATGGCGAAAACCTTCCTCTCCTCAGCATGGATTGTCTTGTCAGATCACACGATCACTTTGGGATCCAGGCCCCCCCTGAATTCCTCTCTCCCTTTGGCTTAGTGCCTATTCGGGAAGTAACTGACTCTGGGTATGGCAAAATATAGTCTCTTTACTTCAGGAGCCCACTGTCCAGCAGATGATACCATTAGGGAAACAAATACAGATCAACATAATACATTTTCTATACAATTGACAACAGCTGGAAAAAAAAATACCTAGGATTAGTTAGAATCTGAGGAAACCAGAGCCCTGAAACACTACCACAGAAGCTGAAATTAGTGATGACTTTTCTGGGGTGCCATTTAGTATATGAATCAGAAGCTGTTGAAAGAAAATGAGTATATCAGCATCCTCAACAGAAGCTTGAGTTGAGATCCGCCTTCAGCTTCAGCCTGTCCTAGATCATGGGCACAGACATGTGCAGTGTCCTTTGTGAAGTGTCTGTGAGGATCCAAAACCTTCCCAAGCAGGTTAACCTCCCGGAGCGTCATTTGTGCCACTGTCCAACCCCCCCTAAGCAATTAATGTTGAGAGACAACAGAAGTGAAGAGGTGAGATCTAGGATGAGCTGGAGCTAGGTAAAAAATCCTAAAATTCCTGCCTGTGATACTGACCAGTTATGGGAATTTGGGAGGCTATTTACTATCTTTAATCCTCAATATTCTCATTGTAAAAATAGGGTTAAAAAGAGCACCTGCCTCCTAAGGTTATTACAAGGCTTAGATGGGACAGTACATGTAAATCAGTGGTGATGATTAAATTTAAGCTGCTGACATTATTTGTATTATTTATTTGGCTGCTCTCATTCTTATGATATTATCACTGTCACTGTTGAACCCTTGAGATGTGTTAGATATGGAAGAGCCTTCTAGGCCAGGGAACAGGATGTGCAAGAACATAGTCATGGAAGCACCTCCTGGAACAGAGAATGGAAGGGCAAGTAGGGGCAGGGGGAAGGAGTGTGATATCACTGAGCCTGGTCACCCAGGTTGGACTCCATCCTTAGGCTCATGGGCAGAAACTGTCTTATTTGGCCAAATATATATTGAGTTGTCAGGAAAGTCATAATGCATTTTTACATAGAAAAACATAGAAAAATACATCATGACTTTCCTGAAAACCTAATACACATATATAGTATAGACAAAGTATAGTATGGTATTTTGACAAAGCATGCTAGAGTATAATATATATATATATATTACAAAATATACATCAAATTGTTTTTCTTTTAGCCTCATCCTTTATGCCAGATTAGTCTCTCTGTCCTTGCCTTCTGCTCCCTGCATGACCAAAGCGTTTTTATTCATCTCTCTGTTGTTATGCTTCTCATATGGCATTGTAGTTCTTACTTGTCACAAGTGACAATCACAAGCCTGTCATTCCCAATTAGACTGTAGCTCCTATAGCTATGTTCTCTACAGCCAGCCTTGGAAGAAGGCCCTATTATGACTCCTTCTTTCCAAGAAAGAAATAAGACACTGGGAGATAAAATTATTTGCCCAAAATTACACAGCTAGAGCTAGGATTTGAACTCAGGAAGCCCCCTCTGAATCCAAGCTCCTGGCCAACAATTAGCTCATGATAGTATACAAAGTATATTATAGTATACAAAGTATAGTATAGCATACAAAGTATACTACAAAATACAAAGTATAGTATTGTATACAGGGTATATGATACAAAGTATAGTAAAGTATACAAAGTATACTATAATGTGCTAATGGTAAGTAAATATCTGGGTAATCACCCTGGTCAAGAATCACTAGAGATGAATTAGAGAGGCCTGGGTCATGGCCATAATTAAGTACTGATCACAGGAGGGATCACCCCTGCCTCCCCAAGTCACGCTTTGCATCCAATGCTCTTGTATATAACAACACACTTAAACTTATAACAATATGAAGAAATGGTATTTTTCTTAGTTTAGGAAACAGAAGCTCAGATACTTTAACTCATAATAAGCAAAGGTTAGAGTGCTAGTTAGGTAGCAGGGTCGGAACTATTCTCCTCACAGTAGGTCCAGAAACCTTTCCTCTCCACTTTCACTATTCTTTATCCAACTTTTGGAGAGGCAAGAAGGTAGCAGGTACATCCAATGACAATGCATCTGGGAGTCAAACTTTTGACTCTTCCTTTAGCTCTTGAGCAGGGAAGGACCTTTAGGAAATTCACTATTGTCACACTCTGGTACAGGAGTCACCTCAGGTTATCACAAAGCTAAACTAGTTAGAATTAATAATACAATGGGACAATGTCCCTTTCTTTCTCTTCCTTTGCTTGTAGGTAATTGTGAAAGTCAAATTCTCCTCTCTCTGTCTCTCTCCTTTCAGTTCTGAGCTCAGTTATTTCCACCCCAGAAATTGCTTTCTCATACACACATCTGTACTCTGTAATCCTCTCCCACTTTGTATGAACTATTATCCAGTTACATCAGGTAATCTCCCTATTTCTTTTGTTTCATTTATAAACTCGAAAACAGCTCCATTCTGACAAGCACAAAAGTATTCACAATACATCTAAATTAAGGAAAAGACCAACTATTCATGTGGGAAAATTCCAGGCTTAGAGAACAATACAATGTACCACCTTAGACCACGATCAGATGTCCCTGTTACAATCTTCTAAAATGGCGTGCTCAATTCCTTATTCTAAGCTAATGAAGCTTGTGTGCAGTGGTTAATGTAGCCACAGACTGGTTCAAGTCTCAGTCCTACAACTTAGTAGCCGCACGACTTTGGGCATCTATGTAATCTTTGCCTGTTTCCCCATCTGTAGGGGATCATAATGGAATCAGCCTCCTAGGTCTATTACAAAGACTAAAAGGGTTAATTTCTTAGAATGGCTTTGGGCACAAAACCAGAACAAACTAAACATGGGTTGTTGATATTTCTTTCATCATGAATATTTAATACTTTTAAAACATTTTTATTTGTTACTTTCAAAAATACTACTATCATAGGGCCAGCAGGTGGCATGGAGGTTAAGGCAGCTGGATCCCATGTGGCCAGTGCATAGTTAGAGTCCTGGACCCAGAAGCTTGAAAATGTTGGCTATGTGTGCATGCATGCTTAAAATCCCAAGAAGAGTGTGGAAGAGAGGGGACTGCTGTGTGGTCATCTCCCATGGGGAGCGATTTCTCACTTTTCCTCTTTGTTGCTCTCAGGCAAGCACACATGCCCTATAACAAATACTCAAAACAAACAACAACAACAACAAAAAACTACTATTACAGCCTTTAAAAAAAAAAAAAAAAAAAAAAAAAAAAAAAAAAAAAAACTATTGGGAACCAGCAGTTAGCGTAATGGCTATGTCACTGGACTCCCACGTAGTCAACCGCATTTCGTGTCCCGGACCCGGTGGCTTAAAACTCACGCCGGGCACGTGTGCGTGTGTGCCCAAGATCCCGAGAGGAGAATGGAGGAGAAAGGATTGCGGCGTGACCATCCCCCCTGGGGGATGATTTCTCGCTTTCTGTCTCTATGTCTCTCTCTGTCTGGTGAGTGCAAGCGCCCTATAGCGAAAACCTCTAAAAAAAAAAAAAAAAAAAAAAAAAAAACAAACAAAACTATTTTGGGAACCAGTTGCTGGCATGGTGGTTGAAATAGCTGGATCCCACATGGCCAACTATGCAGTTCAAGTTCTGGACTTAGCAGCTTGAAAAACATGCCAGTGGGTATCTGTGTATGCTCAAAATCTCAAAAGGATAAATGGAGGAGAAAGGACTTTGGCATAACCATTTTCCATGGGGGGTACTTTCTCTCTCTCTCTGGCAAGTGCATGCACCCTCTAGCAAATTATGAAAAGAAACAAAACCCAAAAATATATGTTTAAGGGTCAGCCCAATGCCTGGTGGTTAAGGTAGCAGGATCGTATATGGCTGACTGCTCAGTTGGAGTCCTGCTGGTCCCTCCGGGTGCATGTGCATGAGTGCCCCAAAATCCGACAAGGCAGGAGAAATGGAGGAAAAAGGATGAAGGTATGAGGACGCACCATAGGGAGGGGGGTATCTTTTCTTTCTCTCCCCACCAGTGAATGCATGCACCCTCTAGCAAATGTTAAAAAAAAAGAAAAATTGGGAGTGAGGGCAGCTGTGTTGCACAGTGGTAATACACTGCTCAAGAAAAGCCAGGCTCCACATGGTAACTGCAGTTTAGATCCCTGACCCAGTTGGTCTGAAACATGCCAGACACATGCACGAGTGCCCAAGACACCATGGGCTGGAGGACTGATGGAACAGAATGGTGGCATGACAAGGCCCTACGGAGGGTGCATCTATCTCTCTCTCCCTCTCTTGTGTGTGTACACACACTATCATAAAGAAAAAATATAATATTTTTAACTGTAAATATAGTGTCTCAACGACATAGTTGAGTATTTACTGAACTCCTCCTACGTAAGATCTGATCACCAGTCGTAATAACATTTCTATTGAAAATTTGTTACGAACTCAGAATATCTGCAAATAAAAATGGTTTTAAAGTTTATTTATTTATTATTTGAGATTCTTTCCAGAGACAGAGAAACAGAGAGAGTAGGAAGCACCTCCCAATGGAGTGTAGTCGTGCCATAATCCTTTCTCTTCCATTCCTCCATCCTGTTAGGATTAAGGGCAGATAAACACATGTCCCTGGCACGTTTTTTAAGCAGCAAGGGCCAGGATTCAAACTGCAGTTGACTATGTGTGACTCAGCTCCCTTAAACCACTAGGCTATGGGGCCAGCCCCTGTTTATTTTTATTCATGATAGAGAGCAGATGCATGCACATGAGAGAGTGACAGACAGACAGACAGACAGACATGCTTGACATGGTCTTCCCACACTGCAATCCCCTTTCCTCAGCCTCTTGCTCCTCAGGATCTTGGGCTCGTGTGTGTGCATCCAGCATGTTTTCAGGTTGAACAGGGATTTGAACCCATGGTAGGCCATATGGCTTCCAGCATTGCAGTTCAGTACACTACCATCTGTGCTGCCAAGACTGGGCCAGAAATAAAATTTTGAAGCAGTTTATCTGGAAGATAGGAGATATTTATATTGAAAACGCAAACAGGCCTAGTTACAGTGGCACGGTGATAGCTCAAAGCTCTGCAATGCTTTAAGTCATGTGGAGGGTAGGAGTTTGGCTCAGGGCTCCAGTACACACCGGCAGGTATGTGTATACTTCTGGCTGGCCTGGAATGCTGGAGGGAGGATCACAGCAGGAGACCCTGTTGAGGGTTCTTCTGTTTTTCTATCTCTTTGTCTCTCTCTCTCTTTCATGAAATAAACTCGAAAGAATATGCAAATGTATACAAGTCTGTAATAGTTCATTTAACAGAAACTTCTTTACTTTAAAAACGTATCTATCGCTAAAAGATGCATACACTCCCCAGAAACAAAGCAAGAGAGGGAGGGAGAAAGGAAACACCTCCATGGGGTGTAGTCTTGCTGCAATCCTTTCTCCACTTCTCCAACCTGTCAGGATTTTGGGCATGTATGCACACACGCGCAGTGTGTTTTTCGTTACTGGTGCCAGGATTTTAACTGTGGTTAACCATATGGTATCCGCTCCTTTAACCACTCCAGCCATCAAGCTAGCACTCTTTACTTTTTTGAAATAGGATTCATTTCATAAGCAAGTCATCTATGTATTTTCATAGCTGTTATGGTCACATACCCCTGAAAACTATACTTGAATCAGAGGTCAGGGGGTCTAGGAACTTCACAGAGCTTGGCTTTTCCACCAGACTCGCAAATCTTATAAAATATCGTGTTCACATATATAACTGGTTTAAGTTTGACCAGCTACCAGCCCTGCTAGAGGGCTTAGTTTCCTGCAAATAAGTTACTTAACTGAAGGGCTCTTGTCTCCATGGGTAGAATACAAAGAGTAATAGTTACACATAAGCGGAGAAATGACTGTCCCAACTACTTCCTTTTTATCTCTCCACATAAAGAAGCACCATTTTACCTTGATGAGCTGGTAAGGTTTTTAACAACAACAAAGTATGTGCTGGTATGACTGCCAGATTTAATAAAGAAAAATACAAGTTTCTTGGTTAAATTTTAATTTTAGATAAACAAGGAATATTTTTCATATAAATATGTCCCAAATATTGCCAGGAACATACAAAGATGAAGTGTTCCTTGTTTATTTGAAATTAAAATTTAACTGGACACTCTGTATTTAATGTGGCCACCCTATTTGATAGGAGATGAATTATTAATAGACATATTACTACCTCCTTCTCTTTTACACACATAGATACACACACACATTTGCACACAGATGTTCATACTTTGAAGAAATACGTGTATTTTGTAAACAAAGTACACCAATTTGTGTTTACCTTCCGAGTTTTAGAAACTGCTTGAATTAAAAAACTATTAGTAATTTTCATTTATGTTCAAACTGATGGAAAAAATCCATCTTCTCACGTAATTATGTTTTATCTATTGTTTGTTTCTATACAACAGAAATAGGCTACAGCGCTGAATTTTTATTTTAACACACTTATGTTCTCTTCTCAAAAGGTAAATGGAAGCTGGTGTCTCAAAACAATTTAACATGAGAGAATACTGCCACCTGGAGATCAGAGGCAGGTATGACTGAGATCCACCTGATTTCTAATTCTGGAATAAGAAATTTGAATTACGTTGTTCTACACTGTTGGTGGGACTGTAAGTTAATACAGCCATGGTAGAAAAGAGCAGGGAGGTTCCTCAGAAAGCTAAAATCAGAACTACATATGACCCAGCAGTCCCACTACTATGCATATATCCATAGGAGAGAAAACCGGTATGCCATAAAGATCTCTGCACCCCAATGTTCACTGCAGCCAAGGTATATCCGTAGAATCAACCTCAGTGTCCATAAACAGAAGAATGGATGAAGAAAATGTGATATGCACACGCAGGTATGACCACGCGCCAACACAAACATACACCCCATCAAATATCGTTCAGCCTTCAAAACCAATAAAATCCTGTTGTTTGAGGTGACATGGACAAGTCTGGAGGGCGTTGTGTTAAGTGAAATAAACCAAGCACAGAAATAGAAATACTGCATTATCTCACACAGAAGTGGAAACTGACAAGGATGACTTCACAGGTGTAGAGGTGAAAAATGACTACTAGAGACCAGGATAGTTTGGGGTGACATTGATAAATGGAAACAAAATTAGTGATAGTGAAGAGAAACAATCTGTCATGTTATAAAATACAGTAGGGTGGATATAGTTAACAACAATTTACTATGTATCTCAGAGCAACTAGAAAAGAGAATTTTGGATGTCCCAATACAAAGTAATGGCAAATGGTCAATATATATACTAATCACCCTTATTTAATCATTACCTATTGTATTCTTATCCTAAAAAAAAATCAAATTATGACTCACAAATATGTAATATTACATGTAAGATAAAATATGAATTATGTTGACACTTGATGCAATAATGCCATCCTGTCATTTGCCATCATGTGATTTTTCCTTATTCATTTACTTACTGAAAATTTGCTAAGTTTCTACTATATGCCACACACTATTCCAGACGTTAAGAATGTGAAGATGGGCTTGTTGGTGGTGCAGTGGTTAAGGCAGCTGGATCCCACATAGCCAACTTCGTGGTTTGAGTCCTGGACCCAGTGGCATGAAAAATATGTCGGGCATGTGTACATGCATGCCAAAATCTATGTGGTGTGACCATACACCATGGAGAATGCTTTCTTTCCTTTTTCTCTCTTTCTAGCAAGTGCACATACCTTCTAGAAAATTACAGTAAGATAAAGGTGTATAAGATCTTCCTTTGAATAACTAAAAGACTAATGGGAAAGACAGGCAGATACCAAATGTCATTCCTAGTACCCTTGCCCTTTAAAAGTAAAATGCAATGAAATCTAATCTCACCTTTATATAGGGAAAAAACTACTCTCTTTGTGACACTGTAGCGAAGAAGATAGATTGTAACTTTTCCATTCACCTGGGACTCTAAGCTCCTGCTTCATATGACATAATTCAGCTTCTGGACTATGTTACTGTTATACACATTTTGCCCTGGTTTGTACATCTTTCAAGATGTGAAAAACAACTCTTTCACCTTGATTTCCATAATGATTATTTACGGAAAGCTTTGAGCTTAGAAGTACAACTGTGTGTATATATTGGTGTGTGTGTTACAGCAACACTAACAATTACAAACTGAATAATAAGACTTCATTGCTCTTTTTAAAGTCCTCCTCCTTCCCATCATTTTGACCAGCCTTTTTCCATATGCCTCCCCCTCCCTCTTTTTGGCTATGTCTTTTTTTTTTTTTTATTTTTGGAGAGGTTTTTCGCTATAGGGCGCGTGCGCTTGCCAGACAGACAGAGAGAGACATAGAGACAGAAAGCGAGAAATCCCCCCCCAAGGGGGATGGCCACGCCGCAATCCCTTCTCCTCCATTCTCTTCTCGGGATCTTGGGCACGCACGCACACGCGCCCGGCGTGAGTTTTAAGCCACCGGGTCCGGGACGTGAACCGCGGTTGACTACGTGGGAGTCCAGCGACACAGCCATTACGCTGACTGCTGGTTCCCTTGGCTATCTCTTAACATCAGTTCGCAAATCCCACATTTCTTTTCCTGTGAACAGTTCTTCTCACACTATTTTATGGAGCAATTCAATGTCCTCAATCTCACATGCTCAAAATCAGCTTCCTGCCCACCTGGGCTTATACAATAATCACTGCTTATTATGACAACACAATGGGTCATCTACCAGAGTCTCATCCCTTGTCTCACCCCAATATATGCATTTATTTCCCCACTGACAGGAATTATCCCAACCCCTTAAAAGACAGTGTTAGAAAATTGAGTTTTAGGTAACATTTTAAAATTTATATGTTACATAGATATATAAAGTGTTATGGGAACCCTTCCTTCACTTCCCTTCCTCCTTCCTTCTTTTCCTACTGCCCCTCCCTCTCTCTTTCCTTCAGTCCTGCCTCCCTCATTCTCTGCTACACTGTATGCTATCCCTATAGGTATTTCTCAGCAGTCTTGTACTCCAAGACAATACTACTGACCTTTGACTAAAATTCAAGAAAAGGAGAGAAAACGGAAGAAAGGGTTATACTGCAATGTAGTTAAATTGCTGACCCATGGCATACAGTCATCCCTCAGTATCCGTGGAGGATTGGGCTTAGGAACCCTGTGGATGCTCAAGTCCCTTATATAAAACAGCACAGTATATGCATATAATAACTGCCTGTATGTTCCCATATACTTTAAATAACCTCTAGACTATTTAGAATCTTAGCATCAGGTACAGGTGAAAAGGAAAATAAATTTCTTCAGCATCATACCAACTGTCCTTGGCCTTGCACTCCAGACCACGACACTGGCATTCTTTCCATTCCATGAATATGCCAAGCTCGTTTCTGCTTTAGAGCTTTCTAAACTAGTTCCCTGAACTGGGCAGGCAAAGAAACATTGAGCAGTGATCTATCTTGGCCTAGGTATTCTGGCATGGGAGGAAAAGGAGACAAAGGAACAGTTAACATGTGATGGACAGGTTTCCAAGTTAAAAAAATAAGTTCCTCTTATCTGTAAGAACCACAAAGGATGACGGGGGGATATTAATTTTTCAGGCACTGTGGTATAGCAACCATTTGCTTTAGGTTGAGATACATGCCTTTTTCTTTAGAATGTAATTTTTCTAAAAGGGAGGGAAAAATGCATGTTCGTACCTCAACAAATGAGGATATATGACAGTGCCTTCCAGACTCATTCATCACCTGAGGATCTTACAGAGATTCCGGATCCCAATGAAACATCCACAATAACACTTATGTTACTGGTTGTTCAACAATATTAAGCAATTATTGCTATTTTAGGACAAATAATGGTATCATGGTAGAATTTTTCTTTTGTAGAGATCCATACTGAAATGTTATGAATTAAATGTCTGGGATTTGCTTCAATATAATACTGGAGACAAAAAGAGTTGAGGAGGGGTATAATGAAACAAGGTTGGCCATTTGTCAATAGCTGGATGGGGGATCTGTTTCATCTTCCATGTATGTTCAAAATTTTCCATGAACTTTTTTTTCTTAAAATATGTTCTACTTTCATTTCATAATATGGAATAACAGAGACCAGCAGATGGCATAATGGTTACGTCATTGGACACCCATGTAGTAAACTGTGGTTCAAGTTCTGGACCCAACAGCTAGAAACTCAGGCTGGGCGCATGTGCGTACATGTTCAAAATCCTGAGAGGAGGGGCCAGCAGTTAGCATAATGGCTATGTTGCTGGACTCCCATGTAGTGGACCGTGGTTCGCGTCCCAGACCCGGTGGCTTAAAGCTCATGCCGGGCGCGTGTATATGCATGCCCAAGATCCTGAGAGGAGAATGGAGGAGAAGGGATTGCGGTGTGGCCATACCCCTGGGGGGGGGGGGTGATTTCTTGCTTTCTGTCTCTCTGTCTCTGTCTGGTGAGCACACATGCCCTATAGCAAAAACTCTCAAAAAAAAAAAAAAAAAAAAAAAAAAACCTCCTGAGAGGAGAATAGAGAAGATGGGATTGTGGGGTGACCATCCTTCCTGGAGGGTGTTTTCTCACTTTCTGTCTCCCTATCTCTCCCTGTATCTCTGGCAAGTGCATGCACTCTATGGCAAAAATCTCTCAAAAATATGGAATAACAAAATATAATATCTGTTCATTCTGGGTAATGGGTACATGAATATCTGCTCTGTGCTTTTACTTTTATAACATTTCAAAAACTTTTTTTTAAAAAAATGGACGGTGGTGGAAGAATGTCCAATAGAAACCAAGAGACCTGGGCACCTTTCCCTGTCTCTCTGGCACTCAAATAATCTTTAGATACAAACACCATTACATGATGTTCGTCCATCCAGAGCCTCTTCACTCTTAGAGCCTATTAATCTACAACCTTCCCACTCCCAGTCTCCACGCGAAAAGGCTACCCCAATCAGGAGCTGAGAGAAAGATTTCTTCCTCATCTAGGATGGCTCCGTCTCTCTGTACCTGCAACTCTTTCGCGATCCCTTCTCCAGAGGCTTTAAGTGGAAGAACTGTCTTTGGCAACAGAGATACCTAGATGGATCAGTCTTTTTGGGTCTCGGAATCTTCATTCGTAAAACTGGGCTTATTACACCTGCCTAATAATAATTGTAGTGAAATTTAGAGATAACAGTGTCCAGTGTCTCAACAAAGTAGCTATTCGCGACAGTAATACCACCTCATTTAGGGACTTGGCATCACACTTCCCAAGCCAGCCTGATTTAGTCTTGATGAGATCAGACAACAAACCAGAAACAATGCAGAACCGTCTGCCATGGCAACCCTCTGGTTCCGACCCCGGCCCCTCGAATGGCATGCTGGGACTTGTAGTGCGTGGGGCCCGACAGCGCGGGCGCGGGACAGCTCCAGGCCAGGGTACTGCGTTTTTCGTTCCTTCCTCGCTGCCATCCTTTACCCCACTCTGCTTCTAGATTACGGAGCCGAAAACGAACCGCCTCGCCATGACTCCCCCTTGCCACGCCGGCCGCAATTACGGCTGAAGGCAGGAGAGGGGAAGCAATGAGGTGCCGAGGGCGGAGACTGCAGCGACGCCGGCTGAACAGGAAGAGGCGGGGCTCCCGACTGGCGCACGGAGGCCCCTCCTTCTTACGTCACTTCCGTAAACAAAGGCAGCTGCGGAGGCGCGGGTCCCGGGATGTGATTTGGGCCCTCGCTGCAGCAGCGGCGGTGGCTTCCGAGGCTCCCAGGTCTTTGCAGGTTGACGGAGGGGGTCCCCATCCCCTTCTTCCTCGGGTATGTAGTGGGAACCAAAGAACTCCCGCAACCTCTCCTTTAGGCTTTTCCCTCCTTCCTGGTCTTTGCTGGGTTCTGAGCGGTGGAAGGTCATCGCTTAGGCAGACTGGGGAAGGAGATTAAAGTGAAATCGGGCGGGACCCCAGTGTTCCTGCTTGGAGACAGGACCGGACCCTGAAAGCCAGTGTGTGTGTAAGTAATTACGAGCAGTTTGTTTACAACGTCTCTAAAACGTTCCTTGCTGCTTGGTATACAGGAAGGATTTTGGTGCTCCTGTGACAGATGCTGCCTGCCAAAAACCGAGAGATCTCTAGCCTGGGGCCCTCAGTTCCTTCATTGCACTTTAGACACCATTGCTTTATTCGCGTTACCTTCCTAAGGTCGTCAGTTGAGATTCCTCTTCTCTTGAGCAGCGCATCACTGCTGTGCCACAGATCTGGCCCCCCAAGTGTGATTTTACAGAACCTCAGTTGTTCACAGAGTAAGAATCCATACTATCGCGAGCAGAAAACAGTTTATCTTTGGTAATTGAAATAAAATTCGTAGTGGTGTGAAATACTGATGCTGCAGACAATTATACATCTGTTTGAATGTAGTCCATTCTTCCCAGTAATATATTTTGAAAGGAAGACCTAAAGGCCGCTTAAATCTTACGTTAAGCTGGTAATATATGGGTGATCGTTTATTGTTAATGTATTGTGCCCCTTGTACAATATAGCGTTCTGCTGGAATGTAGTTGATTCTTCCCAGTAATACATTTTGGAAGGGAAACCTAAAAGCCACTTAAATCTGAGTCAGGCTTGTAATATTACATAGGTGATTGTTTATTGTTTATGTATTATGCCTCATGTATAATATAGACTTCTTGAAGGCAAAGACTTTATCTTTTTAATGTTGTCTCTTCATTACTGACAATAGGGCTTTGCTTGTGAAAGAAGTCAATATTTGTCAGATGAGTGAATAAGGAAAACAGTAAAGATACAATTTTGTCTATCTGACAGTTTCCTAAGGGATTCTGTGTACATAATAAAGTACATTAAATTTAAGGAGACCCCTTTATTCTAACTTTCTGTAATGACTTCTTAAATTCTTAGTCTTCTTTCAGTCTGTGAAATGGGTCTTTTCATCCCTTTCATTTTTGCATGTTATAGTATTTATATGTAATTGCTATTATTTTCTTGTTTAGGTCCTAAGAAGCTGGCCTTGGTGCAATAAGGAACTTAAAACTATGGAGGAACGGAAAGCGAAGAGGAGGAGTCCTAAGTCTTTTAGTGCCCACTCTTCTCAAGTTGTTAATGCCAAAAAAAACGCCATTCCAGTTAGTAAAAGCACAGGGTTTTCAAATCCTGCATCGCAATCAACTTCACAGCGACCAAAGTTAAAAAGGTGAATTCTTTATTTTCATGGTGAAATGCTGTTAAAGTACATACTAAATATTTTCTCTTGGCATGACTTTAAAGACCAGAGTTATGAGGGTTTCCTTTGAATAAAATATCATAATGAAAAGAGATTTTTCTCCAAGAGGAATTTAATTTACAGAAAGATATTGAAAAAGACATGGTTGGTGGAAAAAGAAAGCCAAAAGCTTTAAAAGTAATCACTTTTCCTCTAAATTCTTTGTGTGTGTGTGTATGCGCGTGTGTGTGTGTAAGCTTTGCCAGAGGGTGTGCGTGCTCACCAAAGAGAGACAAAAACACAGAGAGGGGGAAGGGAGAAAGCATCCCTTATGGGGCATATTTGTTCCATAATCCTTCTCCATTTCTTCATCCTGTCAGGATTTGGAGCCTGCATGCACATGTGATCAGCATCTTTTTCAACCTTCCAGGGTCCAGATTCGATCTGCATGGTCCACCATTTGGGATCCTGCTGCCTTCACTACTGGGCCAGCCCCAGATTGGCAGTTCTAATAAGCTCACACGTGAGGTTGTCGCTTTGGCTCGTAAATATCACAGTGAGCAGCAAGATACTAAATAATGTGATTTAACACCAGTATATAAAATGCTAATCTTGCTTTGTGAGGGACCGTTACTGACGTACTGTCAGCAGCCTATGTGTTCTAAATTTCTCTCTTGTTAAGAGTGTTAGTGGGCAAGGCTGGCAGGTGGCATGGTGGTTAAGGGCGCTGGACTCCCACATGGCTGACCGTGGCTCGAGTCCAGGAAGTGGTGGCTTGCTTTCTCACTCCCCCCCCCCTCTCTCATTCTCTCTTGCTCTCGCTCTGTCCCTCTATAGTCAAATTAAAAATAAATGAATCCATAATAAATAAAGTTAAATAAAATAATTCTTTAAAAAAATGTTAGTGGGGGTCAGCAGGTGACATGGTGGCTAAGGTGTTGGTTGACTGTGGTTGAGTACTGCACCTGGTAGCTTACTTTCTCACTTTCTTTCTCTCTCTGGTGAGTGCATGTACCCTATAGTAAATTAAATAATAGCAGTAATAATAAATAAATGCATAAATTCTTTTTTATACAAAGAAAGAGTGTTAGTTTTGGACCAGCAGATGGTGTGGTGATAAGGTACTGTATCCCACATAACTGACTCCATGGTTTAAGTCCTAGACCCAGTGGCTTGAATAACATGCCAGGTGTGTGTGTGTGTACACAGAGTCCCGAGAACAGGATGGAAAAGAAGGGACTGCGACATAGCCATCCCCCCTGGGGTGTGATTTCCCACTGCCCCCCCTCTTTCTGTCTGATGAGTCCACATTCCTTATAACAAAAATTTGAAGAAAAAATAAAAAAGAGTATTAGTTTCTTTCTTCCATTCACTCCCTTCCCCTGGTCATATATGTACTCTATTTCTTTATTTCTTTATGAGAGGTTTTTGCTATAGGGCGCGTGTGCTCACCAGAAAGACAGAGACATAGGGACAGAAAGCGAGAAATCACCCCCCAGGGGGGATAACCACGCCACAGTCCCTTCTCCTCCATTCTCCTCTTGGGATCTTGGGCACACATGCACACGCGCCCTGCGTGAGTTTAAGCCACCAGGTCCGGGACTCGAGCCGCAGTTGGCAACGTGGGAATCCAGCGACACAGCCATTATGCCAACTGCTGGTCCCATGTACTCTATTTATTTTATCTGTGTTGTGTAAGTAAAGTTGTAGAGAAGTTATTCATTCAACTTTATGTGAAAATTGAATACTGAATCATGTTCATGTCAGGATCTGTAGTATGTATTGGGTTGTAAAGATAATACCCAACTCTCTCTCCCTTTTTGCCTTTGTAGTTAACCCTGTTTGTTCTTTAAAGTCTTCACTCATACATCACCTTAGGAAGTCTTCTCCAGCTGACTCTAGATGAACTGAGCAACTACTCTTTCTCTTTGTTTCTATACTACAGTGTGCATAGCAGCATCACACAACTAGCTGAGAACCTAGTATATGCCAGACATCTGTAGTAATAACAAATTTAGTCTAAAAGTTCCAAAAAGTTCTTCGTGAGGAAATAGCATTTAATTGCGTCTTGACGGACGTGTGGGAGGTAGTCTAGCAGAGATGGCAGTGAGCGGAGGAAGCCAGTGTAGGCAGAGGATTCGCATATAAGACAAGAGAATAAAGTTCTAGGAGGGGTAAGATTCAGTATGGCTAGAGCAGAGACAGAGGAGCAGAGGTTTTTTGTTTTTGTTTTTGTTTTTTTCTTTAAGGATTTTGGACTTAACACGTAGTGCAAAGCCACCGAAGGGTTTAGATTAAGTGAACTCTAGGATCTGGTTTTACAATTTAGAAATGTACTTGACTTTCTGTGGGGAAGGATCTGGATATCAGAGACCACACACAGAAGCAGAGAGACTGGTTGGGATGCTGTTGAGTGTTTGGTTGGTGGCAGTGGAGAAGCAGAGAACTAGAGAGTGTAGACCTTTATAGGTATAATCGGTAGGTTCATGCCTGCATACAGGAAGTTGGAGGAGTCAATGATGATGACAGGTTGTTAGCGCTTCATTATATGGTGATTATGAATTTAAATGTCTTCTTTTACTTAAACCAGGCTCTCATGACATAATGTCAGCTACAGACTAGGAACTCCATAACCCCAAGATCACTTGTCAAACTAGTTCAAGGAACAAGTAAGATAAAGAATAGAAAGGACAGGTGTAATGTGTTTTACTGAGAAATGAAATTTGAAAGTAGCATAGTAAAAAGACTCACCAATTTTGTTTTCAGTTTTTTTGTAAAGTATTAGCATGTTGTGTAAATGTATTGATCAAACCTTTTATATGTGTTAGTAATATTTTATACATTTGTTTGGGGTCTTACAACCTGTTTTTTCCTTTTGGTTTCTGGCTTGAAGTTGCTGGCTTTATTTAGTATCGACTTTATTCTGCTTCCTTTTTCAGGAAGATTCTACTTAGTTCACCAAAAAATTAAGCAAAAGCTTAATCTAGGACAGCTGGCAAAGATGTAATTAGAGTTCATTGCATTATCTTTGCAGAGTAATGAAAGAGAAGACCAAACCTCAGGCTGGAGAAGGAAAGGGTGCTCAATCAACTCCTATTCAGCATTCCTTCCTCACTGATGTCTCAGACGTTCAGGAGATGGAGAGGGGACTCCTAAGTCTGCTGAACGACTTCCACTCTGGAAAACTTCAGGCATTTGGTAAGTTATAGATGTTTCTCTCTTACTATTTTTTTTCATTAAGATGTTTGCATTCTATTTTCTGTGTATATTTTGTTCTTCCTTTTTAAAATAACTTATTTTTTCCACGAGGCAGAGACAGAGGGGGGGAGAGAGAGAGAGAGATAGGCATCCCCAACTGGGTTTTCATGCTGCTATCCACCTCCTGGTCTCAGCCAGCCCAGATCATGGGCATGCATGCAGGTTTGCCCAGCATGCTCAGAAAAGTCCTGGGACTTGAACCCAAGACCTTTCCCACGTGGGTTCAATTTCATTGCCACTGCTCCACCACCTAACCCTGCTGTTCCTTTTGAAAGTGTCATTTTTATCTTATATGTACTTTAAAAAGAATGCATAAGCATATAATGGAATCATCATTTTTTTTTTAAATGAATATAATGTCCCTTCTAAAGCTTCTGGGGAAAAGTTTATTTATTTATTTTTGGGGGAGAAGATTTTTTTTAAAAGGAAAAGTTAGTTGAAATGCCGAAGTAGGATTGCTGTTATGGAATAAATACCTTCTTCAGAATACTTCCACTTCCCTCCTCTTCCCTTTTTTCCTCTTGTTCTTAAGGTCTAATCTTTGGATCACTTTTATGTCTTCACTTTCTCCCAGCACCCTATCTGCCCATACTCTTAGGAGACTCTGCATTTTGGCATTGAAATACCTTTTTTTTTTTTAAATCTATGTCTGTTTGACTGCTGTTATAAGTGTTGCAGGTGAGAATTTCATTGCTGGTTTTTTCTTACTAGGTAATTTTTTCTGTCTTAAGATTATTCTTTTATCTTTAAAGTTAGGTATTTACCAGGATATGCATAGAACTGTGTTTTTTCTCATCAGTCCTGCGTGGGAATCAGTGAGGCTTTCCTATCTGCTGACTCATCTTTCATCTTGCTGAACATTTTCTTCTTTTTTTTTTTATTTCTCTTTTCTTTTTCCTTTTCTTTCTTTCCTTTCCTCTTTCTTTCTCTCTTCTTCCTCTTTCTTTCTCCTCTCTTTTTCTCTCTCTCTTCCTCTTTCTGTCCCTCTTTCTCTTCTCTTTCAGTTGCCAGAGGGCAAGTGTACTCACTAGAGAGAGAAACATCCCCAACAGGGTATATCACACACACTCCTTTTTCCTTCTCCATCCTGTTCAGGACTTCAAGGCTTGCAGGTGCCACGTGCAGGGGCCACCAGGGTCAGGCTTCAAATGGAAGTCTGCTTCCAATGTGCAGCCTTAACCACTGCCATAAGGGGCCAGCCACATCTATTCCCTTTTATCCTCTGAAGCTTCTGTTGTCCTCGCTTAAGTCACCTCGATCCATCCTCTGACTTTCATCATTTTCCCTTGTAATTTCTACCTCTTTATATTTTTATTGTATATATTTCTCTCTGTGTATAGTTATATATATACACACATAGCTGCTGCTACACACATGCACATATATCTTGAGATAATTTTTCCACTTGACCTTCTAATTTACTAGTTGTTTTTTTTTTTTTTTTTTTTTTTTTTTTTTTTTTTTTGCGAGGGGGAGGTTTTTGCTATAGGGTGTGTGAGCTCACCAGAAAGAGAGAGACAGAGAGACAGAAAGCAATAAATCACCCCTGGGGGGGGATGGCCACGCCTCAATCCCTTCTCCTCCATTCTCCTCTCAGGATCTTGGGCACGCACGCACACACACACCCAGCTTGAGTTTAAGCCACCAGGTCTGGGACTCGAACTGCGGCTGACTACATGGGAGTCCAGCAACATAGCTATTACGCCAACTGCTGGTCCCATCTAATTTACTAATTGTTAAAAAAACATAATAAAAATAAAGGAAATATGATATACTGTGCTATGAAAAAAGGATGATTTTGACAGTTATGACTAGCTTTATATTAGTTGCCCTTAACATGATGCAGTATAGTCACTTTATAATGATGTCATAAAGTTGGGAGAGGAAACTATAATTTACATTCATTCATATTGATTTAAGATATGCACTTCAACTTTCACTGAGCTACAGTATACCTTTGTGTAATACCTTTAGGAAAAACAAAGTTATTTTGGAAATAAATGGTTGTATCAAGAGGTTGCAGGGGTTATCTTAAACCAGATGAAAATATATGTCATATAAATTGGTTGCCCTGGCCAGATCTTAGTTCAGTGGACCTCATCAATAAGTAACGGCAGACCTACCCTTTAGCAGTTAAGTTGTCTTACTCTTCTCTGTGTACAGTTGAAAATACCGCATTGTGTTGCTCCTGCTTCACAACATTCTTTAGGTTTTCATAAATGTTTTCAATTACACTTCTTAAAGGAAGAACATAAAATCAATTGGCAAGATGATACATGTTTGAAATTCTAATAGGACTCTTCATTTTATTCAGCTTGTTATACAATATTGCATCACTTAGTAAAATAGCAGTTGTCAAATTGGGCATGACTAGATGGTGCTCTTGCTATCTTTTGCTGTTGAAGAAGAAAATATATTTTCTCAACTTAAGGGATGGTTTTGCCTTTTTAAAAAGGTTATTTATTTTTTAGCAAGAACAAAAGAGACCAAGAAAGAGAGTGTACCCCCAACAGCATCCTAACACTGTGATCTACCTCAGCCTTCAGTCAGCCCCAAATCATGGGCAAGTGTGTGCCCATTGTACCTAGATTTGAATCTGGAACCTTCCCATGTGAAATTGCCTTGCAGAGTATTGCATTTTATTACTGCAACACAATCTGAACCCTGATTTTGCTTTAAAAAAAAAAATCCTTCCTGTATGATTTTTTTTCTTTTTTAGTGTCTAAGGTCTTTTATTAGGTTGGTCATTCATTATTTTCCTGGTCCAGAACATTGATTTGTAATTATTACATAGAAATTATGTAGTCATTACAATGTCATTTACAAAAGGAAGAAATCAATTGTTTTAGAGCACCTAGAGCTGTTTTTTTTTAGGGGGAGATTTTTGTTGTAGGGTGTGGAAAGAGAGACAGAGACACAGAAAGTGAGACATCACCCCCCGATAAGTGCCCAGTGTGAGTTTAAGACATTGGGTCTGGGTCTTGAACCACGGTCAACTAACGAGGGAGTCCAGCAATGTAACCATTATGCTATCTACTGTTCCCAGGGGCACTTAGAATTTTAAAAGATTTCCTCAAAGCTGTTAGTTTGAACTCTCCTAATCTTTATTAATGTTCTGGAATGTTCCTCAGGAAATGAATGTTCCATTGAACAGATGGAACATGTTCGGGGAATGCAGGAGAAACTAGCTCGCTTGAATTTGGAGCTCTACGGGGAGTTAGAGGAACTTCCTGAGGATAAAAGAAAGACAGCCAGTGACTCCAATCTGGATAGGCTTCTGTCTGATGTAAGTATGGTTCTTTTGCTCTATTCTTTCAAAAAAAAAAATCTTTTTTTAATTGCAATAAAAAAATTCTCATAACAAAACTCACCTTTTTAACCATTGGATTAAGGTCTACCCAAATGATCCTCATTTTGACTTAATTACATTTTTCAAGGCTCTGTCTCCAGATACACTCAACATTCTGAGACACTGGAGGGTCAGGACTAACACATACGTATTTTAGAGAGACATATTTCAGCCCATAACACCATGTATGATTGTCATACTGAGAAGTATTAATGAAATTTGCCTCCTTTAATCCCTTTGAAACAAAAATAAAGAAGTCAAATTCACACGTTAGTTTTAGATTCCACATTCACTACTGGCAAGAATTTCTGTTGCTTTTTTCTATCTTTTGAATAAGTAAATGAGAGGGAAATTGTGTGCCACTACTTTTAAAATGTCAAATGTATACTCTATTGCAAGTCTGTCATGTTAACTCTCACTGGTATTTCCTTTTTTCCAGTCGTGTTTTATCCCTCTTAACAAATATAAACTGAATTTGCAACTCAGTTATCAAAAAAGTCATGACAAATTTCTGCATAGGATAACATAGAAAGAAATATGTCATGACTTTTCTGACAACCCAATATATATTTAGGAAAGAATGGTACTGTGGTGAAAAGGACACTGTATTTGAAGCCAGAAAGCCTTTGTTTAGTCCAAGGTTGTTTAGTCCAGATCTGCTGGTACGTTATTCTTAGACTTCCCAGCCTCCAGAACTGTGAGAAATAAAGTTCTGTTATTTATAAACTACCAATTTATGGTATTTTTCATGGCAACCTAAGCAATCTAAAACAAAGGGTGATAAATTATACTTCATATTGAAAATGAATGACTTCATATTTCACATGAATGACATGTTAAATTTTTCTGTAACTTATAAAGGCTTTGAAGATTTTGATCATTAAAATGGCAATTTTTTTTTCATTCAAAACTATTATTAGAAGTCACTGTAGATGGGGCCAGCAGGTGGCATGGTGTTTAAGGTGCTGGGCACTCCAACGTGGCTGACCATGGTTCAAGTCCTAGACTTGGTGGCTTCCTATCTCACTCTCTCTCTCTGGTCAAATTAAAATAAATGAATGAATAAATAAATAAAATAAAATAAAACAATTAAAAATTATTAAAAAATATAAGTCATTGTAGTTATGTGTAGTTTAAGAATATTTACAAAAACTCCAGTTGTTATCATCTGGGTTTATTCTCCTCATATTCTTATTTCATAAATACTAAAGCTACTTTATAATGATTTTATAAAAAGGAATTTCTCAGCCTATATATCTTTTGGAAGTCTTTGTTTTTAATATTTTGCTTTTTATTTAAAGAAAGTGAAAGTAAAAATAATTTGTTTGAGAACATACAGTTAATTATTATCTACTTGTATTTATGTTGTACAAATTAAAATTAAATTTGTTTGTTTATGTTACAGTTAGAAGAATTGAATTCTTCCATGTATCCTTTGCCTACTATCAACAATGAAAAGTTTACAACATATAATTTCTGGTGAATAGTCCCAATCAAGTTTTAGAAAGAAGAGTTATTTAGATATAGTGAACAAGAATGTGCAGTAATATTTGCTGGGACTAGCTCATCCAGTTGGGTTTTCAAACGAAAGTTTTTAATTTTGTATGCTAAAATTTTGTTCATTTCTGATTCGTTCTGTTTTGCTATGTATTGGTTTTGAATTTGTAAAACATTTTTAAAATGATAAAATCAAAGCTTTGGCTAGTTGCTATATAAAGTATTTAAAATTTTTAGATTCTAAGGTCTGCTGACAGCTATACAGAGATCATATCTTATACTTATTATCAGGCTATTAAGTGGTATGGTGGTTAAGGTGCTGGATTCCCACATGGCCCACCATGGTTCAAACCCTGGGCCTGGCAACTTGCTTTCTCACTTTCCCTCTCTCTTTCTCTGTATCTCTCTGATCAAATTAAATAATAATAAAATCAAATAATTTTTTAAAGAATATTTTAGGTGCATAAAATTGAAAGAGTAAAATGCAGCCTTCCAGGGATGCTTACATAGCTCATGAGATGACATTTTCATAATTTAGTTATAAGTTACAGGAAATGCTTAAGGCACTTGAATATTCAGATTTTTACATTTAAATTTAGAGCAATTTTTCAGAAACTTATCAAAAGGTATTTTTGAACACAATGATAGGTACAGTGGTGAGGTACATAAGAACAAGAAATGATTTTACTTTAAAAAATAATTTGACAGGGCCAGCAGATGGCATAATGGTTACATCGCTAGTCTCTCACATGGCCGACTGCAGTTTGAGTCCCAGACCTGGTGGCTTTAAACTCAGTGCTGAGCGCGTTGAGCCCAAGATCCCAGTAGGAGAATGGAGGAGAAAGGATTGTGGTGTGGCCATTACCCCTGGTGGGTGATTTCTTGCTTTCCCTCTCACAATCTCTGTCTCTCTCTGATGAGCACATGTGCCCTAAGGCAAAAATAGGCCCTTTTTAAAAAATATAGTGGTAATTGGGGCCAGCAGGTGGTGTAGTGGTTAAGGGTGCTGAACTCCCACATGGCCGACTGTGGTTTGAGTCCTGGGCCTCGTGGCTTGTTTTCTCACTTTCCCTCTCTCTGTTTCTCTCTGGCCAAATTAAAATAAATAAAATAAAGCTAAATAAAATAATTCTTAATAATGAGAGGTAAGACATCCCCTTTGAGCCAGATAATAAGATACCGATCATAGGGACCAGCAGTTGGCATTAATGGCTATGTCACTGGACTCCCACGTAGTTGACTGCAGTTCGAGTCCCAGACCCGGTGGCTTAAATTCGCACCACGTGCCTGTGTGTGTGTGCCCAAGATCCCAAGAGGATAGTAGAGAAGGGATTGTGGTGTGGCCATCCCCCCGGGGGTGATTTCTTGCTTTCTATCTCTCTCTCTCTTTTTCTGGCAAGCACACATGCCCTATAGCAAAAACCTTCCCCGCTCCCCCCCGCAAAAAAAAAAAACCAGATACTGATTGTAGACTGTAGAGTTTGACTTTTGAAATCGGATTCCACATTTTAATAATGGAACCTTAAGCAGATCATTCAATATTTTAGTGTCCTCTCTATTATAGGGTAATTGCTACATGCAATGATGTATATATGAAAAGTTTCAAACAATATGGACTATTTTAAAATTACTATTATTGCTATAACATTATAGACTTTAAAATATCTGAATTGTACAGGAACAGTGAAGAAACAGGAAAAAGATACAAATCCAGTAATAGTAACTAATACTAATATTAGCTAATCTCTGTGAATATCTATGACTTGCCAGGTATCATGTCTATTCTCATAATGCCCTCGTTCACGCTGTGCTTTCTACCTTGGGTTGCTCTGGCTTCCCTCTTGTCCTTACGCATTATACTCAAGTCAGCCACTTCCATCAAGCATTGGTTTGTACCTCAAGCTAGCATACTGCCTTACTTTATCATTTGTTGATTTTTACATGTGTGAAAATTTTTTTTTTAAGATAGAGATTTTGCTATAGGGTGCATGCAGTCGCCAGGGAGAAACAGAGAGACAGAGAACGAGAACTCACCCCTCAGAGAGGCTGCCACGCTGCAGTCCCCTCTCCTCCATTCTCTCGGGATTTGGGGCGCACGTGCACTCGCACCTGGTATGAGTTTTAAGCTGCTGGGTCCAGGACTTGAACCCTGTGAAAGTCCAGTGACATAACCATTACTCCATCTGCTGGTTTCATACATGTGTTAAAGCTTAGCCTTCCACCTGAACAAGGACATTTTTGATGGCCGTGACCATTATCTGTATATTTTTGCAAGCTCTGCCCTGTATGTATTGCTAGTATTTCATTTTCCTCAATGTATTCATATCATTGTTTCAATTAAGTCTTGAAAACTCAGTAACTGGTAGATAAATCTAAGTGAAAGAGAAAAGTGAAAGACAAGGATTATAAGAAAGATAGAGAATAAAACTATGTGGCAATTCTATCCGGTTTCCAGTTCTCTTGAGAATAATTAAGAGGATTATAGAAAAGATTTTAAAGCTGTGAAAATTTTCTTTTTGGACTTTTATAAAGAAATTGTGTTCCAAAAGATGATGAAGTAGTATGTAAACCAACTGATTTTTTTTTTAATCTAGTAACTTCATAGTTCCTTAAAATGGATCTTACTGCCTTAAAAATAATTCTGTGCTCTATTGGAACCTGGAACATAGTCTTAATTTGGTGAATTCAAAAAAAAACTTTTTAGGGACCAGCAGTTAGTGTAATGGCTATGTTGCTGGACTCCCACGTAGTCGACCGCGGTTCACATCCCGGACCCGGTGGCTTAAAACTCACGCCAGGCGTGTGTGCGTGCGTGCCCAAGATCCCGAGAGGAGAATGGAGGAGAAGGGATTGCGGCGTGGCCATACCCCCTGGGGGGTGATTTCTCGCTTTCTGTCTCTCTGTCTCTGTCTCTGTCTGGCGAGCGCATGTGCCCAATAGCGAAAAACCTCTCCAAAAAAAAAACTTTTTAAATTTTGGACATATTGTATATAATTTATTACATTTAAAAATTGTCTTACCACATCCAAGTGTCTCAAAAGCAGCACAGGAGCTTTTCTTTTAAGGATACTTCTTTATTTTATTTTTGATACTTCTGACTCTTATCTTCTGGGAGTAATGGCTATAAATTAAAAAGAAGTCCTCCTTATAGAATGAAAATCTTCTTAACTGATGAATTCAGACAGAAACTCCACTTGGCAGATACACAAGACGTTCCCAATACTTCTTCCAGCTAACGTGAAATGCAGTTTGCTTTCTTGTTATTTGAAGAGAAGCAGCCTTCTTTACTTTCCCAGCTGAATCCAATAGCAGAATCATCTTCCACACAAGGAATTAAAGTAATTAAAGTCCAAGTGCAATGATTGTTTTCACATACTGCTTTTTAGTAAATTGGCTCACTGTAATTCACCGAAACTGGAGGCCTAGGCCTCCTCGCGGGCTGAATCAGGAAGTGTGATGCCGAGGCCGTGCTGCTGTGCTTCATCTCGTGGCCTTATGGGGTTATACTTGAAATGCATTGTGCTAAATGTTCTTGATAGGGCTGAAGGACCTGTCCCTCCTGAGCTCACCCAACTTACTCCAGTTTGGCCGTAAGTTGATGACGCGCAGGCCTTTAGTGGCAGCCCCGCTTCAGTTTACGTTAGACAATCGGTACACACGCTGGTGTGTTTTCCAATGGCCAGTGGTAAGATGTTAAATAAGTCTTTGTGAGATATGCTATTTTTTAATAAAGTCATTGTTTTAAATTCGTCTCTGTCATCTGCTTTGAAAAATCCCATACAGCCTTTGATCTTGGAATCTAAAGGTTCAGTTCTTAAAAGTGAACTGTAGGCCCCTCCAGGTGACATGATTGTTAAGACGCCTGCATCCCACAGGACTGTATGGTTCGAGCCCCAGAGCCAGAAGCTTCAAAAACACACCACGCACATGTGCATGCATGCCCAAATCCCAAGAGAAGAATGGAGAAGTGTAATCGTCTGCCCCCCTCCTGGGGGAGGATACTTTCTCAAATTCTCTCTTCCTGGTGAGCACACATGCCCCACAGCAAATTTTCGTTTTGAAATGAACTGTAATTATAAAATTTGATGTCCTGTATCTTCCTTGAACATTCTGTACCTTGTGCACATTTAAATACTGTCGTAATGAAAGAACCTGGGCTTTAAATCTACAGAAAACTTGATTTGAATATCTTCTACCCTTAGCTTTGTGTTCATGTACCACCTACCCAGGGTGAGTTTAATTTTTGTTTTTAATCTGGAAAATGAAGTTAATAGGCAACTGGTAGTGATTATATGAGAAGTGAAAACGCCCAAGTGCACTAGCACAATAGCTGATATAGTAATGCTTAGCAAACATTAGCTTCATCACCTTTTTATAAATGGGTTTATGTTTTGTTGTTTTTTTTTTTTAATTGTCAGAGGGTGTGTGCACTCACTGTAGACAGAGAAAAGGAGAAAGCACCCCCCAGTGGAGTGTGGTTATGCTGCAGTGTCTCTTCATTTCCCCATCTGGTCGTGATTTGGGACATGTATGCACGTGTACCGTTATATTTTTCAAACTACAGGGTCTGAGACTTGAAGCATGGTGGACTGTGTGAGATTTGGCCTCAACCACTACGCTATGGAGCTGGCCCTAAAACAGCCTTATTGAAATAATAATTTATGTCATAACACTTAGACTGTTAAAGTGTACAATTCTGTGATTTCTAGTAGTATAGAGTTGTACCCATCACCACAGTGAATTCTGCAACATGTCCAACACCCCTAAAGGAATCCTACCAGCAGTCTCTTCACTCCCATCCCCCTCAGTCCCTGGCCACCGCTAATGTACTTTCCATCTCTGTGGGTATTCTATTCTAGACAGTCCATATAAATGGAATACGATATGTGGTCTTTTGTATTTGGATTCTTTTACTTAGCATAATGTTTTCGAAGCTTCGCACTTCACGTTGTTGTATGTATCAGTACCCCATTCCTTCTTATGGCTGAACACACTTAGTTGTATGGATATACCACATTTTGTTTACCTTTACCTTGTAAAAGATGCCTATGCTTCTGCCTTATTTCCAGGACACTAATTAAGCACTTACTTTGGGACCCATTTAATGATGTGTGTGTGTGTGTGTGTGCGTGCGTGTGTGTGTGTGTGTATAAAATCTTGATTTTCGTATATTTTGTACTCAATTTTTTTATTTTAGTGCTTTTGGGCATTCTAAATTCAAATTGTGATCTGTTTATCCTATTGTCCTTATTTAAGAGGTATTTTATAAAACCCTTTAAAAATTAGAAAGTCACTGGAACATTATATACAACATTTAGAATTTTTCATTTGGGGGGCCGGTAGGTGGCGTGGTGGTTAAGGGCACTGGAGTCCCACATGGCCGACCATGGTTCAAGTCCTAGACCTGGCAGCTTGCTTTTCTCACTTTCTTTCACTCTCTCTCTGTCCCTCTCTGGTTAGCTTTAAATGAATAAACAAATAAATGAGTCTTTTCAATTTTTTTTTCATTTGGGTGGAAAGAACATGGATTCAAGGGGAAAAGGTACCTTACTTCAGAGACTTGGCAGAGCAGAAGGAAACTGCCATGAGACAAAATGTCCTGTCGTATTTCTCTTGGCTGGGTCTGAGATAGAGGACAGCAAAAGCTGTTTCCTGTGGGCTGTGACAGCAGCTGATTGACATGTTTATCCATTTGGTTCTTTTGCCCTCTGTCAAAGGACTTGGTTGGGTCCCAGGTCATGAAGATTTAGTTTATTTAGTTTGTATTCTTTCAGACTCAAAGGTATTAAAGGCAACAGGAAAAAAGCAAGGTGCTTGGATTAGAATAAAACTTCCTTTGTTTATTTTTTATTTCTTCCGTAGGAGATTGAGAGTAAGAAACAGCCAGCCAGAGGCACCCCCTCAGGGTCTTCAAACAATCTAGCCCAGCCCCAGCCCCCCAGGACCAAGGGCACCGTGTGCCTGGGGACTTCCAGTATGGCTCCAGTATCTCTTGGCTGGCCACAATAAAATTTTATTAGAGTAAAATTTATTTTTTACATAAATGTTGCATGTTCATTACAGACACATTTGAATTACAAAAATGTTTAAAAACCTACTCTCCAAGCCAATCACGTGTGAACACACTTCTATGTGTATACACTTCCAGACTTCAACAACTTTATTTACAACAAACAGATCATATTTCCATACAATTTTCTAAGCTGCTTTTCATATCGTAATGTATTATGTACATCTTTCCATAGTGATATTTAGTACATACAAAGGAAAAAATGTAAAGGCTTCACAATAAATACTTAAAGGGATTCTCACCAGAACTGTTAGAAACTTACTAGGACTGTGTTTTGTTTGTTTTTGTATTACCTGTATAATACTAAAGTTGGCAGTAAGTATTAAAACTTTCTGAGGATTCTCTGAAGATAAACATAGTAAGAAATGTCACCTTTCCCATCACACCGCCTTAAAAGCACTAAATGGAAACCCAGGAAACGGTGGCTTGTGTCCGGGCCCCTCGGTAGGAGTCCGGCAGTCCCTGTCTATCGCCCCTGCTGGGCACCAGGTGCTGTGGGACGTGCCGGAACCCACCGCACCCCTCGGAAGCTTTCTCCCACCGCGGGCTCCCTGGAGGCTGGAGAGGAGCGGAGACTCCAGCCCCGAAGACTCCCCGGGCGGGTACCGCGGCGGAGCCCAGGGTGCTCGGTCTCGGGCACTGGGGAGTGCCGAGGGTCGCCGGGGCGCCGCGCTGGGCGGGGCTGCGGGCTGGGAAGGCGGGGTGGCGGGTTTGTGTTGTCAGATCCCTTGGAGATGGGACTTTCCCTCCCCAGCTCTCTCCGCCTCAGAGCAGGAGAGCTCCTTGTCGCCCCTCACTGCGCGGATCCACGAGGAGACACAGCCACCGGGCGGGCCTCTTGGCCGCTCCCCTGAGGTAAAGCCCTAGCCCTGGGTGGTGCATCCTTTGCTGCGACCGGCTTCTTTCCCCTCTGCGGCCGGCCACGGGGAACCATCAGCGCCTCTGAGGCCTCCCTCTGTGCCCTTGGAGGCCCTGGCCTGCCAGAAGGCTCTGAAGAGGCTCGGGGAGAAAGGAAAGCAACCCCTGCGTGGGCTCAGGTGTGAGCTGGGCGGTGGCAGGTGAACTCGAGCCTCCTTCGTGAGCCTTCCCCACAGCACACCGTGGGACGGAAATGAAGGCAATTCTGGAGCATTTGGGAAACTGATTCCGCAGGATGCCACTGCAGTTCACAACCTTCCTTCTCCTGGTTTGCATCCTCTTAGCCTGGGGAGAGGTCAGAGGGGAGTGTGCAGGAGAAGGCAAAGCATCTACTATGAATATAGTCTACGGTTATACCTAGTTTGGGGAGTCGACATGCTACTAAGATTCAATGGAGAGGATAAATAATTTAAACAGGGGTCCTTCTAACTTTCTTTTTCAAAGTATTGGTGCTCAGGCCTGCCAGGGGTCTGGTGGTTAAGGATGCTGGATTCCACATGGAACAGAGCAGTCCAAGTCCCGGGTTGTGACCCGTGCTTCTGATGCACCTGCTATAAAGCCGGGTTTCCATGAGTCCCTCCTCAGGTTTGGTTCGTTTGCTAAGACACCTCACAGAACTCAGGAAAACGCTTCACTTGTCTGCTCATTTGTTATAAGGCTATCACAAAGGACATAGATGAACAGCCAGATGGAAGGAATGCACGGGGCAAGGCACGTGGAAACGGTGCAGGGCTTCCAGACACACCCACCACATGTGCAGCTATCCCAGAGTCCCCTGAACTCTGTCATCTGGGAATGTTATAGAAGATCCATTCGGTCGGCATGATTCACTACATTGTTGGCCATTGGTGATCAACTCAGCCTTCAGTCCTTCCCTCCCTGAGGTCAGGGGTGGGGCTGAAACTGCCAACCCTCTAATCACAGGCTTGATTTCCCTGGTCACAAGCCCTAATCCTGAAGCTATCCAGGAGCCCACAGAGTCACCTCATTAGAACAAAAGGTGCTCCAGTCACCAGGGTGTTCCAAGAGATTTAAGAACACTGTCAGGAGCTGGGGTCAGAGGCCAAATGTAGAAGAGTAGATTCTCCTAGCACCTCTATCTGCAAGGGTTTTAGGACCTCTCTGGTAGGACTGGGGAGACGGAGCAGTGTGTGTACAGTCACGAGCCACATGAAGTTTCTGCCAGTGAAGGTCCACGTGCACAACGGTGGGCCCATGAGATTTATAATGGAGCTGAAAGCTTCCATTACCTGGTAGACACCCTAAGGTCATACAGCAGTGCATTATTCACGTGTGTCAGATGATGCAGGGTAAATGAAATGCCTGCACTGCCAGTCATGTAGAAGCAGATCAGATACGATGATGATGTACATAATACTTGGTTATGACAATACAGAGCTATGTAACTGGTCTATGTATTTACTATATTCTAGTTTATTTTTGTTATTTCCATGTGTACTTCTACTGGTCCAGCAGGTGGTGTGGTAGTTAAGACGTAGGATCCCACATGGCCTACTCGGTGGTTTGAGTCTTGGACCTGGAGGCTTGAAAACATGTTGGGGGTGGGCATTGGCAGGTGGAGTAGTGGTTGGGGCACTGGACTCCCACATGGGCAAGCCTGTTTTGAGTCCTAGACCTGGAGGCTTGCTTTCTCACTTGCCCTCTCTCTCTTGCTGCTGAATTTAAAAAAAAATACATAATAATAATAAATACACTTAAATAAACAATTATTTAAAGAAAGAAATAAAAACATGCTAGCTGCATGTGTGTGTGCCCAAAATCCTGAGGGGCAACTGGGGAGGAAGGGATTGGGCATGGACACCCTGGGGGAGGATAATTTCTCACTTTCCTTCTCTCTGTCTCTCTGGTGAGCACATGTGCCTTATGGCAAAAACCTAAATAAATAAATAAATAAATAAATAAGTTGACTGTAAAGCAGCATGCTATGTCATAGCAGTAGCCGCAAACAACTCCTGTTTACTATATCCCTTGTGCTCGGTTTACTGTCGTGTGGTTTTATTGACTATGGCCCTTCCAGTGGGACAAGATGTGGTATCGGTGATCCTGACCATGTGTAAGCCTTGGCCAATGTGTGTGTTTGTGTCTTTGTGTTTAACAAAAAAGTTCAGATATTTAAAGATTAAGCTGATTAACTACATCATTGGCCATTGACGATCAACTCAGCCTTCAGTCCCTTTCCCCTCCCTGAGGTCAGAGGATGGGGCTGAAACTTCCAATTCTCTAATCAAAGGCTTGGCTTATTCTCGAATAAGAATATAAAGAAAGAAAAAATCAAGACAAGCACATAGTGTAATGGTTAGGTCACTGGACTCCCATGTAGTCAACCACAATCCCTTCTACTCTATGCTGCTCTCAGGATTTTGGGCCCAGCATGAGTTTTAAGCCACCAGATTCAGGACTCAAACCATAGTTGACCATGTGGAAGTCCAGCAACGTAACCATTACACCAGCTGCTGGTTCCAAACGCAACATTTATTATTCATCTCTATTTCTCATCTTCCTTATTTTATTTTGTTACTTACTATGTTTGTTGGATCCAGTTACACATGAAAATAGACACTAAGAGTCTTTTCTTATTCCCATATTACAATAAACTATAGAAATATTTAGAGCCCTTGTTTTATAGAGTAGGGTAACCAACAGATCTCCAGTTTGCATTACCCACACTAGAGTTTCAATTCAAAGTCAAAAACAGGTCTGTGGGTCCAGCTCTGTGGCCTGCTGGTTAAGGCAGCCAGAACCCAGATAACCAACCATGTGGTTTGAGTCTTGGACCAGGCAGCGGGAGAAATGCACCAGGTCACCTGTATGCTTGCCCAAAATCCCCAAAGGAGGGACAGATGGAGAAGGGGTTGTGGCATGATCATTCTCCATGGGGGCTGCTTTCCCTTCTCTCCTCTCTCTCTCTCACTTTCTCTCTCTCTCTTTTTTTTTTTTTTTTTTTTTTTTTTGAAGAATGTGTGTACACTCTGGTGTGCTCTCTAGCAAAAAAAAAGAAGAAAACTGAACTGTAGGTGAGACAGTACGCCAGTACCTTTACTTATCCAAAAATGACACGCTACTTTGTGTAAGAACAAGGTAGAGTTGTGCAGAAGGTAAGCCCTTTGCACAGGAAACTAGTTTCCACGTAGCCAACCACAGTTTGAATCCTGGCCCCTGTTGCTTGAAAAACACCCACGTGTGTATGTGTGTTCATGCTGAAAGTTCTGGCAGGATGGAGAAATGGAAGAGAAAAGATCGTGTGGTGTGACCATGCCCCATTGGAAAATGCTTTCTCTCACCCTTTCTTTCTGGTGAGTTTATGTGCCTTCTGGCAATTAAAAAGTTTAAAAAAAAGAAATTCCTAAAATGATCAAGGAAGAACTTCATAAGATTTTGGCTTTTGGAGAAAGGACACAAAAAAGACGAGAAATGGGTGAGAATTTGGTTTTATATGCTTAGGTTTTGAATCTTTCTTGATGCCATATTGTAAACATACTTCACAATAATTCTTCACAATAATTTTTTTTTAAAGTGAGATTTTTGCTATAGGGTGTGTGTGCTCGCCTGAGAGAGAGACAGAGAGACAGAAAACGAGAAATCACCTCCCAGGGAGGTTGGCCACGCTGCCATCCCTTCCCCTTTATTCTCCTCTTAGGATTTTGGGCAAGCACACACACACAGCTGGTGTGAGTTTTAAGCTGTCGGATCTGGGACTTGAACTCCCACACAGTCCATCCACGTAACCATTACATCCTCTGCTGGTCCCCACAATAATTATTCTTACTCAGAGTGAATTCTCACCTCAAATAAATATCTTAAAATATTTCCTTTTTTATTATTTGCTGATGTTATGAGAGAATATTCTGTAAGACTTAAATATTAATTAAATTTAAGCTTATTTTTCATGAACTCATTTAATATAATGATAAAAATTACTAATAAGAGGATCACAATTCAGTGGCCAGGGAAGGATTTTTTTTTTTCTTTTTTAACTAGTAACTTTCTTTTCAGTCCTTGAATTTGAGAAATTCAAGATGTGTTACATAGATGTATGTCCTAGTCCATCGATGCTGCTGTAACAAAATGTCTAAGCCTGGGTCATTTATACAGAACAGAAATGTATTTCTCCTAGTTCTGAAGGCTGGCAAGTTCAAGAGCAAGGCACTTACAGATCTGGTGTCTGGAAAAGGCCTGCTCTTCACCTCCAAGATGGCGCTTGTTGCCACCACGTCCTCTGGAGGAGAGGAATGCTCTGTCTTTACATGGCAAAACACAGAAGGGCAAATGAGAAGAACGCCGTGTGAAGCCTTTTTTTAAAAAAAAAAATTTTTTGTAGGGCACATGTGCTTGCCAAAAGTACCTTCAAGGAAGGATGGTCATACCACAGTCCCTTTTCTTCCATTCTTCTCTTGGGATTTTGGACATGCACATGTGCCCGGAGTATTTTTCAAGCTGCAAGGTTGGGTAATCGACCCATGCCCTTGTCCATCTGGGATCCAGCTGCCTTGACCTCCACACCTCCGGCTGGCACATATGAAGCCTTTTTTTTATTTTTATTTTTTATTTTTTTTGCTGTAGGGCACGTGAGCTCACCAGAGAGACAGACAGAGACAGAGAGAGACAGAGAGAAAGAAAGCAAGAAATCACCCCCCACGGGGGATGGCCATGCTGCAATCCCTTCTCCTCCTTTCTCCTCTTGGGATCTTGGGCAAGCATGCACACGCGCCCGGCATGAGTTTAAGCCACCAGGTCTGGGACTCGAACTGCAGTCAACTACATGGGAGTCCAGTGACATAGCCATTACACTAACTTCTAGTCCTTTGAAGCCTCTTTTTTATAAGAGTCTTAATCCCATATATGAGGTGAGAAGCCCTATGATCTAATCACCTCTCATAGTCCCTGTCTCTTAATTCTATGACCCTGGTATAAAGAGTTTTCAACTTCCGATTTTGGAGGGAACACATTCAAGTCATAGCAACATGAACAACTGAGATTAAATTATTGATGAGTAAATGGCTCGTTTACTCACTCGGCAAATGCTTACTAGGTGCATTCTCTATATGAGATATTATGTGGTAGGCAGCTTCTAAAATGGCTCCCAGTGACCACAGCTTCCTGGTTCACGCTCTTGTGAATCCCTCCTTTAAACACAAGCTGAACTCGCTTCTAATCCAGGGTTTGGCAAACTTTTTCTGTAAAGATCCAGATAAGTATTTCTGGCTTTGTGGGCCATACAGTCTTTTCCTCATTACTCAATTTTGTTATTGTAGTATAAAAGCAACTATAGCCATACATAAAAACATGGGATTGCCTGTGTTCCAATAAAACTTTATAAAAGCAAATGGTGGACCAGTTATAATGCTGTAAGTCAGCTTAGAAGTGATGGTATGTCCCTTCTGAAATTCGATTATAGAAAGACTCTCTTGCTCTCTCACTTCCCTGCTTCGGTGGATGTGAGCTGCCATTTGTGAACAAAGCTATGGAGAGGCCCACGTGGGGGGGTGGGGGGGAGAAGGGCACAGCTGAAACTGAGGCCCCTGATCCACCAGTTGGAGTGGAGGTGATCCTGCCAACAACCACTTACATGAGTTCAGAAGTGAATCCTTCTGCAGCCCCGCTCTGGGTTGACGACAGCCCCAGCTGACACTTCGAGAGAAAGCCTGAGCTGGAGGACCCAACTAAGCTGTGCCTAGACTCTGAACTCACAGAAACTGAGATAATAATTGTTTGTCATTTTAAGCCACAGAGTTTGGGAATAATTTGTTACATAGCATTAGATAAACACTATGGTAGCCACATTAGATAATCAATGCACAGGGCTCTGTATAACACTGAACCAATGAAAATGTTGCATGTTATTTCCTCCTTGTGGAGTTCCTATGAATGTTAGCATATTAAACCTTCTAAAGCATCTCACAAAAAAAAAGGTTAATTTTTTTCTTTTTTTAAATTTGCCATAGGGTGTGTATGCTCACCAGAGAGAGCCAGAAAGAGGGAAGGTGAGAAATCACCTTCCAAGGGGGACAGCCACACTACAATCCCTTCTCTTTTATTCTCCTCTTGGGATTTTGGGCAGACCCGCACATGTGCCCAGCATGTTTTTCTTTTAAAGAGGTTATTTAATTTTATTTATTCATTCATTCATATATTTTTTACTTTGATCACAGACAGACAGACACACACACAAGAGAGAAGGAAAATGAGAAAACAAGCCACCAGGTAGGAGACTTGAACCATGGGCAGCCATTTGGGAGTGTCTAGCGCCTTAACCACCACACCACCTTCTGACCCCGCCAGCACATCTTTCTGGACCCCTGCTGGGTCCAGGACTCAAATCGCAGACTCAGCCATATGGGTGAGTCTCCATACCACCTGCTGGCCTGTTTAATTTTTTTTTTCCAATCAGTCATTTCCAGTTATATTTAATCACAGGTTCTGTTTTCTGGGGAAATACCTATGAATATCTTATGAAACAATTATTTGGAGGAATATAAAATGCTAGCAGAGAAATCATCTCAGGTGATTGCTAACCAGCTATTTCTTCTTGGGTTGAATAGCTAGTCAGCAAAATTGACACCTTTCTTTCTTTTTTTTTTTTTAGGTTTTTGCTATATGGCATGTGTGCTCGCCAGACAGATAGAGAGAGATAGAGAGACAGAAAGCGAGAAATCACCCCCACCCCCACCCCCCGTGGGGGCTGGCCACACCGCAATCCCTTCTCTATTCTCCTCTCGGGATCTTGGGCACGTACGCACACGTGCCTGGCATAAGTTTAAGCCACCAGGTCCAGGACTTGAACCATGGTCGACTATGTGGGAGTACAACGACATAGCCCTTATGCTAACTGCTGGTCCCAAAATTGACACCTTTGATAATGAGAATCATCCTGTGGAAGTTTGCATATTTCTAAGTGCTCACACAGAATGTGCTATGCCCCCACGTTTAAGTCCACCAACAGAGACAGCACTGGCCCTTTTGTAATGTGCAGTTCTTTACACACCTCAGAAATCCCTTGCCACAGAGGAAAATAACAATTTTGTGAACTTGCTAAACAAAAATCCCATATGTTGGTTCTTGGAGGGATTTCACAGAACAGCAGCTGCGTATCTTAGGAAGCTAAGGATTTGTTTTGATTTAATGTTGATTCAGAAGGAGGTATTTAATTTCCCACATTGCCATGGAGTTTTTACTAGAGCAACACATTATTATAATATAGTAGACCAAGACAGATCATTACCTTGTTTCACATGCTAGGAAACCAAGGCTCGGGTACTAAATGACTTGTAAAGCTTCAACCTGGGGAGTCAGAGTGGGGCTCTGGATCTGCTGCTCACTGTAGCACGCTCTCCTATCACATTTCTCAGATTGTTCCTAATATGATACATGACATTCCAATATATTCACTTTGTTAAATGTGCTTATATCATATTGCCGTGTAATCAGAGCAGAGGCACTACAAATGTTTATCTTATTCTAGAATTCTTCAGACTTTTAAATAAGTTTGTGCAGCAATTTCAGGCCCCATTGTACTCTCTCTTTTTGGAATTTTTAGCCACAGAGGGTTACCTAGAAACTTAGATGTGTACGATATTGAATCATTGCTAGAATATTACCAGCAAGCTTTCATCCAACTTGAGTTTTATTATCTCCAGGCATGGACAACATCTCCTGAGAGAGCAAGAGCTGCTGAAGAGATGTTTTTTTCTCACTCAGATAGAGCCAAAATATTCCTCCCTGACGTCATCCGTTGTTCTTAATTTTGTCTTCTGGGAACTCGCAAACCGTGTGTAATTTATTTTATATATATGAAAAGCCTCCAGATAGTGTGTATATAGTGTGAGAAAGGTCTAGTTTCTTTTCTCTCTCTCTCTCTTTTTAAAAACAGATAATCTGTTTTCTTTTTTTTGGAGAGGTTTTTGCTATAGGGCACGTGCGCTCGCCAGACAGACAGATAGACAGAAAGAGAGAAATCACCTCCCGGGGGGATGGCCACTCTGCAATTCCTTCTCCTCCATTCTCCTCTCGGGATCTTGGGCACGCACATGCACCCAGCGTGAGTTTAAGCTACCGGGTCCGGGACTTGAACCACGGTCGACTACGTGGGAGTCCAGCGACATAGCCATTACACTAACTGCTGGTCCCAACAATCTGTTTTCTATAAGTGGAAAAAAACTCCTCCAATTTGATTTGTTATCTAACAAATGCCCACATATATCTGGTTGGCTATGTGGAATCCAAGTCCCTTAACCCCTAGGCTACAGGGCCAGCCCTAGAATCAGCTTTTGAAGTTATATATACATTAACCCCATAATCTCTTGGAATTTTTTTGCTGAGATTATATTGACTCTTCAGATCAACTTGAAAAAGTTAGCTTCTTGGGAACCAGCAGTTAGCGTAATGGCTATGTCGCTGGACTCCCATGTAGTCGACCACGGTTCGCATTCCGGACCCCGTGGCTTAAAACCCACGCTGGGCGCATGTGCGTGCGTGCCCAAGATCCCGAGAGGAGAATGGAGAAGAAGGGATTGCGGTGTGGCCATCCCCTCTGGAGGATGATTTCTTGCTTTCTGTCTCTCTGTCTCTGTCTGTCTGGTGAGCTCACGCGCCCTATAGTGAAAAACCTCTCAAAAAAATAAAAAAGTTAGCTTCTTCACTCTACTGGGTCCTCTAATCCACAAATAATAAATATCACTCTATTTTTTAGGTCTTTACAAATATTTTTCCAGGGGACGAGCAATTGGCATAATGGCTATGTCGCTGGACTCCCATGCAGTCGACTGCAGTTCGAGTCCCAGACCTGGTGGCTTAAACTCACGCCAGGCGCGTGTACGTGCATGCCCAAGATCCCGAGAGGAGAATGGAGGAGAAGGGATTGCGATGTGGCCATCCTCCCTGGGGGTGGGGGGTGATTTCTTGCTTTCTGTTTCTCTGTCTCTCTCTGTCTTTCTGGCAAGTACACGTGCTCTATAGCAAAAACTTCTTCAAAAAAAATTTTTTTTTTCTTTTTCAAGCCAGCCCTATGGCCTAGTAATTAAGGCAGCTGGATTCCACATGACTGACCATACGGTTTGAAGCCTGGCTCTGGCAGCTTGAGAAATATACTGGCTGTACATGCATGCATGTCCAAAATCCTGGCATAATGGAGAAATGAAGGAGAAAGATTGCGACGTGACCATGCCTCACTGGGGGTGCTTGCTCTTCCTCCCTTTCTCTTCCTTTCTCTCCCTGGTGAGTGCACATGCTTTCTGGTCAAAAAAATCTTTTTTCAATAAAGTTTTGTAATTTTCTTGATAAAATTTGTACTCTTTTTTTTAGTGTCTGATATAGCAAATAATATCATTTTACAAATATCTTTACTGAACTAGAGGATCTAGAAAACTATACAAATCACAAATATCAAACTCAATGAATTAACTCAGTGAACTGACCTGGGCTCTCACCTCTACGTTAATACCAACTGCCAGAATCGCCTCTCATGTTCCCTCTCTCCCAGCCATTTCCCTCTCGTTCCTCCCTAAAGATAACCTCTTCTTGATTTCTAACACTGTAGTATAAAGCTTTGTATAAATGAAGCCATACAAAATGTATTATTTTGCTTTAGCTTCTTCTACTTAATGTGGTGTGTGTGTGTGATTCATCCACACTGCTGTGCGTAGTGGCAGATTTTATTTCATTGATGTTTAGTAGTCTATTACATGAATATATGAAATTATTTCTATCTGCTCAGCTGTTGATGGGTACCTGGGTTGTTTCCAGATTGGAGCTGTCCAAAGCAGCTATGACTCCTTTCGTTGATATATTTTAGTCCACATGTATACTTTGCCCTATTGGGGCAAGTATGTGCATGTGTTCAATTTTGGGAAATAATGCCAAACTTTTTTTCAAAGCACTTGGCCCAATTTACACTTTTATCAGTGTATGCGAGAGTTCTGGATGCTCACAAACACGTGGTTTTGCCAATCTGCTGGATAACAAAACCATCCCAAAATACAGTATCTCGAGACAGGAATCAAGGGTCATTTTTACAATTCTGTGAGCCAGTCGGCTCCAGCTGGGCAGTTCTTCCACGTCGTGGGCTGTAGGCGTGGGTGGTGGGTCTGATTCATGCAGTTGCATTCACCTGGGAGTTCAGCTGGAACTGAAACATCCAGGTTACCTCATTTGTCCATCTGGAGCTTTGACTGAGGTGGCGGGAACAGCTGGGTTGGCTCCACCTCTCTCTCTCCAGGTGGTCTCTCCTCATTCAGTATTTTAGCCCAAACTTACATATACAGCAATTGAATCCCGAAAACCAGAAGTTCTCAAGGCGTGTGCCCAGAAGTCACACGTGATCACCTCCACAACATCCTACTGCTTAGACACGAGTCAGCACTAGTGCAGGCTCCATGGGAGGCGGAGGAGCAAACCCCACCCCTTGATGGGAGGCCCGGCATGCCTGTGCAGGCGTGGGAGCAATTACGCCTGGCCGTATGTACAGGTGATATGCCATGTTCCTCCCTTTGACTGCAGTTTATGCACCTTTAATGTGCAGAATACATGTACCCCACTCCAAAACACCCAACGTCTCATCAAGTTATGGCAGTAGGTTTGAGGTCCAGTTGCAGATAAAACACGTATCCATCATTTCTTTTGATCTGGAGATCTGTGGGCTTAAAAAACAAGTTATTTTCCTCCCCAGGCATCAAATTTACAATGGTGGCTCAGAGACTTTTATTCCTAATTCTCTCAGTCCTTTTTATTTCAAGCTGGTTATGCTTTCACCAGAAGGACCTTCTTGATGATCTTTGTGGACTCTGTACATCTAACTGTAATCCATCCCGTTATACAAAAGCTATATCCTCAATTCTTTCTGAGCTGGACTGATCTCTCACTTGGGCTGTGAAACAGTGCTAGAGACGAAGGCCATAAGATTTGTAGAAACTTCTTTTCTTTTCTCTTTTCTCCTTTTCTCTTTCCTTTTTTTTTTTTTTTTTTTCCCTTAGAGATATTTTTGCTATAGTACATGTGCACCCACCAGAGAGACAGAGACGGAGAAGGAGAAAGCAAGAAATTACCATTACCACCACCCCCTCTCCGCGGTGGGGATAGCCATGCCACAATCTCTGCATTTCCATTCTCCTCTTGAGATTTGGGGCATGCACCACAAATCCCCAGTGTAAGTTTCAAGTCCCTGGCCCTGGGACTCAAACTGTGGTCAGCCACGTGGGAGTCTGGCAACTTAACCACTATACCACTTGCTGGTTCCAGAAACTCTTCTTTTTTCTAAACGAGAGGATGTATAAGCACTATCTTAAATTCTTCAAAGACTTTACTAGGAAGTCCCACACCCCGGAACTAGAAACCCAATGGGGCTCAGGAGACATCACTAATAATTCATGAGAGTACGGCCTCCGTGATGTCATCACCACGGTCTAATCATCACCCACTAGGCCTCACTATTTCCCAACATCAAATTCTAAAATATCTGGGGACAAACCATGACCCAAACCACAATGGAGGGAAAATTTCAACATTTCATCATTAAGTTTAGTGTTGCTATGGGTTTCTTGTATACACCCTCTTTCAGATGAGGAAGTTCCCTTCTAGTCCCAGTTTGAAAATTTCTTTCTTTCTTTTTTTTTTTTTTTTAAGAATTATTTGCTTAATTTAATTGATTATTACTATTTAATTTGCTATAGGACGTATGCACTCACTAGAGAGACGAGAGAGACAGAGAGAGACAAAAATAAGGAGCAAGCCACCAGGTCCAGGACTTGAACTGCACTTGGCCATGTGGGAGTCTAGCACCTCAACTACCACACCACTTGCTGGCTCATGCAAAATTTCTTTGTCATGAATGGGTATTAAAGTTTACCAAATGTGCTAATGAGCCTATTCTATAACTTTTCTCTTTTGTTAGTGATGAGAAGTACTTAACTTTCTGATATCAACCCAAATAATCCAACTTGGTGGTGATATCTTTTTATGCATTGCTGGATTTGATGTTCTAATATTTTAGCAGGATTTTAAACATTTATATTTATAGTAACAAACCTGTAATATTCCTTTTTTGAAGGTCCTCATTAGGTATTGTTATCAAGGTTATACTGGCTTGGGAATCATTCTCACTTTTTTAATTCTCTGGCAGATTTTGTGTAAGTTTAGTGTTATTTCCTCCTTAGATACTCGGTAGTTACAGAATTGGGTCCCAGGAGAAAGAAGCTGCTGTAATAACAGCAACACATTTCAAGTTATGTGGCATTAACATCCAGTCTGATCGCATGAACTTGTTAGAGACCTGAAAAGATGGTGTCTGTTATACAGTGGAAACAATTTATAAAACTGTAGTTTGAGGGCCAGCCCGTGGCATGGAGGTTGGGGCGACTGGATTTTACACGACCAACCGAGCAGTTCGAGTACCGAGCCTGCTGAACTTGTACGTTATGTGAAGAGGTAGAAAATTAGTGTTCTTAGAATGAATTCATTATTGTTAGCAGCACTGCGAAGACACCACCAGAAATAAAGGAACTCAGAAAATATTTGGCTGGTTTGCAAATAGGAATGAATAGGATTTTAGAGAGATCCCCAAACTCAGGGATTTGTGAGATTGGAAGGAACACTGATCCACGTCTTCAACCAGTAAAGACAAAAACTGAGGAAGACCGAGCAACAAATGCTTGAAACTCTGCCGAGTGGGAAGGACTAAGTCAAGAGTATGGCCGTCATATCATTGTATGCCATGTTCTCTCTCTCCTTCTTAATTCATTAAAACATATCTTGGGGCCAACAAGTGCTGTAGTGGTTGAGGCACTGGACTCCCACATGGCTGGCCACGGTTCAAGTCCTGGACCCATGGCTTGAAACTCCCACTGGGCGTGTGTGCATGCATGCCCAAAATCTCAAGAGGAGAACAGAGAAGGGATTCCAGTATGGCCATCCCTCCTGGGGGATGATTTCTCACTTTCTCTCTCTTTGTCTCTCCAGCAAGCACACACATTCTATATCAAAGTCTCTCCAGAAAATTAAAATAAAATAGAATAAAATAAAATAAAATAAAATAAAATCTTTAGAGACCAACAGGTGGCATGGTGGTTAAGGCTTTGGACTCCCACATGATGGCTGACTGCAGTTTCAGTCCCAGACCCGGTGACTTGCTTTCTCATTTTTCCTTTCTCTCTTTCTCTCTCTCATCTCTCTGGTGAGTGCATATGCCCTATAGCAAATTATCCATTTTAAAAATTTAACTTTGTCCCCTTTTCTTTTCTTGCTAGAGTGTATTCACTAGAGAGACCAACAAAAACTATATCCACAATTCTTTTTTGAGATAGGCCCATCTCTCACTTGGGCTGTGAAATAACGCTGGATTCACACACACACACACACACACACACACACACACAGAAAGCACCCTGTAATGCAGCATGATCATGTTTTTAATTCTTTTTCCTCGATTGCTTCTTCCTGCCAGGATGTTGGGCACATATACACACTCACCTGGTGGATTTTTCAAGCCATCAGGCCTGGATTCAAGCTCTGGCTGACTCTGTGGGATCCAGCCACTAATGTACTGTGCTTAACTGCTGTTCTACAAGACTGGCCCTAAAGAATTACTTTTTTTATTGTGATGTTCTTGTTTACATATAATCATTGGACATATTTGTGGGGTACAGCATAGTTTTTCAAAGCATGCATACAGAGTGAAATAATCACATCAAGGATATAGACATAGTCTTCTTATTCAGCATTGAATATTACATTATGTTGTACACATTTGATAATAGTGCTACTAGGTTTTTTTTTTTTTTTTAAGTATATATTGACTTGTCAATGGCATTTTTTTTAGGATCTCTGAATACTAGCAAATACTTTTACTAGAAAACATATATCCGAGAAGGGAGACTTAGGATTTGGCTCTTCCTAAAGAAGTTTGATAGGTTCAAAATACCTTCAATAAACTTGAGAGAGAGAATGTCTCTAAACAGCTGTGTCACAGAGCACTGCTTTGAAACAAACGAATGACCTGGAATGTATTACGAGAAAGTGGCGTTGTCAAAGGAATCACCGGTATGGTCGAAAAGAGAACATGATTGTTCAAGATTGGAAATGATAATCAGACCCCCAGCCTTCTACAGCAGGATTTCAGAGATGTCATGCACCCTTTTATATGTCATCTGTCCTTTGAAGATGGTAATATTGGGCCAGCATGGAGGTTGGGCTAGCTGGATCTCATGTGGCTGACTGTGTGGTTCAAATCCTGGACCCGATGTCTTGAGAGACACATCAGATGTGTGTGCATGTCCAAAGTCCTGAGAGGAGAATGGAGAAGGGATTGCAGCGTGGCCATCCCTTCTGGGCAGTGATTTCTCAGGTTCCCTCTCTCACTCCCTTTGTTGTTCTTTGGCAAGTGCACACACCCTATAGCAAATTTAAAAAATAAAATAAAATAAATACAGTGGAAATATCTATTTTAGTGATCCTGTCCCTATTCTACTACTATATATATTGCATGTCAGGGCAAGGAGCAGCTAACTTGCCATCTTAATTCAGTAGTCTCTGGGTCTAGAAGAGCTATACATGGATCTGCAGAGATAGTTGTGAATTCCTCATAGCTCTTAGCTACAAATGTTGATGGAGGTGGAACTTTTGGATGGTCTCCTTTAAAAAGCGGCTGAGTGTTTTCTTTGTGTAGGAAAGGAGAAGCTCGGAGGGACTGTGATAGGTTGTATACTGCCATGCTATTATGTAATCCTCTCCCTTTGAGTGTGGGTTGGACCTGGGGACTCACCGTTAACAGATAGAGTGCAGCAAAATGGTAAGGTGTCTGGTATTGCTAGGATATTGTGCTCTGCAGGTTGGGACTGGGTATGTGGCAGGTCACAGTGGCATGTGCCTGTAGTCCCAGTGATTCAGGAAGTCTGAGACAGGATTATGAGCTCAAAGCTAGCCCAAGCAACCCAGGAAAACTGTCTAAAATGGAGTTAAGTGTGATCATGTGCCGTGGACCTGTAGTCTCAGCTGTGAGGCTGAAGCAGGAGGATCAGGGAGAGCCAAAAATAAATAAATAAATAAGTAAATAAAAAAGCACTGGGCTCCCACATGGTTGACTGTGTTTTTGAGGCCTGGATCCTTAACTTGAAACACACCAGGCACATGTGCGTGCATGCCCAAAGTCCCGAGAGGAAGAACCAACAGGTGGCATAATGATTAAGTTGCTGGATTCCCAGGTAGTCATCTGCAGTTCGAGTCCTGGACCTGGCAACTTAAAACTCATGACAGGTGTATGTGTGTGCGTGCCCAAGATTCTGAGAGGAATATGTAGGAGAAAAGATTGTGGCATGGCCATCCCCCCGAAAGGGGATTTCTCACTCTCTGACTCTCTGACTGAGTGGACATGCTATATAGCAAAAACCTCTCTTAAAAAACAAAGAAAGAAAGAGAGAGAGAGAGAGAGAGAGAAAGAGAGAAAGAGAGAAAGAAAGAAAGAAAGAAAGAAAGAAAGAAAGAAAGAAAGAAAGAAAGAAAGAAAGGAAAGAAAGGAAGGAAGGAAGGAAGGAAGGAAGGAAGGAAGGAAGGAAGGAAAAAAACAAAACCCCAAGAGGAAAATGGAAGAAAAGGAATCATGGCATGGTCATCCCTCCTGGGGGAAAGGGTGATTTCATTCTTTTTGTCTCTGTCTCTCTCTGGTGAGTACACATGCCCTATAGCAAAAATCTCTCTAAAACAAGCACATGGCATAGTGGTAAAGCCATTGGACTCCCACATGGCCAACAAAGGTTCAAGTCCCAGATCCAGCAGTTTGAAACTCACACCAGGCACATGTGTATACATGCCCAAAATACCTAGAGAATGGAAAATACGGGACTATTGTGTGGTCATCCTCCCCTGAGGGTGATTTCTCACTTTTCTGCTCACTGTCTCTCCCTCCAGAGAGCACATGTGCTCCATGATAAAAACCCTACAACAACAACAAAAGTTAGCAAAAATAATGGAATGCCACTTCTGAGGTTATAAGAGACAATGGCTTCTCTCCTCTGTGCTCTTTCCTGCTTTCTCACTTGCGTACTCTGTTGGAAGCCAGCTGCCACACTTGCCCTATGGAGAGACCCTTGTGGCAGGGGTGGTGAGAGGCCTCCAGCCTAGCTAGAGAGGCCCTGTGGCCTAGTGGTTAAAGGAGCCAGATCACACATGGCTGACCACAGTTCAAATCCTATACTTAACAGCTTGAAAAGCACACTAGGTTGGGCCGGCAGGTGGCATAGTGGTTAAGGCGCTGGACTCCCACACGGCTGACTGCAGTTTGAGTTCCGGACCTAGCAACTTAAAAATCACACGAGGTGTGTGAGTGTGTGCCCAAAAATCCCAGCGGGAGAATGGAGGAGAAGGAATTGCGGCATGACCACAAGGTGATTTTTTACTTTCCCTCTCTGTGTCTCTGCCTCTCTCTCTCCAATGAGTGCACGCAAAAAAATTTTAAAAAGTGAGAAAGAGAGAGAGAAGAAAAACAGACTAGGTATGTGTACATGTGTCCGAAATCCCAACAAGGATGGAGAAATGGAGGTGAAGGGATTACAGTGTGGCCATGTCCCATTGGGCAGTGCTTTCTCTCTCTTCCCCTCTATCTCTCTGTCTTCCTGTCTCTCTGTGGTAAGCACACATGCCCTCTAACAAAGAAAAAAAGAAAAAGGATAAACAAAAAGAGAACTGAGGCCTTCTGCTGGGGAGGAACTGAACCTTGCAGCGACCACAGGAATGAGCTTCAACACCCGTCTCCAGTGAGACTGTGATCCAGGCCAGCACCCTGACTGATGTCTCACAAGAGACTCTGACACAGAGGTCCCCGTTATGGGCTAAAATGCGTCTCCTCAGGTCCTGACCCCCAACTTGACTGTATTTACGGAGAGCCTATAAAGAGGTTATAAAGGTTAAATGAGGTCATAAGAGAGGGGCCTTCATCCTACAGAGCTAATGTTTCTATAAGAAGAGACACCAGAGATCTCTCTCTCTCTACATGCACACAGAAGAAAAGCCACGTGAGGACACAGCAAAAGGTGGCTGTTTACAAGCCAGGACGAGAGGCCTTACCAGAAACCAACACTGCTGGCACGCTGAGCTCAGATTTTCAACCTTCAGAACTGGGAGAAAATAAATCTCTGTTGTTTAAGTCACCCAGGCTGTGGTATGGTGCTATGGCAATTGTTGTAGAATAACACTACCCCACTGAGCTGTGCCTGGGTTCTTGCCCCACAGAAACTTCGAGATAATAAGTACGCGTGGTTTTCAGTTGTTAAATTGTGGGGTAATTTGTTATATAGCAGTAGATAACTAATACATCAGTCTAATTTTTTCTCCACATCCTCTCCTCTTTGACCCGTGCCTTTAAAAGATGGGAAGCAGGGACCAGCAGATGGTGTAATGGTTACGTTGCTGGACTCCCATGTAGTCAACTGCAGTTTGAGTCCTGGACCCAGCGTGACTTAAAAGTCACGTCAGGTATGTGTGCCAAGAGGGTGGGTTCTCTCTTTTTGTCTCTCTGGCAAGCACACACACCCTACAGAAAAAATATCTCTCTTAAAAGAAAAACAAAGATGGAAGTTGGAACACCTTCATTTTACTTTTTAAACATTTTGCCATAGGACATATGCACTTGCCTGAGAGAGAGAGAGACAGAGACAGAGAGAGGGAAAGTGAGAAATCACCCTGGGGGGGCGGTGACCATGCTGCAATTCCTTCTCCTTCATTCTCCTTTTGGGATTTTGGGCACACACACATGCCCAGCATGATTTTCAAGCTGCCAGGTCCGGTACTTAAACCATGGTTAGTCAAGTGGGAGTCCAACACCTTAACCACCACACCACCTGCTGACTCCAGAATGCCTTTTTTAAATGTTTCAAATTTTTGCTTTCCAAGAAAGAAAAAGTTGATCTTCCTGGCTGATGAAGAATCATGCTAACTTCTGAGTCATTAATATACTTTCTAAAACATCTTTACTTGTCTCTCATTTTTCTGGCGAAGTGAAAAACAACCCTTGTATAGATTTGTATTTGGTTACAGGTACGTAAGGACAGAATAAGTGCAGTGACTTGGAGTTCATGGACTCCTTGTGTGTGTTCGTATGGCATCCTACACACACATACGTGTATTATAATTCTATATATTCCTTGTTATTATACGTATATATGTATATATAAAAGAATAACTGTAGTATTATAATTCATATTAGAACAACATTAGTGTTAGATGTTTCTCGGTTATCTTAATCTTACATCTATTTGAAACAAACCTGTAGTTTCTACAAGTGGAAAGAAATAATTTGCTGAGATGCCAGCTGGGGATTCTTCCCCCAAAACCTTGGAAATGGAGAGCTTCCACACCAGATTCAGTGCCTGGACACCTTTCAGCAACAAGTCATTAAATAGACAGGTGAGCTATATAAACTGGAATAAAATAAATGTAATTTGTAAGGTGAAATTTACCATGATGTATTGGTTCTCATTTTGCCACATTCTTAAAGAAAGGCCCTCTAAGAATTTAGTTTTGGAGTCAATTGAAACAAAGTAAAACTTTGCCCCAAAGACAGTCTCTTCTCCCCCTTGTCCCTAGCTCCTGCCTTCTAGGAGGTTCCAGACCTGCCTTTCCTTTCACTGTACCTCCAGGGACAAAACAGACACTCCAGGACAGACTGAGTTACTGTAGTGGGGGAGAAGAAGAGAAGAAGGTGTTCTTGGGGCGGTGCTGTGGGAGTGTTGGTGCTGTGTCGCTGTGTGTTTCCTTAATCTTCTCTTTCCTCTTGTGCCAACTCTATGGTTCATATGGCCCCAGGGATGCCTGCTCCTTCGAGGGATAAATGCAGGAAGTAGCCATTGAATGACTTAGGGCATCTCTGCCAGGCCTTAAAGGACAAGTCAGACTGAGTCCTCAGAGCTCAGATGCAATCAGCCTCGTTTCAAGGGGAAGGAGTCTAACAGAGCAGGGGCTAAAGCCAGACCAATTCTAACTTTGAGACTACAATACGTGCCTATCTGAGCAAAGCTGGATGAAAACCCAGGTTTTGGAGATGTTGGTCCTTGGTGTTTGTCTTTCCTGAAGACAGCTAACTATGGCTACTGAGCAATTCTTATTCTTTATTTTTTTTTAGAGAGATTTTTGCTATAGGGCACGTATGCTTGCCAGAGAAACGGAGAATGATAAGAGAGACAGAAAGCAAGAAATCACCCCCCAGGGAGATGGCCACACGGCAATTCCTTCTGTCAGGATTTTGGGTATCTATGCACATGCACCTGGCTTGAATTTCAACCCTCCAGGTCCAGAACTTGAACTGCGGTAGGCCACGTGGGTATCCAGTAACGTAACCATTGCTCTATCTGCTGGTCCCTAGTAATTCTATTAACTTGAATTTTGATGGGGACTATAAAGACCTAGTACTATAGGTTAGTAAAATCATTCCTACCCCAAAATGTCATGTTTGGGCCAGCCCTACAGCCTAGTGGTTAAGGGAGCTGAACCCTAGTGGTTACCTGGCTAACTGTGGTTTGGATCTCAGCTCTGGTGGCTTCAAAAACATGCCACAGACATGTGCGTGCATGCCCCAGATTCTGATGATTTGAAAGGGATTGGGCATGACCATGTCTCATTGGGGATTGCTTTCTCCCTCTCTCTTTCTATGTCTCTGTTGCAAAGTGCCTGTGCCCTCTGCCAACTAAAAACAACAACAAGGGCCAGCAGGTGGCATGAAGGCAAGGCTCTGGATCCCACATGGCCAACTACGCTGTTCAAGTCCTGGACTCAGTGGCTTAAAAATCACACATAGTGCTTATGCATGCGTGCCCTAAATCACAAGAGGAGACTGGAGAAGAAGGGATTGTGGTATAAACATTCCCCTGGGGGATGATTTCTCACTCTCCCCCTTCTCTGTCTCTCCCTGGTGAGTGCATTTACTTTGTAGCAAAAACTAAACAATAAAATAATAATAAAAATAAATGAAAACAACAAAAGGTCCTGTTTGCAAAATTAATTTATTTTAGCCTGTATGTATTTTCAAGATGAAATACATGAGATCTATTTTCCTAGGTCACATTAGCCTAGACAGAAACAAGAGCCAAGAATCAGTACCTCTTTGTTTTCCAAAGAGGCCCTCTGCCCCTCTGTAATACATCCCTACCAGTCTTTCCTGCCAGCCCACCCAACAAGCCTGGGCTTGTCTATGTTCCTGGATAAAAACAGTTTAAGCTAAAAGGAGAGACCCCCGTTTCATCCATGAAAACACCATGAACTGTAATGTACTGTGCAAATATTAGCTGTGAGCTTGCTCAAAGATTGTCTAAAGATTGCTTAGCAACTAAGACTATCCTGAACTATACAGCAAAATATCATTTTTTCCCCCTTACAGCTCTTTCAGGAAAGAGTTGCTCTTATAACTCATTGGTTTGACCTCTGGACTAACAAGCAACGTCAAGAATTCCTACTCGCAATTATTTTCCGGTGCAATAAATCACAACTAAGGTAAATATATAGCCTAATGATTTAATTACCATTGGTTCTTCAAGAAAACAAAATCTAGTAAGATGTTTAAATAATCTTGAAGGGTTTCCTTTCCTTTCTTTTTCCCTAGGGGGTAGAAAACAAAGCAGTTGCTATTTGAAGATTTACAAGCAGACTTTTCTAATGCCATCTTCCTTCTTGAGGCTGAAATGGAAACTTGGGCTTAATACCTTCATACCATTTAGACTGTTTTGATTTTTGCAAAATACTTGTAATGCCTTCAACCAGTCAATTTTAACGTCAAAAATATACCTTTTTGGTATATCAGATTCTCCTTTTGGTATATCAGATTCTCCTTAGAACTATCAGGTAGATGCTATATTCCAAATTAATATCTGGTACATCAGTAGACACTCCAGAAATAATTACTAGATGGATGGATGGATCTGAAAAATATGTAAGAAGTGACATGGCAGCAACATTTAGGAATATGGGCAGGACTTGTACAGCACTGATGAATGATTGCTAATGGGTCCTTGGTCTATTCTTCCCCTTCTTTCATGTTATATCTGTAATTTACTTTGAAAATCTTTAGCATAGATGGTATGATGTTCATTGGTTCAAAATTGCACCTGGGGGTAGCTAGTGTTCAATGGGAGTGAATATCTATGGGTCATTGGCTATCTCCTTTTTTTTTTTTTTTTTTTTTTTTTTGCTATAGGGTGCGTGCGCTCGCCAGACAGACACAGAGACAGACAGAGAGACAGAAAGCGAGAAATCACCCCCCAGGAGGGATAGCCATGCCGCAATCCCTTCTCCTCCGTACTCCTCTCGGGATCTTGGGCACGCACGCACACACGCCCAGTGTGAGTTTTAAGCCACTGGGTCCGGGACGCGAACCGCGGTTGACTACGTGGGAGTCCAGCGACATAGCCATTACACTAACTGCTGGTCCCTTGGCTATCTCTTGATTAGAAAGGTTATAATACATCAATTATTATCAGGCACTTTGCTAATTCATCTAGCAAATATCAAACAGTAGTTGTTATCAGAGCAACCAGTGGGCTTTCAACCAGTCAGATGAATGTTAGAAATGGACCCTCTTTGGTGCGAGATGTGTGGGATAGACCAAAATATTCTAGAGAGCCTTCCATCATGCCTGAACTTGGGTGAAGACTCCAGCTGGACTGGTAGCCAGTGCCTGTAAAGATGGTTTTCCAGGCTATATCGCCAAATAAATGCCCTAGTGTCAGTCTAGAGGGGTTTCTGGTAGCCTGAGTCCAACAAGAGGGTTAATAATAGAATGCTTTTCTGGAACGTTGTCCCTTCTCAATAGAATGAACCTCTTGTCCAGAGGACTGAGAACTGGGGCTTCATTAAGCACACAGAGGAGACGCTGTGCAGTGGTTGGAGTTTATTTACAAATGTTTGTGTAGTTAAACTCTAAGTGTGGCCATCACTTGATGTTAAGATGCTTTCATTATAACCCGGAGGTGAGGTTGTAGGAGAAGCTAACCATTAAGTTTCTCAGATAACTAACAATAGTTAGTTATCTTTAAGTTGTGTGTGACCAAATTGGCTTTAATTTGCAGTACCTGCCTCCTACTCTTTCTTTATATTTTCCTGCTCTTTTCTTTTGATCAGCCATTTGTTTCTTTCCTTCTCCACTTGACAGCTTACTCCTGCACCTGTGGGAGCAAACCAAATCATTAACAGAAATCTCCCTGATAGAATCACTTGAAGGAGACTGGTATCTTCCTGGCTCTACTGAAAGAGGTCTCAAAGAGAGGTCACAGAAAAATAGATTCTTCAGTAATGCTTACACATCAGGGAGAAAGGACACTTTACAATAGGCATTGGCTATGTTTTCTTTAGCAAAAAAGAAAACAATTCTGCAGCTTTTGAGATAAGAAAATAATAGGCCAAATCCCATATACATAATCACTTTGGGTTTCATGTTCTTGTCGCGTGTATCACGAACCAAGCAATTTCAGTTGTAACCACTGGAGGTCATTAGAGATCTTGTGTTGTACTCTGAGGCAGCGTCCCATGAGACCTAACATTTTGTCACTGGAAATTGCATCCTTTGTCTGGTACCCGAAGTATTCTTTCTGTGGGACAAAAATATGGAGCCAACCTGTTCAGTGAAATGACTTTGCTTTGTTTGGTAGCTGCTCTGTGTTTGCAGAGAGCAGTGGGTGTCTTGCAGTCCCATGAAGCTGCGATTACATTTCTGGGCTGCTGATTTCAGGGGAGGTTGGGTGTGAATCTCTAGTTCTAGGGCCTCTAGATGTGGCACCTTGAACCCATCTTTAATTTGCAGTAGTGGTTTTTGTTGTTGAGCACCAGTTAATTCCCTAAAGCTTGGGTTAATTCCTTCTTACACTCCTTCTTCACCATTGCTCTTGGTCAGCCATTCCTTCTCTCCTACCAGCACCCATCGACAAAGCTCAAGTTTGAGCTGTGCTTAATTTTAGTTAAATCTGAAGTCCAACTTATTTTTAAAAGATACCTGTTAGTGCAATCCAACTTTTTATTCATTTCTTTTTTATTGCCAGAGACTGCATGTGCTTGCCAGAGAAAGAGAGAGAAACCCTCAGTGGGGACATGGTCATGCCACAATCCTTTTCCTCCATTTCTCTATCTATTCAGAGTTTGGGGCATGCGTACATACGTTCCTGGTGTGTTTTTCAAGCCACTGGAGCCAGGATTCGAACTGTGGTCAGCCACATGCCATCTAGCTCCTATGCACAGTGCTTAATTGCTGTCCTATATGGTCGACCCATAATCAACTCTTCTTTAAGCATCTTTGTTGAAATATAATTTACACACAATCAAATTTACCTATTTAAGGGGACCATTCAATGATTTTAGTATAGTCAGAGTTGCAACCATTGCCACAATCTAAGTTTAGAGCATTTTCATCACCCCTAAAGACCCCCCTACTCGTTAGCAGTCACTCCCTGTCTCCAGTCTCCCAGATCTGGGAAAATACTAACCTACTTTCTGTTTCTATAAATTTGTCTATTCCAGGCTTCTCATGTGAGTGAAATCATGCAATACGTGATCTTTTGTGACTGACTTCGTTCTTGTATTATGTTTTTAAGGTTTATCCACGGTGTACCATGTATTAATAGTTCTTTTCTTTTTATTGCCAAATAATATTCCATTGTCTGAATATGCCATGTTTTATTCTATTCATTCATCAGTTAATGGACATATGGACTGTTTCCTTCTTTTGGCTACTGTAAATAGTGCTGCTATGAACATCTGTGTCCAAGTTTTTGTATATGAATGCTTTTGTTTCACTTAGGTATGTACCTAGGAATGGGATTGCTAGGTCCAATGATAATAGTGCAAGCAACTTTTTAATTTTTAATTTTTTTTTTGCCAGAGAGCACATGTGCTCTCTGAAGAGAGACAGAGACAGAGACAGAGAAAGTGAGAAAACAACTCCAATATTGATATGATATTAATGGAATAATATGATATTATTCCAATAGTCATTCTTCCTCCATAACGGAATAAGCTTGTGAATAAGTCAGAGAAATGAGCACTATTTGAATGCTTGGAATCTTTACTTGTAAACTAGGCTATATTTGTGCAATAGTATTTTTTTGAGGCAGAGATGCCATTATTTTAAATGTTTTGCTTAATAATTTCCAACTAATTTTGTTTTAATTCAGGCACTTATAGTTATAAAGGGGGTACTGCAATATTGGTGGGAAATACGTCACCACAAATGTCTTTCTAAGTTTCTTCTTGGTCTCTGTGAGATATATTCAAAACTCTAAAATTTTCTTTTTCTATCCTAGTAAATATTCTATTTTGTAGGTTTTTTTTTTTTTTTTTTTTTTTTCATAGAGAGAGAAAAAGAGGGAGAGAGGAGAAAGCAACCCCGTGGGGGAGGGGCATGCTGCAATCCCTTTTCCTCCATCTCTCCCTCCCTTTGGGATTTTGGGCTTGCACATACCTGTGCTTGGCTTGCTTCTCAAGCCACCAGGTCCAGAACCCAAATGATATGATATGATATGGCCATGTGGGTTCCTGCTGCCTAACCACCAGGCCACGGAGTCAGCTCAGACATTTTGTTAAGCTTTAAGATGATTTCTTAATGGGAAAATTTCTGATACTTAAGACATTTTTTGAAGATTCAGCTTCTTAAACCGTTCTTCTGGCAAATTCTGCCTCTCACCTCAACTTCAGTGTCACCTCTCCTGGGAAGTCTCCTTGGTTTGTCTTTCGTGCCCCGCCATTTTTTCACAACTGTATCATGGCCTTTCCCCCAGTACATTACGCTGTATACCAACAGGTCTCGTGGTCCAGCGCTGTGTTCCCTCTGCTGCCTGACCAGATGATTGACCTTTCCTGTGACTTCTGACAGGAAACTGGGCTGTTTGTGTCTGTCACACTTGGAGAAACTTAAGAGAGGTTTGAATCAGTCTCCTTGCCACACTGGTGGAACCTGTTTTAAATCGTCTCTGTGCAGAAGCCAGGAGCATAGGCAGAGGCCTTCATTCCAGGGCTGGAGCTGCGCAGACTTGCAGTATTCCTGAATGCACTGCATTCCTGCAAGAGGGTTGTCTATAGTGTGTGTGTGTGTGTGTGTGTGTGTGTGTATGTGTGTGTGTTTTGGGAGAGAGATCATAAACAAGCCAGGAGGGTTTCACTCTCCTCACTTGTCTCCATTACAGTAAACTGGAAACTGATGTACATTTATATTGAAGAGAGAACACCCGCTCTCCCCTAACCCTACCCCACCCCCTCAGTCTAGGACCCACCCCCTCTTTCCAAGTAGTCCCCAGAGGGCCGGGTTGTCTGGGCTGTGATCTGTGAGCAAATCTAGTGTGTAGTTTTTCAGAAACAGCAAGCTTCCAGGTTAACTTTGAGTATAGAACAGCTACACCACTTTGAGTTACTGAAGGTCCATTCAATCAGATAATATTTCTGTGTGGAGGTAAAAGAAATGTTAAAATAACAATAATAATAGTTCAATGACACTCATTAGAGCACAGTAAAGAAAGCTATTTGGGAACACCCAAACGGGGAAAGGGCCCACTGCACCGGAATTTGCAGTGGAAGAAACAGAGTGGGCTCAGCCCAAATACATTATGGGCAATTGGGGCTTTATTCTCAAGGAGCTGGGTGGGGGGTCAGTGGCTGGAAAATTACCAAGAGGTAATATGAGTGGTAACAGTGGAGGTGGGGTCAGGCAAGGGGGAGTCTGGCTAAACCAACCTAGCAGGATTCTTGCTGGAGACAGGCTAGGGTGATCAGGTATCACCCGTGGGATGGTGGAGCATGATGAACCTGATTAGATATTGATGATGAGGCTGGGGATTCGTGCTAAAATGACTTTAGCAGGGTTATTTGCTAAAACTAAATTTTACATGGAAGTGTACAGATGGGCCCAGGAGAAGGTTCAGGAATCTGACTACAGTTGGTCAAACTAAGAGCCTTTATCAGACAAGAAAAGAAAGTATCTAACGATTAACTGTATCTGTGTATCTAAAATGACTGTTTTCTGTTTTCAAATTTTGCCAAAAGATTCATGGGCTCATGCACTTGCTGGAGAGAGAAAAAGAGGGAAAGTGAGAAAGCATCCCCCATGGGGAACAGTCATATCACAATCCCTTATCCTCTGTTTCTCGCTCCTTGCAGGATTTTGGACATACACATACATGCATCCAACATGTTTCTCAAGCCATTGAGTCTGGGATTCAAATCATGTAACCAGCTGTTGCTGGCCCCAAGATGCCTGCTTCCTAAATATGCAAGGCTAGTCTGGAGATCCGGGTCATGTGGACTCACTCTTCCCCTCAGACCAGCATTCTACACAGTTTCCTGTCCTTCCATGTGGATTGGTTGGTTATGGGCAGCCATATGAGCATTAGCACTTGTCGTTAGGGTTGTTTTCTGTGATGAATTAAGGTATAAAAGAAAATTCCCAAGTTTAAAGGGAAAGAAGAGGGGCCAGCAGGTGGCATGGTGGTTAAGGGCCTTGGACTCCCACATGGCTGACTGCGGTTTGAGTCCTGGACCTGGTGGCTTGCTCTCTCTCTCTCTCTCTCTCTCTCTCACACACACACACACACACACACACACACACACACACTGTCTTTCTCTGGTCAAATTTTAAAAATGGAGAAATAAATAAAGTTAAATAAAATAATTCTTAAAAAAAAAAAAAAAAGGAAAGAAGAATGGGGACCAGCAGATGGCATAATGGCTACATCGCTGGACTCCCATGTAGTTGACTGTGGTTTGAGTCCCAGACCCAGTGGCTTAAACTCATGCTGGGTGCATGTGCGTGCATGCCTAAGATCCTAAGAGGAGAATGGAGGAGAAGGGATTGTGGCATGGCCATTCCTGCTGGGGAGGTGATTTCTCATTTTCTGTCTCTCTGTTTTTCTGGTGAGTACACACACCCTATAGGAACAACCTCTAAAAAAAAAAAAAGAAAGAAAAAGAAAGACAGAAAGAAAAGAAAAGAAAAGAAAAGAAAAGAAAAGAAAAGAAAAGAAAAGAAAAGGCAAGGGGAGAAGAAATCTAAAATTGTTTTATTAAATAGTGGATGGGGTAGAGTGGATGGAGGGAAGCTCATTGACCTACATTAGGCAAAATTCATGTACTTGAAGTTCTCCCTCCCATTTTGTAAGTGGTGCTTCTTTCCCTTTCTCTTCTTTAATGTCTCCTTTTTCTGGTTTAGTTTAGTTTAATTTTTTTGAGAGATTTTTGCTATAGGGTGTGTGTGCTCACCAGAGAGACCGAGAGAGAAAGTGAGGAATCTTACCCTCCCCCCCACACACAAGGGAGATGGCCGCATCACAAACCCTTCCTCCTATTCTTCTCTCAGAATTTTGGGCATGTAGGCACAGGCACTCAGCATGTGTTTCAATCTTCCAGGTCTTGGACTCAAACCTCAGTCAGTCACTTGGGAATTCAGTGCTTTCACCACTGTGCCACCTGCTGGCCTCATAGTTTAGCTTTTTAACTGGGTGTATGTATGCCAGAGAAAGATGAAGAGACAGAGAGAGGGAAGTGACCCCAGTGGTCATGCCATAATCCCTTATCTTCCATTTCTCCATGTTGTCAAGATTTGGGGCACCTGATACATTTATTAAACCACCAGTGCTGGGACTTGAACTGCAGTCGGCCACATGGGAGCTGGCTCCCTTAACCACTAAGCTTTGGAGCCTGCATCTATGTTTAACTTCTCTTTACTTGGCACTTCCTGACATTATGTTATTTGTAGTATTTGCTTTTCTTTTTACATCTGCCTGCCTCACTAGAATGTCAGCTCTGTGAGACCAAGGGCTTTGATGACGACTTCTGTCTTTAGCATTTAGAGCCATGCTGCGCTTCAGTAGCCACTCAATAAGTGCTTGCAGACTGAATGCAGATATCGAAACCACTCCCAATCATGAAAATAACAAAAAGATCATTAGAAAAGTATTTTTTATTTGGTGATTCTCTAGGAGGAAGGCCTTTTTTTTAAAAAAAAAAAAAAAAAAAAAAAAAAAAAAAAAAAAAAAAAGAGAATGTTTTTGGATAGAGCAGGTTACTAATACTGGGCTTGGTTTCACTTAAGCCTTTTCATTACTTCATTAAGGTCAGGTGGCTGGATAAATATTTCCTCTTGTTTTTCTTTAATTCCTCCTTTGTGTGTTAGACACCGTTGAGTACCTGCCCATCCAAGCCATTCCACATTCTTCTCTTTTTTCCTGACAAAAGCTGTTTTCCCCTTGAGATATGACATATTTCTGGGTGACTGGTAGTGACTGGTAACCCCACCCCACTAAGGGTGAGTCAGGGCCGGAGCGAATTAATCATTGGGGTTATTTTGCCTAAGATGGTTGCATCCCCACCACGGTTAGGTTAGGAAAGGGCTTGTAGCTACTTATTCTGTCCGAGAAGATATAAGGAGTGGCTCTAGAGAATGTCTGGATAGTTGTCTCCTCTCGGACAGGAACATAATGAAGGACTTGAGGAGGGGGCATGCCCGCTTTTCCACTGCTAGCCTGTGGTCTCTTTTCCTCATCTCCGAGGGTGATGGGGAAGCTATTAGCTATTTGGGAACCATCTCTGGGACAAGCCTGGGCACCAAAGCAAACTGTCAAAGATGGGAAAGTGAAAATATGGAAAATTGTTGGCTCTTAATAATATCATGGAGTCCTTGAATTCACCAGCACTGAAGCTGCCCTTCTTGTAAGACTCATAAAGAGGAAGCCCGCTAGTGGCATGGTGATTAAGATAGTTATTGTGTGGCTCAAGTCCTGGACCCAGAGGCTTGAAAATAGGCTGGGTGTGTGAGCGTGCCTGCCCATAATCCCCCCCAAAAAGGAGAGATGGAGGGGAAGGGATTGCGGCATGTCCATCCTGCATTGGGGATTGCATTCTCACTTTCTCTCTCTTTCTGTCTGTCTCTCTCTAGCAAGCACACATGCCCTCTAGCAAAAATTAGGGGAAAAAAATTGTGAGGGGTCAAATGGAGGTATAGCAGTAAAAGATGACAGTCCGCAAGGCTGACCCACAGGGGAAGGTTCTGCATTTGCGTCCGGAGGACTCCTGGGGCAGGCTGGGCGTGCATGTGCCTGTGGTCCCAGCTGACTCAGGCTGAGGGTAGGCTATGGAACAAAGGCCCTGTTGGAGGTGCTCTCTCTCTCTCTCTCTCTCTCTCATGGAGGAAATAAATAAATAAACTGGGGGAAAAAAGAGTGAATGGAAGAGAGAAATGGGTCCTAAAACGGTCCATAGTAGTCGACCACTTCTCTGGTCCTCTCAACTCCAAGATAAGCTGAGAATCAGAAAGGAGAAACAACATATTTAACCTTCAAATGGAGGTCCTTCACACATAAAAGAGAGTCCTTCCAACGTTCATGCATAATCTAAATATTTAATTAATTGGAGATTTCTGTAAAGTGAGAAGAAAGGTGTTACACATACTTCTAAGACCACCGTTCAGCGGTCCAAACCATTCAGCGATTTGTACTTGACGTCCACACCAGCATTGGGCTCTGCTGAGTTGCCTCTTCCTTCTGTTGCAAGGTCAAATTCCCAGACGTTGAGGAGGACTGGCCCATCGGAGAATCACTTGGCCCTCGTAAAACAGATCATGAACCTCGCCCATAGAGATTTTGGCGCCACATGATGAAATGGGTGGAGGAAGTTGTTTTTACCGAGTTTCCCAGGTGATCGGGTACCCAGCCAAGTGTAAGACAGAGGCGTGAAGCCCCAAGGCTTCTTCCCGCCATCTTGATCCGAATCCTCCTTGGAGGAAGGGACACAGACTACATGTGTGGTCTTGTCCCTTCTATTCTCAGTGCAATAATAAAAAAAAATGATTTGTTCAGATTCTGTAGGTACTTTTTTCATCTTACATCTGTGATGTTGCTTTATGGTTTTATTTTTATTTATTTTAGAAATTATTTTATTTGGGACCAGCAGATGGCATAATGGTTATGTTGCTGGACTCTCTTAGTCGACCATGGCTTGAATTCTGGACCCCATGGCTTATACTCATGCTGGGCACGTGTGCTTGTGTGCCCAAGATCCCGAGAAGAGAATGGAGAAAAAGGGATTATAGTGTGGCCATCCCCCTGGGGGGTGATTTCTCACTTTCTGTCTCTCAGTCTCTCTGGCAAGCGCACACACCCTATAACAAAAATCTATTTTAAAAAGAATTATTTAATTTAATGTAATTTATTATTATTATTATTGGTCAGAGGACTGACCTATACCTTGATCATGTGCTTTTTCGAGCTACGGCATCAGCTTCTGCAAAAGTATATGGCCCACCCAATAAAAATTAAGGTTATTTTGCCTAAGGGGATAAATAAATGAGGCATGGCAAAAGCAAAAGTTTCTTCTTTTAGCACTTAGCAAATATTGACTGAGAGTCTGCTGCAGATCAAACCCAGTTCTGGGTGCACAGGATTCAACTGTAAACACAGTGCGAAAATATCTGCCTTCTATAGCTTGTACAGTAGTAGAATAAAACTGAAATAGAAAAAGATCCCCAAGCATCTCACTGGATACTTGAGAGCACAAAATAGCTTCGCAGTAAGTATTCTGGGGTGTTTGCCCTGTCTCAGAAATTAGAGCAGTGTGACTGGGGCTGTACGACGGCCTGGAATATGCCCATGCGCATTCCCTGCAACCTGTCAACGTGACCTTGCATGGCAGAGATGCTGCCGATGTGCTTAAATCCAGGATCTCGAGATGGACTGATTATTCTAGATGATCTGGGTGGGCCCAGTATCATCTCAAAGGTCCTTAGAAGTGAGACGTAGGGGGACCAGCAGTTAGCATAATGGCTATGTTGCTGGACTCCCATGTAGTTGACCGTGGTTTGAGTTCCGGACCCGGCTGCTTAAACTCAAGACAGGCGCATGTGCGTACCCAAGGTCCCTAGAGGAGAATGGAGAAGGGATTGCGGCCATCCCCCCGGGGGTGATTTCTTGCTTTCTGTCTCTCTGTCTCTCTCTGTCTTTCTGGCGAGCTCACACAGTCCTATAGCAAAAACCTCTCCAAATAACTAAATAAATAAAGAAAGAAAGAAAGAAAGAAAGAAAGAAAGAAAGAAAGAAAGAAGAGAGACATAGGTAGAGTCAAAGCTGGAAGAGAAAGTGATATGAGGATGGAAGTGGGGGGAAGCTTCAAGCAACTCAAAGATGCCCTGCTGCTGGTTTTGCAGACAGAGGAAGGGGCCACAAGCTGGGAGGACAGGCAGTGCTAGAGCAGGGAAATGCCAGTTTCCAGTGGCACCAACACCTTTATTGCAGTCCCAAGAAACTGCCTGTAGGCTTCTGACCTTCACTGCCCAAAAATAAATTTGTGTTGCTTTAAGCTACTAAATTTGTGGCACATTGAAGGACAACCAGACATTAATACAAGCAATGATATTTCCCCCCTCTTTTTCACTTTTTAGTTTTCATGTATACCTATGATAAAGTTTTATTTATTAAGTAGGCACATTAATAGATGAATGATATTAACTAATGATAAAAGAGAGTAACGATAGCATGAAAATTATGTGGGTGTGGTTTCTCGCTCTCAAAATATCTTAATTGTACTGGACTGACCTATTTTCGGACCATAGTTGACAACAGGTAAATGAAACTGGAAAGTGGAGAGTTGGGGGCACTATACCAGGTATTTGTGGAAGCAAAGAGAAAAATACTGATTACCCATAATCCCACTACCTACAACCTTCTCACTTGTTATGCTTATATGCATCCGTATATATGAATCATATTATTAGGTTATTCAAAAATCTTTCAAATAGAGCATTCAGTCACCTCTTTTTATGTCTTTCCCACATCCAGCTTTGCTCCTTCATTTTCTGGACTTGAGCACATGGGTTTCATTTTTTTTTTTTATCCCAAACCCTGTCATTTTTCCGTGCAACACTGGCAGTCATGTGGAAAAGCCACTTTGTACCCTACCCTGGACATTCAATTGATCTTCTCAACTATAAAGAATTTTTCCTTCACCCACTTTAGCCTTCGACTGCCACAGTAATTGCATTATACCCAAAGTCACTGATTAAAGCATTTCCTTTCTCTCAGTTTTCCCCACCTTGGCCACTCTTCAGTTCACTGGTTTCCAGTCCACTGGCTCCTCTGCTTTCGGCCCTTTCCTTGCTCCTTGCCTGATTACCCCACTTAGAGACCATGGCCTGCCATCTCAGTAATTGTCATTCCAATTCTCTTAACCCTTTTACTCAAGCTTTTCATCTTCCAAAACCTCAGTCTTGAAACAACCCAGGTTTTTTTCATTCCTTCCCTATGCACACCAGTCACTGAGCTTCACTGCCTTGCCTCCAGCAGAGCAGACCGTTTATAGTAATAAAAGGCTTTTTCCATTTTATTTTGGAAAATTTCAAGCTTAATCGAAACAATACAAACAATATAATAAACCCCAAAATATCCAACACCAATTTTTAAAAAAATTTCCTATAGAGTGTGTATGCTCACAAGCAAGGGACAGAGAGAGAGAGAGGAAATGAGAATGCATCCTCCGGGGGATGCCATGCCACTATCCCTTCTCCTTTGTTCTCCTCGTGGGATTTTTTTTGGGGGCACACACGCACATTCGCCTGGCAGTTTCTCAAGCCACTGCATCTAGGACTTACACCATGCAGTTGGCCAGTTGGGATCCAGTCACCTTAACTGCCAATGGCTGGCCCCAACACTGATTTTTTTTTTTTTGGAGAGGTTTTTGCTACAGGGCGCGTGTGCTCGCCAGACAGACAGAGAGAGACAGAGAGACAGAAAGCGAGAAATCACCCCCCGGGGGGGATGGTCACGCCGCAATCCCTTCTCCTCCATTCTCCTCTCGGGATCTTGGGCACGCACGCACACGCGCCCGGTGTGAGTTTAAGCCACCGGGTCTGGACTTGAATCACGGTTGGCTACATGGGAGTCCAGTGACATAGCCATTACGCTAACTGCTGGCCCCCCAACACTGATTTTTTAAAAGTTTATCTATTTTTTTTTTTTTTTTGTCTTTTTTTTTGGAGAGGTTTTTGCTATAGGGCGCGTGCACTCGCCAGACAGACAGAGACAGACAGAGAGATAGAAAGCAGGAAATCACCCCCCAGGGGGGATGGCCATGCCACAATCCCTTCTCCTCCATTCTCCTCTCGGGATCTTGGGCACGCACGCACACGCGCCCGGCATGAGTTTAAGCCGCCGGGTCCGGGACTCGAACCACGGTCGACTACGTGGGAGTCCAGCGACATAGCCACTACGCTAACTGCTGGTCCCAAAAGTTTATCTATTTCTTCCATGAGAAAGGGAAAGAGAGATACAGGCACTCCCAACAGGGCTGACAAGCTGCAATACACGCCCAGTGTCAGTTGGCACAGACCGCAGCCAGGTGCGTGTACCTGGCATGTTCAGGGTCCTGAGATGCAAACCCAGGACCTTCTCTCATGTGGGTTCAGGTGCATTACCACTGGGCCAACACTCATTTTAAACAAAGATTAACCCATGGTTTATATTATATAATAAATTTTCCCAAACTTCCAATCCCCTTAAGATCATTAATCTTGGATCATTTTGAAGCAACTCCCAATATCATGTTATTTCATATATTAATATTCCAGAATGTGTCTTTTTTTAAAAAGATTTATTTATTTATTTATTTATTTATTTATTTATTTATTGCATGAGTTTTGCCAGAGAAAGACAGAGAGAGAGAGAGAGAGAGAGAGAGAGAGAGAGAGAGAAAGCCACCAGGTTCGGGACTCGAACCGCAGTCAGCCATGTGGGAATTCCAATGTCTTAACCACCACACCACCTGCTGGCCCCTAAGAGACTCTTTAAAAATCTAAGCACAGGATCAACAAATGGTGTAGCAGTTATGTCCCTGGAATCCCACATAGTTGACCGTGGTTTGAGACCTGGACATGGCAGCTTAAAACTCATACCAGGTACATGTGTATGCATGCCCAAAATCCTAAGAGGAAGATGGAGAAGGGATTGCAGCATGGCCAGCCCCCCAGGAGTGATTTCTCTCTCTCTGTCTCTCTGGCGAGCATACATGCCCTATAGCAAAAATCTCTCTCAAAAAAAAAAAAAAAAATCTAATTACAATTCCATTGTCAACCTAAAAAATTAAAAATATTTTTCTAATATCATCAAATATCTAGTCAGTGTTTGATTTCTTCAAGTATCTCACAATTCTTATTTTAAAAATAATTTGCCAGCAGTTGGTGCGGTGGTTAAGGTGACTGGACTCCCACATGGCTGACCGTGGTTTGATTCCCAGATCTGGCAGTTTGTTTTCTCACTTTTCTACTCTCTCTCTGGTCAACTTAAAACAGAAAGAAAGAAAAAGAAGAAAGAAAGAGAGAAAGAGAGAAAGAGAGAAAGAAGAGAGAAAGAAAAAGAAAGAAAGAAAGAAAGAAAGAAAGAAAGAAAGAAAGAAGGGAAGGGAAGGAAGGAAGGAAGGAAGGAAGGAAGGAAGGAAGGAAGGAAGGAAGAAGAAAAGAAAGAAAGAAAGAAAAGAAAGAAAGAAAGAAAGAAAGAAAGAAAGAAAGAAAGAAAGAAGAAGAAAGAAAGAAGAAAGAAAGAAGAAAGGAGGGAGGGAGGGAGGGAAGGAAGGAAGGAAGGAAGGAAGGAAGGAAGGAAGGAAGGAAGGAAGGAAGGAAGAAAGAAAGAAAGAAAGAAAGAAAGAAAGAAAGAAAGAAAGAAAAGAAAGAAAGAAAGGGAGGGAGGGAGGGAGGGAGGGAGGGAGGGGGGAGGGAGGGAGGGAGGGAAGGAAGGAAGGAAGGAAGGAAGGAAGGAAGGAAGGAAGGAAGGAAGGAAGAAGAAAGAAAGAAAGAAAGAAAGAAAGAAAGAAAGAAAGAAAGAAAGAAAGAAAGAAAGAAAGAAAGAGAAAGAAAGACAATGAATACAATTTAAAGAAATACTTTAAAAAACATAGTTTGTTCTGAGCCAGCCCATGGCCTGGTGGGCAAGGCAGCTAGATCCCACACAGTCATTTTGGATAATATACCCCTTTGAGAAGGAGTATTGAAACTGTATGCAGGGACCAGCAGTTAGCGTAATGGCTACATCGCTGGACTCCCACGTAGTCGACCGCGGTTCGAGTCCCGGACCCGGCGGCTTAAACTCACGCTGGGCGCGTGTGCGTGCGTGCCCAAGATCCCGAGAGGAGAATGGAGGAGAAGGGATTGCAGCATGGCCATCCCCTCTGGGGGTTGATTTCTCGCTTTCTATCTCTCTGTCTCTCTCTGTCTGTCTGGCGAGCACACGCGCCCTATAGCGAAAACCTCTCAAAATAAAATAAAATAAAATAAAATAAAAGAAACTGTATGCATCTGTTATCAAAAAAAAACCCCACATGTGCTCAAATGTAGAAAATCTGGAGTCTAGCAAATAGCATGGTGGTTGAGTCACTAGACTCCCACATGGACAACTGTGGTTCAAGTCCCAGACCTGGTGGCTTACTCTCTCTCTTTCTCTCTGTGCTAAGCAGAGAGAAAGCACACAAAACCTATAGCAATTAAAAAATAATAACAATAAATAAAATAAAATAAATAATTCTTTTTAAAAATTTGTCTGACTTTTCAGAAACTTCATATGCTCCATGAAGCTCACATATGGACAACAGTACATTAAACCAAGTTAAATGTCAGCTTTCATCATCATTTTTAAATGACTTCATAGTATTCCACAGTTCAGATCTTATTTAAAATTCTCTAATTTTCTTCTCTTCTGTTTCAAGTCTGTTATCCAACTCATCCATTTAGTTTTCTCTTAATTTAAAAAACTATTTTTTAAATTGTAGAATATGTTTTTTCTTCTTTCCTAACGAATGTTTTAAAATTTTATTCCTGTTATTAATGGGGCCAGCAGGTGGCATGGTAGTTAAGGGTGCTGGACTCCCACATGGCCCACCACAGTTCAAGTCTCAGACCTGGCAGCTTTCTTTCTCACTTTTCCTCTCTCTCACTCTCACTCTCACTCTGTCCTTCTCTAGGCAAATTAAAATAAATAAATAAAGTTAAAATAAAAATAATTCTTAAAAAAAGTTTCATTCCCGCTACTACCTTAATATATCTTTGAATATTTTAAACATGTTTATGTTAAAGTTACTTAAACTGTCTGATTTCTTCCAGTTCCTGAGGTGACAAATGCCTTGTTTGTTTTGCTTGTTGATCTTCTCTCATGGTATTTTTTGTTTGGAGGTTATTTTCTATGAAGAAGGTATCTATTCTCACAATTTAATTCTTTTAAAAAATAATTATTTATTTTATTTTATTTCTGATTATTATTATTATTTTTATTTAACCAGATAGAGAGAGAGCAAAGGAAAGTGAGAATGCAAGCCACCAGGTCCAGGACTGAAAACATACCCAGCCATGTGGGAGTCCAGTGCCTCAACCACCATGCTACCTGCTGGCCCTACAATTTAATTCTTTTACCATTTTGGATCATATACCCCTTTGGGAAGGAATATTTGAACTGTACTAAAAACTGTGCATCTGTTTAAAAAAGACACTAATGCTCAGATATAGAAAATTTGCCTGAATTTTCAGAAATTTCAGATTCACAAGCACAGAGCAGTTTTCTATTCATACCTCCCTCTGCTGCAACCCCATGGATTTCTCTTTTCCTCACTGGTCTTTATGTTTTCATAGTCACTTGGAGCCTGTAACATACAGGGACCTAGTGTCCAGGTGGGGTACACACACATCTCCCTTCCTTCTTACAGCCAGGGAGAAAGCACACATCTTGCTTCCCCCAGGGATCCGTACACTTCTCTTCGGAATGCTCAGTCCTACTCATTAAGACTAGGCCCCCTTTCTGAGAATATCTCAGTTTAACCTAGTGATTAAGGGAGCCAGATTCCACTGGGCTGGCCACAGTTCAAATCTCAGCCCTGGTGACTTAAAAACTACACTGGGTGCATGTGCATGCATGCCCCAAATTTCGACAGGACAGAGGAATTAGAGGAGAAGGAATCACAATGTGACCATGCTCCGTGGAAAGAATGCTTTCACCCTCCCTCTCTCTCTCTCATAAGTACATGTGCCATCTGGTATTTTATTAAAAAAAAAAAAAAGGCAAAAAAAAAACTACCTCAAATCAGCCTCCACACACTGCCCTAACTTCTGGTTCTTCTTTACTTCTACAATTTACTGATTTTCTTTTTCATTGTTTTTCTTTTCTTTTTCAGTGGAGTATGCTTTATAAAATAGTTATCGTCATCTCTTTGAGGTATCTGAAATTAGCACATAAAATTGCCTTTCCAGCTCAGTCTACCGATTTCTGGGAAGATTTAGTAAATTTTATAGCTATACCATAACTTATCCCAGGCATGTAGCTGGTTTTCCCTGTTTTTAATTATTATAGACACTACTCAAACATCCTTTAGCTAAATCTTTAGTTACAGCTTGAATCATTGCTTTACGATAACTCCCTACCAAATTGTTGGCTTCCAATGCACAGCTGTGTGGTTATTGGTAAGTATCTGTCACCTGCTGATTGTCTTTCTTTTCCATGAAACTTGAGTTGCAGAAATCCGTATGGTTCAAGGTGCACATGCTGTACTTAACCTGTGTCATCTCTCTATTTTTTATTTCAGAGAGAAATTTTTTTTGTTTTTGTTATAGGGCACATGCATTTGCTGAAGAGACACAGAGACAGGGACCAGCAGTTAGCGTAGTGGCTATGTTGCTGGACTCCCACATAGTCAACCGCGGTTCGCGTCCTGGACCCGGTGGCTTAAAACTCACGCTGGGCGCATGTGCGTGTGTGCCCAAGATCCCAAGAGGAGAATGGAGGAGAAGGGATTGCGGCATGGCCATCCCCCCGGGGGGTGATTTCTTGCTTTCTATCTCTCTGTCTCTCTCTGTCTGGCGAGCACACGCGCCCAACCTCTCCAAAAAACCTCTAGCAAAAACCTCTCCAAAAAAAAAAAAAAAAAAGAAAGAAAGACACAGAGACAGAAAGCGAGAAATCATCCCCCAGGGGAGATGGCCATATTGCAATCTCTTCTCCTCTAGTCTCTTCTCCTCTCAGGATTTGAGGCATACACACACATGCGCCTGGCATGAGCTTCAAGCCACTGGGATCTGGAACTCGAACCATGGTTGACCATATGGGAGTCCAGTGCCTTAACCACTATACCACCTGCTGGCCCAGGTGTTATCTCCTTAAAGTTTCATTAAACATGGGGGCCAGCAGGTGGCATGGTGGTTAAGGGCGCTGGACTCCCACGTGGCCAACTGTGTTGTGAGTCCCAGACCTGGTGGCTTGCTTTCTCTCTCTCACTCTCTCTCTCTCTCACTCTCTCACTCTCTCACCCTGTCCCTCTCTGGTAAAATTAAAGATAAAAAAGTAAATAAATTAATAAAGTTAAGTAAAATAATTCTTTTTAAAAAAAAGTTTCAGTAAACATGCACCAGGGGGCCAGCAGGTGGTGTGGTGGTTAAGGTGCTGGACTCCCACATGGCCGTCTGCTGTTAGTCCCAAACCTGGTGGGTTGCTTTCTAACTTTCCCTCTCTGTCTCTCTCTGGTCAAATTAGATAATAATAATAAATAAAATTAATTAAATAATCCTTTTAAAAAAATGCACCAGGGACTGAAAAGGGGCTGTGCACAGCACTGCAGACCCTTACCATGCTGTGAGGTGTTTGGCAGAAGCCACCAGGCAGACTAAGAGGTGCTACCTAGGCAGCTAGGACCTCAGCAAATTCATTCACCACTCCGCAGGTCACCTGTCCAAACTGTTCTCCCAGTCATTTTTGTTACAATTTTGGCAGCATCTTTCTATTTCTTATTAGGAATTTAAGAGCAGAGAATTAGATTCAAGTCCTGATTACTTAGCCCTGTTATTTTTGCAAAGTACACATTGTACATTCAGTAGCAAACTGCAAAGCATTATCATGAATTATTTAAATGAAACCATCCTTGTCACATTAAAGGAGCAAAGCACATTTTGTTCATTGTCTCTTTACGTGTTATTTCTCTTCACGGATTTCTTACTCTGCAACATTGACTAAAATGTGATGAGCCACAATGTGATGACAGCAGACTACCCTCGTTGTGCTGCTCGTGTATTGATTTTTTTTGGTAACTAAGCATTTTTCCCTTCTTGCTTAAGAATCATTATACATTTTAAAAGTTTATTTATTTTTTCATGAGTAAGAGAGATAGAAAGAGATAGAGACACACACACAGAGACAGCCCCCCTCACTGGCCTTCGACCAGCTACAGATCAGTGTACTCTGGGACACTGATCTCTGGACCTTGAAGCCAGGGTCTTCCCATGTGGCACTGCCTCATAGAACAAAGTGTTTTACCTCATGCACCGCCATCTGGCCCCAAGATTAATTATGTTTAAATGTGTCCTTGTAGTAAGACATGTATAATTGAGGTTTACTTTTAGAAGTAGCTTTTATTTAATTCTTTTTGTTGTTGTTGTTGTTCTCCACTGGAAGAGAAGAACTCGTGGAGTGGGAAGGGGGATGGAGATGAAAATTCCAAAGATATCAAGACCCTTCTTTGAAAAAGAGGCTAGAAACACTTCTGTTTTTCATCTTATTTTATTTTTAAAATGTTATTTATTTATTATTATTATTATTATTATTATTATTTTGGAGAGGTTTTTGCTATAGGGCGTGTAAGCTCACCAGAGAGACTGAGAGAGACAGAGAGACAGAAAGAGAGAAGTCACCCCCCAGGGGGAATGGCCACGCCACAATCCCTTCTCTTCCATTCTCCTCTCGGGATCTTGAGCACGCATGCACACACGCCCAGCATGAGTTTAAACCATCGGGTCCGGTATTTGAACTGCAGTTGACTACATGGGAGTTCAGCGACATAGCCATTACGTCAACTGCTGGTCCCAAACATTTTATTTATTTTTAAAAAATTGCTATAGGACATGTGTGCCCACCAGAGAGAGATGGAGAGAGAGAACGGAAAATTGAGAATGCAAGCCTCAAGGTTGGGACTTGAATTGTGGTCACCCATGTGAGAGTTCAGAGCCTTAACCACCATGCTATGTACTGGCCTCGCATTTTATTTTATTTCATTATTTTATTTTTTGAGAGAGCCCGATAGGGCATGTGCGCTCACTAGAGAGAGAGAGAGACAGAAAGTGAGAATCGCCCTCGGGGGGATGGCCACACTGTAATCCCTTCTCCATTCTCTTCTCAGGATTTTGGGTGTGCGCACACACACACACACACACACACACACATGCCCAGCTTGAATTTCAAGCTGCTAGATCCAGGATTTGAACCATGTTTGGCCATGTGGGAATCCAGCGCCTTAACCACCACACCACTTGCTAGCCCTCACATATTATTGTATTCATCTGTTTTATAATTCCAAAGTAAACTAGAGTACATTTTATCTCAACGGCTAGAAACATGATCTTGAGGCCTGCCTCAGACAACAAGGAGTTAGGGCAGTAATCCATTGGAGATTAGCTGTTCTTGTTGGCACATCCCTGTTCAGCTTGAATGGTAATTTCTGTCTAAAGAAATTAGTTATTGTATGTGTTTGTCATTGATGCTGAGAGCCCCAAGTGTCTGCTGTCTGTGAGTACTTCATGCTGCCAGGACATGCACAACTCCATTCCTTGCCTCCCTGCACACACACACACACGCACACACACACACACACACACTTTCCTCAGTCTGGCTTCTAAACAGGTTCACTTTAAGTCACTCTATTTTGTCTCATAATGTGACAAGGCTAGGTAGTCAGGGATCCAGAATGATCTGGACCTTAGAAAAAGGCCAGGGGGGCTTTAAATCTTAAGCAAATTTCTCTTAACATTTTTTATTTTGATCTATTAAAACTAAAACTATTTTTCTTGAAATTAAAAAATTCATTAAAAAAATACACATTTACTGACTGCTAAGCTATACAGCCCCTGCTAGGTGCTACTTTATAGTATGTTCACTTTACTCACTGAGATTTATGCCTAAAGTCAGACGTGTTCATGCCTCCTAGCCAGCCTGGTGCATACAGGTCAGCCTGGGCACCAGCCCCAATTCCATACAGGTTCCAGCAGTGCAAACCTTGTGCTCCCACTGCACCTCCACAGTCGGCCAACTTCCCATTTAGAATAGAGTGAAGGAGTCAGCAGGTGGCACAGTGGTTAAAGCACTGGGCTCCCATGTGGTCAACCGCAGTTTGAGTCCTGGACCCAGTGGCTTGAAACTCATACCAGGCACATGTGAATGCATGCTCAAAATCCCAAGAGGAGAATGGAAGAGAAGGACTGAGGCATGGCCATTCCCTCTGGTGGGTGATTTCTCGCTTTCTGTTTCGCTCCATCTTTCTGGCGAGTGCATGCGCCCTATAGTAAAAATCTCTCTTAAAAAAATAAATAAATAGGGACCAGCAAATGGTGTAGTGGTTACACTGCTGGATTCCCATATGGCTGACAGCAGTTCGAATCCCAGACCCAGTGGCTTAAAACTCACGCTGGGCATGTGTGCATGCATGCCCAAAATTCCAAGAGGAGAATGGAGGAGAAGGGATTGTGGCATGATCATCTCCCCTGTGTGGTGATTTCTCACTTTCTATCTCTGCGTCACTCTGCCTCTCTGGTGAGTAAACATGCCTTATAGTAAAAATCTCTCGAAAGAAAGAAAGAAAGAAAGAAAGAAAGAAAGAAAGAAAGAAAGAAAGAAAGAAAGAAAGAAAGAAAGAAAGAAAGAAAGAAGGAAAGGAAAGAAAGAAAGAAAGAAAGAAAGAAAGAAAGAAAGAAAGAAAGAAAGAAAGAAGAGAAAGGAAGGAGGAAAGAAAGAAAGAAAGAAAGAAAGAAAGAAAGAAAGAAAGAAAGAAAGAAAGGAAGAAAGAAAATAGAGTGAAAAAGTTTCTACAGTTGAAAATCATTCCAAAACCACAAAGAAGAAACACAAATACATATGACCCCAGATCTTGGATGAAGTGCAGAGACATCTGTAACCAAAAATCATGATGTACAAGTGGAAACTGAATGGTAAATAACAGACAAGCAAAAGGAACGTCAAACCCAGTGCATGCAGAGAAGGAAACTGGTGAGAAGCCAGTTCATTTCAGAAACCCCGCAAGAGTTCAGGAGCTAGAGGACATTAGGGTGATCGTTTGGAAGTCCGCAGAATACCTAGTTAGACTCCCAGGTTCCCAGCTCTAGCCAGTACATTCCAATGACTAAATATAAATATATCAAAGCAGGTAGGGTCCTCTCGATCCTAGGATTTTTGCACAGTTAAAACCCGGAAGGTAAACATTCAGACACTGACTTTGCCCTAGCAGATGGTGAGAGAGATTTAACAATTTTTTTTTCTGTCACACATTTATCCCATAAATATTTATTAAGTACCTGCTGTTGCAAGGAACTGTCATCAGCCATGTAAAGGGGTTACAGATATAGACACACACTGAGTTCCATGTGATCTGGATAGAGAACAGAATTTTCAGGAAAACCCTCATGAGCAGACAAGTAGCTAAACACGAAAGCTCTTTAACTTTCCTCATCCCATTTCTCAGGCAAATGGAGACAGACCACATGAGCCCTGGACAGGGTGTGTGAGTAGAGAGACTACACCCACAATGTGTGAGGGAGCAGGGAACATTTGTAGGGCTGGATAATAATCATGGCTTCTTAGTTAAGAAAGATGCCCTAAGGGAGTCTTAGGGACCAGCAGTTGGAGTAATAGCTATGTCGCTGGACTCCCGTGTAGTTGACTGCGGTTCAAGTCCCAGACCCGGTGGCTTAAACTGACACCAGGCAAGTGTGCGTGCATGCCCAAGATCCCGAGAGGAGAATGGAAGAGAAGGAATTGTGGTGTGGCCATCCACCCTGGAGGGTGATTTCTCACTTTCTGTCTCTCTGTTTATCTCTGTCTATCTGGCGCGTGCACTCGCCATATAGCAAAAACCTCTCCAAAAAAAAAAAAAAAAAAAAAAAAAAAAAGAAAAGAAAAGAAAGACCTCGGCTGTTCTAGCTGTTTTTCCATTGGGATCTGTGGAGCTACAATCTAGATCCATCCTTCCTCAGTCCAGCCCCTGAAACTTGAAGCTTATTTAATGTAATTCTCTGCAGTGTCTTTAATAAACATTGCATTATAGTAGGGGCTGATAAAATCTCATGCAACTGGGCCCTGCGTGGAGAGACATATCCAGCATGGTGACACTCAAGGAAGGCTTTCTGCAGTGGGGCCATTGGCCTATTCCTGCAGTAGGAAAAGAGTTTTTTGAACCTCTCTTCTAGCCTCACCCACTTTCCACCTTCTTGCCCTTCAATCAGGGCTTATCATCTCCCCTAAAACATGAACTGGACTGTCCTTTTCCTGGATTGAGGAGTTCCATAAGAACATAGGAGTCACCATTTTGCAATCATGAGTGACATCTAAGGAGAGAAGAGGGTAACCACAGAACCAACCAAGGCAAAGTCGGAGTCCAAATTCCGGGCGTCTGCAAGTGGAACAATATAAACCATGTATCTATCTACTGAGGTCAACTAGGCATTAAAAAAATGATCAGTATTGCTCAAAAAAGAGGCAAAAGTGTAGTGTCCCACCTCAGTTCTCTTCTTCATCCACTGATTCCTGGATACCAAAGTAGCTCAGCCAATGAGGAGGGAGGATCTGGCTGTAGGCAACTTATTGTACCTGGAGACACCTGGAGGGACTGGCCTTGTAGAGGGCTTCATCCAGAGTCTTTGTACTGTCGGCAAATTGCACAGGTCTTGTGGGTAACAATGAAGATTTTTGCATGAATCGGAACTTCTTGCCAGCTATTCCAGTTCCTGATGGCAGTTCCACTATTGTCATTTATTTACTCCTAAATTAAGCAGGTTTAGGCAGCATTGCTGTCTGGATATCCCTCACCAAACTTTTAAGGCCATGTGCTTTCTTTTTTAAAGACATGGTCACTTTATTTGAGCAGGTAGAACAAACATAAAGATGAAGTTCACAGGTAAGGAATTGTATCTGAGTCATAAGTAGGTGCTCTAATATTTCCATTCTGCATGGTCCAGCGGCCTGGTTATAGATACAGAAGTTGACTTGTTAGTCTCTTCAGGTAAATCTTAGCCTCAGGATGGTGTACTATGGCTAATGGTACCAGTCGAAGTTCTGGCCTTCGCACCAAGTGCTCAATACTGTGGGTTATCAGCAATTATTCACCATTGTGCTGAATTGGTTTTGCCTCTGTTGGAGGTAGACTGTTTCATCTGTGAATACTGTTGTTTCCAAGTTTTGAGACTTGCCAGGGGAGGCTCCAGCTAACCCAGCCGTTTAGATAAAGTAATCAAGGTTACCTTTGGGTCTAATAGGTGTTCAGCAACCCATTTATGGGAGTGATTAAGATCTTTTGTTTCTAATTAGAAATGTCATTTTCATTTCGCATGTAACTTTCTGAGGCTTGATCAGTGGGAATTTAGGTCAATGAGGACCCAGGTAAGACTAGAGCTATCCAGAGTCATGACTTTTCTTTCAGTGAGTTAAACCATGTCCATTGGGGCAATAACCCTGAGAGCCAGTAGCAGTGAGAGAAAGTTCTGGAGCCCCAGTGACCTGAGGGAAATGAATTCTGGTGGGTTCTTACTGCTCAAGTTTCTCCAATTAGCTATGAGTTGGTCACAGATATCTGTTATCCCACTGAGTTGGCAGAAGATTAGTGGTCCCATGGCCCAGAGGAAAAGCTTGATTTTCTGCTGCCTGGATTGCTTCCAAACCTTCTCACTCTAGCAACTGTTATTCAAATATGACCAGCTCACTGTCTAGTGGTGTGGGACTGTAGTTTTTTGTCACCAGTCTCTACAGAGAGTAATCAGGTGTTAAGGATCTTTGGCTATTATTGTTATAGTTGGCAAAGTGCTTCTTTTATGGGCCATGAATGAAGTGCCTCCTTTGTCTAAGGTCTGCGTAGCTCCCATGATGGTCACTGGTGGGGCCTTGAATTTTGGACTTATTCGAAGCCCGTCTGTGCTTAGATGGCATGCAATGCAATGCAAGAAGTTTTCTTGATGGATGTCATTATAAAAATGATATCACATTAAGAAATTATTGTTGAAGGGCCAGCAGGTAGCATGGTGGTTAAGGCTGCTGGACTCGCACATGGCTGACCGTGTTTGGAGTCTCAGACCTGGCAGCTTGCTTTCTCACTTTGCTTCTCTCTCCCCAGTCAACTTTAATAAAATAAAATAATGACAATGAATAAAATTAAAATAAAATAATTATTTTTAAAAAGAAATTATTGTTGAAATTTTTTAGGTATGACAATGGTATTATAATATGTTTTTTAAAAATAAGACTGAGGCCAGCAGGTGGTGTAGTGGTTAAGGCGCTGGACTCCCACATGGCTGACCATGGTTGGAGCCCTGGACCAGGTGGCTTGAAATTCATGCCGGGCATGTGTGTACGTGCCCAAAGTTGCAAGAGGAGAGTGGAGAAGAGACTGAGGTGTGGCCATTCATGTTGGAGGGGCGGGGATTTCTCATGTTCTGTCTCCTTTTCTCTGTCTCTCTGGTGGGTGCACAAACCCTATAGCAAAAATATCTGTCAAAAAAACAAAAATGTCCTTATTGCTTGGTAATATATACTAAAATACGTATGGATGAAAGGATATGATAGCTGAGATTTATTTTTAAATGATATGGAAGTGAAAGAAGAAGAAGGAGGTGTAGCTAAACCAGGTTGGCTAGAAGTTGATAATTATTGAAATCAATTAATGGGGTCATAATAGTATTGCGAACAATAAAGTAAAATAAAGACACTTTCTTTTTTTTAAAGAATTATTTATTTGTTTAATTCCATTTGTTATTATTATTATTTTTTTATTTGACCAGACAGAGAGAGAGGGAGAGAAAAGGGGAAAGCAAGAAAGGAAGCCGCCAGATCCAGAACCCAAACCTCAGTTGGCCATGTGGAAATCCAACTGCCTTAACCACCACGCCACCTGCTGGCCCCTAAAGACACTTTCAAATAAAAGAAAACTGACAAAAATTATTATCAGAAGAGCTACACGAAATAAACACTCAAGGAGTTTTTCAGGCTAAGGAAATTGATACTGGATGGAAACTTTTGCTCATGAGCAGGAATGAAAGTACAGAAAATGATAAATGTGTAGGAAAAGATCAAAATTTTAAATTGTTTTATCTGTAAAAAAAATTTGAGAAAGATTTTGACCATAGGGCACATGCACTTGCCAGAGAGACAGAGAGAGACAGGAGAGGAACATGAGAGTGAAAGTGAGAAATCAGCACCCCAGGTGTTGGGGAAGGCCATGCCACTATCCCCTCTCTTCCATTCTCCTCTTGGGATTTTGGGCACATATGTACATGAGCCTGATGTGAACCTCAAGCCGCTGGGTCTGACACCCAGTTGGTCATGTGGGAGTCAAGTGCTCCAACCACGATGCCACCTGCTGGGCCCAAAATTTTAAATTACTTTAAAGATGTATAATTGTTTAAAGCAAAAGAAGTATTGTGGAGCTTATAATAATTGTGGATACAGTTTATGTGACAACAAAAACACAAAAGATGGAAAGGACTTTATCATCACAATGTTCTTTAATTTTATAGGTTTTTTTTTTTTTTTTTGGAGGTTTTTGCTATAGGGCACGTGCGTTTGCCAGAAAGACAAACAGAGACAGAGAGACAGAAAGCGAGAAATCACCCCCCGGGGGGATGGCCACGCCACAATCCCTTCTCCTCCATTCTCCTCTCAGGATCTTGGGCATGCATGCACACGCACCTGGCGTGAGTTTAAGCCATTGGGTCTGAGACTCGAACCGCAGTCGACTACGTGGGAGTCCAGCGACATAGCCATTATGCTAACTGCTGGTCCCAGGGAATTTATAGTTTTAAATGATTATATTAGAGGAAAAAAAAAAAAAAAAAGGCTGACCCAGTGTGGTGGCACAGTGGGTAGCAGACTGAACGGACTGTAGATTTGGATCCCCAAGTTGGCTTGAAAATATTCAGGTGCATGCCCACATGCCCAAGATCCTAATGAGCTGGCAGGCTGGAGAAGCGGCACACAGCACAAGTTCCTATCAAGAGTGCTTCTTTCTCTCACTCACATGTGCACATGCTCTCTATTATAAATAAAATAAATTTTAGAAGAGAAAAAAAATAAAGATTTAAATGAACTATCTAAATTTTAAATTCAACAAACCAGGAAAAAAAGACAAATTATGTTCAAATTAAGTAGAAGGAAATAAATAATAAAGAGTGGAAATCAACAAAGTAGAAAATGAACAAATAAAATAGAAAACAGGAAAAACAATATTAAAACAAAAGCCAGTTCTCTGAAAATAGTAATAAAATTAGTAAGCTCTGAGCAAGGGTAATAAAGAAAAAAGAGAACACAAATTATCAATGGAAGAAATGAAAGGGAGGATATTGCTACAGATCTTATAGCTGTTAAAAATCTGACAAAAGAAAATGATCCATATTTAAATAGTCAGTCTGCAGATTCCTTAGTTGTATCTAACAGTTGTTTTGTAGATTCTACATACATGGTGCCTGAATGAGAGAGTTACACTACTTCTTTTCCGATATGTATGCCTTTTCCTCGTGCCTGGGTGAACTAACTTGCTAAGACCTGCAGTACATGTTATTGTAAATTAGAGTGGACATTTTTTCTTTCTAGTATTTGAGGGAAGACATTTAGTATCTCACCACTAAGTGTAATGTAGCTATAGGTTTGCGTTCTAATTGCACTGGGCAGTCATGGTAGGGTTTTATTCCCATGAGTAGCGTTATCTAATTTACATGTTTAAAAAAACTATTTGGGCTGCTGAGTGGAGAAGAAAGACTAGAATTTGGAATCTTCACAGGGCTGTTGTAGTCATGTGGTTCAGGTATAGGGATCTCAGACCAGAATAACAGCAGTAGAAATGGAGAGAAGTAGAATTTGGGGATGTATTTTGGAGGAAGAACTGATAGAACTTGCTGGTTTATTACATTTGGAGTAAAGGAAAAAGAAAATATATATATATAGCTTAAACAATTAGGTTTATTTCAGGTTGTTTTCCTATAGGTTTTAGATGTTATTTATCTCTTCCCCATCCCTGCCTCCACTTTTTTTGTTTTTAAAAGGTTTTTGCAGTAGGGTGTGTGCACTCGCCAGAGAGAAACAGTGAGAGAGAAAGTCAGAAATCACTCCCCAGGGGGGTGTCCAAGCCACAATCCCTTCTCCTTCATCCTCCTTCTGGGATTTTGGGCATAGACGCAGGCATGCCTGGCATGAGTTTGAAGCCGCCAGGTTTGGGACGCAAACCATGGTCAGCCCTGTGGGAGTCCAGTGCCTTAACCAGTATGCCACCTGCTGGCCCCTTATTTTCCTTCTTTAGGATGGCTAGTTAAAATAGATGTGGTATTTTTTCCTTCCTTTCTTTCTTTTCTTTTTTTTTAGGTTTTTGTCAGAGAGTATGTGTGCTTGGCAGAGAAACAGAGAGAAGAAAACGAGAAGTCAACGGCTGCCCCACAATCCCTTCTCCTCCATTCTCATCTCAGGATTTTGGGCACACACGCACATTCGCCTGGCAAGAGTTTCAAGCTACCTGGTCTGGGACTTGAACCATTGTCAGCCATGTGGAAGTTCAGTGCCTTAATCACCACACCACCTTCTGGCCCCAATACAGTATTTTTAAAAATCTAGCCTTATGTTATTTCGAATTTAAGTATTTTTTTACAGGCAGAACATCAAAGAAAGAACAATGGTCAATATTTATTTATTTAGTCAATTTAAGATATTAGAGTTTTTAATTAAATTCTATATCCTTCTTTTCAGGTTTATTCAAGATTGGTTTTCAGAAAGGACACAAGTGGCCAAAGTGGATTTCTCTACAGTGTTACCACGCTTCCTTTCTCTGTATATCTTTTCATTTCTGAATCCAAAAGATTTGTGTATAGCTTCACAAGTCAGCTGGCCCTGGAAGTTCCTAACGGAACAGGTTAGTTACTACACTTCTCTCCTGTAATAGGACACAAACACAAATGAATTCTGTCATGAGGCACAAGGGGTCGCTTCCTTCCCTGAAGACAATAGCTGCACCGTAGTGAACTTACCCTTACGAGAGAAAATGGAATAAGTGAAATACAGAACTTCATTTTCATAGGTAAATAAGAGGATATACACTATTCCAATAATCCATGTAACTTTAAAAGTTTTTTTAAATATTCAATTATTTAGAAAACCTTGTTTTAATTAAAAAGGTTTTTTTTTTTTTTTTTTTTTTAGAGAGACAGAAAGAAAGTTAGAAGTTACCACCCAGGGGTATGGCCATGCTGCAATCCTTTCTCCTCCATCCTCTCCTTGGGATCTTGGGCACACATGCACAGCGTATGAGTTTTAAGCCGCTGGGGTCCAGGACTTGAATTGTGGTTGGCTATATGGGAGTCCAGTGATGTAACCACTACACCATTTGCTGGTCCCTAGAAAACATTTTATCAAGATTAAATAAATTATTTTTTTCTTTGTGAAAAATGATTTAATATTTGGTTTTTATGTGATATTATTTTATCCATAACTCAATTCTAGATAATTGTTACACAACCAGAGCTTTAATTGATCCCTCTTTGGCTAACATATGTTGAAGAATATAGATTTTTTTTTTCTTTTTAATTTGCTAGAGGGTGCATACACTTGCCAGAGAAAGATAGAGAGAAATATAAGAAATCACCCCCTATGGGGTGTAATCCCGTCTCCTCCAGGGGTCTTTGGCACACACGTTCCCTATGTGTTTGTTCAAGCCACCAAGTCCAGGACTTGAACAGCGCAGTCAGCCATGTGGGATCCAGCTGCCTTGACCACCAGGACCCTGGCTGACCCTAGGTTACAATTTTTTACCAGCAGCTCATAGTGAACAGCGGCAGCTGTTTAAACGCATTATCTTTGGCCATGAATTCTGCCTCTGGTCTATTTGCCTCCTCATTCTCTTTTAAAAGATTGAATAAAATGAATAGTAGACATACATTATGTACAAATCAATAACTTACTTTTAAAATTATTCAAAGTTTCCAGTGTGGGCTTGTGTTGATATCCTGATTTCAGAGATCTATTAGCTACCCTGGCAGGGCCAAATGTGAACTTCTACTGTGAGCCCTGGATTTATAGCACTTAAAGTTCCCTCAATGGGACCAGCAGATGACATAATGGCTACGTCGCTGGACTCCCATGTAGTCAATGGTGGTTCAAGTCCTGGACCCGGTGATTTAAACTCATGCCGGGCGCATGTGCGTGCATGCCCAAGATCCCGAGAGGAGAATGGAGGAGAAGAGATTGCGGCATGGCCATCCCCGATTTCTCGCTTTCTGTCTCTGTCTCTCTGGCAAGCTCATATGCCCTATAGCGAAAACCTCTCCAAAAAAAAAAAAAAAAAAAAAAGTTCCCTCAGGGGTCAGCAAATAGCATAACAGTTACACTACTGGACTCCTACAGGACTAACTGGGGTTCCAGCCCTAGACCCCAGAGGCTTAAAAATCATGTAGGGCACATGTGCTTGCGGGTCCAAGAGCCCAGGAGATGAATGGAGGAGAAGGGATTGCAATGTAGCCACACACCCGCTCCTGGGAAGTGATTTCTCACTTTCCCTCTCACTGTCTCTGACTCTGTCTCTCTCCAGTGAGCACACAGACCCTAAGCCAAAAAAATCTCTAAAGAAATTAATAAAAGATGTTTCCTCAGAATCCAGGGTTAATGTTTACACATTATTAATGTTTCTTTTTAATTTAAATTATTCTATGTTCCTATATTTAAGTAAATAGAATATGATGGTTTTGACTTTGGGCGTATGTGCTTATCAGAGGGAGAGAGAGAGAGAGAGAGAGAGAGAGAGAGAATGCCCTCCAACCAGACATGGTCACACCACCATTCTTTCTCCTCTGTTTCTCTATTCTGTCAGGATCTGAAGCGCACACACACACACACACACACACACACACACACACTCTGCCAAGTCTGGGATTCAAACTATGCAGCTGGCCATGTAGCATCCAACCCTCTTAACCACCAGACCATGGGGCCAGCCTACTCCCTTTTTTTTTTTTTTACCATTTGACAATCTTTGACTTTCAACTAGTGTATGTAGTCTGTTAATATTTATGTAAATACTGACATATTCAGGTTTAAATCTGTTATTTTACCATTTTTTTTGTTTGTTCTGCATTTTTTTTTTTTTTTTGGTCTCCTTTTCTTCACTTGGATTTGTTCATTTCTTTATTTCGAAGGGATTTTTGTTTGTTTGTTTGTTTTTGCCATAGAGCACGTGAGCTTGCTGGAGAGAGGCAGAGAGAAACAGAGAAACTGAGAAATCACACCTTAGGGAGGATGGCCACACCACAACCACTCTCCTCCATTCCCCTCCTGGGATTTTGGGGTACACACACACACACACGTGTTCTCAGACTGTCTTTCAAGCTGCAGCGTCCAAAACTTGAATTGTGGAGTTGGCCATTTGGGATCTAGCACCTTAATAACCATGCCACTGGCTGGCCTGGTTTTGTTAAATATATTTTAGATTATTAATCATTAATTATTTAACAGTTCTTCCATGGTTATTGTAGAGATTATAGCATGTGTTTTGTATCATTGTACCACTTCTTTTTTAGTTTTAGGTTTTTGTTATAGGATGCATGTGCTTGCTAGAGAGACAAAGAGAGAGAAAGTGAGAAATCACTCTTCAGGGGCCTGGCTGCGTTGCAATTCCTTCTCCATTCTCCTCTCGGGATTTTGGGCATGCACACACATGTGCCCAATGTGAGTTTCAAGCCTCTGGGCCTGGGACTTGAACCTCGATTGGCCAAGTGGGAGTCCAACGCCTTAACCATTATGCCACCTGCTGGCCCCTAATTGTACCACTTCTAAGATAATATGAAGAGCTTAGAACCTTTTAACTCTACTTGTCCCTTTCTTGGTTTCTGTACTTTTGTTGTATTTTATACACACACAAACACGCGCACACACACACACACACGCACACAGATGTATATATACCTATATTTCACCCAACTTTATTACCGTTGTTTTTTCTTATTTTAGATAATTTTTTTTTTAAGGGAACCAGCAGTTGGAGTAATGGCTATGTCGCTGGACTCCCACATAGTCGACCGCGGTTTGTGTCCCGGACCCGGTGGCTTAAAACTCACGCCGGACGCGTGTGCGTGCGTGCCCAAGATCCTGAGAGGAGAATGGAGGAGAAGGGATTGCCGCGTGACCATCCCCCCTGGGGGGTGATTTCTAGCTTTCTGTCTCTCTGTCTCTCTCTGTCTGTCTGGCGAGCGCACGCGCCCTATAGCAAAAACCTCTCAAAAAAAAAAAAAAAGATAATTTTTCTTTTTCTTTTTTGCTATAGGGCACATGTGCTTGCTAGAGAGACAAAAAGTAAGAAATCATCCCCCAGGGAACCAGCAATTAGCGTAATGGCTATGTCGCTGGACTCCCACGTAGTCAACCACGGTTCGCATCCCAGACCCGGTGGCTTAAAACTCACGCCAGGCGCGTGTGCGTGCGTGCCCAAGATCCCGAGAGGAGAATGGAGGAGAAGGGATTGCCGCGTGACCAGCCCCCCTGGGGGGTGATTTCTCACTTTCTGTCTCTATGTCTCTGTCCGGTGAGCGCGCATGCCCTATAGCAAAAACCTTTCCAAAAAAAGAAATCATCCCCCAGGGAGGATGGCCATGCCACAATCTCTCCTCCATTCTCCTCTCAGGATTTTGGGCATTCACACACAGGTACTTAGCATGAATTTTAAGCTGCCAGGTCTGGGACTCAAACCACGGTCAACTACATGGGAGTCCAGTGATGTAACCATTACTCCAATTGCTTTTCCCATTACTGTTGTTTTCTCTGGTCAATATTTATTTACATGTACTACCCACTTACATTATCTGTAGCTCTTCATACTTTCCTGCATCTCCGAGTTTCAGCGGGGGTTATTTTCCTTCCGAATTTTCTTTGATATTTCTTTTAACTCAAATCTGCTGCTGATAAATTCTTTTTTTTTGAGAGGGAGATTTTTTGCTATAGGGTGCGGGTGCTTGCTGGAGAGACAGAGACAGAGAGATGGAAAGCAAGAAATTACTCTCCCCCGCCCGGGGTGGATGGCCATGTCACAATCTCTTCTCCTCCATTCTCCTTTTGGAATTTCAGGGAAGCACACATATGTGTCCACTGTGAGTTTTAAGCCACCAAGTCTGGAACTCGAACTGTGGTTGACTACGTCAGAGTCCAGCGACGTAACCATTACACCATGGGCTGGTACCAGTTCTCTTAGTTTCTGTCTGAAAATATTTCTATTTCACTATCTTGTTTGAATGAGATTTTCACTGAAAATTTATCATTTAAACATTTTTTATGTTTTTTAGATTTTTGCCAAAGGGCATATATGCTCACTGGAGACAGGGACAAAGAGACAGGGAGTGAGAAATTATCCCCCGGGGGGATTGTCTCGCTGCAACCCTTCTCCTCCATTCTCCTCTTGGGATTTTGGGCATGCACACACATCAAGCTACCGGGTCTGGGACTTGAACTGCAGAATAAGCCTGTGGGATCCAGTGCCTCAACCATCATGCCAACTGCCGGCCCTGAAAATTTAAATTCTAGGTTGGAAATAAATTTTTAGGTATATGTGTGTATATTCATCCTGTTTTGTGTTTTGTAATGATTTTTGAGTCTAAGATTTGATGTTTTTCATCAGTTTTGAAAAGTTTTCCAATATCATCTTTTCACATATTGCTTTCTCCCCATTCTCTTTTTCTCCTGGATTCCGATGCTTATATGTCAGATTGATTTACCATGTCCTACAAGTTTCATTTTCCCTTATATACAGTTTCTATTTTTTTCAGCTCTCAGTGTTTCAGTCAGGATGGTCTTCTGACCTTTCAGTTTACTAATTCTTTCTTTAGCGGATTCCAATTTGCTCTTAAACCCATTTATTGAATTAAAAATATCTGTTATTTCTCCCCCAGTTCTAGAGCATTGATTTGATTCTTTTGTTATAAATCTCCCACTAATCATTTAATTTCTTAGGCATGTGAGTTGTGGGGTGTTTTTTGTTTTGTTTTTACAAAGTTCAGGTTTGATCATTACAATGCTTGGATGTCCTGAGGATCTCTCTGTAGTTATTAAAAACCAAAAGAGGAAGCAAATGATTCTTGCCTATCTGTGTGTTCTTGTTATTTTAGGTTGAGTACTGGATATTGAACATAAAAACATTGATTTGATTTTCTGAATGATATTATCTTCCTCCCGAGAGAATTTACTTTCGCTTCTGGCATTTGCTTAGGCTAGGAACAGATCATGTAAATCCAGTCAGGAAGGAGATATTTCAAAGCCGGCTTCTGACCTCCTGGTAGTTTGTCTAATTTTGCGTCATCCTTCCTGAAAAAGACCTCAACCGAAAGCCTGCTATGACTTCCAGAGCTCTTCCCCTGAGTGGGCCCTGAATTTCAATTTGTGTTCTCTTTTCCCAGTCAGGATGCGTAAAATGCTTTACGGCTTCTAAATCTTTCAGTTATAAATTTCTGCTGTGCTTCTCAGCCTGAAAAGCTTTACTTTGGAACGGGTGAGTACTTTGAAGTCAGAAGTGCTGCGAATATCAGGCTTACCTCTCTGGGTTTCTCTTCTCTCTAAGGTCTTTATTGTACAAATCCTTATGGCCTTGGTAGTTTTATGAGACAGACTTCAACTAGTTGAATTTGTTTAGATATTTGATTGAAGTTCATGAAATTTGCTGTTTCCATGTGTCAAAAATGGTTACATATCTATACCATCATATGAGTCAATCAAAAGGATTCTCAGTGGGAAGGTTGGTTTGAAATAATCTATTATACCACTGTCAGAAGCTGGATTCCGGGAATCAAGGCCTAAGGTAACCAAATCCAAACCCTGGACAAGTGTCAAAAGGTGACTAATATGTATATTCATATAAAATATATATGTAGGGGCCACCAGGTGGCATAGTGAAGGCAGTGGACAGTCCTGCATGGCCGACCACAGTTCGTCCCAGACCTTGTGGCTTGCTTTCTTACTTTCCTCTCTCTCTCTCTCTCTCTGGTCAAATTAAAATAAATGAATGAATAAATAAAATAAAATAAAATTATACACACACACACACACACATTTATTAAAGAATAGTTTCCCTATGGAGTAAGGTATCCTTCTTCTCAGAGTCAAATTTAGATGGAAAATCAATTGCACCAGGAACCAGCAGATAGCATAATGGCTATGTCACTGGACTCCCACGTAGTCAATCGCGATTCGAGTCCCGGACCCAGTGGCTTAAACTTATACCGGGCGTGTGTGCATGCATGCCCAAGATCCCAAGAGGAGAATGAAGGAGAAGGGATTGCGGTATGGCTGTCCCCCCTGGGGGAGGTGATTTCTCACTTTCTGTTTCTCTGTCTCTCTCTGTCTTTCTGGCAAGTGCACATGCCCTATAGCAAAACCTCTCTCTCAAAAAAAAAAAAAAAAAAAAAAAAAAAAAAAAAAAAAAAATCAATTGTACCAGAAATCTCAAAGTAATAAAAAATTTTCCTGTGTGCCTAAAAACATTATTGCTAAAAACCTGTCCTTAAAAATGTGCAATTCATCTTTCTCTTTTTTTTTAGAGGTTTTTTATTGCTATAGGGCGCATGTGCTCGCCAGACAGAGAGAGACAGAGAGACAGAAAGTGAGAAATCACCCCCTGGGGGATGGTCACGCCACAATCCCTTCTCCTCCATTCTCCTCTCGGGATCTTGGGCACGCACGCACACGCGCCCGGTGTGAGTTTTAAGCCACCGGGTTCGGGATGCGAACCGCGGTCGACTATGTGGGAGTCCAGCGACACAGCCATTATGGTAACTGCTGGTCCCAATTCATCTTTCTCTTGTTTCTTTCTCTGAAGGATTGCTTATGGATGCCCAAATGCATTAAGTTTGGATGGTTTCTGCCATACACACCAACAGATCATGAATATGGTGCTTGGAAGCACCATTATATTGCCTGTGTGTCCAGTTTAGATTGGCTGACGCCTAGGGAGGCCACTGCTATTTATGGGACACTGAACGAACCCAAAGCAGAAGACGAAGAGCTACAGGAGAGACAAAGAGAAAAGTACCTAAGGAAAATAATTTGGGAGAAAATCGCACTTCAAAAGAGTGAGTAGCATTTAAAAACCTTATATCGTATCCAAGAATTGTATAAGCTGATGGACTCACACGCAAATCATCACAGAGGAGGACAGAGCTGTCTTTCTGGACTAGCTGGTGAGTGGCACTCCTTAAAATCTGTCCAGGACCAGCTCTTTTATTCTTCATTGTATATCTGTAAATTAATTGAGAAGAAAACAAACAGATTTCAGATGAAATCTGTAAGATCAAATATCACTGCCTCGGGACCAGCAATTAGCATAATGGCTATGTCGCTGAACTCCCACGTAGTCGACTGCGGTTCGAGTCCTGGACCTGGTGGCTTAAACTCATGCTGGGCGCGTGTGCATGCGTGCCCAAGATCCCAAGAGGAGTACGGAGGAGAAGGGATTGCAGCATGGCCATCTCCCCTGGGGAGTGATTTCTCGCTTTCTGTCTCTCTATCTCCCTCTGGCAAGCGCACGCGCCCTGTAGCAAAATCCTCTCCAAACACAAAAAATCACTGCCTCAGTTGCTGTTTGTTCTTCTCAAGTAGAAAAGACTGAAAACCAAGAGGAGAAAGAAAACAGGTGAAAGCAAAGAAATTGGTTCAGGACAGAAGAGCCAGGATCAGTGCAAAAAGAGGAAAGGAATGGAATGGATGCAGAAAACGAGAGGGAAAAGAGTGTAGAGACAGGATGTGTTTCCAGCTAAGCCTTCTGAATTACGCAGTATGTCAAAGTAAGCAACAAAACTCATTTGAGTCCTCCCATCTTTTCTCACTGACTCACCCTCTGGTGAGATCATAACAAATGGGAAAGTCCTTGAGGCCAAGAAAGAGAGCAGAAATGGATGAGAAGCTTATCAATTGATTAACTGGTCTCCACAAAAAAAGAGTTGCTTGTTCTCAGAGCTTTGTTTCTTGACCTGAAGTGACTTGTAACTCCCAGCCACAGTGCCGAAAGGATAAGAAATCCGGAGTGTGTGGAAATAGCTCTAATTATTGTCATCTGGAGCAGTGCCCTGGTCCAGCTTTATTTCTGATGCCTTTATCTCCGTAGACTTGGCGGGGAGAAGCACCCAGTAAACAGCGGGCCTGCTGCTGTTTGTTTTTCAGAGGAGCTATTCAGAGTTCGACCCCCTTGGGTGAGTGGAACAAGCTGCTCCAGATTGTTAAAATCCAAATGCCAACCACGTCTCTCCCAGACTGTAAGGGATCGAGTGGGATTACCCGAAGCTTGGGAGAAGCAGCTTGTTTCGACATCATTAGAAACTTTCCCCAAGCGGTAAGCAAACTTCCATCAACTGAAAGCTCAAGACCATCCCGTGATACCAAGACTTCATTTAGAATAATTTAGCAAACGGATCATGTCTAAGTAGATGAATTATGTTCTATGACATAGAAGACATAATTATTTAATTTTCATGAACAGTGATTTTTAATATGCCATCTGAAGTGGGAAATATGTAACACCCAAAACTTAACATTGTTAATCTTCTTAACCCTGCCATGAGGAATGAGGCTACACTGGGGATATACTAGAGTTTCCATAAAGTTGTTGAGGAAAAATAACATTTTCCACTAACTTTTTAATGAAATAAGAGTATTCAAATGCTGGGACCAGCAGATGGCATAATTATGGTTACATTGCTGGACTCCCATGTAATTGACTGCGGTTCGAGTCTCATACCCCGTGGCTTAAAACTCATGTCAGGTGAGTATGAGTATGTGCCCAAAATCCCAAGAGGGGGACTGGAGGAGAAGGGATTGAGACATGGCCTACCTTCCCGGGGCGGGGATGGTTATTTCTCACTTTCTGTCTCTCTGTCCCTCCAGCAAGCACATGTACCCTACAGCTAAAATCTCTCTAAAAAAAGGGGGGAGGGAGAAGTATTCAAATGATATCCAGATATAACAAAATATAGCTCTCACTTATTTTTGTATATCCAAACATAGTCCTCTTCTATGTCTCAAGTAGATAAATCTCAACTGCATTCAGCAGCCAAAGTTATACAATGTAATGAAATGACCAGAAATTCAGTTCTGACCCTATTTATCCATTCTATTTGACTTTCATAACTAGTACAATTTGTACAACTGCTTAGAAAAGTTTTTTTAGAAAATCTTTTTATTCTGTATTCTAGATATCAAGTATCTTACATATTTATGTTTCAAATGAGGCCACTGAGGCCTACTGGGGTAACATAACTTACCCAAGTATTAGTATAAAACACTAAAACCCCAAATCCTCAAAATACCAACACTCTTTAACTTCAACACGACCTGTGGATCTCTCTGTGTCTGAACATTTTTGTGAGTGTGAGTGTGTGTATGTGTATTTACCCACTGAAGCCACAGGAAGATTTTTTCTTTTTATTTGCTAAAGGGCATATACACTCAACAGAGAAAGAAAGAGGAGGAGAGAGAGAGAAAGTGAGAAAGCACCCCCACTCTCAGGGGGGATGGCCACATCACAAACCCTTCTCCATTCTCCTGTTGGGATTTTGGGCATTCATGCACACACACCCAGCATGTTCTTCAAGCCATCAGGTCAGGTCTGGGACTAGAACCAGGTAGTCAGCCTGAGTGACCACACCTCTAGCTGACACAGCTCCCATTTTTTGCTAAATGTTCATAAGGGTGGCTGTGGCTGTGGAGAGAATGAAGTCATTAAATGGAAACTCCTGAGGCAGAGAAGGAAATTTAACATTCCTAAGCTACTCCTTTTTAAATGTTGATTCAAACCCCTAAGTATGTTTGTTATTTATGTTCATTTTAAGTGCCCAAGAAAAGCTAAGAAAGTTTCAGGAGACCTCACTAGCATCTTACATGGAGAGGAAAGAAGGCCCAGAAGACTGATTGGGCTCCTCTCTGCCTGGGAGACCCAGGTGCACTACTGTCCCTCCAAGTCCTAGGGAGAGTGTGAGGGACTGTGGCCATATGTCTTGCATAGTACAATGAGGTCTTAGTATAACACTGGAGCTTGCTTATCAAAAGCAGCAAGTGAAGAGACAATGAAAACTTTACTTATTGGGACCAGCAGATGGGGTAACAGTTGCTGGACTCCCACGTGGTTGACAGAGGCTCGAGAACCGGCCTGGTGGTTTGAAATTCACGCCAGGTGCGTGTGTGTCTGCTCAAAATCCTGAGAGGAGAATAGAGGAGAAGGGATTGCAGTGTGGCTATCACCCCAGGGCGTGACTTCTCGCTTTCTATCTCTGTCTCTCCAGCAAGCTCATGTGCCCTATATCAAAAATCTCTCTCTAAAACAAAACAAAAACAAAACTTCACTTATTTCCCTATTTCCCTATAGACACAATGTTTCTTGGAGCCATTCTTACCCTTCCTTATCAAAGAAGAATTGGCCTGGTGTTAGCAGACATGGTGACAGCTCCTCAGATGCTCCCCGGCCAAGTTTCATATTAATATCATCTCGGATTCCTGCATACGAGGTACAGAATACATTGTGAGTCCAGCCCTTTCTGGAAGGCATCTTTCATCTAGGCTAGAGGGCATGTAACAATCTTTTGGCCATTGTGTACATGGGAATAATTCATTTTTTAAATAGGAAAATTGTCTGTGAGCCAGCAGGTGGTGTGGGGGTTAAGGTGCTGGACTATCACAGTCAATTGCAGTTAGAGCCCTGGACCTGTCGGCTTGAAAATCATGCTGGACACATGTGCATGCATGCCCAAACTCCTAGAAGAAAATGGAGGAGAAGGGATTGTGGCATGGCCATCACTTTCTGTCTCTCTGGTAAGCTCACTTGTCCTATAGCAAAAATCTCTTAAAAAAAAAAAAAAAAGAAAGAAAAGAAAAGCCTTGCCGGAGGGTATATACACTTGGCAAAGAGAGAGACAGAGATAGAAGGAATGTGCGAAAGCATCTCTCATGGGAAACGGTCACACCGCAATCCCTTTTCCATTTCTTTCTCCTTTCGGGATTTTGGGCAGACATGCCCATGGTGCCTGGTGTGTTTCTCAAGCCTCTGAGTCTAGACTCAGACTGTGCAGTTGGCCATGTAGGTGCCAGCCATCCTAACCGCCATGCCACAGGCTGGCCCGAGCCCCAACAATTTCAAATCAGAAGCAATAAAGATAACCAAAAATCAAAATTATTTAAAAAGCTCAGGGCTAGCACTATGGCCTTGTGCTTAAGGGGGCAAGATACCACATGGCTGACAGGTGGTTCAAATCCTGGTCCTGACAGCTTGAAAAATACATTGGGCACGGGTGGCTATGTGTCCCAAATCCCAACACGGTGGAAAAATGGAGAAGGGACAGCAACATGACCATACCCCATTGAGGAAGGGGTGATTTCTCCTCTCCCCCTCTCTCTGTCTCTCTAGCAAGCACACGTGCCCCCTGACAAAAAAGAAAGAAAGAAAGAAAGAAAGAAAGAAAGAAAGAAAGAAAGAAAGAAAGAAAGAAAAGAAAGCACTAAAGGCCCACACTGCTTTGCACTTAATAGATGTCCAGTAAATTTTTATTGAATTGAATTGAATTGGAATTTTTAATCTAAAAAAAGAGCACAGTGATTAAGAATGATTTAAAAAGTTGTCTGGAATTCCTGAAGAATTTAATACTATTATATAAACACCATCTTTCAAAAGAAGCATGTCAGAAATCCTACTTCGTGATTTATTTACTATGGATTCATTAAATTAAAATACAATCTCTCTGCAATGAATTTATATATTTTTTAATTTTTATATGAGTAATAAGAAAAATAAAGGAAGTACAAAGAATAAATGGGAAAGCAAATGTATATATATTTATATATAGGTGTATATAAATATATATATTAATATATAAATGTGTGTATATATATATATATATATCGCATAAATATGTGTGTGTGTGTGTGTGTGTGTGTATATCCTAAAAAAGTTCATAAAAAATGTGTATTATGAGGGAACCAGCAGTTAGCGTAATGGCTATGTCGCTGGACTCCCACGTAGTCGACCACGGTTTGCGTCCCGGACCCGGTGGCTTAAAACTCACGCCGGGCGCGTGTGCGTGCATGCCCAAGATCCCAAGAGGAGAATGGAGGAGAAGGGATTGCGGCATGACCATCCCCCCTGGGGGGTGATTTCTCGCTTTCTGTCTCTCTGTCTCTCTCTGTCTGGCCAGCACATGCGCCCTATAGCGAAAACCTCTCAAAACAAACAAACAAACAAACAAAAAATGTGTATTATGAAAAAACCATGTATGGACCGCAAAAATTTTGGCACCAAAATAAACTCAGACTTTAATTTGATTGTTCCATAAAGTATTCGAAGTACCCTTATACATACACATGTATGTATGCATTAATACATCCACAGAGGAAAGTAGACTACAAAATCTTAAAAAGGTTCCTATTTGTAACAAATGCTGCTTTAAGAGAAAGCACTTCTCCTTCTAGGCATTCAGGAACTGGCCGTGATCATGGACAACTGGTGAGCTCAGTAAACCCGCATGAAAGCAAGTTCAGAGCTCTGATCGCCACGTGGGCCACATAGTTCCCCTAACGTTAAATTTTTTTTTTTTTTTTTTGAGAGGTTTTTGCTCTAGGGCATGTGTGCTCACCAAGAAGACACAGAGAGACAGAGAGACAGAAAGCGAGAAATCACCCCCCGGGGGAGGATAGCTACGCCACAATCCCTTCTCTTCCAGTCTCCTCTCAGGATCTGGGGCACGCACGCACACGCAGCCAGCGTGAGTTTAAGCCACCGGGTCCAGGACTTGAACCGGGGTTGACTACATGGGAGTCCAGAGACATAGCTATTACACCAACTGCTGGTTCCCCCCTAATGTTTAAAAATGCATCGTGCTGGGTACAGAGGATGAATGGTGATGGAATATGGCTGAATCAACTGCTTAGGGCCACTCCCTTATTGTCCTTTTCATATTAGACTATGGCATACTTACTTGATTGTGACCATGATGGGGATTTAGGTAAAAAGTAGGACATACCATACAGTAGTTCTCAATTCAGTTGACCTGTGACCTCTAGAAAGTGGCATGAGATTCTGGAAAAAGTCAACAACTTCACTGACTTCCAAATCTGCCTGCTGCTATTCATTAACTTTATCATAATGAAAAGTTTACTTGGTGTTTGAAGTCAAAGGGAGATGGTTTTGGGGTCCAGTACGTGGCGTGGTGGTTAAGGTGCTGGACTGTCACATGATTTGAGCCCTAGACTCAGTGGCTTGAAAATCACGCATGTGCGGAACCAGCAGTTAGCGTAATGGCTATGTCACTGGACTCCCATGTAGTCAACTGCTGTTTGAGTCCTGGCTTGAACTCACGCCAGGTGCGTGTGTGTGCATGCCCAAGATCCCGAGAGGAGAATGGAGGAGAAGGGATTGCGGCATGGTCATCCCCCCTGGGGGGCGATTTCTCACTTTCTGTCTCTCTGTCTCTCTGTCTTTCTGCCGAGTGCAAGCACCCTATAGCAAAAATCTCTTTAAAAAAAAAGAAAAGAAAATCATGCATGTGCATGTGTGCCCCAAAATCCTGAGAGGAGAATAGAAGAGAAGGGATTGTGGTGTGGCCATTGACCCTGTGGGGTGATTTCTCATTTCCCTCTCTCTGTCTCTCCTTGGTGAGCACCACACCCTATGACAAAAACCTTTAAAAAAAAGGTGTTTTTTATATATATTAAAATGGGAAATATTGATCAATATTTATAATTTAAAAATGTGTAAGAGACATACTTTAAATCTGTGTAAGAAGTTTGGGGCCGGCAAGTGGTGTGGTGGTTAAAGGTGCTGGATTCCCACATGGCTGACTGTGGTTTGAGTCCTGGACCTGGCGGCTTGCTTTCTCACTTTCTCTCTCTCTCTCTCTCCCTCTCTGGTCAAATTGAAACAAACAAATAAATAAATAAAGAAAGAAAAAAAATAATTCTTTAAAAAATACCATGTAAGAAGTTTAAGTTATACCATCTCAATTTTTTTTAAAGTGTATATACATCTCTCAACCTAGTATGTACAAAGAGAAAAAGATTGAAAGAAAATAATTCAAATTTTTAATAGTATTTGTCTCTGAGTGGTGGAGTTAGAAGTCTACTTAATTTTCTCCTCTTATAACTTGAAAAAAATGTTTTAAAATGAAATAAAAAAAAAAAACAGTGAGGGGTCAACTGGTAGCATGGTTATCAAGGTGACTGTAACCCACATGGCTGATTCCATAGTTCAAGTCCTAGGCCCAGCTGCTTGAAAATCACACTGGATGCATGTGTGTGCATGCCCAAAATCCTGAAAGGAGAGGAGAAGGGATTACTGCATGAACATCCCATCTTGGGAGGTGATTTCTCTCTCTCTCTCTCTCTCTCTCTTTCTCTCTTCAGTGAGTGCATATTCTATATCTATATCTATCTTTCTAAATATATAGGAAAAAAACAATAAAGGAGGAAGTTTATCTTTTTCCTTTCATAATTTCTTTAAAAAAGAAATAAAGAAAATCCTTAAAAATTACAGCAGGGCCAGCCTGTAGCCTAGTAGTTAAGGGAGCTGGGTCTTACACGGCCAGCCACAGTTTGACTCTGGCCTACCGGCTTGAAAAACACACTAGGAACATGTGAATGCCCAAAATCCAGATCACATGTCGAAATGGAGGAGAAGGGACTGTAGCATGACCAGCCTCTCTGGGGAACACTTTCTCCCGCCCTCTCTCTCTCCTTCTGGCAAGCACATGCCCCTTCTGACAATTATAAGAGAAATGACAGCATGTTACATATTTAACATTTCTTCCATTAATAGTGGGCTTTGATTCCTACAGCTGTGGTTTTGTTTTCTAGATGGTGGTGGACAGCGTGAAGGCAAGTGTCATTGCTTTGGTGTATGAACACAGCGGCCTAACCTTGGAGAGCCTGCTTTATCTCGTAGAAAGAGCTCTGGCCGGGCAGAAGGCCCAGAGTATGGGGATATTTAGTGATGGAGACAGCAGACAGATCAACTTGCTCCAAGGTAGGGCTGGGGATTGCCTAAGAACAATCCAGCAACTTTGTACTTAGGCAGCGCTTGTGCAAGGGGTTGCACTTCAAGCACTATTTAAATTCTAGTATGCTAATCTGATTTTGGCTTTATGAAAAAAAGTGAGACAATTTTCTGTAGATGATCTTTTTGTGTGTGTGTGTGTGTGTGAGGTTTTTGCTATAGGGTGCATGCACTCACCAGAAAGACAGAGAGAGACAGAGAGACAGAAAGCAAGAAATCACCCCCCAGGGGGGATGGCCACGCTGCAATCCCTTCTCCTCCATTCTCCTCTCGGGATCTTGGGCACGCACGCACACGCGCCCGGCGTGAGTTTTAAGCCACTGGGTCCAGGACGCGAACCGCGGTTGACTACATGGGAGTCCAGCAACATAGCCTTTACGCTAACTGCTGGTCCCCTTTTTTTTTGTTGAGACAGAGATAGGTCTTGCTATGTTGCCCAGGCTAGCTTTGAACTTACATCACCCTGTGCCAGCCTCCCAAATAGCTGATATCAAACATAGGCCACAACACCTACCATGAACTTCTACTTTTTTGATTGACAGTTGTGGGAAGCATTTTTACTTTGGAACATGGTTACAAAATCCCAGGACTTGACTGGCCATCACCCTGAACCCTGCCAGAGCTTGGCTCCTCACCACGCTGCAGGGGGAGGCAGAAGCAGTGTCCTAACCACAGCACGCAGTATCTAACTAATCTAGACTGTAAAGGAGACTGGCCTTGGCAGTGTCCCATGGCACCTTTTGTGACCCTAGCCCCTGCACCACATGAAGCAGAGGCACCCTAGAGGTCTTGGTTTTACAAACAGCAGCCTTTTGAATTTGTGGTTGCATTTTCACAAATTATTGAGAGTTTCTTTCATGATAACATTACCAGCTAATATAGCATTCTTATTTTTTCCTCAGGCTATAACATTGGTATTAAAAATTTACTGAGTCCTGAAGTGAGAGACTTCTGGGAGAAATTAGGAAGCTATGTGGCCACCAAAGAAGAAGGGGGTCATGTGGACTTCTTCCTGCCACTTGGAGCATCAGGTCAGCTTTGAAGACACTGCAGAAAGACGGTGGCCATGCCCACTGGATGGGGATGTTTGTGAATTTGTGAAATGCCCTAAGGTCAAGTGATTCAATCATATCTTACTTTCTTTATCTCTTTATGCGTTGCATCCCCAAGTACCTGGGGCGGAGGAGAGGGGGGAAGTAGAGGTCAGAGATGGTGATCTGCAGAGATAAATTCACTGCTGACAAGATCCAACAGCATCATTTATATTCTTTTTGGAAAATACAATAAAATCAGCCTTCATGAGGCAGGGCAAGGAGCCTGACCAGCGTAGAAACCATTATCAGTCAGTACGAGGAAACCCCCTTGCTGTGTTCCGAACCTGGGATGAGCATGAACTCGGTGCTCAAGTTCAGGGTAACAGAAACTTACCTGGCTCTCAGGGCTTGTGAGTGTCAAAATAGTGTATTTAAATAATCCAAATAAATACTGATAATAGAAACACATACACACACACACACACACACACACACACACACTGAAGTGTGTTGTAAAGACAAGTGTGGTGGGGTCAGCTGGTGGCATGGTGGTTAAGATGCTGGATTCCCACATGATTGACCATGGTTAGAGTCCCAGACCTGGCGCTTTCCCACTCTCCCCTCCCCACCCCCTCTCTTAAAGTGCCCTATAGCAAATTTAAAAATTTTTAAATAATAATAATAAATAAAATTAAGTAATAACTATTTTTTTTAAAAGATGAATGAGGTGGATGGTCACTAAGATCACGATTATAATTTTAAGCACTACCTAGAATCAGCCACCATGACTCAAAGCTGAATTCAATGCTTGAAGGGAAACTTTAGAAAGGTTAAGTCAAATACACTCTTCGGATATCTGTTAAAATACACTCTTCGGATATCTGTTAAATAAAAACTCTGCATTCGCCAGCTACCATTTTACCCAGCAGAGCAGGAGAGAGGGCATTTAAAATTAAACATTCTCAAGATGTTTCTTAGTATTCATTCGTTGGGAGAACTGGAGTTTTAAAATTCTTCTTAATGCTCAGATTTTTTTTTTTTTTTTGAGAGATTTGTGCTATAGGGCACGTGCGCTCGCCAGACAGACAGAGAGAGACAGAGAGACAGAAAGTGAGAAATCACCCCCCTGGGGGATGGCCATACCACAATCCCTTCTCCTCCATTCTCCTCTCGGGATCTTGGGCATACACGCACACGCACCCGGCGTGAGTTTAAGCTACCAGGTCTAGTACTCGAACTGCGGTCGACTACATGAGAGTCCAGTGACATAAATATTATGCTAACTGCTGGTCCTCCTTTCATAAACTTTTTAAAGATCCTTTGAATGTATAGGGAAGAGTTTGGCAGAATATATACCACAATATTAAATTTAGTCAGATAAACATACGTTTTTCTATTTTTTTCTTTTACAAAAAATGTCCTTCTTAAACTAATAATTTTATAATGAGAGAACAGTGCACTTTTAAACTGGAGTAAAAGAGGGCCATTCCTGTAGCTCAGTGGTTAAGGAAACAGGATTCCACGTGACTGACCATGACTTGAAACCTGGCCTCAGTGCCCTGGAAAACATGCCGGGTGCATATGTGTGCATGCCCCAAATCTTGATGGGATGGGAAAATGGAAGAAAAAGGTTTGCCTTTTGGAGGCGCTTTCTTTCTCTTCTGTTTCTCTCTGGTGAGTGCACATGACCTCTAACAATAATATAAAAGAAAATAAACTGGAGTAGAAGAAAAAGAAAAGATGCAGGAAGGGAAAGCATTGAAAGATAGAAGGAACAAAGGACAAAATGGGAAAAGAACAGTGGATTTGGTTACAGAAAAAATGTCTGAAGTGAAACTTAAGGACACCCAAAGATAGATTTCTCACCACCATCTGGATCCGAACAGTACCTCTGAAATTCTCATCAAACATCATACATCATCAGAGATGTACATATGTCTCCAAAGATGAACCACCACAGACCCTTGACTTCTCAGCCCCACGTCTCTTCTCCACCACCTCTGGCATCACTGTTGAGCCTGTCATTCCCAGTTGAGTATCACCTCTGAAATCTTGAATTCAGTTATCTCTTCCAACTCACGTGCTCAGATATTCCCACTCCAACATTTCTTCATCTGGAGTCTTCCAGTCTACACACTCCCACTTTGTCATTCTATCACCCTGATGTCACCCTTATTTTCTGCCTTGTTAAACTGGGATTTAATTGTCCAACATTATCATCACTCCTTTACAAATCATCCCTCATCATCACACCTCACAAGCCTTCCAGGCCAGCAGGTGGCATGGTGGTTAAAGCGGCTGGATTCCCACATGAATGACCACAGTTCTAGTCCTGGACTCGGTGGCTTGAAACTCACACTGGGTGCATGTATGTGTGTGCCCAAATCCTGAGAGTAGAATGGAGAAGAAGGGTTGCAGTGTGGTTATCCCTCCCCAGGGGATGATTTTTCACTTTCCCTCTCTGTGTTTCTCTCTGTCTCTCTCCTTCCTGGTGAGTGCACACACTCTATGACAAAAACCTAAAAATAAAACCTGAACTTCCTTGTCTTTCTCCTGGCTAAATCTCAACCCACTTGGCTAAATATTACTGCTGGATAAAATACCACTCTTGGGCTAGCTGTGTAGCCTGGTGGTTAAGGAAGCCAGATCCCACATGGCCAACCAAGTGGTTCAAATCCGAGACCCAGCAGCTTGAAAAATATGCCAAGCATGTCTGCATGTGTGTCCGAAATCCTGATAAGATGGAGAAGGAATTTCAGCTGACCACACCCCGTTGAGGTTACTTTCTCCTTCTCCTGCTCTCTCTATCTCTGTCTCTCTCATGAGTGCACATGTCCTCTGAGGAAAAAAAAAATAAGAAAAAACAGTAACCACACTACTGTCTGCATACCTTGTGCCTGCCTGCACTAAAGCAGCTAAAATGTGGTGAAAAAAGTTAATACAACTGTCCTGACTGGTCTACCTTTACTTGGTGACATAAATGTTTACCTATGTCACTAAAGTTTACCACGTTTCCTTGATGGTTCATTTTCCCACTCTGAGATGATAATTTTATTCCTTCTCCTCTTTCATCAGTCTTTCCATATCTTGTCTCTCAGCCATTGGCCTCACCTTACTTCCCTGAGAAAGTTAAATCATATGGGACACCATAACTTTCTTCCCAGCACAGAGCCCGCCACCTACCCTGACCTTCTCTCATCATCCCGTCTTGCCTTCTGTTGCGAAGAAGAAGCACCACTGCTCGGACAGATCAGCTGTTCCACTGGACTCCGACTCCAATTGCTTTCATGTTCTCAAAACTTCTCTCCCACACTCCAGGTCTCTTCCATGGCCTCATTTCTCCCCTTTTTTTAGATCGTTCCTATCAAATCATGAACATCAGCAGTAACTTCTGTCTTCTTTCAAACAAAAACAAAAACAAAGACAATAACCTTTCCTTATCACTTTATAAATTGGGCCAATGAGTGTCAAACTTTATTGTGTAATCACCTAGAGGGCTTGTCAAACTACGTGTTTCTGGGCCCATGTAGGCCCAGACTGTCAGACTTGGGACTGGGTGGAGCTAGGAGAATTTTCGTGTTAAAATTGTTCCTGGGTGATGCTGATGCTGCCAGTTTCCAGATACATTTTGAGACTTGCTGGTCTACAAGGATCGCCTGTTTCTCCCTCTCCTCCATTTGCTCCTCAGGTTCCTCTGAGGCGTCTCTTTAGCTCCACTAAAACTGCTTTTGGAAGACTGTAAGTGACTTCCATGTGCCTAAACCCAGCAGCCCCTGCATGTCACCTTGCTTTGACTTCTAGGACACATTTGAGACAGATGTCCCCTCCTAGAAACACTCCTTTATTCCTCCTACCTCGTGGCCTCTTTGTCTCCTTGGCTGACTGCTTTGTCCACAAGTCCCTTAAATAAGTCCGAGAGCTTGATCAGGACTCCTTCCTTTTCCACATATACACTCTTCCCCGGTAGCCTCGTCTGCTCCTCTCACCCTAAATTCAGTCTCTGAGCTGCAGACTCTAATTCCCACTCAACATCTTCATGTGGATGTTGAATTTGCATATTTAATACACATCTCAAAGTCAACACACCCAAACCAAACTCTTGATTACCTCCCAGCACCAAATCTCCCTTTTCCCAGCATTCCTCAGTAAAAATACTGTCCTTCACTCCATTACTGCATGTGCCAAAATCTAAGATTCATCTCTTTACTTGGCATTATTTAAATTTTGTAAACAGGGATTATTGAGGTATAATTGGCATACAATAAACCATACCTATTTAAAGTGTGCCATTGAATGAAGGTTGATATCTGTATACCTAGCCTGTGAAACCCTAAAATGATCAAGGAAATGAACATCACCTGACAAAGTCTTCTCATGCTACTTGCAAGCATCTCTCTCCTGGTACTCCCAGCCCCAGCCTGTGGCACTGATCTGCTTTCTCTTACTATATATTAATTTGCATTTTCTATAATACTTTACAAATGGAATCATACTGTATATATTCTATTTCTTGCCAGAAGTCCTTCATTCAAAATGATCATTTTAGATGCATCCATTTCATGCATATGCGAGTGGCTCGTTCATTTTTCCTGCTAGGAATTATTGTATCGTAAGGATAAAACACAATGTGTTTCTTCATTCATCTGTTGATAGATATTTGAGTTCTTTCCAGTGATTTTTGCGAAGATGCGGCTGTGAACATATGTGTGAAGATGTATTTTCATTTCTCTTGGTTAAATGTCTAAGAGTAGAATGGCTGGGTCATATGATAGGTGCATGTTTAACTTTTAAAAACCCAACTAAACTCTTTTCCAAGTTGTTGTACCATTTATGTGTCTACTGGAAATATATGAGAACTCCAGTTACCCAACGCTTCAACACTTAGTAGGGTCAGTCTGTTTAATGTTAGTCATTCAAGTGAGGAGTCTCACGGTGTTTACTTTGCATTTTCCTAATGACCAATCATGCTGACCATCTTGTCACGTACTTATTTACCATTCATATGTCTTCTTGGCTAAGTGTCTATTTGAATTTTTGCCTTTTTTTTTTTTTTTTTTTTGGAGAGGTTTTTGTTATAGGGTACATGCACTCACCAGAAAGAGAGAAAAGGAGACAGAAAGCAAGAAATCACCCCCAGGGGGGATGGCCATGCCACAATCCCTTCTTCTTCATTCTCCTCTCGGGATCTTGCTCATGCACGCACACGTGCTCGGCGTGAGCTTAAGCCACCAGGTCCAGGACTCAAACTGTGGTTGACTACATGGGAGTCCAGCAACATAGCCACTATGCCAACTGCTGGTCCTAAATTTCTGCCTATTTTTAAAAGCATTTGTTTTAGGGAACGAGCAGTTAGCGTAATGGCTATGTCGCTGGACTCCCACATAGTCGATCGCAGTTCACGTCCCGGACTCGGTGGCTTAAAACTCACGCCGGGCGTGTGTGCGTGCGTGCCCAAGATCCCAAGAGGAGAATGGAGGAGAAGGGATTGTGGCGTGACCATTCCCCCTGGGGGGTGATTTCTCGCTTTCTGTCTCTATGTCTCTGTCTGTCTGGCGAGCACATGCGCCCTATAGTGAAAACCTCTCAAAAAAAAGTATTTATTTCTAATAATAATAATTATTATTAGGTTTGCTACAGGCATGTGTGCTCCCCAGAGAGAGACAGAGAAAGAGGGAAAATGAGAAAGCAAACTACTGGGTCCAGGACTTGAACTGCAGTCAGCCGTGTGAGAGTCCAGTGTCTTAACCACCAAGCCACCTGATGGCCCATATTTTGCCTATTTTTAAACCTATGATTTTTCATTTTCCCCTAGTCTATGCTTGTATTTTTATTCTATGACAGTTTCTTTTGAAGAGCAGATGTTTTGACTTAACAAAAAATTTGCCAGAAAGCATGTGTGCTCACCAGAGAGAGATTCAGAGAGAGAGGGAGAAAGCACACCCTGAGGGGGGATGGTCATGCCCCAATGCTTTTCCTCCACTTCTCCATCCTGTCAGGATTTGGGGTATGCACCTGTGCCCAGAGTGTTTTTCCAGCTGCTGGAGCCAGGATCTGAACTGCAGTCAGCCATGTGGGATCTGTTCCATTAACCACTAGGCCATGAAGCCAGCTCCAGAAGTGTTGACTTTTGATAAAGTCAAATGTGTCAAATATTTCTGTTTATAGATCACACTTTTGGTGTTATATATATGAATGCTTTACCTAGCCAAAGGTCACAAAGATTTTTTTCCTATGGTTTCTTCCAAATAATTTGAAGTATAAGTTTGAAATTTAGGCTTGTGATCCATTTTATTTATTTATTTTAATAAAATGTGATGTATGAATTGAGATTCCTTTTTTTTTAAAAAAAATATATTTTTCAGCACTGTTCCTTTTAAAGGCTATCATTTTCTAAGTGAATTTAATTTGTACTTTTGTTGAAGTCAAGCGTAGATACACTTTTTTTTTTCTATGTTTTTTTTGGTAGAGGTTTTTGCTATAGGGTGCATGTGCTCTCCAGACAGACAGAGAGAGACAGAGAGATAGAAAGCGAGAAATCACCCCCCAGGGGGGATGGCCACGCCACAATCCCTTCTCCTCCATTCTCCTCTCGGGATCCTGGGCACACACGCACACGCGCCCGGCGTGAGTTTTAAGCCACCAGGTCCAGGACGTGAACTGCGGTCGACTACGTGGGAGTCCAGCGACATAGCCATTATGCTAAGTGCTGGTCCCAAGCGTAGATACACTTTTGAATCCTCTACTGATTTAATTGTCAGTAAAAACATTAGGCACCAGTGAGAGACATCCCAACCTTTCAGCTCCTGCCATTTTATTCCAAGCAGTAATTGAAGCTGTCTGGAGTAGTATTTTTATTCTCAGACTACGAAGAATTTAAATACACTACTCATTATATTAGTTTCATTCCAAGTAATTCACTCTGTATGTTGAATTCAATAATTCAATCTATCTACATGCTGTATCATTGAAGAAGGGGTGAAATTAATGCCATGCTAAATTTTGACCATCTTATTCCATTTTGTATTTAACTGTTTTAAATCTGTCCTCCTACAATGAGATTTTGCCTTTGAGTCAGACTATTTTAGAAAATATATTTAGATTTTTTTCTGTCTTTGGACTGAGTATTCCAAATCTGAAAAATACACAGTAGATTCAACTGCACGCCCTCTTTCCTACCCTATTGTTTAGTCCTCATGTATTGTGTCTGGGCATCTGTATTTAGGGGTAAATATACAATGTTCATGGACTGTTCGATGGAAAGATCCAAACTGAAAATGACAGTTGCTAGTAGCCTTTCTTGGTCAGCATCTAATACTCCTAAATAATATTTAACTGTTCCTTGGCAAAACTTAAAAGTAAACTAATGCATGTATTTTTGACTATGCAGAGGCAGGAATCCAAGTTCTTTCTCAGCTGTCTCAACTAACTGGCACATTCTTCACCGCCCCCACTGGGATCGCAACTGGCTCTTACCAACACAGTAAGTGCACACAGGAGCTGACCACTGTGCCCAACACCACATGGCAGATCCAGATCACCAGAGAACAAAGTTCAGTTCATAGTACAGTATGACCGATATCCATTACTGTCTTTCATTCATTCTCTGAAGAAATGCTATCACTTCCTAAATGATGTCATTTCGCATGGCTCAGTCACGTGTTTAGAAGGGGATTATTTGTTACAAGTATTATACTTTCCTTCAAACCGTCATTGGCGAAAACTCTATTGAAAACATATCCCATAACATTAAGAAAAGAGGTGGTTGCTGATCTAGAGAAATACTAGGTTCAAAGAATAATTTTTCCTAGTACATATAATCAATATTATTTTGTTTGTAAAAACTAATCGTAGCTTCAAAGAGATGGCAAAAGAACTTGCTTCGGTTCCATTTCGGTGACATTGTGTGACAGGGAAAGAACACACCTGAAAGCAAACTTGCATTTAGGTACCAAAGCTGCAAATGTGGACGAAATGTACTATTGGCAGACCAGCAGAAAGCTGAATTGCATTGCTACCATCATTTTGCTACCAATCATTTTCTCCTTTCAAGCTCTCTCTCTCTTCAGATCTAGTGGAGCTTGGAGCAACATAGAAATTCTATACAGTATTGCTACTGTGCTCTCAAATGCCAAGGGCTTTTCAGGACTGGGCCAAGCTGGCATGGTTGCGAAACTTGTAAGGGGAAAGACTCCATGGAGATACAATAGAAAGCACATGGACCTAATGTACTTTTGAAACGGAAGTCACTTGTTAGTTTTAATTAACATGGCAACATCATCCAAGGATAGCAATCGTGGCCAGGTGGAAAGAGAAAACAGCCAGCGGAGCGTAGCAGGGGGGTGGGGGACCATGTTTGCAGCATGGAACAGGTTGTCCGCTCCTCCTCTGCCTCCTCTTCCTCCTGTTCATCCTCGTTTTCCCTCTTTTCACATTTTTCTAACAAAATAACATGTTATAGAGGTTTTGTTTGTTTCATTTCATTTATTTTTATTATTTTTTGTTGTTGTTGTTTTTGCCAAAGGGTGCATGTATTTGCTAGAGACAGACAGAGAGGGAAAGTGAGAAATCACCCTCCAGGGGGTATGGCTATGCTGCAATCCCTTCTCCTCCATCCTCCTCCTGGGATTTTGGTCACACACACACACACACACACACACACACACACACAAACATGCCTGGGGTGATTTTCCAGCTGCCAGGTCTGGGACTCAAACTGCGGTTGGCCATGTGGGAGCCTAGCACCTTAACCTCTATGCCACCTGCTGATCCCTGTTACAAAGTTTTGAAAACATCATCTGTGACAGTTAAGAAAAGATGCACAGAACATGTATATCAATAAGAGTAACAGAAAACAAAGCAAATAAAGCTCTGTATACATTCAGGCAGCAAATCAAATTTAACGTACAGAAATTTTCCCAGAGTCTTCATTCCTAGGTTGATTTTTGAGGAGAGACACTTTCTTTTTTTTTCTTTTTTCTTTTTTTTTGGAGAGGTTTTTGCTATAGGGCGCGTGCGCTCGCCAGACAGACAGAGAGAGACAGAGAGATAGAAAGCAGGAAATCACCCCCCCCAGTGAGAACACACCACTTTATCTTTTCAGCCTAAAAGTGAAAATACAAGGAAATCCCAGTTCCCCCATTGTGACATTCCAAGTCAACTCTGTTGTCGTCAACCTTGTAACTTTTGTAAACTACGTCACGCTGTGATCTCTTCCTACAAATATCTTTATGTGACTATTGAAGGCACTTAAGAAAGTGTCTCTCCTCGGGACCAGCAGTTAGCGTAATGGCTATGTCGCTGGACTCCCACGTAGTCGACCGCGGTTCGAGTCCCGGACCCGGCGGCTTAAACTCATGCCGGGCGCGTGTGCGTGCGTGCCCAAGATCCCGAGAGGAGAATGGAGGAGAAGGGATTGCGGCGTGGCCATCACCCTTGGGAGGTGGTTTCTCACTTTTCCTCTCTCTCTCGCTGGTTCTCTCTGGTGAGCACAAGTGCCCTATAACAAAAACTAAATTAAAAAGGGCGGGGGGCATTTAAAATAATTTACTGTGTCCTTTCTGAGTTTCCAGTTTTACCTTTGCAAGCAGACTATGACTATCTGCCTTCTAATAAGCATAGCAGAGTTTTTGTACATTAAAGTAGAATATCTTTATTTGAGCTCAAGTCTGCGATATTAAATGAGGAAATAATGTCAGTTCTTAGCGACTGGCTGGGCCCACAAGGGGAGAGGGCTCCCCCTGCGATCTACTTCTGTGAATCAAAGCTACAGACGTGGTCCAGCCTCACGGACTTCCTGGAAGACACCTTGAAATCAGTAAGGAAGCAGTTAAGTCCTCTCTTCAAGGAGCTGCAGAAGAGAATAAGTGGCAGAATCATAGGTAAGAACTCTCCCTGCCTCTGTTTCAGGCCAGTCAAGATGACCATTTCACATCCAAGCAAATACAAATCTAGGAACAGAGCAAGTAGAATTTCAGTAAATTTTAATCCCCTTTGTTTTTCATATTTCCTTTCAAATATAATGACTACCCACCAAGAACAAATGTATTCCTGTTTAAAATGCGGAAGCATGTTCTTGTTCAAAAATTTTCCCTTCTTCTTAATTCCCAAATCAATGAATTATTTATGCAGGCAAAATTTGCTGTTTGTGGGTGGAGTGGAAGTTAAGGTGTTGGATTCCCACATGGCCGACTGGTTCAAGTCTCCAACCTGGTAGCTTGAAAATTATGCTGGGCATATGTGTGTGTGTGTGTGTGTGTGTGTGTGTGCGAGCCCAGGGTTGCAGGAGGAGAACAGAAGAGAAGGGACTGTTGAATGGCCATCTTCCCTGTGGGGTGATTTCTCACTTTCCCTCTCACTGTCTCTCTGGCGAGGGCACATGTCCTATGGCAAAAACTTTGGAAAAAAAAAATTTGCTGTTTGCTAACCCAGAGAGCTGTGTCCTTTTCCCACTCTAATTTCTTCTAAAAGTTAAGCACCAACTCCCAGTTAAGCACCCTTTACCCTACAGCACCTATTACAGGAATTATTTCATAAATTAAGTTCTATTTATTTTCTGTCTCAAATATGCAATTGGGTGATGGGCTCCGTAGTTCTCTACTGAGCCTACTGGACATAACCGAATTTATTTTTCCATTTACCTTTCATTTCTATGATCGAATGATCAAAATAAAACCTTTTGGAAACAATTTATTGTCTCGGCTTTGCCTCTTTACCTAAATTAGTCCCTTCTTTAAAATGAAGTATTTTCACTATCTGGGCAAAAAGGTTTATTGTTTTCCATCTATAACTACCTCTTCAAGTTACTCCTAACATTTTGCACTTGACCAAAACACTCTATCCATCAAGTCATTATATATTGATTTTATATCTATTTCTCTCTTCCCTTCACCTGTTCTGCTTTTTATTTAATGCCTATTTACGTGATTACTGTCTAAACAGGAACTGTAACAAACCTGTGCATGTAGGTATCTTGCCTGTCAATATATATCCTATATTTCTTTATGAAAACGTCTTCAAAACAGCAATTTGTCTTCTGAATTTTTGCACTACCTGCTCTACCACACTTAGAAGATCTTCAACCAATCCTTAAAATGGCTATGAAGCTATAAGCAGAGGGAAATTATTTTTCTCCTGTTCTGTCATAGATATTAAGGACTAGAGAAAAAATAGGAAAGTAAACTTTTTAAAGATAGAAGGATTTTTTTAAAATAATAAATGTGGTCAATGAGAATGGGAAAAATATTTTCTAATAAATGCATGTTGTGCAAAATATTTTTCAAAATTGAAAGATATGTGCATATTTATGCTTGTATATTATTTTCTATGTACTTAAAATATTTATGTCTCTAAGCATAAAGGTAAAGTGGAGTATGGAAGGATTTTGGTTGGACTGAGAATCTAATATTTAAATTCACAAATTCCTTTTCAAATGTTCTTTCCATATTGTCCAATTTATAAATTTCATTCAATAGTAGCTTTGCCAGGGTGAGTTCTTTTTATATGCTGCGCTTTTTCTCTTTTTCTTTTTTACCTTTACTATAGGACATTTGTGCTCACCAGAGACAAAGAGAAAGAGAGAGAGAGAAAGTGAGAAATCACCCTCCAGGAGGGATGACCATGCCACAATCCCTTCTCCTCCATTCTCCTTTCAGGTTCTTGAGTATGCACGAATACATGCTGGAGTGATTTTCAAGCTTACTGGGTCCAGAACTGCACAGTTGGCCATGCGGGATACAACGCCTTAACCTCCATGCCACTGCTGGTCCTGCACATTTTTTTAAATTCAAAAAACTTTATATTTTTGGTTCTTCCATGAGTAAGAGAGACAGAGACAACACCTTCAACAAGGTCTTGCCACCACAATCCACTCCCATCTTCAGCCAGCCTGATCATAAGTACAGGTACCTGGTGTACTTAGGGAGGCCTCTGGATGCGAACCTGGAACCTTTCCATGTGGGCCGTCCTCACACCCCTTTTTATTACTGTGCTACCATCTGGCATCTGTGCTGCACATGTAAATTGCTTTGGCACATTTTATACAGTGAGAGTCTTTAAAAGTTCATAGAAAAGTGTATTATGAAAAAGCTATCTACACATTTCAATTTTTTGCACCAAAATAAATTTATACTTTAATTCCATTTTCCAATGAACCTTTGAAATCCCTTTGTATTTTATCATAGCAGAAATCCTTATGGCATGATAAAATTTTCATTCCTATTCTTTGCATTTTTATCCACTATAAAGCAAATGTGAGGGCTGAATTTTTTTTATTTAATTCCATCTTTTCCATAAATCAATTATGGGGGATGTGGTATTTATTTACAGGGCAGTTCATGTTTGACACCATGAGTGTGGCCAACATCCTGAATAACCAAGAAATGACACAAGTTCTGGCAGAGGGACTGATGGAGCTATCAAAAGAAGATCCTGTAAGTGTTTCTTCGAAGAAAGTAAACTGTGAAAATCCCAACATTTAGGTCCATTCTTAGTTTGAATTTATCAACTTTTACCAGTTGTGCCCTTTGAAGGCATAATTCCTCAGAGAAATTACATCAGTTTATAAAAACAACCACTGAGAAGTTCTGGGTCCAAGATCCATCAGGTCTGCAAACACACAACTAGGGTCTTCTGGGTTATTTAAAACTTGATATATTGTGCACTACTTGCTGTCTTGTCCTGAATTTCAAAGGCGACTTCTTTTTCAAAAAAATAATGGGTTTATGTTTCATTATTCAACAATGAAAATCATTACTAGTATGAGGAAAAATTGAGACAGCATGAAACCAGAAATTAAAAAATAAAGGGTAAGAGGGCCCAGATGAGAAAGGAAAAGAAAAAACAAAAGAACAGAAATAAGTAAATCAGCAATTTGTTTGGGGATGGGTTTGGAGAGAGTGTGAAGAAACATTTTCATCAGAAGTGAATCTTGGGTATTCTTTTCCACAAAAGTTGGTCTACATTTCAGAAAACAGTGAGGAGAGGCCCATCTAGACCCACGCTCTCCCACCCTGAAGATAATGACAAGGCCACAGGGAAAATGCAGCTCTGTTTGCAAAAGATGGGAATAGGGTGGGAATAGGGGGGATGTTATGTTACTCGGTGCTTATGTCAGGCCTTTCATTTTCATGCATGCTCTCTCTCCTCATGTACCCTGTGTCTGCTCTGGTTTTAACCTGGCCTCCTGGTCAGCATCAGGCTCAGCTGTGCTGGGTGGAGTCTGAGAAGCTGCAGTTAGCCATGATTTGTCTTCTCTGAATACTCAGTCTGCAGCACTCTGGCCAAGGGTCGGGTAGTCCAATGAGTAAAGGCCCTGGGCAGTTGTCACTGACGAAACGAGCAGGAGTCTTCATGGAAATGACCTGCACTTTTTCTGGAAACGCCAGAGAAGGACTAAATGTATCTGGTGTAGGCTCAGTGCACTTATTTCTACCGTCTTTCTCTTTCTCTATCTTTTTTCCCCTTTTTTCAAAAACCCTTCTTGCAGCTGTTTTTAGAGAATTATTTAATTTAATTTTATTATTATTATTTTAAATTTGTTATAGAGCACCAAAGAGAGACAGAGGCGGGGGGGGGGGGGGGGGGTGGGTAAGCAGTGAGAAAGCAAGCCACTAGGTCCAGGACTCGAACTGTGGTTGGCCATGTGGGAGGCCAATGATTGCTTAAACGTAACCATGCAGTGGGACTAGCAGATGGCATAATGATTATGTCACTGGCCTCCCACATGGCTGACTACGGATTGAATCCTGGACCTGGTGGCTTGAAACTCACAGCGAGTGTGTGTGCATGCATGTCTAAAATCCTGATAGGAGAGTGGAGGAGAAGGGATTGTGGTGTGGTCATCCCCCCCACTCCGGGGAGGTGATTTCTTGCTGTCTGTCTCTCTCTCTCTGGTGAGCGCACGTACCCTATAGCAAAAATATCTCTAAAAATAAAAAATAAAAATAAAACAAACTGTGTATGATATAATTTTGACAGTGCTCAGTCTTTAGCCTGAAAGGAAACCAAATTTGGGAGCCTCTGGGTGTTCCCCCCAATAATTCTTCTGAGCCTCTCCTCTAGGCTTTCTTTCAGGACCACAAGATCCCTCCAGTTCCCTTTCTTCTTTTGGCCAGGAGGTGGGTGGGACCACTTTGGTTCTGGATCTTGAGACACTCTCCCAATAGACTTCTGCATCCTAACTGGATTATGACAAGAAGTTGAGAACTAAGAAGATATGCAGCAACTAGAATATGAGATTAACTAGACTATACTGACTCTGAGTAATAGTTACTTTATTTTCAGGACATAAAAATTAACAAGCTAGGGCCAGCAGGTGGGGTGGTGGTTGGGGCACTGGACTCCCACATGGCCGACCATGGTTCAAGTTCTGGACCCGGTGACTTGCTTTCTCACTTTCTCTTTCTCTCTCTGGTCAAATTTTAAAAATGATACTAAGAAATAAAACTAACTGAATAAATATATATATTTTAAAATTAACAAGCTAGAAAGTTGAAAACAAAAATCTGCCATTCTTTGGTGACTTGTATTTCAGATGAATGTTTTAAATGAGAATGGGGGGGGGTATTTTTCAGGAGAAACCTCTGGAATTCTTGTCATACTTTCTGCTGAAGAAATGTGGTAAAAAGAGCCAAGACTTGGAAGAAAATGTTATCCTGACAAAATGTGACCCCAAGGTAACACTTGATTTATATCTGAGAGTAAAGTCGCTCCTACGCTTTTATGCTGGGCTTTGCTGCAGAGTTGGGCACATGTGATGAAGAAAGGCATAAACTATATGATGCTGCTTCTACCTGGAAAGCTTCCAGCTTGTCGTTTCTCCTAAGAATTCATCTTCATGGACTATAAAAAAAAAAAAAAAAAAAAAAAAAAAGGTGTTTCAGGCCAGCAGGTGGCAGAGTGGTTGAGGTTCTGGATTCCACATGGCCGACTACAGTTCGAGTCCCAGACATGATGGCTTGAAAATCATGCTGGGTGCATGTGTGTGCGTGCCCAAAATCCTGAGAGGAAAATAGAGAAGAGATTGTGGTGTGGCCATCCCCCTGGGGGATAATTCCTCACTTTTTCTCTCTGTGCCTCTCTGGTGAGCGCATGCACCTTATGGCAAAAACCTTTAAAGGAAGGTGGGGGTATTTCAAAGTTTCATAATATGAGTAACACTTAAGCCACTTAAAAACAAAAACTATACCATGTTCACATAAGTAACACTATTGAATTATGGGAGAAGAGTTGGAAATTTGCACTTTGCTTTATCACGTTGTGGACTCCTAAGGTAACTACGGGAATTTTTTTTTTTAGAAGCCCAGGACACTTTATGTATGTGTGTGTATGAAACTAAAAATGGTCCCTTTTCTTTTTCATTCTTTTTTTTTCTTCTGTATTCCTTCTTTCTCTTTCTCTTTTTTCTCTTTTTTCAAAACCTCTTCTTGCAGCTGTTTTTTTTTTTTAAAATTAAATTTAATTTTATTATTATTATTTTAAATTTGTTGTAAGGCACCAAAGAGAGATAGAGAGAGGGAGGGAAAGTGAGAAAGCAAGCCACCAGGTCCAGGACTAGAACTGTGGTTGGCCATGTGAGAGGCCAGTGGATTAACCACCATGCCACTTGCTGGCCCTTCTTTCTTTCCTTATTGCTAGAGGGCACATGCACTCACCGAAGAGAAGGAAAAAGCACTCCCCCCTGGGGTGTGGGCACACCGTGATCTTTTTTGCCTCCTGTCAGGATTCTGAGCACACATGTGCATGCGCCAGGTCTGTTTCAAGCTGCTGGGTCCAGAATTTGGACCGCGGTCGGTCACATGGGAACTGGTTGCCCACGCACATTACTCAACCCGTGCACCACAGGCTCGGCCCAGTTGCATTTTTTCCTAGTTGAGATCAAAATTCAAAGAAACAAGAGCTTGAAGGTAGTTCCACAAACAAAAGAGCATAATTTTGCCAGGAATATGAGTGTTCATAATCCATACTTTCTTAGTTAAATGAAATAACCAGGATTCAAGAAACACCGAGAGATGAATTGTTATTCAGAGAGAGCTGACTTCTATGTAGGAGAAAATGTCATTGTAGAAGTAATTTATGCCCATAGAAAAGTTCTATCTTTGATGTTTGAAGGCTTGGACTACCTCTCCCTAACAAGAACTCACCAAGGAGACTATTAGTAATAGAATTGTGAGTTCCCAGGCCAGCCTCTGGCATGATGATTGAGGGGTCTGGATCCCACATAACTGACTGTATCATTCGTTTCCAGATCTGGTGGCTTGAAAAATATTCTGGGCACATGTGTATGCATGCCCCAAATCCCTAGAGAGATGGAGGAAAAGGAATTGCATCCTTCCTGGGGGGTGCTTTTGAACTTTTCCTCTCTCTCCCTGTTGCCTCTCTCTCTCCGGTGAGTGCATGCACCCTATAGAAAGAAAAAAAAAAAAAAAAACTTGCAAATTTTCCTAGCAGGTGAGGTGGATGCGCTCGCCAGACAGAGACAGAGAGAAGAAGAGAGGAAGCACCCCTAGCAGTGCATAGTCATTCTATAATCCCTTCTCTGTCGTTCCTCCATCCCTTCAGACTTTGGGCTCACACACACACATCCGATGTGTTTTTCAAGCTGCTGGGACTGGGACTCGAACCGTGTTCAGCCACATAAGATCTGGCTCCCTTAATTACTAGACTACAAGTCAGGCCCAAATTTGATATTCTGGATGTATTTGTTAGTGTTTCTCTGGAGGAAGGCTGAGTTCAAGATGAGGTCATTCACAGGGGATTCCTGGTGGCCAGTCGGCTTTGCTAAGCTGCCCCCACCTAGTTCAGCAGAGCGAAAGACCTGCAGTTATTCATGCTCATCCTTCCACTATCGCCACAGCATGGCCCTTAGTTTAATCCTCTCCCTCCCCCAAGTGGCTCGTTCTTCCCAACCACAGGCATCTCCCAGAGATGGGAGTCTTAGACACATTTCCAGAGGCGTCTGTCTGCAGCCACACCCCTCCATCTGTCTTCAGAAAACTCTTGGGCCACTCATTGCGCAAAGGCTACTGCTGTCTTTTCAGTTCAGTTCCCTAAATATTTACAGAACCAAAATGTGTGCTAGACAGACCCTGGACATAGGCAGCTGCATCAGACACAGTCTTGCCATCAGGGGAAGGGGACCTACACCTACACGGACCATGCCATGTGACAGTGCTGGTTAACAGAGTACACGGGCTGGGTGGAATGCCAGGATAGGGGTTTAATCCACATCCCCCTTAACTGCTTCTCAGAGCCCGCTTCTTTGGCCTTGCAATTGCAGCCACCATTTCTTTGAGATTCTTGGGGATTACTCCCCCTAGACAGTGGGCATGGTCTCCACACACCCTTCAATCTGGGAAAGCCTTTGGAAAATAGCGCCTGGGCCTCTAGTACCACTCCTTTCTCCTTGGTTCATGGAAACGTAGGATCAGCTTGCAACCACATGACACAGGTTCCAGATTCTTCCAAAGTCCTGTGCCATGAGGGTGATTCCTTCCCTCCTGGAAACCCAGCTGGAGCTCTCTCACCTTTTATTCCTAAGAGTGAAGCTGTCACCCCAAACTCTGGGCATTTGGACCCAGAAATGCTCCTCTTTGGAGAAAAAAAACAAAAGGGACAAAGTCATCAGCGTTTCTTCCTCTGAAGTGTTATTTTTACAGAAGTTTTTTGTTTTTTTTTTTTAATTTGCTGTAGGATACATGTGTTCTCCAGGGAGAGCCAGGGGGTAGGGTGTGGGGGCCAGTGCGGGGTAGTGAGAATGAACTCCCCCCAGGGGGGGATGGCCACACTGCAACCCCTCCTCTTCCATTCTCCTCTCAGGAGTTTGGGCTCACATTCACACGTGTCTGGCATGTTTATCAAGCCGCTGGGTCCAGGACTCAAACTGCACAGTTGGACATGTGGGCTCCAGCCACCATATCCACCACATTATTGGCTGGCCCTGAATTTTGACATGTGAAAGACATCAGTGAGAACCATTTCTGGAATCTCTGACACTTAAAGAAATGGTCACTTAGAGCATTTCCTCTCGAAGCACTTTGATCACTGGGCTCTTTTACTTTCCTCTACCAAATAAAATCCACATTGAACCTTGTCTTTCAACCTGACGTTGACCTAAACATCTAATCATGTTAATAAAATAATGCAGGAAATTTGAACTTAGAGGTGCCTCATGGCTAGAAATAAGGCCAGCTAGTTTACATCCTCAGGTCAGGCCTCCTGCTGACCTGGCAGACGTGGCAGCGTGACGGGACCCGGCTCTTCCATAGACTCCAGGCTTCCATGATGAACGATGCAGCTGCAACAGAACATTCATCTGCCTGAGTCGAGTCAGGCAAGGGGAGTCTCAGTGCAGATTGTTTCTCTTCCAGCCTCTGCCCGGACATCAACGGGTTACCACTGGTGGCTTTTCTTCTGTTGACGAAGGACAGCAGTGAGGACCACTGATATCTTTTCTCTCTCCACATGTACTTGGGGACCATGATTCCATGGCTAGCCCGGCCTCTAGGGTGCTGCAGTTGTCTAGAAGGGCTATTAAAAAAATCAAATCCCAGATAACACATGTGCTTGTCAGAGAGAAGGGGGAGGAGAAAGCACCTCCCTCTGGGCCATGGTTATGCTGCAGTCCCTTCTCCTCCATGTCATCCTCTCAGGATTTGGGCCATGTGTGAACACACACCCAGTATGTTTTTCAAGCTGCCAGAACCAGGATTCAAACTACAATCGGTCATGTGGGATCTGGCTCTCTTAACCACTAGGCTATGGGACCAGCCCTATCTATTTTTTTTTTTTTAACATCCTAATTTATACAGCAGCCACAGCAAGAACAATTACCAAGGCGAAGTGAAAAAAGAATAAGCCAGATTTAAATGTGGAAAAAGACAGGTCTAAAAAGGGTATGTGAACTGTTTATGACACATTTTTGTTAGGTGAAAAGGGGACGCATTTTATAAAGTGCTGTGAGTTGTCCCTTCTGGCAACTTAACACTAAGGTAACCTGTTCGTCCTCCATTGCCATGTGACAGAGCAGAACCGAGGTGAAAGCCTGGTACCTAAGAACGTGTGTGATTGCTGAAGCTCAAAGAGCCCCAGGAAGTCTCTCCCTGACCTGCCAGGAAAAGGGGAAAGTAAAACGTAGTGTCAAGAAAGAAAAAGCTATTTTCTAGAGCGTATTATTATTTTTTTTTATGTGTTTCAGAAGGTACATGCACTTGCCAGAGAGAACCAGAGAGACAGAGCGCGCACTCCCAGTGGACTGTGTTCACACTACAACCCCTTCTCTATTTCTCCATCCTGTTGGGATTCGGGGCACGCACGCACATGCGCCCAGTGTGTTCTCCAGGCCACCAGGGCCGAGACCCAAACACCAGCCGGCCACGTGGGATCTGGCTCACCTCAATCACTGATCACAGGGCCAGCCTGAAAACATCAAGTTTAATTTAATAGAGGCCTCACATTTGTCAAGCAGTTCATTGTGTCTAGGGAACATCACGCGTAGGGCTGGAGGCAGACGGTGGCTGAGGGCCTCTCACGGGCAGAGTATTAACTGGCTCACGAAGCCCCACGGCCTACCTCCAAATAATCAGGTTTTCCTTGAATCCTCAGGGAGAAGACGGTGTAGCAGGTGATTCTGTAGACACGCAGTCAAGTCTCAGCAAGAATGACCTGCACTGGGAGGCGCTGGTTAAACTGGTGAGCCCCATTATTACACAAGACGAAGTTTCCCTTTGTTTCGCTCCTGACAGTTGAGCTTCAATCTTATTCTGGTTAGTGTTTTGCCTTCCTTAAAAATTCCCCTCAGGGGAGAAAAATTATTAAGAGGAATCCACAGATGGATTTTCCTTTGGAATAAGCCCTGTCCTGAAAAGAAGCTGAGCCAAAAGCCTGGAAGAGTAACATTTAGGGAGCAAAAGGAATCCTCATGTCCCCTGTCATTTTCCGCTTGATACTAGGACATCATTTAAAGACAAGACACATGGACTCACAGACTCCGTGTCTCATGGGTTAACGTATGGGCCAACCTCCCAGGTTGAGGACCGTGTAACTGCAAGGCTCTGTCTTTCTGTGTGAACGGGTAGCGCGTGTGTGGAGGAAGCTGCAGCGTCCACGGGCACCTGATCCTGGCGAGAGTGTCTTTACTCAGTCTGTTAGGATGGTTCTGGAGCGCTGTGGCATCGCACGCCCCCTATTCAGTAGACACCTCTGTCTGCTGCAGGAACACCTCGAGTGCGTCTTCAGCTGCATTTCCCTCTGCGCGGCGGCGTCCGTTTCATTGATTGGCCACCTGTCAAATCAGAATCTGATCCGCCTCATTACAAACCCTGTCCAACAGGCTTTCACTAAGTGGTGTGTGCTGCTTAATTTTTCTTTTTTTTCTTTTCAGAGAGTAAGGGAAACTTCATGTAAAGGAGGCCGTAGCAAAAGTGTAGGAACCATTGCCAGGTCTTGCAGTGGGGGAGAGAGTACTGACTCCTCTCTCTGCCTCTTCATCCTTTGTTGTTGTTGTTTTGGGAGAGGTTTTTGCTATAAGGCGTGTGCGCTCACCAGAAAGACAGAGAGAGACAGAGAGACAGAAAGCGAGAAATCACCCCCCAGGGGGGATGGCCACGCCGCAATCCCCTCTCCTCCATTCGCCTCTCGGGATCTTGGCCATGCACGCACACACCTGGCGTGAGTTTAAGTCACCAGGTCTGGGACTCAAACCGCGGTTGACTCCATGGGAGCCCAGTGACATAGCCATTATGCTAACTGCTGGTCCCACTGCCTCTTCATCTTAAAGTGCACCCCAAAACCACTTGCCCCACCACCTTCGGATAGGGATGAGGGAAGTGGTCAGTCTGGACTCCTTCTTCGTGATGTTCTGTGCTGTCTGGACTCTGCAGAGGCCCCACAGCAAGGAGGCCCTCACCAGACACAGCTCCTGGACCTTGGTCCCCCAGACCATGAGCAGAATACATCTCTATTCTTTATAAACTCTTCACACTCAAGTATTTCTGTTTTTAGTAACACAGTGAACACCTGGCATGAATTTTAGGGGATAAATAGATAAAGCCTCATTCTGACTTTCTTGGGATCCAAGACTAAAAGTGCCCTCCCTCCGACGACATCAGGATGGCCGGACATGACAGGCTCTTCGGTGATCCTGGGAACAAGCTTTGGCCAGCGGGGCCCTCCACCATCCCCCGCCAAGGTCTCTGCAACCCTGCATATCATGAGCCAGAAAGGGATCTCCATGGAAACGTCTGCGTCCTCAAACCATCTACCTCTCTCTAACCGTGGGCATTCAGGCGTCTTGGGGCTGGAAGTCTGGAAAGAGTCATTATGCTTTTTTTATGAGTTCATAATGCTTTTTTATAGGAGAGAAAGCTCCCAATAGACTCAGCAGAAAAGCGAACGAGGGTGGTCAGGGAACTCTTACAGAGTGAGAGGAAATACGTGCAGGTTCTGGAAATCGTGAGAGATGTTTACGCAACGCCACTGAAAGCAGCATTATCGTCCAACAGAGCAATTCTGAGCGCTGCCAGCATCCAGATCATTTTCTCGGATATTCTGCGGATTTTAAGCCTCAACAGGTAGACCCTGAATGTATATTTTTAAAAAACGTTCATTGTGGGGACCAGCAAGTGATGTGGTGAAGTTGCTGAACTCCCACATGGCTGCCCATTGAGTCCCGGACCTGGCTGTTTGAAAATCATGCAGATGCATGCACATGCATGGCCAGAATCCCAAGGAGAGAGTGGAGGAGAAGGGATTGCAGTGTGGCCATCCCTGGTGGGGGTGATTTATCACCTTGCCTCTCTGTCTCTCCAGCAAGCACACACCCTATGGAAAAAAACCTCAAGAAAAAAAGTTCATTGAGCAGTGGGAATAGCCCACACTCGATTGTTTCAGAAGCAGAAGGGAGGCCCCATTGTTCTCTTCTTGGGAACCCTCCTCATCTCCCAAAGGAGAGAGACTCCTCCCCACACCACTCACCAGGCTGCAACCAATAGTGACAGTCCCCAGGGGCCACCCCTTTCTCAGTTCAGCTGCAGGGCAAGGGGGCTAGTTGCAACCCACAGGCAGGTCAGGAGAAAGACCAGGGAAGGAGCACCGTGGGGAGCCGTTCTCAGCCAGCAAGGCTCAGCCGAGGCATGGGAAAGGGAGAGAAGGATTTTGGGGTGTTAAACCACTGGGGCACTTTGCTTGGAGACCCCAGTCAGGGGTGCCTTTAATAACAATGTACATTTTGAGTGTAAAACACAAGAGAGGAAAGTGTTGATGTCAGACAAACCAAGTAGTGCTTCTCTGACGGCACTTCCCAAGGAAAGGGACCGAGTCTCCACCCCCAGGGGGCTCCCTGTCCTGCGAAGTGGAGAGCTTGAGGGGACCTCTTCCATTTTCAAGGCCTGCAATGACTGAGTGAGGGACGCCCTTAGAGCGGGGGGATGGCCAAGGGGGCTTGCTGAAGTGAGGGAGCACTCTCTGGGGACTGTGAGAGCCTCACCCACCTGTGAGGCGATACAGAACCTGGCCATTCAAGGACAGCCCTGCCCAGACCAGCCGGGGTTTCTCCTGGAGGAATTAGGGTGAAGAGGTGAGGTTCTACCACAGCGAAGGGACTCCTTCATGCCCCAGCGTCCCCCTCCTGTCACATGTGCACTGCTCTGTGTTGAGACAAAAGTGCGTGATGGGGGCCGCAGTAGCATCTGTGCCACTGGGGGCAGTTGGGTCCCACATGACTGGTCGCAGTCCCACAGCTTGAGGAACATGCTAGGCAGGCGTGAGAGTGAGCTCAAAATCCCAAAAAGCTAATGGAGGAGAAGGGATTGTGGCCATCCTCCCTGGGGGTGTCCGCAGGTGTCCCCCGCCCCACGCCCTCTCATCTCTCTCCAGTGGGATCACGCACCCTACAGCAAAGAATAATAATAATAATAATAATAATAATAATAATAAATTAGTTAACAGAAACCCACTGTAAAGGAGGAGGCTGAAAGGCTGCCCTGTTTAAGGTTTTCTTGGGCTAATATTTCATAGTTATGCTTTTCTCATACTGCAGGCAATTTCTGGATGACCTGAGACACCGGTTACAGGAGTGGGGCCCAGCTCACTGTGTGGGGGAAATATTCATAAGGTTTGGAAGCCAACTGAACACATATACCAACTTCTTCAACAATTACCCTGTCGTGCTGAAAACTATTGAGAAGGTAGGTGGTTGACTTACCATCCCATCACATCTTTTTACTAGACTTTCTGAACTTGAAAGGGACATTTTCATTTGATCCAAATATCAGAGTTCATGGGATAGGCTGCTTCTCTGCTCCTAACTTCCAAGTCTCCCTCGTATACTGAGGGGCCCTGACAGAGCAGAGCCCAGGAACTGCTTGTTGACCCGAACTAGCCCTGGGGAGTGGCAGTACCTAGTGGTTCAGCTGTGGAAAAATGTTCAACGATGACATAGGAGCAAGACTGGAAGCTCTGATACGCCACTCTAACCCCGTGAGGCCTGTATACTCAGCTCTCTTATGTAGAAAGTAATTAATAACCTACATATCTCTTGGAATAAGAACAGTTTATGAAGACTCACTATGAAAGAAGAACTTTCTTAGCCGTTCATTGCCCAGAGACTTCATTATAAACAGTTTGTCCTGTAGTGATTTGGGCTATTATTTAGGAATATCCCCTTTCCTCCTCCATCACCTGCTGCTCTTGCTGCGGTGTCTTCTGTTGGAAATAAGACCCTTTTCCTCCCTCCTCAATTTGCATCAGAAGCTCGCATAAGAGTTTGCCTTGCTACATGGCAGCAACTGCCAGTGTCTGCTGGGCCCACTTGTCTTCACCCGTGGAGGCCTGAAGTCCGGAGCTTCCCGACCTTGGACACTTTTCTTTGTAGTTTTGCTCCCACCACTCAGGGAGGTTAGTCACTGCTTGGCAGCTGGATTGTGCAGATCTTGCATGAAGAAGGCAATTTCACAGAGCCGACCTTGAGGACAAGGATTGGAGCAATGTGTCACATATCATCAGAAACGAGCTGGTGCCAAAATGTTTATAGCTATGGACAATAACAGTGTCTATTTCACATGTAGCATAGTGTGTGCATGTAAATACTCAAAAGGTGTTAGCTATTTATATGATTGAAATCTGAATATTTGATTTCTAAAAACTAGAATTACTGACATGTTTTTAGGCAGGTAAAAGGAGGTAACTTTTCAGGTGCTCTAACGGTGATGGACAAGATTTTTTTTTTTTTTTTTGAGAGATTTTTGCTATGGGGTGTGTGCACTTACCAGAGAGACAGAAAGCTAGAAATGCCCCCTCAGGGTGAATGGCCATGCCACAGTCCCTTCTCCTCTATTCTCCTCTTGGGATTTTGCGCATGCATGCACACGTGCCCAGCATGAGTTTATTGTTTTTTTTTTGAGAGTTTTTTTTTTTTGCTATAGGGCACATGTGCTCTCCAGATAGAGAGAGACAGAGAGACAGAAAGTGAGAAATCACCCCCCAGGGGTGATGGCCACTCCACAATCTCTTCTTCTCCATTCTCCTCTCGGGATCTTGGGCACACACGCACACATGCCTGGCGTGAGTTTAAGCTACCGGTCCGGGACTTGAACTGTGGTTGACTACATGGGAGTCCAGCAACGTAGCCATTACACTAACTGCTGGTCCCCCCAGCATGAGTTTTTAAGCCACTGGGTCCAGGACTCAAACCGCAGTCAACTACGTGGGAATCCAGCAACGCCACCTGCTGGTCCTGCGTATCATTTTAAAACATGCTAAGTACAGTGGAGCACTTTTATATTAGTACAGAAAACATGATTATCAGTGATATTTACAGTGAATAATACTAATAGAAAAAGTCTTACTATAATGAAATAACAGTTACTGGGAGACAGGTCTGTATGGATAGGATTGTTTTCCTTTCACCATAAGAGTTAGGGGTGACATCCATTTGACAGATGAGAAAGCAGAGGCTTAGAGAAGTGAAGTAACTTGACAAGGTTGCATATTCAGTTTTCTCTAATTCTAACCCAGGTTCACTGGGTTGCAAAGTCTACTTTTGTCTATACCAATTAAGTTCAATGAATAGGGTTAGGTCTATGAATAATCAATATACTATACTTAATATGTGTTGGAGACACCAATAGCGTTGTTTACACATTGACCAATTAGATGTAGAAGTTTGCCCTTTTTGCTTTGTGCTCCTCAGATCATGCTAGCTCAGCAGAAGAGGGCTTACGACAGTCTTCCAGAGCAAAGTTCTTTGTTATTAGATTGTAGGGAAAATCCGGTGACCTAATAATTTTTGCTATAGGGCTTGTGTGCTCACTCTAGACAAAGAGAGAGAAAAGAAAAGTGAGAAAGCACCACCTGGGGGGATGGCCACATTGCAATCCTTTCTCTTCCACTCTTGGGATTTTGAGCATGCTTGCACAAGTGCCCAGTGCATTAAAACAGCCAATCCGGGACTCGAACCATGCAGTCAGCCATGTGGGATCCAGTCACCTTCACCACCATGCCACCTGCTGACCCCCTAGAGTAAAGTTTTGACAATATCATTCTCATTTTTTAGTGCAGAGAAACAATACCAGCATTCCGAGCTTTCCTAAAGAGGCATGATAAAACCATTGTTACCAAAATGCTGAGGTAAGCTCTGACGGAGAAGATCCCCCAAAAGATGAGGCATCCCTCAAGGTTCAGAGACCAGCCTTGTCTCCCTCTGTGCTTCCTGTACAGCCTGCCAGAGCTGCTTCTGTACCCATCACGAAGATTTGAAGAATATACTCATCTTCTCTACGCTCTGCGGCTTCATACCCCTGCAGAACACGTTGACCGAGGGGACCTGACCACCGCCATCAACCAGATCAAAAACTACAAAGCCTACATAGATGAGGTTGGTTGCTGTGTTGTTTACAAGTGTTGCAGGGATTTTGAGGTCCTCTCAGCGAACATCCTGAGATCCCTTATCTTGTAACATTCTTTAAAGGCTTCAAAGTCTTTCATCCTTTTAATGCTGACTCAATAGTTGTGTTCAGTGATTTTGGAAACTCAGGACACCAATTCTAAGCCAAATGACATGAGACCGAATGTTTTCAGGTATCTACAAATACAATAAAATCTTATTAATATGAACATTTGAAGAGTGGGCTATTTTGATTGATTTTTCTAGACAAAGAAATAAGAATGTAAAAAAAAAACACATTTAAAAAAGTAAAAAAAAAAAAAAAAAAAAAAGAGAGAGAGAGAGAGAGATGGGAAAAAACCCTGAAACTATTTTTTAAAAATTATTTTTTAAAAAACTATTTTGAGCCAGCAAGTGAAATGGAAATTAAGGTGTTGGATCCCACATGGCTGGTTGTAGTTTGAGTCATGGCTTGAAAACCATGCTGCGGGGACCAGCAGATGGCATAATGGTAACATTGCTGGACTCCCATGTAGTTTGACCGTGGTTCAAGTCCTAAACTTGGTGGCTTCAAACTCGCACAGGTGTGTGTATGTGCCAGAGGGCACATGTGCTCATCAGAGAGAGACAGAAGCAGAGAGAGAGAGAGAGAAAGCACCCCCCAATGGGACAGGCCATACTGCAATCCCTTCTCCATTTCTTCATCTTGCTGGGATTTTGGGCATGCCTGCATATGCGCCCATGCCTTAAACATATTTTAATCTATTTATTTTATATATTAAAAAGGACTGATAATTGATTTGCCAAAAATCTCTGTCTTTTAGGTGAAGAAAAACATCAACATGAAAGATCAGCTCTCAGATCTGACGAGAATGATCGCAGGGTGCCCTGTATGTATGCTTACATACTTGCTCCAACCTGCGCTGGGGAATATAACCTCGGGTTCCTGGTGGGAGTCAGATCCCAATGCAGCCAATAGCTGTGGACCAGCTGCCGCATGTCAGGGGCTGCAAGCTCCCCCATTTCACACTCTTGTTAGCCACAGGGTGCTCGACCAGCAGAGGCATAGTGAGCTCAACCAACTTCCGTAACTTTTCTACAGTATTAGCTGCTTGCTTGGTATAACTGTGATCATAATTCCCTTCAAAGAACCATGTGTTCAACTGGTTTTCTGTTGCCCTGCATGTAGTGCTGGGTGTGCAAGATTCTGCACACTGAGGCTGTCTAAAAAAGATCAAGAAGTCCTGTTAGCTGTTACCTGTAGGATATTATCCCTCTCTGCATGAGACCGAGAGGCAGTACCCACACTGGGGTCTCGATGTTACCACTCACCCCCAGCTTCAGCCAGCCCTGGATCATGGGCACACACGCATCCGGAATACTCAGGGAGGCCTCTGGATGTGAACCCTGACCCTTCCCATGTGGCCTGTCTCACAGAGCATCACATTTTGCTCATACATCACTGCTCAGCCCCTTGGGAGCTCTGCCATGTATGAGCTAAGGTTTACTTGTCTTCTAGTGTCTGTCAAACAGTACGTGTTTCACATATGAATTAGGTTCAATTAAAGTAGCATTTGATGGGGATGTTCTAATTTGGTAAAGCTGGGAAAGTAAGATAGTTATTTTGTCATAATTCCACTCTGCACATTTTGGGAAGGAAAGAACAATGTAACTGACCAGATTGCAAAGGTCTAACTTTTTTTTTTTTGGAGAGGATTTTGCTTTAGGGCACGTGCGCTCACCAGAAAGACAGAGACAGAGAGACAAAAAGCGAGAAATCACCCCCCAGGGGGGATGGCCATGCCGCAATCCCTTCTCCTACCATTCTCCTCTTGGGATCTTGGGCATGCACGCACACGTGCCTGGCGTGAGTTTAAGTCACCAGGTCCAGGACTTGAACTGTGGTTGACTACATGGGAGTCCTGCAACATAGTTATTATGCTAACTGCTAGTCCCAGGTCCAGATTTTTTTAACTCACTCACACAGTCTATAGAACTTTATCTTTGGTGTACATGCACCCTATAGCAAAAATCTCTCTAAAAAAATAATTAAAAAAAGATTATGTCGGAGCCGCCTCTCTACAGAGACGGCACGACACCCGGTTCTTCCTCCCGCAGTCTTTATTCACAGGTTTCAGCTTTTCCCGCTAGCTTCTCCCCGGTACCAGCTTCTTCAGCCAGCTAGCTTCTAGCTTCTTCCTTCAGCCAGCTTCAGCTTTGCCAGCTAGCTTCTCTCTCAGCTTCCTTCAGCCAGCTTCAGCTCAGCTTCCCCGTATATATAGGGTCCTCCCTGCGGCTCCACTCGCAAGTTCCTTCACCTGTGCGAGGCAAGTCCTGATTGGCTGTAGAAGGAGTTGTTTGTACACGCCTCCCTATGCAGCCAGCAGCGCCATCTTGGCTCGGCGGCCAACGGTGGCGGCCAACAAGATTAATTCTTTTTTTAAAGAGACTTTTGCTATAGAGCATGTGTGTTCACCAGAGAGACAGAAAGTAAGAAATTACCACCCAAGGGGGATGGCCACACAGCAATCCCTTCTCCATTCTCCTCTTGGGATCTTGGGCACGCACGCACATGTGCCCGGCATGAGTTTAAGCCACCAGGTCCAGGACTCTAAGTGCCATCGATTATGTGGGAGTCCAGCGATGTAACCACTATACCATCTGCTGGTCCCAAATTTTATTATTTTTTTAATTTGACCAGAGAGAGGGAAAGTGAGAAAGCAAGCCACCAGGTCTGGGACTCAAACTGCATTGAGCTATGTGGGAATCCAGCACCCTAACTACCATGCCACCTGCCAACCCCCATTAGAATTTTTTCTTGATAACTCCCTTCTTGACCTCTCCCTCAACTTTGTTTTTAAAATTCTTTTTCTAGGGGGAATGTGTGTTCACCAGAGACAAAAGGAGAGGGGGAGAAAGCACCTCCCTATGGGGCACGGTCGCATCACAATACCTTCTCCATTTCTCCATGCTGTCAGGACTTGGGGCACACACACACACACACACACACACACACATGCCTGGTAGTTTTTAAGCTGCCACAGCTGGGATTTGAATCTCAGTCAGCCAGTTCCTTTAACTACTGGGCCACCAGGCCAGCCCCCAACTTTGTTTTTGATACTAGAAAAACATTTATAACAAAACAATAATTTCAGTAGTTTTAAATGTTTGACAATATCTTGAAATAGTTTTTAAAGAATTATTTATTTATTTTTTTATTTTGATGAGAGAGAGAGAGAGAGAGAGAGAGAGAGAGAGAGAGAGATGAGAGATGAGGTAAGAGGGCAAGTTGCCAGGTCCAGGACTTGAACCAAGGTCGGCCACATGGGAGTCCAGTGTCCTCAACCACTATGTCATCTGCTGGCCCCCAAATATTGTTTCTATTTTCAATTCCATACTCTTCCTATAGAAAGCCTGTTTGATAAACAATGAAAATATCCACTTTTTCATAACTGAACTCAGTTCTAGTCCACACTTGCATATTCTAGGGTATAAAATGCTTTTTCAATCGGCCAGCAGATGGCATGGAGGTTGACGTGGCTGGATCCCACATGGCCAAATGTGAGGGTCAAGTGCTAGACTCAGCAGCTTAAAAATTATACCAGGCGTGCATGTGTGCATGTCCCAAAAACCTGAGAGGAGAATGGAGGAGAAGGATGGCAGTGGGGTCATCCCCACTCCCAGCAAAAAAAAAAAAAAAAATTTTGCAATAGTGAGATGTTTAAAAATTTAAATATGCTTCTAATTTTACTTTTTATTTTGTAGACTCTGTCAGAGGTAAACAGATATCTGATTAAGGTCCAAGATGTAGCCGAGCTTCACTGCTGTGATGAGGAAATAAGTTTCTCTTTAAGGTAAACGACAGCAATCGTAAGGAGTGGGCTCCTGAGAACAAGTGAATCTTATTAACCTTGTATCTCCAGCCTTCAACACCACGTCTGACTTCTTTATGAGGAATCTTTACATTGAACTAAAAGTAATAAAATACATACCCCTCAGAGGTAGCATAAGGTATTTTATCACTGGCTTGAAGTCTAGGCAGCTACTTGGTAGAATGAGAGAAAAGAAACAGTCTCCACCAGGCCCCCGAACTCCACCGAAGCAGGAATTCTGAAGCTAGTCACTTTCCTGCTTAGAAAGCTCTGGGACCAGCAGTTAGCGTAATGGCAATGTAGCTGGACTCTCACGTAGTCGACGGTGGTTCGTGTCGCGGACCTGGTGGCTTAAAACTCACCCCGGGTGCATGTGCATATGTGCCCATGATCCCGAGAGGAGAATGGAGGAGAAGGGATTGCAGCGTGGCCATGCCCCCAAGGGGTGATTTCTCGCTTTCTGTCTCTATGTCTCTCTCTGTCTGGCGAGTGCACGCTCCCGATAGCAAAAAAAAAAAAAAAAAAAAAAAAAAAAAAAAAAAAAAAAAGCTCCATGTATCGTGAGATTTCACACCAATCCCCCCGCTGTAAGGAAGAGAGGAACAGTTTATTATACTGTTAGTTAAGGTCAGTGTGAAAATGACCTTTTCATAGCTAGTTTACACAGTGCTCAGAGTACTTCCAGAACAAGAGAGAATACCAATTTCCACACATTAGTATCCCTTTACTTTCTTTAGAACAAGAATTGGCAATTTTCTCTGTAAAGATTTAGTTAGTAAATATTTTAGGTTTAGCTGACCAAATGATCTCTGTGGCAGCTACCTAACTTATCTTGTGTTTGGACAATAGCTATGTGTATATTTGAGGACCTGAGGATAATACTAAGCTACTTTAGTCTCTAATTACGAAGTACCTTTATTTTTAAGTGGACAATTTCCCAATGATAACATTTACACTGTTTTCCTTTTTCTCTTCTTTTCTCTTTTCTTTTCTTTTTCCTTTTTTCTTTCTTTTTTCCTTTCTTTCCTTTCTCTCTCTCTCTTTCTTTCTTTCTTTCTTTCTTTCTTTCTTTCTTTCTTTCTTTCTTTTTTTTTTTTAGAGGTTTTTGCTATAGGGTACGTTCGCTCACCAGAAAGACAGAGACAGAGAGACAGAAAGCGAGAAATCACCCCCCCCCCACCCCCCGGAGGATGGCCACCCCGCAATCCCTTCTCCATTCTCCTCTCGGGATCTTGGGCAAACACGCACAAGCACTTGGTGTGAGTTTAAGCCACTGGGTCCGAGACTCGAACCGCGGTCAACTACATGGGAGTCCAGCTACATAGCCATTACACCAGCTGCTGGTCCCTACACTGTTTTTCTGTAAATATAAATGTAATCTTACATTAATATTTGATATTAAATAAATACAAATGAGCTCATATTCCAAAAGGTATCACAACATTTGACCTGCAACCTTGTTTTCTGTCATTTGAAAAAAAGCACATAAATCCCAAGGAATGCCAGTCCTATGATTTCCATTAGGAATTTTCACTTGGAGGAAACACACCTACTTATATTTACATGTACAGTACCAGCTCACGTGGGATAAGGCTTTATGGTTTACCACATGTCTTAACTTCTCTCATTTGATAAATTCATTGCAGTCACTTGGTGAGACACGTAGAACAGGAATTAGGGGCAGCCTGACTTGGGTAAGCTGCCTGAGGACCCAGGATGAGGAAGTCCTGTGTGGAAGTCAGGATCAGGTACCAGTGCACGGGCAGTGCTGTCCCCACTGACAAGACCAGGAAGTGGAAAGGTGAACCAAGAGTTTATTTTCATAGCCTCATCAACATAGCAGCAACTATTGAGCAAATAATTAATAAACAAGAGTTTGCCTTGGCAAATAGAAAGGAGGAGTAAACATTTGCATTCTAAATGGAAAAAAAAATGATTTTAGGGTAGAGATGAAGTCATAGAGTCATTTTAAGAGCTGGCACATTTGGTGGGAGGTCATTTGTTCCTCTGTGGACACAGACTAGAGAGTGCTGGGTATGTAAAGCTTTTATAATACATTATGTACCTTGGAGATTTTGTATCATTGTTTTTTCTGAAATATTAATTTCCATCTATGTGACTTTAAGCTGCTAATTTTTAGGTGTGTTTCACTCTTCATCCTCCCACGGGAATCTTGCCAAAGGTACAAATGTAGAACCTTCCAGGACTGGTGAACAGAGAGCTGGCATTGGTCACCCAATGTTGCCATCCATTCCCCAAACCCACAGGCCCTGTAGTTGCCCAAATATAATACCTGAAACTGGGTGGTTTATAAAAATAGAGGTTTATTCAACTCTAGTGGAATGGTGGGGTTTGTCTGGCTGTGTCATAACATGGCGAAGGGTAGGAGAACATGGTCTGTGTCCTGTGTTTCTCTTTTTCACTCCCTCTCCTTACACAACCCACCAAGAGTCAATCATGGGGGCCCCACCCTGCTGATCTAAATTCTAACCTCTTCCTAAAGCCCCGCCTTATGATGCCACAATTAGATTAAGTTCTCACTCTTACTCTCATTACGATTGCTGAACACGCGAATTTTCAGGAGACATATTCAAATTACAACACTCCCCTTGAGGAAAGACCTGGCTGGCTGCCAAAAAGGAGTATCATACACTTTCCTCTTGGCCTTTCCCAGTGGGGAAGTCCTTTACCATGGTAACCATGCACTGGGGGAAGGCAAAGACCCCGACTTCCCAAGGATACTGAACTCTGGTTGTGAATTTACTTTTATCCTGGGAACCCAAAAAGCCACTGGGATCCAGCAATCGGGATGTGGAAGTATGGAGGCTGGCTGATGTATTGGGTCGTCGGGAAAGTCATGACACTGTTTGCATAGAAAATCAGAAAAATACATCATGACTTTCCCAAAGACCTAAGAGTTTTGGGTCATTTCAGCATATAGGAGAGCCAATGGCTGGCTGTTGTCTATTCCTGCCGAAGTTCGTGTCCTGAAAATCTTTTAGTTTTTTATAAAACCTGGGTACTTTGTGCCTTTATCTATCGGGCTGGCTAATGCAGTAAACAGTCACAAAATGCTTCCAGTAAAGTTAAGAATTTACATTATACTAACTGAGTTATTGTAGCTACTTGTAAATAAGTAAAGAAACCCTATTGAAGTCCAGGGGTAAAAAAGTACCCTTCAAAGCCCTGGCACCTTGTCCTGGTGGGTTAAGGGAGCTGGATCCCACATGCTGACCGTGTGGTTTATTATTTTTTTAAGAACTATTTTATTTAACTTACTTACTTACTTTATTTATTTATTTATTCATTTATTTATTTAGTCTGACCAGAGAGGGACAGAATACAAGAGGGAAAGTGAGAAAACAAGCCGCTAGGTCTGGGACTTGAACTGCAGTAGGCCACATAGGAGCCAGTACCACCTGCCGGCCCCAACTGTGTCGTTTAAATCCCAGCCTTGGTGGCTTGAAAAACACGCCAGTCCTATGTGCACGCATGCTTCAATTCCCAATAGGATGGAGACATGGAGAAGAAAAGGGATTGCAGTGTGTCCCCGCCCCATCAGGGGGTGCTTTTCCCCAAGCACTGCCTTTCTCTGGCAAGTAAATGTGCTCTCTGGCAAATTAAAAACAAAAAACCTTTGGCGTTAGTTCTGAGTGTGAGCAGAGACAGCTTTCAAAAACATAGTAGTTAGGAGCCATGGTTTCCATTTCAGCTGCTCATTTATGTCAATATTGAAGGTGAAATTATTTGCTTTTGCATACTTAGTGGAATCGTTAAAATTAAAAAAAAAAAGCTTCTGGTGCTTTTATGTCTCTGTATACAAAAATTGTCAGAGTAATCTTGGGGAGGAGAGCTTAATTTCGTAAATGGCTTCCCCCCACACACAAGGTTTTTGTTATAGGGCATGTGTGCTTGCCAGAGACAGAGAAAGTGAGAAATCACCCCCCACGGGGCAGGGGGTGGGCGACCATGCCACAATCCCTTCTCCTCCTATCTCCTCTCAGCTCTTTCGGGCATGCATGCATACACACCTGGCGTAATTTCCTAGACCCAGGACTTGAACTGTAGCTGGCCCTGTGAGAATCCAGTACCTTAATCACCATGCCACTTGCGGGTCCCAGTAAATGGCTTTTGAAAAGCATTTTCTTAGATAAAAGTCAGATTTAAATATGGTACAGTTTGAATATGTCCTCCCAAATTCATGTGTTAAGATTTGGCCCCTGATGTAATGGTGTTGGGAAGTGGTGAGACTTTTAAGACGCAAGGCCTAGTGGGATGTCTGGATGATGGCGCATGGACAGACAAATAAGAAGGAAGTGAGTTCTCACTCTCATGGGAAGGGGTGAGGGCAGGCTGGAGTTAAAGTAAGAAGGCAGCCTACACGTTATGCTCATTCTCTCCACACAGGCACTGACTTTTCTGTGTCTGTCAGCCATGTTGTAACACAGGACCACAGGCGAGCCAGATGCTGACCCCAGTGCTCTTCAGGTTTCCAACCAGCAGATTCATGAGCTTCAAACCAACCTCTATTTGTTATAAATTGCTCAGTCTCAAGTATTCCTATTTAGCAACACAACAGCAGATTAAGACTACATACGTGTGCATGTGTGTATGTATATACATATGTATGTTTGCATGTATATATGTGTGTGTGTGTGTGTGTGTGTGTGTGTGTGTGTGTGTGTGTATATTGCATGCTCATAATCAGATTAAGAACCTCAGGGCCAGCAGGTGGCATGGTGGTTGGGGCACTGGACTCTCATATGGCTAACTGTCGTTCAAGTCCTGAAGCTGACAGCTTTCTTTCTCACTTTCCCTCTCTTTCTCTCTGTCTCTCTGTGGTGGGTGCAGGTACCCTAAAGCAAGTTAAAAATAATAAAATTTAAAAAGTAATTTAAAAAGATGTTTTAAAAAAGATAGTAAGAACTTGTGTTTCTTTTCCTTATATTCTGGGATTATAAATGGCCTCAATTCCAAACTCAAATTAGTGTGGCTGCTCCTTCCCTTCAGCCTCCCCCCACCTCCTCTCCTCTCCCTTCTTTCTTCCCCTCCCATTCCTCCCCCTCCCCTCCCCTCAAGTCAACCACTCACCTGGTCCAAGTAGGTCACAGAGCTAATTCTCTTTCATTTACCTCCAGTCTCAATGTTGTCCTTCCAAAAGAAAAAAACCAAACACTTAATTTACAAAAGCAATCACCCTTTCAAAATCTTTAAAGCACTCTGTAGGTATATTCCCTGATAATTCAGAAAAAACAACTATGTTTTATTATAGTTTTAAACATTTTTCTAAACTTGTATGATATGGGAAAATTGGTTTCATTAGTGATATGGTATAAATTATGTCCCTTCCCTGCCCCCAAAAAAGCAATAAACTTGGTAGAAATTTTGCCTTTAAAAGTGCCATTCACTACTCATAGCCCCTCACATTCAGGCTTAAAATGCACTGCTACATTTTTTGTTTCTTCTTCCTCATTCTTATCTGCTCCATTATTCTCAGAATACCCTATCATCTCAATCTAGAGCATTATTTCTTGCAAGATTATCAGTAACTTTGGAGCACCCCACTTCTCCCAGCCTCAATCATAACCACAGGAAGCACGTATTTGAAGAGCTGTCTGTAGTGTTAGTGCATTTCCATCATCCACACACCTAAAACAACTGGTGCTTCCTGACACTCTCCAAATAGTTGAACTTGAAGCAGATTACCCTTTGAAATCCTGCTCTCAGGCATGACTGTAATAAATTACTTAAGTGCCTTCTTGCTCAAAGTGTGGCCTGCAGATCAGTGGAATCTGCATCGCGGGGAGCTTGCATTTAACAAATCTCCAGGTACTTGGGATGCACATCAAAGTTTGCACTGTGCAGAAGTCAAGAGTCATTATCATATAGAGTGAGTTATAAATGTGAATTATACAGCTTTTATGGGAAACCACCTGGAAGTCTTTGATAAAAATACATATGTACCCTTTCACCACTCAATCCTACTCTCAGAAATCCTGGTAGGAGTAAGAGCAAAACTAAGGAATTTATTCAGATGTAAGGAATCAGTTTATTGCAACATTATTTATAGTAACAGTAAAGAACAAATGAAAGGTGGGAGAGAAGCAGGAAAGAGAGGGAAAGGACTCACGCGTCTACAAAGTAAACGCCCATCCAAAAAGGAACACCCATTAATAGGGAGAAAGTTGAAGAAATGATTGTCCACCCGATGAGGTATTATTTCAAGTGGATGAAAGCTGTTAGCAGTTACCTTGATTTCCATTGCAGGGGAAGAGCAGGGAAAAGGAAGTGGGGCTAATCTTAGCATTTTTGTAAAATAATGACAATGGATGTGTGTGTCTGTGTGTGATTACATAAATGTGCACAGAAACAGTGGCGGGACATGTACTAGGTATGTAACTTGGATGACCTGAGTGGAGGGAGGACTGAGCCAAGCAAAATGCAAACCTGCTGGGGAAAAAAGTACTCTAAATAAAAACTGTTAAGTATGGATTGACGTCACTTGCACAGTTCTGTAAATAAATTACACAAAGATGTAGAAGATAAAGAGATCCCATGAACAAGTGTTAAGAAAAAAAAACCCTGAGGGGTTCTTGATGCTTCTAAAAAGATTTAAATGACACTCTTTTAAACCATTGAGCCTGCTCCATTTAGCCACTCCTGGGGATGACGAAGACTGGGGACGTGCAGAGCAGTAGGGGCTCCCCCATGCTCCTCCCTGGTGCATCACTTGATGCTGTGGGAGTCCTAAGGGCGCCACAGGCTAACCCCCCACTGAGTACTGTTAAACTCACCAGACATGGTGCCTGGCTCCAACAAGCACAAAAGCCAAGAGGACAACAGACAGGAGGTTGAGGAGACCACATTTTGCCCTTTGAGAAATGCCAACAGTTGACTATGGTAGCAAACTCAGTAAAAAACTGTATTGGGGTCAGCAGGTGGCGTGGTGGTTAAGGCGCTGGACACTCCCACAGCAGGTAGTCTCAGCTCTACCTGCTGGCTTGCTTTCTCACCTTCCCTCTCTCTGTGTCTGTCTCTGGTCAAATTAAAATAAACGAATAAGTAAAAATAAATAACTCTTAAAAAAAAAAGAAATACGTAACTTTTACATACCCTGGAGTTCCAGGCCAACCAAGCCAGGGATTCAAATCGAGGTCACCAGTGAGATCCAGCTTTTGGGCAGCACATTACTGCTGTGCCATGGAGCTTGCCCCTAAATACCAAATTTGACAAAAGCTTAAGAACAGAATCATCGATAAAGGAAAAGTTCGATGTTCACTTTTCTTACGTTCGTTGTGAAATACTTGTCTGAGCGACAAGCATCAGGTCGCTCCTCCAGGAATCCTGATGGCCCACCATACTGGTCTGAGGAAGGGACTAATTTGGATTGTCAGTCAGGAGGAAAGTTTTGCTTTAATGAGCCATTTGAAAGGTATGGAGAGGGGTAAATGTCTTGGCTTTTGGCTCATCTATTTAAAGATGGTTAATTGTGAAAAAAATGCCCATTTATGTATGTATTACACTGCCCATTACTCATTTAATACAGGCTCTATGAACACATCCATGATCTCAGCCTTTTCCTCTTCAACGATGCACTGCTCGTTTCTAGTCGGGGCACATCTCATACTCCCTTTGAAAGGACTTCCAGCACAACCTACCAGTTCATGGCGTCAGTGGCCCTTCATAGGCTACTCATAGAAGATATTCCAGATTCCAAGTGTATGTATTTTTTTCTTTCTCCGAGACGCTTCACGGAACTAGATTATATATAGCTCATTAATAAAACAGTAAAGTAAGAAAAGAACTGAAATAATAAGTTGCCAGTTTGTGAACAATTTCCCAAATATTAGGATTTCATTAAACAATGTATACTTTCATCTATCTCTGAAATAGCAAGGCAGGACTGCTGGCTTGTCAGGCATGCGCCCTAGACCTTTGAAAACAGCTTTAGAAAACCACTAAGAAGAGCAAGACTCTACTTCGTCATGAGTCCTTTGAAGCTGTCTGACACAAAAGCTGGATCTCTTAACCACTGCTCTACACTGATGATATTGGTCTTGAAGTACTATTTTAGATTTTCATCTTATTTTTCTATCTTCTATGACTAAGTGACTATTTTGACTTTGACTATACCTTTTCTTCCTTAAGTTCACACTTAAGCTGGGAGTTTTTCTATATAAGTCAACAGATTTGCAAAGGATGCTTAGTAATATTTCTTTCATAATAATTCCAGTAAAAATATCATATCACAAAAAGAAAGCTGACTTAAACCTATTATACTATTTTAAATTACCCTACACTTTCTCAAGTTTAAAAAAGTCTCTATCTCTTTCCTATATTTCTGTTAGACTAGACAATCTGAAGGAGACATTTCTCATGCCAGTATTTTTCACTGCATGTAAGAAAGACAAGGGTATAAGCTTAAAACTGGGACAAGATCTCAGAGAAGGAACCACACCAAACAAATAAACATAAAGGGCAGATTCCTATGAGCTTCAGCTCCATTCTAAATCTGAGTCTGAGGGGGAAAAAATGAAGGTAAGTATAGGAATAAGTATTTCCCACATAGAAGACAAACTGAGGTAAAGAGGGTCAGTTCTCTGAACCATTTGGTATGGTTAAATAGTTTGTAAAATATTTTTCCTTTTGGTTCTCTTTCCACCATGATAATCAGCTGCGCCCTAAGGTAAGATACTGCTATGTAATCCCATAGGTAGCAGGTATTCAGCTAAGTAGTTGGCTTTAATTCTGTCAAATGGCTCTTGCATCAAGACTATGTAGATCAAGATCTATAAATTAAAAGAAAATTAAGGGAACCAGCAGTTAGCGTAATGGCTATGTCGCTGGACTCCCACGTAGTCGACCGTGGTTCGAGTCCCGGACCCAGTGGCTTAAAACTCACACCGTGTGCGTGCGTGCCCAAGATCCCGAGAGGAGAATGGAGAAGGGATTGCGGCGTGACCATCCCCCCTGGGGGGTGATTTCTCGCTTTCTGTCTCTATGTCTCTGTCTGTCTGGCGAGCGCACGCGCCCTATAGTGAAAACCTCTCCAAAAAAAAAAAAAAAAAAAAGAAAATTAAAAGAATTTCTCTATCATGTAGTCTTTGAAATAATTTCTAATTATAATTTAAAAATAACAAGGACGATTATTTTAGATTATATGTTTGAATTATTTTAGGAAGTTATAATCTAAACTAGATTTGTATTTGTTTTCAATTTCTATTTTTAGGTTTTAAAATAAACTTAAAGATGATGTGGTCAATTCTTGAACTTTAAAACATTTTCTTCTTTTCTTCTGATTGCTACCTGCAAAGACTAATCAGTGTACTCCAAATGCTTTTACAGATGTCAAGAATGCATTTATTCTTCAAGGTCCAAAACGTGAATGGATTTGTGCCACAGAGGGAGAGGAAGATAAATTCCTATGGTTGTCCGTTCTCCAAAATGCAATCAGAAGTAGTATGAAGAGGTCAGACTGGACTTAAAGAAACCTCAAGGGTTCCGATTATTCCTGGTGAAGAGAGACACACGTATTTTCTGCTCAAAATATTCAGTAAGAAGCAGAATGACTGGGGCCGGCAGGTGGCATGGTGGTTGAGGCACTGGACTCTCACATGGTGGACCATGGTTTAAGTCCTGAACCTGGCGGCTTGCTTTCTCAGTCTCTCTTTCCCTCTGTCTCTCTCTGGTCAAAATGGAAGAATAATGATAAAAAATAAAATTAAAAATACATAAAAAATAAAAAGCAGAATGATTACTTTCACTAATAATGAATGAACTAAGATGAGCCTTCTGACTTTTCTCCTTTATCTATGCTCAATAATGTGAAACATAAAATAACAACAACTGGAGTCCAAAATTCCGAACTGTTTCTTTAGTAGTAATTTTTCATGGACAGTATTATTTAGAGTAATTTGACTGATTGATTAAATCTAAGAACAAGTATACTGTGTAAAGCTTTATTTTATAATCTAATTAAATAGAATCAAAATGAGAAGTGTTTAAATGATCGGTCCAAAAAATTTCTAATTTGTTGGTGATTTACAAATTATCTTTAACATTTTCATGAAATAATTACTGATTTTTGAAAAATGCATAAGAGATAAAACAGTAATTTGTTCAGAAACCTGTCATACATATCTATATGAATGTACTCCTTTAGAGAGCATTAAAAATATTCCATATTCCTAAAATGTTCTCTGTAATTTTTGTTTTGCTGCTGCAAAACTAAATTCTTAGATCTTTGAAATAAGAAGCTTTACAAATATTTGTGACATTGTTAAATTCAAAGGTTACTGGAGAAAAAAGCAACTTTTAAGAAACAAAAATAAATGCAAGTGAGTAAAACTTGCCTATAATAGAATTCTGCTGAGTAAAAAAAAAAAAAAAAAAAAAAAAAAAAAGCCATTCTGCTGTTTAAAACCAACAGCAAAGTGATGTCGAGCACTTTCTGGGTCGTCTAAGCCTTAATTTGATCATGTAATGAGCTAAATCTACTGGAACAGTCAAAAACTATGATCTAGAAAAACACTTTTTTCTTTCAACAATAAAAATTCAAAGTCCTTCTAATTCCTAAAAATTTAAATCTTCTTTCAAAATGTACCGAAGTTGGAGCCAGTGGATGGTATAGTGGTTAAGGCACTGGATTCCTAATGGTCAACCACAGTTTGAGTCCCGGACCTGGTGACTTGAAAATCACCCTTGGCACATTTGTATTGTGTGCCCAAAATCCCAGGAGAAGAATGGATTATAGCATGGTCATCCCCCCGGGGAGTGATTTCCCTCTCTCTGAGGAGCACACTCGCCCTATGGCAAAAAAAAAAAAAAAAAAAAAAAAAAAGAAATGTACCAAAGTTGGGACCAACAGATGACATAATGGTTATGTTTCTGGACTCCCATGTAGTCCACCACGGTTTGAGTCCTGAACCCTGTGGCTTAAAACTCACACCACACGTGTGTGTGTGTGTGTGTGTGTGTGTGTGTGCATGTGTTTGTGCACGCATGCCCCAAATCCCAAGAGGAGAATGAAGGAGAAGGGACTGTTGCATGGCCATACCCCCTGTGAGGTGATTTCTGGCTTTCTGTCTCTCTTTGTCTCTCCAGTGAGTGCATGCACCCTATAACAAAAATCTCTCTGAAAAGAAAGTAATGTACCAAAGTTAAAATATTGTTCTATTAATATAAACTCAAATTTCTGATTCTGTTGGGATATATCCAGAGGCAGTTTAACAACTATGATCTGATGGACAGAATAAACTTTAGAGATTGTTTACTGTAAGTCAGCAAGAACACAAATTTACAAATATGATTAAAATGTATATATCACGAAAAACAAATCCTTAAACAGTGATCATCCTAAATAAAGCATATTCCAGAAATTCCCTGTTAATAGGAAAATCTTGCCAATATAGCAAAATAATGAGTGATAAGACAGCTGAAGGCAAAACTAGAAATCTTAAGAAATTTCTATTTATTTGTTGAGTAATTTATACCCTCAGAAGTTCTAGAACATAATTACTTCAAAATAAGCTGTAAAACTTCAAATAGAGAGCTAAAATGCATAAACATGCCAAAAAAAGGGGGGGGGGCAATGTTTCTGAGGTGTCAGGATTTAAGTTAGTTCTCACATTTTCTCTTCACCCTGAGGGGACAATTAAGAAAGGTGATCAAATTTTCACAAGGCAAATATAAAATCTGACACCTGAGCTGACATACAAAGGAAGTCTCAAGGTTTTGCGTGACTCCTGAAGAATGTTCCTTACTGCAAAGAGGAACTAAATGACTTACAGTGAAAATTAACTTGTCCAATACAGTTTTCTAAAACAAAAGAATCCAACAGAAATCTCATTTTAAAGCTTTGCATAAAACAAATAGAGATGCTTTATGTAAAATACTAAACCTAATAGAAGACAAATCAGTTTAATTTTGTTTTCCTTTGCAAAGATTTCTGAGTTTGTGCTCGAGATATAAATGAGAAGCTCACTCTGTAAATCAAACCAGTGTGCAATTTTGGTCATATAAATACAACAGATCAATATTATGCATTCCTTCCGCTGTGGAACAGCAGGGGTGGGGTGTGCAAACAAACACAACATACTCTCCAGAAAAAGTCATCCTGACCCTTTTATTGAAATTAAAAAATAAAAGATACTTAAATACAATGGTGAACATATAGGGCAAAACAAAATCATAAAATTTAATGTTAAGCAGTGAGCAGAATGTTTGGGTCTCCAAATTGGCTTTGAACCCAAAACTGCTTAAAAATGGGTATGTTCACAGTTAACGGCAATTGGCTTATAAGTGAGAGAATGGTCGGAGTTGTTCCAGTTGAACTTCCAGGGAAATTCTCTCCTCAAGAACATCCTGAAAAAGATGCAAAGGACAAATTATGTTTCAAAGTATAAGATGAAGCCACATCTAACAACGGTCCAGCTTCAGGAGAATATTTTAAATTTGTCATGAATGTTAAAAGATAGATATCCATATTTTAAAAGTATACTTCACTTTAGGAAGGTAGTTTCTCTATACATTCATAATATTAAAATATAATCTTAGTAAATCTTTTTATTTCTTATATCAGGATAATACAATTTGTTGTCTATGTATTAATACTAGAAAAGTCAATACTGGCAAGAGATGGGTGTTAGTGCCTCAATTGTGCATTAAGCCTGCTACCTGAATTAACTGTAGATAAATAACTTAACATAGAATCTTTCCCCTAGTGATACCATGTTATACCAACTCCTGTATGTCATTTTGAGTTTCAGTTACACAAGGAATAGATTAAGTCTGTACATTTAATTTTTATCACTGGTGATTCTGAGTAGTCTTTTCCAAGTTCTAATTTACTTAATACTTCAGGTTTTTTTCCATTTTCTCCATCATACTGACAGTGTTTTGCTTTAACTAGATCTATCCTTTTCCTATTTGGTAGCTTACTTTCTATTTTGAGGTAATGAGAAAAGTGGCTTTTTAAACAGCTCCTATATACTTGTTTCTATAGTTTTCTCCGATTCTTCAGAAACACATGCATTAATTAACAACATTTTTATCAGGGTATGACACTAGCAAACTTATTCTTAAGTTCTGTATTCTTCCTTTAAATGGACCAAATTTATAATTACACAACTACTATAAATGTCTTCTCCTTTGATCAGAGAATTATACAAGTGGCCTGGCCCATAGCCTAGCAGTTAAGGAAAGCTGGATCCCACGTGGTTGACCTTGGTTTGAGTACCAGCCCAGTAGTTAACAGTGCAGCAGCATCTCCATAACCTGGGCGATTATCAGAAATGCAGACTCTTTGGGTCTCACCCAGACATATGCAATCAGATTTTGTATTTTAATATAACCCCATTATCTGTATATACATTGATGTTTGAGAACCACTGGTTTATGAGACATGAGCTCTTAATGTTGGTGAACCAAAAATTATTTTAATCATAGGAATTTTTTTAACCCTAAATACATTTTATTCAACTGCTGGTCCCCACAAGTAACATTTCTATTTAAGGCTTGTCTTTTCTTTTTCCACATGCAAGACCATATAAATTCCCCCATCTCTCCTCTTCTTTAGACCTTTCTAAGGTCCTTTAATAGAACCTGAGCTGTCTTCATAAAAGGATAAATGGGGCCAGGAGATAGTGTGGTAGTGAAGGTGCTGGATTTCCACATGGCTGATCATGGTTCAAGTCTCGGACTGGTGGTTCAAGTCTCTAGCACATGTCCCCTACAGTAAATTTAAAAGTAATAATAATAATAATAAATAAAATTAAGTAAATAATTATTTTTTTAAAGAATAAACTTAACAACAGTTGACTTATCTAAGAATTAAATAGAGAGTAGAGAGCCATGTTTGTGATCTTGGAGGTAATGTAACCATAACATTTTTTTTTTTTTGAGAGGTTTTGCTATAGGGCATGTGCGCTCCCCAGATAGACAGAGAGAGACAGAGAGACAGAAAGTGAGAAATCACCCCCCAGGGGGGGATGGCCACGCCGCAATCCCTTCTCCTCCATTCTCTTCTCGGGATCTTGGGCACGCACACACACATGTCCAGCATGAATTTTAAGCCACCGGGTCCGGGACGCGAACCGTGGTCGACTACATGGGAGTCCAGCGACATAGCCATTACACTAACTGCTGGTCCTTAACCATAACATTTTTTGTCTTTTGGCGTTTTTAACAAAAGTTAAGCAACATTATAGAAATAGTGATAAGGTGTCTTCATACCAGAATCAAGTATAAAAAATCCCTTTTAGTACTAAAAGACTCAAAGGTTCACCAACATTTTAGATACACATTCCTCCTGATATGGGGAAAGTTTTATATGTACTCTGAATCCACTGAACATCCCAAATAAAGATTTGAAACTACATTACCTTTAATTGTTGCTGCAATTCGCTATTTAATCTGGCCAAAACTGTGTTGGTTTCCTTATTGCGTCTAATTGATGCCTGAATAGCTTTCTTATCTTTCCCAACAGATCTGAGAAGACAAAGGGGACAAAAAAGCACAACCTTCATTTCCTACCTTTAAATTCTCCCCACTCTCAGCTATTTCTAACATGGAAAGCAAGAAGCAGCATCTTTTCCTTATCAGCACAGCTTACCCTTACTCATTTGGTGTCAGTGGTACATTGTTTTAATTATTCTCTTTCTGTAAAATCACCTAAGTTAAAGTGAAGTAGTTTAGAGCAAGCTTTAGCAGCTTTTCTGTGTATGGCCAGACAGTAAGTATTTCAAGCTTTGCATGCCAATTTCTGTTGCATATTCTATTTATTTCACTTGTCTTTTTCCTCTATTCTATTCTTTTTACTTTCTTCGCTTTTTTACAAAAAAAGTAAGAGTCATTCTCAGCTCATGGGTCATATGAAAACAGGCCACAGGACTAATCTGGCCTGGGAGCCTTAATCAACTGCCTCTTGGTCTAGAACAACCACAGTCACAGCATCAGTTACACTCGACACTGCCAACTTCAAAGATTTCTGCTTGCTCCAGGGTTTGCAACGAGGCGAAAATGGAATTGGAATGGAACTTAATAATAAAATGAGAAAAGTAGAAAGAATATTCTACCCATTCATAAATGAGAAAGCTCTCAAAGAGAAGATAAAAATCCGTGCTCAAATAGAGTCCTACTCTGATCATAATTTCTTTCAGTTTGATAACTGCTTTCTGTTCCTAGTAATGAAATGCACTTAAAAAAGTATGATTACCTAGGAATAGAAGGTTGTGATGCAAGTACAGCAGCTAAGACACCTGTCTTTTGCGTGTGTTCATCAACTTCTGGCCTTAATTCATCTTCTGATTTTAGTCTTCTTCGAACAGGTTTAGGTGGTGGAGCAAGAGGTGTTGTGCCTTTGCTCTAGAAAACAAGAATCCTGTTAATAATGATCTTTTGAAGGCATTCATGGTTAGCAATCTGCCAACACCATTTATTACCTTTAAGTCACATGTTCTGGAAAAATCAGTTACTTATGCAACAGCTACCTTAAATTTCAAGGGGAGAGGACATTTCTAATTGAAATCACAATCGTGAATGAACCTAAAATATACATTTTTTAAAAGAGTGACATAAGATCCTTGAGTCTGAATCTGATCTAAGACCATAATATTCAGTTTTAACATAAAAGTTATACGAGCTCAATAAACATCTAATCTAAAATAAAGTTGCTGGAAATATCCATCATTATTACTGTGGAATTTCCTATTGAAAAATACTAAGATGTATCATTTTAATGAATAAAACTATTCATTTTAAAGAAATAGAAACTTAGGTAATTCTTAAAAACAAAACAAAACAAACCACTGCTATGATACAAAGTAACTCTTGAAAATGAGAAAACATTTTGTTGGGAGACTATGAATCTGCCCACAACAGAATCAAATATGGTATTTCATTATTTACCATAACCTGACTCCCTTGCAAATACACAAGAGTCAACTGCTATTTCTTTAATTAAGTGCTGTTTTTATTTTGTTGCCATTAATTGACAAAAAGTAAAAATTTTAAAGAACATCATAGAACTAATATAGTAGAATGACAAATTATCCAGAAAGCAGAATTTAAGCACTTTCAGAAACACATGCTATTTGTATAATTACTAGGAATGTCTGGATGGTGACAGAAAAAAAAATTACCAAAATTATTCCCTCATGGGGAAAGTATTCTAATAACTGCAAGTTGAAATGGCATAACATAGATGAGAAGTTTGAAAGACAGAAAAACGAGAGACATGCAGCAAAGCAAATATAGTAAAATATTAATGGTATAATAACAATGATGACTTTACTGATATATAATGTAAAATTCTTTAAACTTTTCTATATGTTTAAGATTTTCATAATAAACATTGGAGAAAAAAATATCCCTAAAACAGTCGAAGAAAAAAATTAAGAGCACAGAGTTACTATAACATTAACATTAGGGTACTGGTAATTTTTCTCTACAAGAAACTGAACGTAGAACCAGCAGTTAGCGTAATGGCTATGTCGCTGGACTCCCACGTAGTTGACCACGGTTCAAGTCCCGGACCCAGTGGCTTAAAGTCATGCCGGGCGCGTGTGTGTGCGTGCCCAAGATCCTGAGAGGAGAAGGGAGGAGAAGAGATTGTGGCGTGGCCATCGCCCCTGGGGGGTGATTTCTCACTTTCTATGTCTCTGTCTCTCTCTTTCTGGCGAGCGCATGTGCCCTATAGCAGAAACCTCTCCAAAAAAAGTAAAAAAAAAAAAAAAAAGATACTGAATCTGACCTATGAAGAATTCTACTTCATGTATTTGAAAGACTGTAATACCACATAAAATCTGAGAGATTGAATAGGTTAGATAATCTCTGGTTGACTTGTTGCTAAAAACTCTCTCATACAACTTTTTGTATGTGCAAAATTATCAATATTATAAACGATCTTTTGCATACCACATTGGCGGGAACGCTAGCAGCTGTCTTTTCTTCAATTTTACTATCTGTTTTGGCAACTCGAAGAGAACTTGCAGGATCAGAAGGCTTTTCAACCTGTATGTGAATATATGATCTGTATTAATTCTCTATAATACACAATTATGTATAAACATGGAATACATAACAAATCAGAGTAAAACGTTAAGAAAATATTCATTATGATAAGCAATTTGAGATGAGGAAGAGAAGGAACTTGGAAAAACCTTGTTAAATGACCTTTGCCTGCAGGGAAAGTGAGGATGGAGCCACTTTGTGAACCTCTGCAGTGGCTGAACACAAGTACCCAGTGACACTTGCTCATCTGCTCTTGCCCTTAGGCCTACCCCTGTCTTCCTTGGCCTTTAATGGACTAGGCAGAAAGTTACAGGTTAAAAGAGGCTAGTTTAGTGGGAAATCTTCATGGGTCAGATCTACATGAAACCATGTCTCATTTATGCCAGTCAAATAAACATGGGTTTTGGGATCTGTTTGAGAGGCTTAATATGGGCTGAAACAATCAGAATCCCTCTGGTCCCTTCAACTACGTATTTATGCTCAGTGATTGAGGTCAGGGATTCCTAGAGAAGTTCTTGCCACTAGAACTATGATGGAATTTCCTGGAACACTGTCTGCAAAGATTAAATTCTGGCAGCACATAGTGTATAAATCTGTCTAACAAGGGAGGCAACTACTCTCACATAAACTAAGCATAGCCAAGACAACCATAGCTGCACTGTAATCCAAAACAAATCACAAAACCAGAGGCTTAGCATTAAGAAGTCTCCAGATCAATTTCCAGCCAGGACCAGGAGGATGTCTTTGTGTCTTTTCACATTACACCTACTCACCCCACAGAGTCTAGATTCTGCTTCTTCATCAGCTTCCTACTGTAACAAGCAGATTTCAGAAGCCAATAAAAAAAACTGAGAGGCACTGACCAGGGAATATATGACAGGACTTCAAAAACCTTGCGGAATGCCAAGCCTAGATGGTGCCATCTGTAGCATACTGGACTACAGTGCTAGCAGCCAAATGGCTTTCCACTGGTTCCAATCCCCAGCTTGGCCTGAAAGCATGCTGGACACCCAGGATTCTGAGGAGCTAGAGGGTTGGGGAAAGGGGATCAGATCCTGTTGAGGTCTTCCCACCTCATATCATTAAAAAAAAAAAAAAAAAAAAAAAAAAAACCTCATGGGATAGTGGAATTAAGGTATGAATATATTCTGGTGTTAAAAAAAAATTTGAGGGAACCAGCAGTTAGCGTAATGGCTATGTCACTGGACTCCCACGTAGTCTACTGAGGTTCGCGTCTCGGACCCGGTGGCTTACAACTCACGCCGGGCGCGTGTGCGTGCGTGCCCAAGATCCCGAGAGGAGAATGGAGGAGAAGGGATTGCGGCGTGACCATCCCCCCTGGGGGGTGATTTCTCGCTTTCTATCTCTCTGTCTCTCTCTGTCTGTCTGGCGAGCGCATGCGCCCTATGGCGAAAACCTCTCCAAAAAAAAAAAAAAAAAAATTTGAGTCCAAGGGTAGTTTTTCCATAACAAGCATTTTCCATAAACTTTTTGAGGATCCCCTGTAAATCCTCACTGATGTCATCTCTAATATCTGCTTTTTTAGGGGTTCTGGGTCTACACATGAACTTTTATAAACATGATATGGGAAGAGACTGCCCACAGAAAATTAGTTACACCCTTGAATACTGACCGGCAAGACCTCTGGATGTTTCTCAGCTTCATCATCTTGTTCTTCATTTACATTTGATGCAGCAAATACTTCGAATTGGCTGAAATCTGCAAAATTTGGTTGCTCTGGTATCTGCTGAGGTGAGGTACTAGTGTGAGTAATCAGGCCATCGGCATCCACTGGGCGATGCACAGCGGGACCAGGAGCCTGGGCGACAGTTTAAAACAGAGAGACAGACATTTAGCTGCCTTATCTATATCACATCGTGGCCTTTTTCTTTGAAATGTATTATAAAGATGATCTGTTTGGGGCCAGCAGGTGGCATGTTGGTTGGGACGCTAGACTCCCACATGGCTGACCACAGTTTGAGTCCCGGATCTGGTAGCTTGCTTTCTCATGCCTCCCCCACCCCCATGTTGAGTACCTTATACTAAATTAAATAATAATAACAAATAAAAATTTAAAAACACATATAAAAAGATGACCTATTAACTGTAAATGCAGAGAAGTGTACTACAGTAACATTTAGCTCTAAATGTTTAAACCCTAAGTGAAAAGCTAAGACACTCAAAAAAGGTAAGACAATTAACTTGCAAAAAAAAAAGATACTTTTCAAAATTGTTATTGCAAATAAAGTACACTGAAGAAAAGGGGAGGATCTGGCCTTACCCTGATTTTTCACTTGTATCTAATTTTTGTCTTAATTTAGCTACTACACAACAGTTCATTCCTTTAAAAAGTTCTTTTAAAAATATTTTTATTAATTATTTCTTAAAATCATTTTATTTAATTTTACTTAATATTATTATTATTTAATTTGACTGTAGAGAGAGAGGGAAAGTGAGGGAGCAAGCTGCCAGGTTGAACCATGGTGAACGTGTGGGAACCCAGCGCCTTCATCACCACAGTACCTGCCCGCCTCTTAAATGTTAAAGTGCGGAGGTATTTTAAGGTGCTGTAGGTGTTCTCCCAATATGCCAGGCACACTTCTCTTCAACTGGGCCTGCACTCCTTTGCCAGACCAATGCTGTCAACATTTCAGTCTGAAAATACACTTAGCATTTATTTTGTGCCAGGCACTATAGGTACAATAATGAACAACACAAGTAAGACTCATGGCCTAATAAAGCAGACGGTCCAGTCTAGATAGGATAAAAGATAAGTAAACAGGAATTAAAATAGAATGTGAGATGTTTTATGACAAGGAAGTAAAGATGCCTCAAGAACAAATCTGTAGTCTCTTCCCTGTTTACCCTTTAAAAACTCCCCATTTCCTCTAAGAAAAACTTATCCCTCCTATTATGCTATAGAAGACACTGTCTTTTCTCTGCGTTTCCACTTGTATTTCCCATCACCCCACATGTCCGCTCCAGCTGTACTGAACTAACTTGCTTTTCTCCTGGAGTATGCCAGGCTTCACACACACTCTGTGCTTTATGGACACCACCTCTTTCCCTTGGCATGCCCCTCCCCCAATAAATACTTATCTTTCAAGTCTTTGCTCATGTCTTCCTTACTTCCGTTTCCCTATACCTTCTCAATGCGGCACGCACTTACTGGCCACCAAGACTATCCTAAAACATTTTAAACATACATCTACTGCAGCACCTCAACTTTGACCTGGAGGGAACCAGCAGTTAGCGTAATGGCTATGTTGCTGGACTCCCACGTAGTTGACTGCAGTTCACGTCCCGGACCCGGTGGCTTAAAACTCATGCCGGGCGCGTGTGCGTGCGTGCCCAAGATCCCGAGAATAGAATGGAAGAGAAGGGATTGCGGCGTGACCATCCCCCCTGGGGGGTGATTTCTCGCTTTCTGTCTCTATGTCTCTCTCTGTCTGTCTGGCGAGCGCATGCGCCCTATAGCAAAAACCTCTCAAAAAAAAAAAAAAAAAAAAATCGACCTAGAAGGGTAGAAATTTTGAATGATGGTAATTGACATTTCCTTTACTGATGCAGTAACACAGCCAGTGAGATGCAGGGCTCACTCTGTGAGTTATGCTAAGGTTCCTCAAAAAAATAACTAAGATGGCTATTGATGTTCTTGTTTTCTAAAATAAGATTTAACTTCATTCAATTAAATGATCATTAAGGATAACTGTTTGGTAATTCCTGAACTTCCAGATAATTCTAGAACAGAATTAAATACTTCACAGAAAAACCGATCATGGAGACGGCAGGAACTGACATTCATTACAGTGACGAACTGCCAAGGATTACCTGTGAGGGCTGTGGTCTTGGAGGCACTGCAGGAGGATGGGCAACAACTCCAGCCTGTTGTTGTCCTGTGTGAATATACGTCTTCTTTTTAGTAAACACATAATCATTTTGCCAACAGAAGAAACAGACTGAACAAATATGAGTATACGATAAAGATTCCTAAGATGCTTGGTAAGTACTGGAAGGCAGATACATTTTGCAAAATGGTTTATTTGCGACCAAATAACCAAATCTCAGACCTCATTCTCTGGTTACCTCGATTTTACAAGGCACTTTTGACATGCTGTTTCCATAATAGTACACATTCCTGGTTTTCATCCCATGTTTCTGATGACTTTTTAGCTATCACACATAAAGACTTCCAAATTCTCCCTTTCCTCTAGCATTTCACCTTATCATTTCTATTTAATAGACATAATTCTCAAATAATACATGGATCTTCCTCGGCTTTAAAGTCTAACCACATTTTGATTATTTACCCTTTTCCTCATTGTCCCCAACTCATGATGACTAAAACAACATTAGTCTGTGCCATACATAACTTTATAACGGCAACAGAGCCAGTTAGACAAAAATTCAAACCTTACAGTACATTATGATCCTTTTCTCTCCTTCGTCAGCCAAATCAAGACCTATCAGTTTTTTCCCTTGACATCACCAAATCTTTGTTTTTAAATTTCCTGAGATATTTCTCATGTTCCTATCTTTATTATTTGTACTCAGCCATATTTTAGACAGTAAAGAAGAGAGAATCTCTCTCATCGAATGTCTTTTTAATGCAAAATTTTTCTTCAGATATTTAAATATATATATATTAAGAGAAACAAAAATACAATGTACGTATCTTGAACTAACTTTAAAGTTAAATGATAATGTATATCATATGAGTCTTTACCCCTACCTGTGGTGACTGTAAAGGTCCGATTCATATCTAAAGATGATGATCGAGAATGAGAGGGCTGCGGCCTTGGAGGTGGGGGTGGTGGGGCAGTATTATCAGGCGACGTTCCTGAATGAGACCTGCAAAAGTCACCCATCACGGCTGGTCATGCTACTGATACTGGAGCTTTTTCTTTTAAGCATTCAAACTTGCAAAGTAATAAAGGGTCTTATTAATGTAATGTTTCTTCAAGTAGGCACACAAGTATTATAATAAATAAAGGGCATCATTTACAATATGCCCTAAACAAGCAGTTATGTGGCAAATAAGTTTTTTTTACATAAAATTATACATTAAGCAAAATTTCAAAAATTTTGAAAATAAAGGTAGTCATCAATACGATTTCAAGATAGACTTCAAACTTAGTGTAATGTTCTCCCATTCAATTAAAGGTAATATTAACCCGAAAACTACTTTCAAACAGAAAACCACTTTCTGATTTGGTTAACTTTCAACTATCAAAGTTTGCAACTTGGTAAGCTGAGTTAGAATGTGGCTCAACTACTTGAGATGCCCATTCCTGGGTCACCACAGCCTATCTCCTACTAGAGGTGACACCTCGCCCTAGTGATTCACTTCTTTGCTCTCAGTGTTCCACATGGAGAAAGATGTCTCCACAGACAGGCAATCTGATCTTCACAGTGATAAAACGAATAAAATCCAGAGGACTGAGAACTCTAAGAAACACAGGAAGAATTAAGAGGAAGATAAGCAACCTTCTGACTCTGTGAGCTCCTTGAAGATTCTGATTTACTAGTCTGTCTCTGTCCTCTGGTCAAATGACAGAAGTATATGATGTACAAAAAGTGAGGAAAGATGCTTCTGCTTCTGTCTTGCACATGGCTTTTAGTGGATGGTAAAGCCCTTTCAGTCAAATCTCTTGCTACCCTCCACCCTATCCCACACATTTTTGTTTGCATCTGAAAGGTTTTAATGTATTAGGTCGGAAAAATCATGGCATTTTTCTATGTAAAAATGCATCATGACTTCCCAGACAACCCAGTAACACAGAGCTTTAGGTTGGGTAGGGAGCCCATGGCTGGGCTGTACTTGACTGCATTTTAAACAGAATTCTTTTGCCATAAGGTTCATTTAAACACTCTTACTGTTCAGCTACAAAATGGACTACATTAAACTTTTATTGCCAAGAAGTAATCAGCTCTTTTGAGACCTATAAAATACTGTGAAAGGGGCCAGCAGGTGGTGGAGCAGTTAAGGCACTGGACTCTCACACGGCTGAGAGCAGTTCAAGTCCTGGACCTGATGGCTTGACACACCAGGCTCATTTGAATGCAGGCCCAAAATTCTAAGAGAAGATTGGAGGAGAAGGGACTGTGGTGTGGTCATCCCCTTTGGGGGGTAATTTCTCACTTTCCCTCTTACTGTTTTTCTCCGTCTCCAGTGAGCACACACACCCTGTAACATAAACCTTACAAAAATACTGCAGAATAAAAAAAATCAGAGTTCCTTTTGCTTTTCTAAGTAGGAAAGAATCAAAATTACTTATCTGTTAACATAATCAATAGATAACCTAAAAGCCTTCAGAAAAAAAAAAAAAAACAATTTGTGCCTGGGCCTAAATAATTTTAAATATTAAAATGCAATAAGATATCTTAACAAATTTTTTATTGACAAAAATACTGACCTTTGACGAGTTCCATTGCTTCCGATCTGTTCTGGGTCGGAGGTAAAAGAGTCTGAACTACTGTAACCATCTGCTGATAAATGGGATACGTCCTATTTAATAATAATCATTTCTTTATTTTTTACTCTACCACAAACAAATATAACTGATATAGTATTTAAAATGAGAGATATTCAAAGATTGGCTAATAGGTTTAATGGTTTACTCTAGCATTATTAATTGTAAAAAATTAAATATTAAATAAATCATGGCATATTCACATAGCAGACAACATAAGTTATAGTCTAGAAAAATTACTAATGTTATAGAAGTATCCAAAATAAGTTACAAAACAGTATACATATTACACTTTCATATTATGTAAAAATTATTATAAATGAACAGGATGAGAGGTAAAGGTTGATAATTTTTTGATCATGATCATTTGTGAAATAGTATATAAATAATCATTTTCTTGGTTTGGTTTGTATATTACATTTCTACAGTAACCTTAATTATTTTTGTAATGAAAAAGTTACTTTTAAGAAATTAGAAATACTTTAAATAAATAAAACATCAAAATTTACAAAATTAAAACTTTGACACAAATAAAACATGCTTACATGATAATAAAATTTATAAGTTAGCTTGGAGTCCCTTATTTTCCTCCAGAAAAAACATCACCTTCGATTTCCTCAAAGTCCCATGAAGCAGTAGAGAATCAGTTGTGACAGGATGGAATCATTCAAAAACAGAAACTCCAGGTACAATTTGAAGAATACTAGTTATATATGTTCAAGAGGTATAAACTGAAGGGACTGTTATTTGGTTCAAGTTCCTTTCAGCACTTATTTCTCTCCCTTTTTTTTGGTTGAATCCCAGAATTATTTGATATAAGAACGATGCTAAAATGAACATTATTTCCATTTGGATGTTCTAACGGGCATCTCAAATCTTAAAATGTCTAAAATTGACCTCCTGTTCTTACTGCTCAAACTTGCTGTGACCACAGCCTTCCTCATCTCTCAGTCGCACAGGTCAAAACCTGGAATCACCCTTGACTCCTCTCTCGCTTTCATATCCTAGATCATGTGAGTAAGCAAATTCTGTAGTCTTTTTCTACATAATGTACAAAACACAGGCTGAGTATCCCTTGTCTGAAGTGCTTGGGTCCAGAAGTGTATTGGATTTCTGGTTGTAGAATATTCGCACACACATGAGAGATATTGGGGATGGGACCCAAGCCTAAACATGAAACTCACTTATGTTTCATATACAACTGATACACACAGTCTGAAGACTGCAGTGATTTATCTATGAACCAATTACATAAGGTCAGGTGTGGGATTTTCCACTTGTACTATCATGTGAATGCTCAAAAAGTTTCAAATTTTGGAGCATTCTGGATTTCAGATTTTCAGGTTAGGGCTACTCAACCTGTGTAGCCAGAATCTGATCACTTCTCAGTAACTTCACTGCTATCACCCTGGACCAGGCCATCACTTTCTCTTGCCTGGATTATTATAACTATCTCCTATATGGTCTCTTCCTGTTTTGACTCTTGTCTTCTTCTGGCCTATTATCATTAGAACAGCCACAGTAACCTGTTATAAAGGAAGGTCAGACTGTATCACCCCTCCATTCGAAATCTCCCAGGGGCTTTTGATCTTACTCGGTAAAAGTCAAAGTGGTATGATGACCCCCTCTTATAACTCCCTCAGCTACCTCTGCCTTCTAAGCTTGTTATGTGATTCTATTCCAGGTGTCTGCTTACCATTTCAGGAGAAGCAAATTCCCTAACATAGGGCTTTACATGTATTGTTACCTGTGCCTTAATCGTCTTTCCTTCAGGGAACAAGCAGTTAGCATAATGGCTATGTCGCTGGACTTCCACCTAAGTCAACCACGGTCCGCGTCCCGGACCCGGTGGCTTAAAACTCACGCCGGGCACGTGTGCGTGCGTGCCCAAGATCCTGAGAGGAGAATGGAGGAGAAGGGATTGCGGCATGACCATCACCCCTGGGGGGTGATTTCTCGCTTTCTGTCTCCTGTCTCTATGTCTCTCTCTGTCTGGCGAGCGCACGCGCCCTATAGCAAAAAACCTCTCCAAAAAAAAAAAAAAAGTCTTTTCTTCAGGATTCACACAGAGGGATCCCTCACCTCCTCCAAGTTTTAACTCAAATACCATCTTTTCGTAAGATTGTCTCTGATCAGCTTATTTAAAATGGTATTCCTCCTCCCCTCTGCCAGCTTTATATTTATCCACAGTGTAATTACCTTCTAATGTAAGAGTTACCATCTCCTCTTCTTTATCTCCTTCACCAAGTGTAAATTCTACAGGGCAAAGATGTTTTCTATTTTGTTTACTACTAAATTCCCAATGCCTAGAACAGAACCTGTGTAGTAGCCAATTCAACTGGCTGAATGATGAATAGACACACAATTTCTCCTAAGAGAGAACGAAAAGAGCTAGCAGGGAAGTCAATGGCCCAAACCTGGCTACACTGAGAGAGATGGCAAAGAGTAGGCCCACCTGAAGCAGGAGGCAACAGGCAATTATTTACACAAGCCAGGGTGTTTAAAAAGATGGATAACTCTGTACTCTATTCAGTCAAGATAGTATTAAATGGTTATACATTTGAATTATTCAGATGCTAAATCCAAACTTAATAAACTCAAAGGAAAGATGTAATGCTATCTTTCACTTACCTACAGTATTTCCAGAAGCAAATTTCACTGATGAGTTTATTTTATTTTCTTCTGAAAGGTCAGATGGTTTCACAAGTAACGGGCTAGTGGGATTAGTATGATCTAGCAGAGATTAATAGGTAAAAATGAGACATAGGTATTTAAATTTATCAGTTGATAAACCTCAGACTACAAAATAACAATTCATTTCGGTATTTTTAAAAAGTTGTAGGTAAATCCATGAGATATAAGACAAACTAGCATTTTTAATAAAAACGAATATATATCTGTTTTTACAGAAATTTATTTTCTTTAATTGCCAGAGGACCTGCCTCTACATTCACCCGAGAGAGAGAGAGAGACAGAGAGAGAGAGAGAGGACGCGAGAGAGGGAGACAGCATTGTGGTCATGCCACAATCCCTTCTCCATTTCTCCTTCCTGTCAGGATTTGGGGCATGCACACACAGACACTCAGCATGTTGTTCAAGCTGCTGGGGCTGAATTCAAACTGCAGTTGACCATGTGGTATCTGGCTGCCTTAACCATTAAGGCTGTGGGGCTGGCCTGAAATTTATTTCCTACACAGAAAATAGTTTATTATGAAACATTTATTTACATGTTCATATTTTAAAATTTTTCTCCTATAGCATAATTACTTAAAATACCACATACATGGGTAATTAAACTAAGTTAATTTATGATACTGACTTACACAAAAATAAAACTACCTTGGAGAAGCCTTAACTTAATTTAGTCTAAAATGAGGGGGAAATTTGAAGAATTCCAGCAAAATACACAATTTCAAAGTCAAAATTCACTTTAACCTAACATCCCTCTTCAGTTAAAGTCTGAACATACTTTACATGCAAAATCATAATAGTGACCATAAAAATCCACAGAAAATTAGAAAGGTCACATTTTCAAATCGCTTTACTTTAAAACTCTCTAATTTAAAATCAGTAATTGTCTATTAAAAAGCTGTAAATAAATACACATGCATATACTGCTATATTAATTTTAGAAAGTACTATGTTAAAAAATAAACTATTATAAAAGAAATCTGAGGCTTGAGGGAAACTTTTACATAATTTATTTATTTAATTTTAAAACTATATTTATTTCTTCCATGAGAGAGAGAGAGAGACCCCAGAGATAGCACCCCCAACAGAGTCCCAGCACCACGATCCCACAGCCCCAGGCAGCTGTGCCTGGATTGGGGCACTCGCAGGCTGGCATACTTAGGGAGGCCTCTAGATGTGCCTCTGGAGCCTTCCCAGTGGGTCAGCCCCTCAGAGCATCTCATTTTACTGCTCGGCCACTTCCTAGCCCCTTAATAGTCATTTTAGTTTGATGCTAAACTTAAACAGAACTCAGCAACAGCTGCCTTACCACTGCCAGTTCTTTTTAGCTCCATTTCCTGCATGTGGATTTTGCTTGGAGTCATGCGAATGGGAACAGGATGAACAATAGCAGTATCCTGGAGACAAATGGGAGGAAATAGAATTTTTATTAAAAATGTCAGGTTAACGCAACACGAGATCATCAAACTACCAATACTGTAAAAACTGGTGAACAGACTTTCTCATTCACACTGAGGCAAGAATGAAAATTAATTTTTGAAATTAAAAGCTCTAAAATTATATTTAAAATGCTTAACATTAATCTGATTTTATAAGGATTATATTTTAAACTGAATGATAAAAGATTTAGATGAAAAAATACTTATTAAGACAGTTCAAAAGACAATATTTGAAAGCAAAGAATGAAATCATCTAATAAAATTATACAAATGTGAATCTTTGAGGTTAAAGTGCACCATTCCATGAAAACCTAAAGTAACAGCCTAGAAACTCAATTTCATTAAATCACTCAAGAGAAGCTGACACTTTTCTTTTTTATCTATAAAATAATGAGATGACTGTTATATTGTAATACTAACCAACAGTAATTCTACGTAGTAAACTGTTTAAAATGTGGTTGTCTCAAAATTTAGCATAAATCCTCCTCAGAAGAACTTAGCAAGACTTTCATTCTCACATGCTAATACTTAAACCTTTTTCAGGACTGTAATACATCTGGTATTTCTAATTTTCATGAGTGGCAAGTCTGTTAGAAAAATAAAGGCATTGGCAGTATCAACTTTTGAAAAAAAAAAAAGAAAGAAAGAAAATGGAAGAGCACAGACAGGAAAGTGAGCTGAAGACAAATGGTAGCTTCTCAGAAAAGGAAGGAGGGAGAGAGGTACACCTGGAACACAGGGAGGCCAGGCCATGGGGGCAGAGGAACTAGAACCGGATCAGCCATCTGGCTTTACACTATAAGCTGAAACATCATGAAGGGGGCTCAGCTCCTTCTAGGAGGGATCAGTTCATACTTTGCAAACCCTGCTGCCGAAGACTGAACTTTAGATTCTTCAAGTTCGAATATCTAGTAGTGAGTTAAGTTTATAATTTGGTGAGGAGGATAACCCTCAGTTTAAGTCAGACACTGTTCCAGTCACAGAGGAGAGTTAACGCCAAGCCTTTGCTAGATAAAGTTCCAGCACTTAACTTTCTCTTATGTTACACATTTCTTTGGCTTTTTCTCATAATCTCTAAATGCAAACAATTTATAGCAAATACTTCACAGCTATCATACTGACAAATTCATTCAATGTAACTTTCTGCCCCTATGCCAGTGAAAATCTGGATCAGTTCATGTATTTAACCAATCAAACTGAAAGTTTCAAGTTCTTAATAACCAGTTGTTCTCAGGAAAATGTAACAATACACTTACAAAATTGCTCCAATTATATTTACAGTTATAAAACACATGGCTTTTGGAGCAAATCTACTATTTTCTTAATTTATCATTTTAATGAAGAAACTGTTGTAAGAATCAAGATTTACCACTATAAGCATGATCAAAAGAGAAAAAAATGATAGCACATGAGAAAGTTCTTCCAAATCCAAACCAAACTAGGAAAAGACAAGCAAGGAAAACTAAGATGCTTTAAACTTGTGATGTTCACCTAATATATACTCTATGTATGTGTTTAAATTCAGATTTATAAGGCTTATAACAGTTGGAAACATTAACTAGAATTTTACATTTTGTGAAATACAGAACAATGGAAAGTCACAATGACTCCTAAGACTTCATTCTCTAGATACTTTCAAGTCTCTTTATCAACAAAAGTTTACTACAGGGACCAGCAGTTAGTGTAATGGTTATGTCGCTGGACTCCCACGAAGTCGAACGTGGTTTGTGTCCCGGACCCGGTGGCTTAAAACTCATGCCAGGTGCGTGTGCGTGCATGCCCAAGATCCCAAGAGGAGAATGGAGGAGAAGGGATTGCGGCGTGGCCATCCCCCTTGGGGGGTGATTTCTCGCTTTCTGTCTCTCTGTCTCTGTCTGTCTAGCTAGCGCACATGCCCTATAGGAAAAACCTCTCCAAAAAAAAAAAAAAAAAAAAAAGTTGTTACCCATATGTAAGTATGATATGAAACAATATGTGAGGTTTCTGGGACAGTGAGTCATTACTATTAATTGTTTCAATTAACTTATTGATTGAAATCAAGTATTCAATTAATTAATCTATAAACCACAAAAACCTCTTCAAAAAAAAAAAAGTTTACTACAGCATACTTTAGTAGTTCTGCAACTACTGGTTGCTGCAGGCCTATGACAGTTTTAGTCCAGTGAATCCTGCCAGCGGCAGAACAAGGTGGTTAATTCCTTGAGGAGGCTGACACAGACAACGTCTAATCTCAAGGGAATGCATCCAAGCTGGTTAGTGGCTCTGGCTTGCAGCAGGATGGAGAGTTCTGACTTTAAGCACTTCAACACCCAAATGAAGAACCAAAAATGAAGGTCTATAACCTCTGAGTCCTGAGCCACAAGATGCCAAGGTAATACTTGCTCTGTTCCAGACGATCACCCCCAAAATAAAAACAAAACAAAAACAAAGGAAAAAACACTGGCTGGCAGGCTCTGCTCACTTTCTTCTACATATTTGACTTATTCAAGGCATTTGGGAAACCCAATCCTAAATCACTAATGGCACTTGTTTAAACAGTTCAGAAACTGTCTGAACATTGCTCTATTTCATGCTCATGTATCTGTATACTTCTCCTTAAATCCTGTTATTCCTTTTTTTAAAGGAATTATTTATTTATTTAATTCCTTTTTATTATTATTATTTTTAAGTTGACCAGAAAGAGACAGAGAGAAAGGGAAAGTGAGAAAGCAAACCTCCAGGTCGGGGATTCAAACTGCAGTTGGCCATGTGGGCATCCAGCGCCCTTAACCACCATGCCACCTGCTGGCCCCTTAAATCCTGCTATTTCTCTCTTTTTAAAAATTATTTTATTTAACTTTATTTATTTATTTTTAATTTGACCAGATAGGGACAGAGTGAGAGAGGAAGAGAGAGAGAGAAACTGAGAAAGCAAGTCACCAGGCCCAGGACTCAAACCATGGTCGGCGTTGGCCACATGGGAGTCCAGGGCCCTTAACCACCATGCCACTGGCCTTATTTCTAGATGTCTGAATCCAGCCTTGCCTACTTCCCATGTCACTAATTTATTTCATCTCCTCAACCTCTCGGACCTAGTCAATTCTTGTTGTGGTTTCCCCACCTACCCGTTCTCCACGCTGCCCTCTCTTATCAGGTTACTTACTCTGAGCGAGCTCTTGGTGCCTAGGATGAGCTCAGCTCCTCAGTCTAAAATACAAAGATCCTGGATTCAAATACACTCTTCAGCCTCCTCACTTCCCCATATATAAATGTACCCTGCATTTTCATCACAGTGAGCTGATACTTTTCATGACACACACTCTGCCTGGAAAGCCCTTGTTCACTTCTGCCAACTCAGACTTTCTTTCAAGATTCAGTATGTGGTGTGGTGGTTAAGGGTGCTGGATTCCCACATGGCTGACCATGGTTCTAGTCCTGGACCTGGCAGCTTGCTTTCTCACTTTCTTTCTCTCTTTCTCATTCTGTCCCTCTCTGGTCAAATTAAAAGTAAATAAAGATAAATAAAATAATTGTTTAAAAGAAAAGATTCAGCATACAAAAAAAAAGTTTGTGAAAAACTTAGCCAAATATTATCAATATATGATAATATATGACAATCATATTGTTGAGAATACCAACTTGTTACACCTACAAAATAACAGGCATCCAGGGAAGGCACCATTAGGTGAGTTCGCTGGCCCTAATCAGGGATCAAACTAATTCTCCTGACACGCATTGAACTGCAGAAGTTTTCTAGCACTCAAGACCAGGCAGAGATTACGGGAAAGGTTATTGAATTATACTTCTCATCAGCCTAGACTCTCCCTGGTGTTTTGATTCACATATATCCAAGCAGAAGCAGATTCTACCACAAGGTATTAATTGATAAGCAGCTCAAGAAGAGAAATGAAGCTTTTTGAAAGAAAATCACAGTTAGACTCTCAATCATCAGAACTCTGGGAACCTAGTATCTAACCATGCCAGTCTGTGCGTGCGGTCACCACACAGCACAGTGGATATCTCTAAGTGCTGGAGACCGATTTGGAGCTTTTCAATGACTGTTTTTCTTTACTGAATAAATGGCTAATTATTATTTTTTTAAATAATTATTTTATTTATTTATTCATTCATTTATTTTTAATTTGACCAGAGAGAGACAGAGGGTGAGAGTGAGAGACCAAGGAAGTGAGAAAGCAAGCCACCAGATTCAGGACTTGAACCCCAGTCGGCTATGTGGGAATGTCCAGCACCTTAACCACCACGCCACCCGCCGGTCCCTAAATGGCTAATTATTGAAATTTAGATTTTTTTTCAATATTCAATTAAATATTTCCACCACTGTTAAAAATTTATATTAGAATTATAGTGGGTTTTTTTTTTTTTCCCCCTCCTAGGTGAATCCCTTCTAATCTGAATGGGCCTTACTTACTTACTTATAATCCTTGTTTACATAAGTGTTTCAAAGGATTATCTGAGATTCTGGCTACAAACTATGGTCTGTAAAAAGGTAATATTTCAGGTAACTATTAAATGAAGGCTAAGGAACTCAGACATTGTTGAACAATTAGGAGAAAGCAAACCATTCTCCTAATCAAAAATGTAAAGTGAGATTATTAGTTTGGTTAAGGTTCAGGTTTAAGTTGCTACCAAGAAAGACAAAAATAGGGTCAGCCTGTGGCATAGTGATTAAAGCAGCTGGATCTCACATGGCTGATCACAAGGTTGGATTCTCAAACACAGCTGCTTGAGAAACATACCAGTGTGGCGTGCCCAAGAGCCCGAAACGAGAAAGTTACAGAGGAGAAGGGACTGCAATGTGACTATTCCCCAGAGGGAACTTTCTCATTTTCCTGATCTCTCTCCCTCTCTGACTCTCCTAAACCCTCTGGCAAATTAAAAAAAACAAACAAAGAACTAGCTATCTGATTACAAATATTTAAGAATGTTAATTTTATTTATCAAATCCAGAGGTATAAATTCAAGTTTAAAATGCCAATTAATCATCCTTTATTCTCCTAGAGTCTCCTAACCATACTACAGAAACAAAGAAACTACTGAGGTACATCATTATAAATTTGAGTATTATATCCAAGTTAGAAAAACATCACTGCTATTAAGACAAATATTTCTTTGCATTTCCTGCTGATCATAAGTCTTTATTTTGCATCTGAGTTCCATTTATACACACACACACACACACACATATATATATGTTTCTTGCCTGCCCTGACAACCATAATACTATGAGTGGTTGTTTTCAACTCTTTCAAGGGCTAGATAACTGAGTTTCTGTATTGTTACATGAAACCTTTCTTCCCTTATAAAGTACTCTAAGTACCAGAAAAAAATTAACTATATATAGAATATTATTGTGAAACAAAACTTCAAGATTAAAAATAATTTAAGCTTACAGGTAAAAGTTCAAGCTTTAAAGGAAACTTAAAGGTAAAACTTTTAGTTTATAAAACTTGTCACTTTCTGAGACTTTAATTCTAAGTGCTAGCAAGCAGCAAAAACTTCAATTGTTGTTTTTTTATGTCTCTTCTATTTTTCAGAGATTAAAATCAAAGACAAATGCCTTGAATGTAGCAACAGAAGCAGAAGATGTAATGATCTACATATTAGTTGCCCCCAATACTCAACAGATTATAAAATAAACACTTTAAAAACACCCATACATTATGTATTTGAATTCAATAAATATAACAGTATCCTCTCTATGTTCCAAAGATATAAGTTCTTTAAGATCACCTATTAATGGAAACAGCTGAAGATATACTTCATCTTTAAATGCCATTTCTCAAAAATCCACATTAAATGACAAGATCCTTTTTTCCATTTAATTAAAAAAAATCTGGCTGTCATTGATCAGAAACATCTAAAAAGAACATGTATGTGACTTTCTCCTTACCCTCCTACTCAGCTCATTTTAAAAATGTACCTTTACTTTTCTTCCCTTCCTACTACTTTTTCTTTTAGGATTATCAGATCCAGCCACTTGAGAAACACCAGTGTGCAGAAAGTGCTTATTAGCATGCCCTTCTTTAAAAAAAAAAAGAAAGAAAGAAAGAAAGAAAGAAAGAAAGAAAGAAAGAAAGAAAGGAAGAAAGAAAAAGAAAAGAGAAAGAAAAGAAAAAAAGCAGAAGCGTGAACAGTGATAAGGATGATTAATAGCTAAGGTTTTGAAGCTTTCAAATAGCTTGAACAACTGGTGGGACATATATAAAATTAACGTTGGCTCTCTTAAACCATTTCCTTTTTTCTTACCCTGATTATTTATACTAATCAACTCACACTTTTTCTACATATCTCCCTTGTTACCAAAAATTAACTTTATTTTTAAAATCAAGATGTGAACTTTGTAGCATTTTTAAAGCAACACAGTAAATCACAGTAAGACAAGACACAGGCTCCTTTGCACAGGGAAATCTCTGACCAACTGCTCTGCATTGATTTGTTGACCTTGATTTTCCTCTAACAGAACTCAACATACTAAATTTTAAAAAGTCATGTCATTTGAGTATAAAGTAAAAGCTGATATCGCATAAATATTTACATATGTAGTACATGATAGGTGAGCACACAAATAGTATTAACCTGTCACTTCACTGAAATAGGTGGTATATGTTTAGTAAACATATACTTAACTGGCAAATGACAACAGGTTAACTTAATCGTCACAAAATACTTTAGACACATGTACCAGATTTTAAAAGCATACACTTTTCTCTCACCAAAGTAACTAGAAAATACAAGGAATGGCAAAAAAAATGTTTTTCTCCGCCTTTAGGCACACAAAAATTGAAAGCCTGCCACCATCTCCCTCTAAGCACTCCACTGAATCATGCATATCAGATAAAACTGTAATGAATGGAAATTTGGGTTAATAAAATTAATTTCAAACAAGCAAGCTAAGTGATTGACTTACAGGATCAGCTGGTGCAATGTTAGAATCAAATTGGGTCAGAGTTTGTGAGCTTGAAGAGCGTTCACTAAATGTCTCCCACTGCTGAACAGACAGAGGAGAGACAAGTCAGCATGACGAGAAAGATGGAGCAAGATCACTGGAGAAGGTTTAGCAGTCGTTCAGAGGTGGCACTGCAAGTTGTGCTTTCACAGGTCTAATGGATTCTTAATTTCTATTTTTCCATAAACATTTTACATTTATCTATGTTGGGTCATCTTGTAAAGTGAGCAGCTTCACAATCAACTGTGTAATAATTTATTGCAATCTCTATGTAAGAGATTCAAAGCCTTACAGAATTAAAACTCAACACACAGTATAAGAATAGAGTCTAAGTGATATAAATGGCCACCATGTAAAAATACATAGGGATTTGTCTTGACTAGAGAAAGAAAAACTAACTTCAAAGTGTCCTTTTAAAACTCCAATGCTAATGATTTGGTGATGCTGATGAACTTTTGGTCAAAACAAAGCAAGCCAGTGTGACTTGCCAGTGCAACCCCTGAAAGATGATTCTACTATGTACATGCACGTATTTTATACATATGTACTGATATTTAATAAAACATAATTGATAAGATGCAAAGAATTCTGAAATTAATATATGTTTGCGCTTATGTCATCTGTAGCAAGTCACTCCTTGCAATGAGCACTATAAACAGGGCCATGCCAGACCACAAGACAGAACTGCCAATCAGGCCCCATCCCCCACCCTAACCCCATGCTAGAAAAATCAGAATGCGGCCATGATGAAAGCAAATCAAGCATCTGAGTATGTGTTAAATAGAAGATGTATTTTCATATGAAATACTACACTTCTAAAAGAGGTACACAAAGAAATATCATACCTCTTAAAGTAGGTGGAGTGGTAAGTCAATAACAATTTAATACATTCCATTTGTTTGGGAGATCTTAATAATAGTATAGAATTTTCATATCAAAGTTATATTAAAATTATCATTTAAATCTGATTCTTAGGAATTATCCATTATCTTCTGAAGAAGGAAAAATGTCTACACATATACAATAATACACACGAATGTTTACAGACAGACACAACTACCCCATTAACCAAAATCATCTTTCTATATATAACTTAGTTTGGGAAAATATACATTTTATGCTTCAAAGTTCAACTTACTATTTAAAATAGTGATATTCAATTTGAGAAGACATGTAGAAATTAAATATTAGCAAATGAGCATACTGTTGAAAATAGCTAATATAATCATTAAACAACTTTCCCTACAGATTCGTTTTAATATGAAAATTAAGATATACTGAGAAATACTGATGCACTCAAAGTGTCCAAAGCCCACAGTAATCCACTTTTATCAAGGAACAGCACTTTAGGGAATTAACTTACCAATATTTGTTAAAATAGTTTTTACCTCAATAATTACTGTTGCATGGATACAGAAGGAATTTTTAAAATCCTAAGTATTTCATTATGGAGGAAAGTTTAGGTACAAAAGAGTTTGCCCCCCAAAAAGGGCACTTACCTACTACCTCACTTGTTAGGCACAAAGTTTAACTTGGTTTTGCAAGACAACAGGTAAGCTACCCTCAGGGCAGAGAAACATTCTTATCTTCATGCCTTTAGGCAAGGGTCTGGAACCAGATTACTGAAATCCTAGTTACACTGGGCAAGTTACCTCTCACTGCTTCAGTTTTATTATGTGTAACATGAGATTAATAACATCTACCTCTTAAGATTGTTCTGAAGATTTGAAGAGTTAGTACAGTTATCTCTTATAACAGAGCTTTTTTTAAACACTGCATCAAAAGTGCTCAATAAATGTTAGGGATTATCATTAGTGCCATCCCGTATTAGTGTCTCATCCATATCCACAGGGGCTATATGAACATATATTAAAAGAACATTAGTGCTTTCTGGTAGACAATTAAAATAAAACCTAAAATCCCACCTCATAGGGTAGATATTTTTATAAGTATCATTAAATGTCATTAAAATCAATAATGTATTAGCATTTGATTTTTCACATACAGCAAAAAGCACACACACACCCCACCAAAAAAAAAAAAAAAGTGACCTTATTACCAAATACTACAAACTCAATCTTGGTAGGATATTTAAGTAGGGAAACTACAACTACTGATATGAGAATTTTAGTCTCAATGATCACAAGTCATTTAGAATTAACACAGGTTTTAGAATTGAGGTATTTTAGAGTTATTTCTGTTTATGAACTGATGCCAATGGGATGAAAATATTCTTTTAACCTGCTTTTTTAAAAATGAAAAAAATAAATACAACAAAAACAGGAGAACACTACACTCCATAAACCTACTACTAAACTCTTAAGGTTTCATCCCTCCCTCTAGAAAAACTATATTAATGGTTTTATATCCAATGGTAAAACAAATGGTATGACCATTCATACAATGAATGCCTAGGACATGGGTATCTTGGCCAGGATACCATGAAGCATCAGCAAAGTCCTGCAAAACTGCCAGTTACTTCTGTTTCCAACTGTCAAAAATTAACAAGTATGTTCTTTAATGCAGTACTTTTTTGACTTTAAAAGATATGGAAAGCACAGAAACTTAGAATCTTTTCCCTGAAAAGAATTGACTTTTATTTTTGTAGCACTGCCTAAAGGGATACAAAAAACTGTAAGAAAAAAAAAATAACTTGTTTACAAAGAAAACTATACAAAGGACTAGAGCAGAGAACTCCAACGAGTTCTCCAAAGCACTAAGGTTCAACAGGGGCCTCGGGTCCCTTAGGGAAGTGAGGCCTCAGGTCATACCCTTATAACCACAGTGGCCCTTTTATTGTTTTATGTCAGGAAGTTCCAAAGTAACTGGAGAGTAATGTATTTGTCACCCCCCCCCTTTTTTTTTTGTTTGCATACTGTGCTTGGTATATATGACATCTTTAATGCACTGAATATGTTTGAAACACTTCATTTTTTGTACTGAATAAAACTAATTTCAAATAGTTTGAGTTTCAAAAATACTTTTCTCATATGGAAAGCTGGATCCGTGACTTTTCCTATGACTTACAATGCTAAGATACCAAATGTTATCAAACACCTTGTCCACAGGAAAGAGACGGTAGTGTGAGACTCTGTATATGGGAGCTGACTACATATCAAATGACTTGGGTTCAAATTTGAGTTCTTGTCCCTCACTGGATGTGAGATTTCGGCCAAGTCTTGCACCCTCTAACTGTTACCTACATGTAACTGCCTGGCCTAACTCACAAGGTTTAACAGGAATGAGTGGTAGAAACCAATGATATACTTTGAAAACCTTAACACATCATGTAATTACCAACATTTATTTGTTATAGTCATAAATGAAATGCTCTCTCAACTATGCATATATCCTGAAAGAGTTATATGTTGGAAATGCCCTCTTTAAAACTTCTTACCTTAAAAAAGTTAACTTCTAATAAAAGAAAAGGGAAGCTTTGCTAACCTCACTGCTCTGATTCAGCTCAGGCCAAGTCTGGTTTAGTGATGGCATCGATGGTGACTTGCTCGGAGGTGCTTCAGCAGGAGAGCCTGAATAACCTACCTCACTTGGCTGATCCCCAACATCTGAAATTAAAAACAGAAAAATTCCCTATAAACAGTATGTTTTAGTTTAGGAATATTTACTTATGATAAATCTAACAGATAATTCCCACGTATAGCAATTTATAAACTGAATTTCCTTTCATGTTCTTAATCAGACAATGCTTATTCCTGCTTCTTATAGAGTACCTCAAACTACAGCTTTACATGAAAAAAAATCTATAGTCAGTAACAAGTAGAAAGAAGAGTGTTATACATCCATAAAAATGCAACAAATCATATTCTTTGAATCATTTTTGGGTAATAGTCATGAATTTGTATTAATTTCCCAAAAAGTACTCCATGGAACCCTAATCAGTAAGATGGCTTTGAAAAATCAAAAGTTTTGTGCACAAATCCTCTTCACCAAATAAAATAAATCCCTTAATATTCCTTTGAAATATACTTTGGCTCTCTTAAGCCATTTCCTTTTTTCTTACCCTGATTACTTATACTAATCAACTCACACTTTTTCTACATATCTCCCTTGTTACCAAAAAGAACCACATATACGCATAACAGACAGCAAAAGGAAAGCCCCCAGCCACAAGCAAAAAGCAAAGTCTATGAACCGACAGGAAACGAACTTATCAGGCTTATTGGCACCTGCAGACTTAACTGAGATAGCTACAGATTCATGCTATTTTTAAAAAAGTTTTCAAATATTGTGAGGTAGCATATTCTTTCTTAATTATACTTTTTAAACCAGAAGAAATTTTGATCAATATAAACTAAATTCTCTTTCCAGTTTTATCAAATTTTATGACTGGACAAAATCTCGGTTAATCTTTTTAAAATCCAAATCAAACATATGAATCCTGAACTGTCACTGTGTCTCTGATTGTGGGCAAGTTGAATAAAACAGCACCTGAGTTTTTCCATCAGAAAGAAAGACATTGTAATTAAATGTTAGTACTATACTTCAGATTTCTTTTTTTTTTTTTTTAAGAGTTTTTATTTCCTATAGGGCGCATGCACTCGCCAGAAAGAGAGAGACAGAAAGCGAGAAATCATCCCCCAGGGGGGATAGCCATGCCACAATCCCTTCTCCTCCATTCTCCTCTTGGGATCTTGGGCACGCACGCACACGTGCCCAGTGTGAGTTTAAACCACCAGGTCCGGGACTCGAACCGTGGTCAACTACATGGGAGTCCAGTGACACAGCCATTACGTTATCTGCTGGTCCCTATACTTCAGATTTCTAAATAGACAGTTATATAATATAACTTAGCAACGTATTGCTTTTAACCTTTCAGTCTGTTCACAAGCAGTTCTTTCAAGTTTTGGTGCCTAACATAAGACCCAATATATTAGGAGCACTCATTCATTCATTGAATAGGTGGCTTTTTGTGTCTTTCTTTATTCAAATTCATTCTCCTAGAACCACAATTAACTACTGATAATCAGAACAATTCTTAAAATTTTCCTTCTGCTGTTTCTGTTACATGATTCTCTTAAACCATTTCCTTTTTTCTTTTTTGTTTTTTTGAGAGGTTTTTGCTATAGGGCGCGTGCGCTCGCCAGACAGACAGAGAGAGACAGAGAGAGAGAAAGCAAGAAATCACCCCCCCCCCCAGGGGGGATGGCCATGCTGCAATCCCTTCTCCTCCATTATCCTCTTGGGATCTTGGACACGCACGCACACATGCCCGGCGTGAGTTTAAGCCACCGGGTCCGGGACTCGAACCACGGTCGACTACATGGGAATCCAGCGACATAGCCATTACACTAACTGCTGGTCCCAGCATTTCCTTTTTTCTTACCCTGATGTTATAACTTTATAATTATACCATACTAAAGGTTCTAGTTTGTAGTCAAGTATCATATTTTGATTAGTTTTTGTTTCCTAAGATCAGAAACTGTTTCTGTGTCTTTTTTAGTTCTATGTTTTCTCCATAAGTGTCAGGGTAGTACAGAATCAATAGGAGACAGGAAGGCTCCACATATTCTTCTATGAAGATCTCTTAAATCAAAGTTCTTAGCAAAAGAACTAATGAAAAAAGATGGTTAATGGCAAACAGAAGCAAGACATCCCTCACTGGATATTTTGGGGTTTTCAGTGGGAACAAAAATTATGAATACTCCCCCCCGCCATGATAACAAAGGACAGTGGCTGTAACTCTGAAAGTTTACTGAAAATGAAAACCTGCCAGGTACATAGTGAACAAAGAAGTACTAAGAGATCCCTCACAGCAGATGAGTATTAAAGAAAAGAAAAATACAATTGAAATAGTATTAACTACAAGATGATTAATTTTCAAAAGAACCTTTCAAAGCCAGACTCTATTACTTCATTTTTCGACATCACTTAGGGCAATCTAGGAGAGGCCCTAGTTTGGCCTCTTCCATCTCCGTTCTCATGATGCCCTCTTCTACTGGCCAATGCAAGGCCCAGCTATACACTACTCCCACCTCAGGGCAGTTCTGACATGGGAGACTCTGGGAACCGCTCTGATACAGCGGCACAAGGCTACAGTGGGCCTATCTTCCCAAGGCTGAGAGGGGAAATGCTATTCACCCAGATAGGTATACCTTATAATTAACCGAAAGCAATTATTTTACTAGAATAGCAGTATTTAAGCTATAGACCAAGAGTCCTTAACGAGAGTCAAAATTATTCAAGTAATAATATTAATAATGTTTTTTCTGTGTTGTCATTTGCACTGAAGGGGCAAAAGCAATGGTAGGTAAAAATACCAGCATATCAATATGAATCAAAGCAGTAGGTACAAAATATACTAAAAATCATTATATTCTTCACTCGTATGCATGTAAGTAAAAATGTTTAATATTTAAAAGTAAATATGCATGCTGATCTCACTGAAGAATGTCCATGATAATGCAATAAAAATTGACTTTACTAAACTTCAGTCCTTCAAAACATAATTTTCAATACTTTGTATGTTTCAAAATGGGAAACATACAAAGCACTTCTGCTGCTATTAAAGTACAAAAGTTATTTCAAAGAAAAGTACTTGTGTGATTTAGCTGTAGGCCAAACACGCCACTTTTTCCTGGGAACCATTTTCCTCGAAATAATGGTTTGTTAAACTATCATTATTCAGACTTGAGTACTGTACAGATATTTTCTCAAAATTAACAAAGCCTGCCTGCCATTTCAAGAAAAGTAAATATTGGTAGCATTTGTTATTTATGACCAAGTTTGAGCTTTCAAGTAAAAATTCATATTTGGGGGCTAGTCAATGGAACAGTGCATACATACAGGAAGGTCCTAGGTTCACGTCCCAGTGCCTCCGTACGTATGCCCACAATCCAGGCTAGCTGAGGTTGGGTATGAACCAAATTATAAAGACCCTGTAAGAGGGGTCTTTCTCTGCCTTCTCTCTCATGAAAGAAGAAAATTTTAAATTAAATGATAGAAAATGTGTACTCATCCATGGTCCATAAACTCCAGTGTTTCCCACATTTAAAAGAATTATCTGATAAGTTGGGATATTTACAAATACCTTTTTTGGTATTTTATTGGGTCGTTAAGAAAAGTCATGACACATTTTTGGACAGAAAAACATATACAAATATGTCATGACTTTTCTGATGACCCAATATAATGAAGTATCCCCAAATCTAAAAGATCTATATAACTCAATGAACTTATATTTTACAAATAAACAAGGCCTACATTACAAAAATCTTTCATGGAAAAGGGGTTCATTAAAGTACAAGACAGATTGATAGATTTTAATGTAACAGTACAAGAATTAATATGATTTCAGCTTCTACACTGCAACTAACTTTAAAGAAATTACCATTTATGCTTTGAAGTAGTACCAAAGAATATTGAAAATATCTGAAAAGCGATAAAATATTGGGTCATCAGGAAAGTCATGATACATTTTTGCATAATAAAAAAAGAAAAGAAAAATATGGCATGACTTTCCCAACAACCTAATAGTTTTTCCTCTTAATATGTGAAGCTAGATTTTCTATCATGTACTTTAGGGCTGGACAACTTTTTTCTACTAAGGGCTAGAAAGTAAATATTTTAAGCTGTAAGCAATATAGTCTCAGTTGCAACTATTCAACTCTACCACTGTAGTGTAAAGGTAGCCATAAATAACTTATAAATGAGTAAGTATGGCTGTGTTTCAGTAACATTTTACTTATGGACCCTGAAATTTGAATTTCATGTAATTTTTATCTGTAATGAAATATGATTATTCCTTAAATTTACTTTTCAATAATTAAAAAGAAAAAAAAAAAGTTGGCTCCATGGCCTGGTGATTAAGGCACCTGGATTCCCCATGGCTAACCCCATGGTTTGAGTCTCAACTCAATGAAAGGAGGGAAAGACAGAAAAGGGATAGCAGGGTGACCCATTTACTTGAAGGGCGCTTTCTCCTGTCTACCTCCCTCCCTCCCTCCCCCGCCCCCTCCCTCCCTCCCTCTCTCTCTCTCTCTAGCAGGCATTCAAACCCTCTGGAATTTAAAAAGACAGACAGACTGACTGACTGACTCTTAGTTTGTAGGCTACACAAAAACGGTAGGCAGACTGGATTAGGGCCTGCAGGGTCTTCAGCCCCTAATACATCTCAAATGAAATAACATATCCAACAGATCGAATGCTGAAGCAAATAGGACAATCTCAATATATTCTACTTTAGTAAGCAAATTATTAAAGAGATTTATAAAAATGTAAAACAGTATCACTCTTCATAATTTTTGTTTTGGACTATACAGTTATTTTTCTTAAAATTTATGCTAGTATGTATAGGTTTTTTATTACTTTTTTTTTGAAACATTTTTGCTACAGGGTGTGTGCACTCACTAGAGAGACAAAAAACAAGAAATCACCCCCAGGGAGATGACCGTACCACAGAACCTTCTCTTCCATTCTCCTCTCGGGATTTTGGGCAAGCATTCACATGCGCCCAGCATTGAGTTTTAAGTTGCCGAGTCTGGGACTTGAACCACAGTCAACTATGTGGGAATCCAGTGACATACCCATTACACCACATGCTGGTCTCAATTGCTGTTTTTAAATTAAGTAATATAGGGGCCAGCAGGTGGTGTGGGGGTTAAGGCAGTGGACTGCCACATGGCTAACCTCAGTTCGAGTCCCAAACCTGGTAGCTTGCTTTTTCTCTTTCCCATTCTCTATCTCTAGTCAAATTAAAAAATAACAAATAAAGTTAAGTAAATAACTCTTTTTAAAAAATTAAGTAACAATTAAAATAATTAAAATCTATCAGTTTTGATTTCTAATAGGATAACTGTTGATAGACCTAATCCACATAAACAAAGGCTCTTGGAGCCTGTAATTATCAAGAACGTAGAGTCCTTAAACTAAAAAGTTTGAAAAAGTACTGTCCGAGATAATCCAAAAATTATTTTGAGATAAATGAGCAAAATTAAACATTCTTCTTTCCTACTTCATATACAGAACAAGAAACAGCAGTAGAAAAAGAGTAAATTGCCTGTCTTTTAGAAACCAACAATCGTGAGTCTGCGGTCTAAAAATAAACTGCACCTCCTTCAACTGTACTCCCTGTAAATACTCCAACCAAGGGCTTTCTGCCCACCCACAAGGTTAGGCTTCAGGACTGTATCCTTCTGGAGGCAGGGGTATAGTTTACTCTTACCTGATGCAGTGTTCCAACCTATCCTCCTGCTGGAACACTGTGTCAACCCTGCCTCCCTCCTGAGGGTTCTGCTCTGCCCCTGACATCATCAGAGCATCAGGGCTGAAAAAGAAGAGCATGAGCCTAAATTATTTGTTAAAGTTAACCCTAAATGGGCTGCTATGCAATGTATATCTATATATAAAAATGTGTCTGAAAAAGACAACCCAGTGTGGTAATACGGACCTATGGCCATATTCTAGGTTTATTTTAGGTTTATAAATACTGGCAGTTGTTTTCATCCTTCTATCCTTCAAAGAATCTGGACAATTCCTTAGAATCAGTTCGGTTGTGTACTTGTTACCTGTTGAATAACCTTTTGTTAAAAGTTTCAGTTTTATACTACCCATTTATAAACTACCCATTTAAATTTCTCTTATTTTCTTAGTTTTATACTTGATATACTAAGAAATTATCTTAAAAGTGATTATCAACTGTTATTAATCTTCTTAGAAATAGAAATACTTCCCTAAAGTGTTATGGTTTAAAACTTGTTCTGCTTTCCAGCAGCAAACAAATCAGGAAGGTCTTTAATCACAAAGATTCAAAGTTCTAACCTCATTTAATGGCTTCTACACACTTCTATTTACTTGAAATATAAACATTATTCTTAGAAAAAAGTACTTAAAATTTTAAAAAGTTTTGGATAAATGTTTAAATATTCAAGAAAAACTACAAATGGTAACTTTTCCATTCATAATTAAAAGACAAGGATAGGCAACGTATATGCAGAAAGAAACTAAAGACTGAATTTGAGGTATTCTGTTTTGTCTTGAGTGATAGTATATGCATCCAAAAAATAAGTTCTAGTTCCAAAACAAAGACTGCTTCTTGCCAATACTACACAATATGAAAATTGTTTCAGTAAGTATACATTAAGAAGTTCTATGCAGAAGTCTACCAATTTTAATTAAAAAAAACAACAAAGGTTTAAAAACTATGAAAGCAAAAATGTGTCCAACAAGGTTTGAAAAGAAACAAAACATTCACCCAAAATTCTAATTAAATTGTATCTGCTTACTTTTTTACACTATTTATTCTTATCAGATACCATCTACGAGTTGACTCAGCTATTACGACTCAGAGTATTACATATAGATATATAGGAGGTTCCCATTATCCAAGGATAAGTAAGGATGGAAAAGGTCTACTTAAATTTAATCCACTTAGCATAAAGACAAAAATTCGTAAAGAGAAAAATCAATTTAATTGGGCTTTGTCTTAAAAACTTACACAGAAAACTGTGGAAACGAGTATAAAAAACAAGGAATAAATGATGTTAACTTAGGGATGTGTGTATAATTTGATGGTAAAATTAAAAACACTAATTGACTCAGTGAACAGTAACCGATGGTCTACAGAGTTCCAGGCTCTTAGGGTACAGTGCTGAGCAAGATAATGCTCCCATTCCCTTGAATTCTAACAGAGGAAGATGGAGAGATCACTCACTTTTGACTTTCACAGTACAATAATAATGAACAGGTCATTCCTATAAAAAATAATTAAGAGTATCATTCATTGTTCCCAAGGACTCTTATTAATTCACTGATATTGAAACAAGAATCTTTTAAAGTCTCCAATTAAGTGTTCTAATTGCTTTGACTAATTTCATTAAATAGTGCATCTTTACCAATATTTGTAATTCAACTGCACTGATTTGTCTGCTCAATTATCTGGAGAAAAATGACACTAGTGTCAAAAATGTCATATAACTGTGTGTATTTGAGAGAAAGTGGTGGTTTGAAAACTAATTCCGTAAGTGGAAAGTTAATAATTAATATCAGTGCATATTTTTATTAATGTTTCATCTATAAGGATATTTAGATAAATGAATTTTGAAAAAATGAAATGAATGAAGATTCTGAGTTACCTGTTTAAAACAAAGACACATATAAGCATGTTCACTGCAGTACTTTTTAAAAGATAAAGCCAGAGAACAACCTAAAAATGCTTCAATAAGTTCCCTCAATAAGAAAATTAAAGGCATGTTCGTATTATGGAATACCTTGCATGATAAAGAATGTGATAGCCCTACATGAGGAAAAGTACATGGAAGCCCAACATTACAAGAGAAAACCAGTCAAGGATGAACAGTAGTCCCCTATTATCTAAGGTTTTGCTTTCCATGGCTTTGGTTACCTGAACTCAGTCATGAGCCAAAAATGTTACATGGAAAATTCCAGAAGTAAATAATGAGTAAGTTTTAAAATGCACGCCATTCTGAGTAATGTCCCAATTGGGAAGTGAGTCGTCCTTTTGTCCACCGTGTCCACACACTGTGTACCCTATACCTGCCCATGAGACACGTAGTAGCTGTCTCCACTATCAGAAGGAAAAAGAGATGGCACAGGGTTCATTACTATGCCTGGTTTCAGGTGTCTGCCAGAGGCCTTGGAATGTATTACCTGTGGATAAGGGATTACTGCATAGTGACCACACTGGTGTAAAACTGCTATTATGTGTGCATAGGCTTTTATGCATGTGAAAAATTTCTGGATGAATACAAAAGAAATTCTTAACAGTAATTAACTTGGATCAGGACAGTCTCAAGTCTGAATTTATGTGGATTTCTAGAAAACTATCATGAAAAATCCCAAGTGCATCCTCTTTCCTGGGTTTTAAAAATATTCATGTTGGGGAACAAGCAGTTAGCGTAATGGCTATTTCGCTGGACTCCCATGTAGTCGACTGCAGTTTGAGTCCTGAACCCAGTGGCTTAAATTCACACCGGGCAGGTGTGCGTGCATGTCCAAGATCCCAAGAGGAGAATGGAGAAGAAGGGATTGTGGCATGACCATCCTCCCTGGGGGGGTTATTTCTCACTTTCTGTCTCTGTCTCTTTCTGTCTTTCTGGCAAGCGCATGCACCCTAGAGCAAAAAACTCTTAAATTTAATGAATTTTAAAAAAATCATGTTGGATGCTCTTCTTAGAGTTTGGGGAGCTATGTTATGTACCCTATCAACAACAATGAAATACATGACCATCTCTTCTAGTGAAAGCGGCAATTATGGAGGAGACAGAGAGGGGAAGCATACCCCTTCTTTCATTCACCATCTTAGACACCTCTCAGAGTTGCCTGCCAGATCACTGTGGTATGGAGACAAATGAGCTAAGAACCACTGGCTCCATCATTAATTATTTTAAAAATGTGAGCATCTTCTTGTGTTCAATTTGCATTGTACTAGGCACTAAAATACAATGAACAAGCCCATCCAGTTTCTATCTTTCTAGAAGTCTCTAGTCTAGTTTGAGAAAGACAGAGGTATCAACTAGTCAAAAAAAATACATACAAAGTTGCAAGGAAATTATTCTTTGGAATATGTAGAACATCTCAACATGTCTTTTTTTTCCTTAAGATACAATATTTTGGTTGGTTAGCAAATAATCTTTAGATTTTTTTTAAAAGATAAACATTCTTCTAAAATTCAGCTTCAGAGTTGTTTCCACAGATGAATTTTTGTATGCTTTCTCTTGTAAGACAACAAAAAACAAATTTCCCTTTCTATTTACTTTATCTGCCAAATTCAGTGCTAATGTTACATATTAAATATTTTAACTCAGGTCTACATAAGTACTTCTACCTATGATTCTTAGCTGTTCTATTTTATCTATTAAATCCTGTAAACCTGTTCAAATGACTTTGGAAAAATTCATATTTACCCCCCGTTTCCCCTACCCCTCGCCCCCAATTGCATGCTCTTAGAGGCCCTGTGTGTTAGGCCCAGAGGCTGCAACTGGAGGCATCATGTGATCCACCTATTTTCCTCTTAAGAGTTATAGCCCAGCATCTCAAATTTAAGATAAACCACTCTATTTTTTGACTTTGAAAGGTGTCAAGAAAAATATCTTATTTTGAAAATAGCACATATTTAGCATTAATTTGTCCAATAATTATGTACTGAGCAATTAAGGACATGTCAGCAAAGTGCTAGGTCCTGAGGATACTACAATAAATATGACATATTTTCTGTTTTTCAAGGAGTTCAGAGTGTAGTGGTAGAAGGGGGGAACAGGATTCCATGTGCTAAGATCCATAATAGCATGTATAAAATTCTATGTGAGATCAGAGAATAAAGAAACTACTTCTGCCTATAGTTTTAAAGTTCCACAAAGCAGTTATTTATGATAAATCCTAACATCAGCCAAAAGGAACTATTTGAATATTTTCCCTTCAACTATGGACTTACAAAAACACAGCTATTTAAAATTATTTTTATGGACACTGACTAGTCCACAATAGCATAGGACAATTTCTATATTTAAAGGACTCTATCTCATATAAATCTTAGGTTTATGACAGGTGGAAGAAAAAAATTATTTATATTGACTTCCCTCCAAATTAACAATATTTTAAAATGTATCATTTGTAAGTAGGCAAAGTAGAGTTGAACCTAATACTGTGCGGTTAAAATGTTAACCATAAATTTGACCAGAAAGCCATATATTATGTTGAGAGGGAAAGAAAGCTACCTTTAAAATTATAATTACAGCAATAATGTATAGCTATATGCAGGCAAAAACCACTCAGGGGCGGGGGGGGGGGGGGGGGGCAAAAAAAGAATTCACCCTAAACCATCAGCCTTAAAAATTTCAAAAGAACCTAATTTTATTTAAATTTAATAAAGGAAAAAGAAATCCACAAACTATATGCAAAACCTGGACTGACCGATATGAAAGTAACAGAAGACAGAATCAGGTCTCTACAAAATTACACACAATGGATTAAGCTTGACTTAAGTCTTTTCTTGTATTACTATGCTATCAAGTTTTCAAAGGCCTAAAGTCACATAAAAAAACTCTAAATGCAAGACTCATTTTTTTAATCAATGATATTTAAAGTCTAATGTTACCATAATTTCTTCTCATTTTGGTTACTATCAGATAAACTGAACAAAGAACTTGGGTTTTTTGTTTGTTTGTAAATTTCTTAAGCAGGTACATCAAAGTGCTTTGAAGCAAAACTACCTAGCAAAGATACTTAGCTTTCAGCTCCAATTAGTGGTTAACGGCCACCTAAAACAATCAAGAAAATCCTAGAAATCACAATGAAAATATCCCTAGAGGATTTCTTAATCAACCTATGGGTTGATAAAAGGTCAGTGTACAATACAGGTTCTGAAATGTGAATGACATTGAATCCACAGGAAAAACAGAAAAGAAATTAAATGTTTAGAACTGGCCCAAGGTCATAGCATAATTAGCAAAACTAGAAGAACACCCAAATTCTCAACTCTACGGAGACTGTACTCTTTATGACTGTAATTCCATGCATGTTAGTCCTCTGTATAATGAGGCAATAAAGACAGACCATATATTAAAAATTCTGGATTAAAGAGATGCTACCTGATAAATGCCCCTTTAAGACCTAATTCTATTTTTAACCCTTTATAAGTAGGAAATTCTAGGACCAGCAGATGGCCTAATGGTTACATCATTGGAATCCGACGTAGTTGACCATGGTTCAAGTCCCAGACCGTAAGGCTTAAAACTCACACTAGCGTGTGTGTGCATGCCCAAAATCCCGAGAGGAAAATGGAGGAGAAAGGATTAGGGTGTGGCCATCGCCCCTGGGGGTGGGGGTGATTTCCCTCTTCTGTCTGTCTCTCCAGTGAGCATATGCACCCTACAGCAAAAATCTCTATTAAAAAAAAAAGCATCAAATGTCTTCCATCATTATATACAAGATAGAATTTAGACAAGAATATCAACGACAATAATTTGGTTTTAATTAGGCTCATTAAGAATTTATTTTAGATTTACTTTCATTCGGCAACAATTTAAGAAAAAAATTTACCCTGATAGTTTTTGTTTTAAAGTTACCAGTACACATAAACACTTAGGAACAAAATAGTACTATTTCAAATTGAACACAAAATTTCCAAACTCTTTTAGAATCTGTAGAGAAGGGTTTGATGTTTTAAAGAAAAAGGCCTAATGATGAACCAGGTACTTTCCTCCAACAAATTAAGGCTAATTGAATGAAAAAAAAAAAATGTTCATGGGTTAGTTTATCCACTTCAGACATGTTTATAATGCAATGAAAAGATGGTGAAGTAAGAAGACACTGTGAAATGCTCTTCAAATCTCAGCAAGTCACAAGTTAAAGGTGAAAGAGTGGCATATACTCTTTATCTCTATTTTTTTTAAGTTGACTAAATAAAGCAAAGCATTTATCTAAGCTCAGCCTATACATCCTATTCTGATGGCAAATGTATTCTCTTGGTGAAATATCTGAGCTAAGAAGCAAAGTTTTAACATCTATCTTGACTTCGCATTCAGAATCAAGTGTGTTTATCAAGGTATGTGACTCTTCTCCTTAGCTCCCAATCTTACCTGCTGAATCTTCCAAATCAATCAGTTTGGGCATTAAGCTTTCAGGGAGTTTTTCTGGTAAGTCATAGCCATTCTTCCTGGCAACCACCAGATGAAAAGCAGCACAAAACTCATCCAGTGTCAATGCACCATCTTTATCAAAATCTGAGAGTTCCCTAGAAGACAAACTTATCATGAATATACTCACAATCTGCTTCGGATCCCTTTATTTCTCAAACGAAAAAGAGACTAATATTTTCCCGAGAAAGTGCAAAAAGTCAGAGAATTTAAAAATCTCATAAAGATGTGTAATAAAACAAAGCACACACTGTTAACTATAGAATCTAGGTGGTAAGTATATGGGTGTTCGTGGTACAGGTTTTAAAACTTTTCTATAAGCTTGAAATTGTCATAATAAAATGCTGAAAAACAGCCCAACAATTAAAGTCACCAAAAAATTTACCTCTAATCCATATACATGTTTAGTAACAGGGTTTAATTAAAGGAATATGTGATAAGTTATTGAAAAATTTTTAAGAAGTTGTTTATACTGTTAGATGTTCAATATGCATACAACTAAAAGCACTGAACAGAACTACAAGGCTTAAGGGTTAGCCCCATAGTACAGTGGTTAAGTGCTATGCATTGGAAACTAGATCCCACGTGGCCAACCGCAGTTCAAATGCCTGCCCCAGCAGCTTCAAAAACATACTGAATGTTTTTACATTCATGTCCAAAATCCTAATGAGATGGAGAAATGGAGGAAAAACGATGATGAAGGATGGCGGTATGACCACTCCCCAGTGGATGCTGTACATGCACTCTCTCTCTGGCAACTAAAAAAAAAAATTACAAGGCTTGATATAAAAATATAGTTGCCTCACTCTGCTATCTCTGCCATTTCCTAGGTGCAGTAGCTACCATTATTGTATTATCATCTTAAACTATAAATAGCATACATATTTCTATCTTTTCAGTTTTCAATTTAGGCATTACCTATCTACTTCCAACTATATATGCTATGCTACAAAGAAACTATTAACAAGATCATTTAGAATAAAGAAATATATTGATATAAAGCAGAAATACCACTTATATTTATCTAAGACTTGCCTTTTTTTTTTTTTAAAGCTAGGTTTTACTTATTTATTAATTTTTTGGAGAGGTTTTCACTATAGGGCACGTGCGCTCGCCAGACAGAGAGAGACATAGAGACAGAAAGCGAGAAATCACCCCCCGGGGGGATGGCCACGCCACAATCCCTTCTCCTCCATTCTCCTCTTGGGATCTTGGGCACACACGCACACGCGCCCGGCATGAGTTTTAAGCCACCAGGTCCACGACGCGAACTGCAGTCGACTACGTGGGAGTCCAGCGACATAGCCATTACGCTAACTGCTGGTTCCCATTGTTTGTTTGTTTTGTAAGAGAGACCTTTTTGGTATAGGGTGCATGCGCTCACCAGAGAGACAGAAAGTAAGAAATCACCCTCCAGGGCAAATGGCCATACAGCAATCCCTTCTCTTTTGTTCTCCTCTTGGGATTTTGAGCATGCACGCACATGCTCCTGGTATGAGTTTTAAGTCGCCAGGTCTGGGACTCAAACCACAGTCTACTACATGGGAGTCCAGCAATGTAACCATTTTGCCATCTGCTGGTCCCAGCTAAGAACTGTTTTTAAACTTATGGCTTGTTACAGAACCTATTAAACTTGATAAAAACCAAATAAAATAAAAATAACCATGTATGCACAAATTAGCTTCTTTTTTTAAATAAGAATGATTTCTTTTTACTTTATGTTTTATTATTTTTTTTTTTTAATTTGCTGCAGTCATGTGTGTTCGCCAGAGAGAGATGGGGGGAGGAGGAATAAGAAGGGAAGGACAGAAGGATAAAGTAAAGTGCCAGGTCCAGGACTCGAACAACAGTTGGCCATGTGGGAGTCTAGCACCTTAACCATCACGCCATTTGCTGGCTCCCAAACTAGCTTCTACTCCATACATTATCTTAACAAGAAGAAATAGCTTATACAGCTTGAAGAATTTTAATATTTTACACAAAGCTATTATAACAGGGTCACTTATTTCTTTTCTAGAGAATGAGAGAAAAACTGGCTATTTTATAGGCATTACTGAATTCTTTGAGAACATTCTTAAAGAGGTTAATCTAATAATTTATTTTTTTAAGATTCTAAAATCTACTTGCTGGAAATATCTTTGAAACTGCCCATATTATTCAACTAATGATATACCACACTTACCAAATATGAGAAAGTTCAAGAATAGGAAGTTTTGATTTTGTAAAAAACTCTTTAGCTGCAGATCCTAAAATATTAAAACAACATTGTTTAATTATTCTGAACTTATGGATCCAAGAGCAAAATGTGAGGTATGAGTCTTAAGACTTTTTTAAACCAGGAAAAAGGTAACCATAATATGTAAGTATGTCCTGTTTTTGGTCCCCAGTGATTATAAACTCTTTTTAAGCAAACAATTTGAGAATTAATTAACTTTTATAATTAAATGACTGATAAGACAATGTCTTTGAGATTATGATGCTGAGACTTGTCCTGTTGCATCTAGAAGAACTTCTGTTTTTCACAACTCACCTGGAATAAATCCGTTCAGATCGGGCTGAATGGTTTTAAACTGATTTACATAATACTGTCTTTGTTCATCTGTTATTTTCCAGGGATCATCATAACTACTGGATTGCCTACGGATTTCATTGGCAGTTGTAGCTGATGCTACAGTTCGTACTGTTGTCTGGTCCTGTAATAAAACATTTTTTCCTCAGTACAGTATCTATCTACATGGTTAAATGGACCATGATTGCTAGGTTACTTATCTTTGAAAGTAAAACTTACTTTTTGTGGACACTTAAAATGTAAGAAGTCCTCAGCAAACCATGTATTTGTTACAATCAGGTTATTGGATGTGATTTTTGCACAATGATTATATAAACGTATAGAATGATAGCAACTATGTGAGCAACAGAAAGTCATGAAAAATGTGCTAAGAAAGCCAAGCAACTATATGCCCAGATGCGGAAACCTCTCAAAATTTTACTAGAGAATTAGAAACACAAATAAAATCAGCCAAAACCTTTAGTGAAACATTCCAATGATAACAGACTTAATTAAAGGAAAGGCACAGAGCAGAGTTTTTTTTAAGAGTAAACTTGCATTTATATAATTTGCAACAGCAAAATATAAAAACAATAACTGCAGCAATACTCTGAATGATGCAAATAAAAATGCAATACCAATAAAATGTCACACCTGGACAGAAGCAGGATGCATGGTTAAAAGAGTACTGGTTGGTGGAGTATCTGCAAAACTGACCCAGTTTTCTTGAGGTGGAGGTGGAGAATGCCCTGACCACACTGCATCACCAGCTGAAGAACCTGAAAACAAAATGGGTACACATGCTGACTCATGTCTGAAATTAAGATACTAAGTTTTTACTTAAGATTGTAACGAATTACCACACACATATTATATATACCTCATTTCAATCTTTTTGTTTTGTGCTTTCCTAATCAATAGGAAAAGGTCCTTAATCTAAAATTTATATACACCTAATAGTCTGGAAGATAATTATTCTTTTTACATTCAGAGAATCTGGCACCCACAAACATTTGTCTAAGCATCATAGATATAAGTAAATCTAATTACTACTTTTCAAAGCAATATATATACTAAAGAATGTTCACAGATGACTTCTGCTTCTATTTAACTTAACTCCAAATTAAAAATTATCTTGAAGGAAATCCTTAAAAGAAATGTTACCAAGTGTCCTTCAGCTTAACAACCATACGTAAGTGTTACTTCTAAAGTCTCTTTCAATACCTGATTGCGCTTCACCGAAGGGAGACCAAAATGGCCCAGGTCCTGCAAGGGGCCTCTCACTATTCCCTCCACTGGGATGGCGGGTATGCTTCCTCCATGTGTGTGGAGAAGCTGGTGGGGACTGTTGTGGTGAAACTACTGGAGATGCAGGTTCCTAGAAAGAATATTATTATGTTAAAGTTTTATTTTTAAGGAGATGCTTCAATTATTAAGGTACCACTAAATGTTTTGGTGTAAGCATACACAGAACATCAACTGATAGTATTTAATCATTTACACGCATAAACGTACCTGTGGATCTGCAGATGTACGAGGCTGAACCGTATCATGGCTTACGGATCCCTTTTTCACTTGCCCCCTGCCAGGTGGTGGAGGAATCACACCAGAATAAGATCCTTGATTTTCAGAATCTGAAGAATATGAGGCTGCATGGCGAGATTCCTGTTCATTCTTTGAAGCAACAAATCTTGGCAGAGGAAGGTCCTTTACTGTTAACCACAAAAATAACAATAACTTTAAAATAATAAAGAACACGCACATTAAAAACTAAAAATAATAAATTAGTTATTAGGATTTTGTAAAAACTGACACAGAAACAACAGGCACAAAATGTCTATCGTTATAAAATTTAGACTATCATCTCTCTTAGGTTATTTAGAAAGACTCCTACCTAGAAAGTAGTAGTAAGACCAAACTGGTAATAATTATGTTAAATGTCCACTGTATGTCTGGCCCTATACTTAGCACTTTATGTTTATCTCATCTCATAACCACGTCAGCCCTGCAAAGCCCCTATTTACAGATGAGGAAACTGAGGCTCTGAGATGCCGAGGTCACACAGTAGTAACTGACGAAATCTGATTCTAGCCAGTCAGACTCCAAAGCCTAGGCTGCTTCAGTTCACACTGGGTCTCTAACAGGAGTTTAGAGCTCTAAGTAAAACACAGAGTATGTCATTATATTTGAGACTAGATTAATTTTGATATTAGCCTGGTAAAAATTCTTGAAAATATCCTTCTAACTACCTACTGAGGATATGGTACAAGGTCTTTTAGTCTGGTTTAAGACTCTCTTACAAGCCAGACATTCTGCAATTTTTTTTCTTTTTAATTTAGAGATTTTTGCTATAGGGCATGTGTGCTTGCAGGAGACACAGAGAAAAAGTAAGAAATCACCCCCCAGGGGGGATGGCCAGACCACATCCCTTCTCCTTCATTCTCGTCTCTGGATTTTGGGCATGCAGGTACATGCGCCCAGCATGGGTTTCAAGCCTCTGGGTTAGGGACTTGAACCATGTTCAGTCATGTGGGAGTCCAGTGCCTTAACCACTATGCCACCTGCTGGCTCCTACAATCAATTTTACACAGAGAAAGATGAGAGACTGAGAAGTTCTCTGCAGGTAAACCCTAACTCAAGAGCAATACAGCTACAGAACCACTGACTGTCAGAGAAAAATGCATGCCTCCATTATGTGTACCTCTCTCTCTTTAGAAATTCCATTTGAAGGAGGAAACTACTAACCGTACTCAGTATAAAAAATTTCAAAACTACCTGAAAAGTAAATTCCTCAACACCAGAAGAAGGACGTGTGGCAAACCAGAGGTCCACAGGGAAAACCTCCAACTAACTGACAATAAACTGAGCTGGTCCTTAAAAGTATTTAGAAAAATTCTGAAATTACAGAAAACCTCGTTTTCTCTTTTCTCCTGTCTATGCAAACTACAGAATCCTCTGTATTTAACTGCCTATCTTTTCTGTTCTTCAAGATGATTTATTTTGTTGGGCGAAACGGACACACACATACAGAGACAAGTACCCTCGACAAGGTCTCATCATACAGTTGAGATGCTACCCCCTAACCTTTCAGCCAACCAGGATCATGAGCGTGCATGTGTGTGTGTGTGTGTGTGTGTCATGCTCAGATCTACCAGGATCCGACACGCCACGAGCACTCCTGCCAATATTCCACACGGCTTCCAGCACTACAGAACCAATAGCCCGTGCCACTGTGGCTGGGACTAAGTGACTGTCTTTATAAAATTCCTATCTTCTTCCACATCGATAAGCCTCCAAAAATGAATTTCCCAAGGTAACACTTATAAGATGGTCAGATGTCTGTAACTAGGGTTTTAGTCTTTTTTTTTCTTTCTTTCTTTTGAGAGGTTTTTGCTATTGGGTGCATGTGCTCACCAGAAAGAAAGAGATAGAAAGCGAGACATCACCCCCTAGGGGAGATAACCATGCTGCAATCCCTTCTCCTCTATTCTCCTCTCAGGATCTTGGGCATGCATACACATGTGCCTGGCATGAGTTTAAGCCACCAGATCTGGGACTCGAACCGCAGTCGACTACATGGGAGTCCAGTGACACAGCCATTACATCAACTGCTGGTTCCAGTCTGTTTTAATATTGTCTCCATAAGAAAGCTTTAGTTAACTGATACTTTCTAATATCAAATGAAGTCTCCATACCCTTTACAAACACACAAAAAGCCCCACAGGGTACATTATTTATTAGTAAAGAAGAACATAAGAGGAGCTATACGGTATATAAAGATGGTCACTACAATACATCATTTACCTTGATAAAACTTATCTAACTAGATTCTTTCTAAGCAATTTTAGCTAATTCTGGAAAACTACTCTTTAAATAGTACATGATTATCAAATACGTATGAAGTACATATTCTATGCCATAACAAACAGACCTATTTTTCTAATATTCTCAAATGAGAAATGCAAGTAGTAGAAATAAAGTCATGACACTTTCCTCAAGATCACAAATGCCACTATAATAACAGAAAGACTCAAGGGAGCTATTGACTTTGTTTCTTGTTAGGAGACTATTTTTATTTCAGTAACTAGTATATTCCATATTTACCTGTATTGATACTTTCTACTCTTAAAGGGAAACCAGATTGGGCAACAGCTACAAGTTTCAAAGCAATGTAGAACTGACTTCTTCCAAAATAACCAAGTCTTGTTGCACCACAAAGCTCCATAATCTATAAAAGAACACAATGTTATCATTGAGACTTATGACAAAAATTCTCCATTGAAAGATAAGCAGCTAGCCAATCTGTTCATAACTTTTCAAAGACACCTATCTAATAAATGGTATAATACTCTCACCTGAGAACACACTGCCTTAATTTCAGGTTCATGTGTTTGAAAACAAAAACACCGACTTTACAATATGAAGGTCATCACTCTCCTATTTATCAAAATCCAAGTGATAAGCTATATTTTTTTTGAGAATAATCATTTTTTCTTAAGAGTGGCTTTTTGTTTAGAAATAACATACCATCTACTCTTCTTCATAAACACTATACATACTACAACAGGGCCATGCAACAGACCATTATGCAGTCATTTAAATAACAGTCATAACAATATAGGAGAATGCTAAGAATATATCAAGTGGAGGGAAAAAACAAGACACATAAATTTAACCACATAAACACAGATCTGGAAACAGTATCAAAATTTCAGCAGCAGTTTTGTTAGGTGCAATTAAGAGCCCCCCCCCCCCCCATTTTCCAAACTGTATTTAATGTGGTTATACTTCTTTTCTTTAAAGCAACAATTTTTATTGGTTCTCTTATTATTTTTTTCTTTAAAACTTGAAATCTTCTAAGAATCTACACTGATTATTCCAGTCACCCAATAAATATTTCCAGACTGGAAACCACAAGTATTAGACTTGAAAGAGAATTTCAGGTTATGAGATTAATTTATAAATCCAATGACTAGAGGACTGGAATAGGTTTTCTGTTTTCTTTTTCTTTTCTTTCTTTCTTTTTTTCTTTCAATTTTTGCCAGAGGGTAGCAGGCACCTGCCAGGAAGAGTAAGAGAAAGCGAGAAAATACCTCCCATGGGAAACGGTCCCACCACAATCCCTTCTTTAGTTCTCCCTCCTTTTGTGATTCTGGGCACCCATGCACTTAAGCACATTTCTCAAGCTTCTAGGTCCAAGATTCACACCTCATAGTTGGCCAAATGGCATCCAGCTGCCTTAGCCACCATGACACTGGCTGACCCTGGAGTAGGTCCCTACTATGCAGACATATATAATTTACCTTCAAATAAAAAAAAAAAAAGCAATAAATATGTTACATCTTTTCAAATAATAAAAATTCTTGTAGAAAGGTGCCATAGTCTGTTTTCATTTCTCCAAATACTCAAAAGAAGTACCTGAGATGGTGCAGTATGATGTCTTAAGTATATTTATAGAACTTCAAAAAAGCGCCTATCAATGCTTACACAATGTATCACAACAGTAACGTTTGTTAACAGGCATGAAAAAGAACAGCTATTTGTGCTGATCAGCACCAAAAGTTCCTGTTTTTACCACTAAGCGGCATGTGCTTATGAAGAAATCTAAAAGGACAAAAAACGATAAAGAGGCAGGGTAACCCCATTAAGAGAACTGTGAGGAAAAAGAGGGCAAGAGTTACTAGCAAAGAAAGGTATCACAACCTTGCAGGGCACCCAGGCATTTTTAAATTGTGATTATTTTCCTTATTCTCTATCTTTTTCAGCCCACCCGACCCCTCTTAAGGAATCACTACACACCTTGAATAACTGTTTATGAAACAAAAAATCTAAAATATGCCAGGTATATACTACCCAAGGGAAGAACTAAAAGATCACAGAAGATTGCTGACATTCAGAGCTAAAGAAATGAGGAAGTAGTGTTCAAGAAGGCAGCCAGAATCTCACCGTGGTTTTAATTTGTACTTCTTAAAAGGTTTGTGGGGCACACTATGTGTCTCAAGAGAAGGCAGATCTCATATGGTGACAGCTGTTTGGATCCCTGGTCTGGCCAGCCTGAAACACTCCTAAAATATAGGATTGTCCCAAAGCCTTCACACTAAACAGAATTTACCTCCTCTCCCTTCAGAAATCTCATTAAAATGAAAATAAGGGAATAAACCCATAAGTATTGAGTTGTCATAAAAGTCATGAGATATATATATATTTTTTTAAATGCAAAAATGTGTCACGACTTTTCTGATAACCCAGTAATAGAGAAGGGGAACAGTCACGATCTGGTTTAAAAAAGAAAACAGAATCTGATGAGCTAGAGAACTAGAGGAAGGGAACTGTATACACACACACACACACACACACACACACTCCATCGCAAAGAATAAAAAAGTCATTGGAACTATGAGGCAGTTCTCTATGGCGACAGCTCACGACGGCTCCTTGTCTTTCCTGGCACTGGATGGCCTTTCAGGTCTTGTGCGCCAGGTTGAGTTGAGGGGAAGGGCGTGGAGGTCTCTGGCCTGACACTATGGGGGAAGGAAGAGACGACAACTTCGAAGGTGTGAGCACCGACCGCCTTAAACTGGAGTTGCTGGAAGAAATCCACAAGAAGCAGTGAGTGGAAAGCCCGATATGAAACACAACTTGAACTGAATGATCAACTAGAAAAGCAAATTGTTTCTCTTGAAGAGAAAATGGAAAAAATTCGTGGTAATCCTTCAGATAGACTATCTTCTATTCGTGTCTATGAACGAATGCCAGTGGAATCCTTAACTGCATTACTTAAACAACTAGAACGAGAAAAAAGGAGTCTTGAAAATCAAGTGAAAGACTATGCACTTAGACTGGAACAAGAATCAAAGGCTTACCACAAGACCAACAACGAACGCCGTACATACCTAGCTGAAATGTCTCAGGTCTCTGGATCATATCCAGTATCTAAAAAGCAACAAATGGATCAACTGCCCAAAATGAAAGAGAATCTAATGAAAATGGGAAGATATAATCCAGTTAATCAGAAGACGGTGAATGCCAAGCGAGTACCAGTGAAAAAGATGACAAGATCAAACCATCTTCCAAAACTCAATCCATGATTCAAGAACTGAATGGATTTCTATTTCTTCCCTTTTTCCCTCATCCATAATAACCAACTTGTGAAGTTAATGCTCAACACATTTTTCAGGGCGATGGAAAAGATAAGAAAGCTGCCAAATTTCCTTATCTGTTCTTCCAGAAGTTTATTTTTTTTGTCTTTGTGAAAGTAATTTTTTCTAGTGACCTTAAAATATCTAATGTAAGTGCTTGTGATTTAAAAAAATTTCCTAGGAAAGCTGAAGGTTTGCATCATTAACTTGCTTTTAAAGATATATCTATGATTTGCTCTTATAATAACATTGCTATTGTATTTGGTTTCTAGGTGGATGTTAAACATGTGAGTTCATAAAAGCTGTTTTCTGTTTCAAGCTATATCATACTCAATTTTCCTAACCCAAGGTTTAAACAAAGTTGCAAATCAAATGCATTTCAAATTTTGGCTTGAAATATGGCATTGTGGAAACAACCTTTATTCCTGAATCAGCTTGTTTATAGTCCCCACTCTTCCATGAACTTAGAAGTTCTCAGGTAAATCGGTCCACCTTGTCCTTATTTCCTAAGCCTATAAAATGACAGAGGCAAAGTCTGATTTCTACCATTTTGGAAAACCAATATTTAATCACAAGGTCCTGCCTCTAGCATGATTCAAGAACTGGTGATGAACATTCAAGAACATTTTTGATGTATATTATTATAATTCATGGTGATAGCCTAGTCTTTGGACCAAATTTTGCAAGGGTTCCTACTACCCAAGTCTAGCAGTAGATAGGATGAGGATAAGAGAAAGGGCTCTTTTGAGGATTTGTAAAATTTATTTAATGTTCCTATTCATGTGTAAACTTTTCATCATTTAAATGGTTTTTGTAACTCTTACTTATGTCTGGAATGTGTGTGTGTACATGTATTTGAGTCATTGGAAAAGTCATGATGTATTTTTTTATGCAAAAATGCATCATGACTTTTCCAATGACTATATATATATTCTCTCTCTCTCTCTCTCTCTCTCTCTCTCTCTATATATATATATACATACATATATATACACATAGACTGTAGACTATATATATATTGTCTCTCTATATACACACACACACACACACACGTATATATATATACTTGTATATATCTTATTTGTCCACTTAATAAGTAAAAGTATTGGATTTTGAATTTCCAAAAATCAGAGGTAATTAGAGTTTGCAGCTAATGGTATTCTCACCTTATATCTGGCACTAAGCCTAAATTCTGTTTAGTGTCACCAGTAATAAATACCAAGTACATTCCTATGACTAGCTCTCCATAGACATTTACTTTTATTACTTCAGGAAGAGTATATAAATTTCATATAGTCAAAACATTCTTTTATGGGCTAAACGTAATGTAGAGCAATGTAAAGTGAATTCCTTTAAATTATTGTACATTTAAACTAAAAATACTTTCCTCTGTTCTTAAGCTAACTACAGATACCAGGTACTATGGCCCACATTACCAGACAAATATTAGAATTTTTATGCCTTATGCCATCTTTCTTAGCAGTAACAGCAAGTTGATAATTTAAATATTAGAACTAATGGAAATAATTTAAATATTAGAACTTGATGGAAATAAGCAATGTTTCTGTTATAAACAAGTAAGCTATTGTAGAGATCGGACTGAGGAACATTTAAAGTTATTTCAATCACTGGGGTGGTATATTAGTTGAACATTAGTAACAGAGACTATCACATTTAAGTGTTAGTTCTGCAGTAGCTATTTTGGGATATTTTCTAGATATCAGAAAATGTCTGTATCAGAGTAATTAAATGTTGGTGGGTTACTATAAGAACTGAAATAGGAACTTTACTATCTGTCTTCTAATACCAGTTTGGCACTTGTAAGTGTCTGACTTTAAGTAAACTACTTTTCATTGCCTCAGTTTCTTTGTAGGTTGGAAATATTTACCATAGCTGCTGCCTTAGGATTACTGTGTAGATCAGGTTTACTTGCTACATATTCATTTGTTTATTTCTTTATATACTATTTCCCTCTAAAAAGGATGTGAGTTAGCTTTTACTAAATATAAAGGTATAAAACAACATCCCAAGATAAAAGATGAAAATAAAAGTTAAAGTTTTATTTTAAAAGTTAGAGTTAAATTCCCAACTAAGAAAAGCTCTAGCTTTTTCGTGCAGACAGTTCAAAGAAGGAGTAAGTAATACAGCTCTTATTTTGTGTACAGGGGATATATAAGTAGAGAAAAAATTTCATCTATCAATAGCTCTAAGTTCTGAAAATACTTTGTCATGTGATATTTTATAAGAAAATGCAGTAAGTTATTGTAATACCAGAGCAAAAATGTCAGTTTGGGGTAGTTTTGTATATGATACTCAAATACAAGGGGATTTCAAAACCTTCATGGAAAAACGGAATTAAAAGGGCCAATAGATGGTGTAATGTGGTGTGGTGTGGTGTGGTATGGTGTGGTGTGGTGGGGTGTGTGATTAAGGCACTAGACGACCACATGGCTGATTGTGGTTCGAGTCCCAGACATTGCGGCTTGAAAATCATGCTGGGCACCTATGTATGCATGCCCAAAATCCTGAGAGGAGAATGGGGGAGAAGGGACTGTGTTGTGGCCATAACACCTGAGGGGTGATTTCTCATTTCTCTCTCTCTCTGGCAAGCACATGTGCCCTGTGGCCAAAACCTAAAAAACAAACAAACAAAAAGCAATTAAAGTATGAGTTTATTTTGGTACAAAAAAAATTTAAAATCCATGAATAATTTTTTCATAATACACATTTTTCCATGAACTTACTGAAGACCCCTTTTATGTATTGATATTAACATTCGTGTTTTTATTGGAAAGTTCAGCATTCATAAAGCAAAAAAAATCATTAAAACAGTGTATTTCAAAACTTAAAATATCTAAATATATTATAAAATATCCATAAACCATTTATAAGGCCGACTATTACTCTAATAAAAAAGACATATTAATGAGTGTTGATGAAGGTGTGGAGAAATCGAAACCCTCATACATTGCCGATAAACTGACAGTTCCTCTAACGGTTAAATATAAAGTTAGTTTACTTGTACATGACCCAGCAGTTTCTCTCCTATGTATTTACCCAAAAGAAATGGAAACGTATCCTACATAAAAATGTGTACACCTGAATGTTTGTAGTAGCATTATTTGTAATAGCCAAAAAGTGGAAATAACTCCAATGCTCACCAACTAATGAGCAGCTAAACAAAATGTTATATATCTAAACAATGGATATTATTTGGCAATAAAAAGAAATGAAGTACTGATACATGCTACAACATGCATTAACTTTGAAAATATTATCCTCAGTGAAAGAATTAAGTCACAGAGGACAACATATATAATTTTATTTTGTTTGAAATGTCCAGAATAGACAAATCCATAGAGACATAAAGTAGATTAATAGTTGCCTAGGCTGGCAGTGGGAGGAGGGTCAACCATCAGTGTTATGGAGCGACTGCTAATGGGTAGTTTGTTTGTTTTTTTTTTTTTTGGTGGGATGATAAAAATGTTCTAAAATTGATTGTGACCATTGCACATCTCTGTGAATATGCTAAATAAACATAGAATTTTATACTTTAAAAAAAAAAAAAAAAAAAAAGTCATTGGAAAAAAAGTTTTAGGTTTGTTAGACATTTGCATTTCTTTTCCTATGAATTATCCAACTTGTCTTACGGTCTTTAAAATTATTAGCAGACTTTAAAATTATTAGCTGGTCTTAGGACCAGCAGATGGTGTAATGGTTACGTTGCTGGAATTCCATGTAGTTGACCATGGTTTGAATCCCAGATAGACTGCAACTTAACACTCAAGCGGGGTGCATGTGTGCCCAAAATCTCAAGAGGAGAATGGAGGAGAAAGGACTGCGGTGTGGCTAACCCTCCTGGGGGATGATTTTTGTCTCTCTGACTCTCTGGCAAGTACATGCATCCTATAGCAAAAACCTCTCTAAATACACACACACATACACACACATACACACACACACCCTCTTTATTCACTTCAAGAAGTTTTAGTATATTATGGATATTGACCTCCAAACTGTCAAGAAATTCATTCAATGATTATTTATTGAGCATCACTGTGTCAGACTTTCAACCTACTATGCACCTTCAACAGAAAGGAAAAGCCCAGAGAAGCAGGCCCATAAGGGACGAGGGCAGGGCTTGGGAGAAGGAACAGTGCTAATAGCAAATATAGCTGAAGACTCAGGTAACAGCTGCACCTTACTGCACGTGCTACTTCCCAGTTTTTTTATTTTTTTAAGCTACTGGGGTGGTACAGAATCTAACAATTTTTATATGAAGTTATTTTCCCTCTTTAAGGCTTTTGGATTTGCTATACTTAAAAAAGTCTTTCTAAATAATTTCCCCTAGAATGTTTATGATTGATATTTTAAATATATGCCTGACCAAACTGGAATTTGGTTTGGAATGAAAAGCAAATTAGGGATTCTCTTGATTCTTCACAATAGTTAAGTATTTACTGAAAAACTCATCTTTTACCCAATAACTTGAAAAGGCACTCACTTGCATAGTTCTATGTATTTGTTTCTGGACTCTTCATGCTAGCCAGTTCTCCTAGACCTGTAACATACTGTTTTAATTACTCTAGCTTTATAATATTTATTCCTCAGTTTTTTCCCTCTTGTTTAGAAATTTCTGGGCTGTTCTCATATACTCATTCTTCTGAATAATCTTTAGGATAATTTGTCAGAATAAATCCAAATATACATCTGCACATGTATATTTGTGTGCCTCTACAACTGTAGGACAAATTTCTATAAATGCAATATGCTTTAAAATGTAACATAGTCAAGCACTAAAAACTCTGAGTGACTATAATACCTTACTGACCAGCACACGGTCCCTAGCTGTGTGTCTGAAACAATTACCTCTAGTGAGTTCAGACAGGACCATCACTCCTGAATAAGTCAGTTTTGACCCTTTTTCTAAGTACTTGATTCCATTTTATTTACCAAAAAGCCACTTAATTTCTAGGAAAAAAATTAGACTATAGTCTAAAAAATTAGACTATACAGATCAATGTTGCTAGGGAATCATGCTTTGTATCATTCATACAGTACTTGAGCAAGTTACATGATTTTACCATACCTCAGTTTCCTCAGATGTAAACAGAAGAAAATTTTATACCATCTCATTTGGTTGCTGTGAGGAGTCAATGAAACTGTATTTGATAAAGCACTTTAACAATGTGTGGCCCATAAACAGCATTTTTATTAGTTTTCATATGCTACCCTGATCATAGTGGACTTTGTACCCGTAGGGACTTAAGAGACTAAGTCAGTTTTGAGAACCACATTTTCTTGAGAGTTAATGCCTTTAAGTACTAATATGGGTTTTATAATTTTTGATGGAAAGCCTAAAATATAGGATGTCCCAAAGCCTTCACACTGAACAGAATTTACCTCCTCTCCCTTCAGAAATCTCATTAAAATGAAAATAAGGGAATAAACCCATAAGTATTGAGTTGTCATAAAAGTCATGATATATATATATATATATATATATATATATATATATATATATATATTATTTTAATGCAAAAATGTGTCACGACTTTTCTGATAACCCAGTAATAGTGAAGGGGAACAGTCACGATCCGGTTTTAAAAAGAAGTGAATCGGGACCAGTAGTTGGCATAATGGCTATGTCGCTGGACTCCCAAGTAGTTGACCGCGGTTCGAGTCCCGGACCCGGTGGCTTAAACTCACGCCGGGTGCATGTGTGCATGTGCCCAAGATCCCGAGAGGAGAATAGATGAGAAGGGACTGTGGCGTGGCCATCCCCCCTCTGGGGTGATTTCTCACTTTCTGTCTGTCTCTGTCTTTCTGGTTAGCGCACATGCCCTATAGCAAAAACCTCTCAAAAAAAAAAAAATGTGAATCAACTCGGTCACTTATAAAAATTCTCCAGCTCAGGTGGGACTGGGTCAGTGGAAACACCGTCTTTCTGATGGCTTAAAAGTCAGTTTGGTCGGGGACCAGCGGGTGGCATGGTGGCTAAGGCGCTGGACATTCCCTCATGGCTGACTATGGTTCAAGTCCCAGACCTGGTGGCTTGCTTTCTCACTTTCCCTCTTTCTCTCTCTTTCTCTGTGTCTCTCTCTGGTCAAATTGAAAAATAAGTGAATGGATAAATAAAATTAAATAAATATGTAATTTAAAAAAAAGTCAGTCTGGTCTACTCGTATGTACAACCCCGACCTGCCAGTAGCTGTAACTTCCATTGTTCTAATAACTTGTCAGACTAGTCCCTACAACTCTGACTCACTAGCTTTAGTAATACAAGAACACCTGTAATGGAGATTCACATCTACCAGCAAGTAGGGAACAATTATACTGAATACCTATTATTAAAAGGGTGTTTACTTGTCATCCTACTTAATGCTCTGAACAGTCCTCTAATGTTGGCTACCATCATCCCCTGTTCACAGGAAAGAAAACTGAGATTAATAAGGGGTAGAGACAAAATTCAAAGCCAGGGAGTCCAAAGTCTCCCTTTCCACAGATGCCTCCAGGGCACAGTTAGATAGAACCCTAACCATCATGGCATGTTTATGGAGCAGCAGTTTAAAAATGCATTCCAAACAGAACCTATCAAGCTAAAATCTCTGTAGTTGAGTAATTCGAGGTATATTACAGGACCCTTGAAGACTTCCGAATGCACTTTGAGCCCATGAGGGGCATAAAAAAATTCCTATAGGATCAGTAAATGGTGTAATGGTTACGTCACTGGACTCCCACGTAGTCAACTGTGGTTCGTATCCCAGACCTGGTAGCTTAAAACTCACACTGAGCATGTGTGTGTGTGTGTGTGTGTGTGTGTGTGCCCAAAATCCCAAGAGGAGAATGGAGAAAGGATTGCGGCATGGCCATCCCCACTAGGCGGTGATTTCTCACTTTCTGTCTGTCTCTCTGGCCAGCAAATGCACCCTATAGCAAAAATACCGCCGCCCCCCCCCCCCCCCCCAATCCTACAGTCTAGGAAAAGACTCCTGTTTGTTTAATACCTATTAAAATGCTTGGAACCAATGGTCCATATATCAGCTACTCTGTATAAGATACTTGTGGAATCTGTGCTATAGACTCTAGAGCAGTGATTCTTAGACATTCTGGTCTTAGGATCCCTTATATATGGTTTTAAAAATGACTGAAGGGAGTCAGCAGGTGGTGTGGTGGCTAAGGGCTCTGGACTCCCACATGGTCAACCAAGGTTTGAGATCCAGACTTGGCAGCTTAATTTCCCGCTTTCCCTCTCTCTCTTACTCTGCCCTTCTCTGGTCAAATTTAAAAATAAATAAAGTTAAATAAAATAATTATTAAGAAATTATCGAATACATTCTGCCCCAAATTTCTGTTTTTGTGGATTATATTTATTGATTTTTACCATATTAGAAGTTAAACTGAGAACTTTAAAAAAAAAAAACCTATTAACTCATTAACAATAAATAAATAATCATATCACATGTAACATAGTTTCATAAAACCACCTATTTTCCCAAAGTGGGGTGAAGGGGGAATCAAGTGAGAAGAGTACATATGGGCATTTGTTTTAATGTTTCCTTAATGTCTACCATAGGAGTAGCTTCATATCTGCTTCTATGTTCAATTTACTGTGATATGTTGCTTTGTTTAAAGTATAAGAGGAAACTCACATTTCAACAGATACATGCTAGAAAAGGAGTATTTAGGGACCAACAGTTGGCATAATGGCTATGTCTCTGGACTCCCATGCAGTCGACTGTAGTTCGAGTCCTGGACCCCGTGGCTTAAACTCACACTGGGCGCATGTGCATGTGTGCCCAAAATCCTGAGAGGAAAAGGGATTGCAGTGTAGCCATCCCCCTTGAGGGGTGATTTCTCACTCACTCTGTCTGTTTTTCTGGCAAGCGCATGCTCCCTATAGCAAAACCTATAGCAAAAACCTCTCCCCCCCAAAAAAGGAACATTTAAATAGTCTTTTCAGATAATTCTGATATTATTTTTTGATACTACATCAAAACTGAACAATGGCTGTAGCTTAAAGATTACTTTTAATAGGGATATGAAGCTAAAATCTTTTTGGTACAGTCTGACATTAAAATATATTTGCAGGGACCAGCACTTGGCGTAATGGCTATGTCATTGGACCCCCATGTAGTTGACCGTGGTTTGAGTCCCAGACTCGGTGGCTTAAACGCACGGGCACATGTGTGTGTGTGCCCAAGAGAGGAGAATGGAAGAGAAGGGACTGCAGCATGGCCATCTCCCCAGGGGGTGATTTCTCACTTTCTGTCTCTCTCTCTGTCTTTGTGGCGAGCGCATGCGCCCTGTAACAAAAACCTCTCCAAAAAAAAGAAAATAAAAAATCCATTTGTGTGTCTTGCACTGCATCTGTATCAATCATTGGTAAACTACTAGTTCCCTGGGTCATGCATTTTCCAAATGTGACACATTTATACAAATTTTATATACATATATTTTAAAGTTATTTATTTTATTTATTACTATTTTATAATTTTACCAGAGAGAGAGAGAGAAAGAGAATATTAAAAAGCAAGCCACCAGGTCCAGGACTCAAATCACAGTTGGCCATGTAGGAGTCCAGCACCTTAACCCCCATGCCACCTGCTGGCCGCCACATTAATAAATTCTTTTTTAAAATCACATTTGTTAATGTTATCACTCATTTTCTCTGAACAGTCATTATTGGGAGCATATGGTAGTGTATAAAAAGTTTTGTAAAATTCCAATTTTCACCAGAACGCTTGGATTTTATCACTAGCAACAAATGCCAGCTGTTTTCCTCTAAATGACAGGTACATTTCGTTCATTTTCAAGAAGATATCTGCCCAATATCCAAGTCAGCTATTCTTTCACCAAAAAATGGGGTTCCACTAAAAAAAAAAAAAACCAACTTCATGGGTCTAGCAAGTGGCTTGGTGTTTAAGGTGCTGGACTCCCACGTGGCAGACTGTGGTTAGTCCTAGACCCGATGGCTTGCTTTCTCTCTCTCTCTCTCTCTCTCTCTCTCTCTCTCTCTCTCTCTCTTCTTTCTTCTTCTTCTTCTTCTTCTTCTTCTTTCTTCTTCTTTCTTCTTCTTTCTTCTTCTTTCTTCTTCTTTCTTCTTCTTCTTCTTCTTCTTCTTCTTCTCTCTTCTTCCCCCCCCCCCCCCTCTCTATGATTCTCTTTAGTGAATGTATGTACCCTATAGGAAATTTCTAGAATGATAATAAATAAAATTAAATAATCATTTTAAAAAAAAAACCTCATGACTCAATAATGTAAGTACTTTCCTTCAACGTAACCACCATACTTCAATATGGAGCCAAGTGCCTTACAAATTAACACCTCGTCATACATAACATTAAAAAGACGTATTTTGGGGAACCAGCAGATGGTGTAATGGCTACGTTGCTGGACTCCCATGTAGTCAACCGCGGTTTGAGTCCTGAACCCAGTAAACTCACGCCAGGCACGTGTGTGTGCGTGCCCAAGATCCTGAGAGGAGAATGGAGGAAAAGGGACTACGGTGTGGCCATCCCCCCTGGGGGGGGGGGTGATTTCTCACTTTCTGTTTCTCTGTCTCTCTCTATCTAGTGAGTGCATGTGACCTATAGCAAAAATCTTTCCAAAAAAAAAAAAAAGGATGTATGTTTGGAGTCAAGAATTTAAAAAACTAGTAATAAAGGACATCCTTAAGTGAACCACTTCTATACTAAAGTACACAATAAAGTGCTAGTATAGTCTGATGCTACTGCCTTGATTAATGCTAAGGAATCAGCAGTTCTACCTACCACTTCTTTTTTTTTAAAAGAATTATTTTATTTAACTTTATTTATGTATTTTAATTTGACCAGAGATGGGGAGAAGGGGGTGGAGAGAAAGGAAGCCACCCAGGTCCAGGGTAGGCCATATGGGAGTCCAGCTCCCTTAACCACCACACCACCTGCTGGTCCCCACAACACTACTTTTATACCATCAATCTAAGTGTCCATGCAGTTAAAACAACAACAACAACAATGACAAGGGGCAAATGGTTCACTATTGTTATGAAAACAATTCTGAGCTCACAGACCAGGGGTCTGCAGAGTACACACTGAGAAATGCTATTATCCAGTGTACTGTCTACTACAGAGTAGAAATAGAGCACAGTGACAGGAGGGACTCTTGCTTTGAAACCACTGCTCCTCACCCCCTCCCTCAGAGTAGTCAATGAAGACACAAGGTCTATAGGTGCAAGCAGGTAACCTAATTAGTAAAACGGGAAAAGGGAGAGAGTACTGAACTTTGGAGAAGATGTATAAAGGGAGCAGCTGCTATCCAACTGTAGCTGACTGCTGCTACTGAATACTTACCCAATAATGCCAAGAAGATTTTTCTAAAGTTTGATATATGGAATATTCTATAATATGTTCTCATTTTAAATGCTAATGTTTTAAAAATATAAAGACCAAGCAAAACACTTGGGCCACCTATCTGCACAGTCTGTCCCACAGGGAGTTCTATAATTAATAATGGAAAAATAGCAATAAAATACGTAGCAGAACTACAATAATGTCCCTTCATGTCCTCTAACAAATAGATAAGAGCAGGATGGAAGGAAAAAAAGGTGAGACCAAGTTTCATGAAAGATAAACAGATAAATACACATTATTATACATTAACTTGTTTTATTCATGTAATGATCCTACTGAGCTTGAACTGCCTAAGATTCGATTATTCTCAGACCATCAATGAATTACTATATAATAGCTTTATACAAGATCTTGTTATCTGGAAAAATTACTCAAGGTACTGAGACAACTGAACAATAACCAAGGGAAATTAATTTCTGAAGAACACATTATCTCATCATTCACTGGTGGCAGGTACAGCCCTTTAATACACACCCCAGCCATATAAATTCTAACATATCATCCCTTCATATATGTCAAGACTGCTCCTGTTTCAGGGCCTTTGCATGCTATAGGCTCAGTGCTTTACCCCCTCAGACCTTTGCTTGGCTTGTTTCCTCTGTTATTCTGGTCTCAGCTTAAATGTCAAGTTTGCAAAGGTTTTCCTTGAGCACCCCACAATTAACTTACTTATTGTCAGTATCTCCCAAAAGAATAAAACTCCAAAACACAAGGAAAGTCTCTATATTCCCAGCACCTAGAACTACTAATGCATGTGTCAATATGTATTTGTTGACTGGATAAATAAACGAATGAATCAATGAATTAATGAAATGCTATCAGCTACGTTGTAGTCTCTCTCCTCCCCTACACACAGACTACCAGATTAAACAGTCCTAAAGTACAGCTCTAAAATTTTTTTTTCTTATTTTTGCTATACGGTGCGTACACTCACACAAAAAAGAGAGACAGAGGACAAGTGAGAAAGCACCCACCAGGGACCAGCAGGTGGCGTGGTGGTTAAGGCGCTGGACACTCCCACATGGCCGACCGCGGTTCGAATACCGGACCTGGTGGCTTGCTTTCTCACTTTCCCTCCCTCTCTGTGTATCTCTCTCTGGTCAAATTAAAATAAATGAATGAATAAATAAAATTAAATAAATAATTATTTTAAAAAAAAGAAAGAAAGCACCCACCAACAGGGATGGTCATGCCACAATCCCTTCTCTTCTACCCTCCTCTCAAGATTTGGACATGGATGTGAACCTGGCATGTTTCTCAAGTGGCTGGGTCCAAGACTTCATCTGCTCAGTCAGCCATTTGGGATTCAGCTGCCTAAACCAAAATGCCACCAGCTGGTCTGAAACGTAATCGCATTTTAGAAATCAAACTTCTAACATTTAAGGCTCTCCACAATATAATCCTAAATTTCCTTCTCAATCTTACTTCAGACAATCTACACTGAGTTTTTCTACCTCTACTTTTGTTTTTCCCTCTCGGCAGGTCATGCTCTAACCAATGTTTGCTTGTAATATTTATGCTCTCCCATCCAGGCATAGTAGTGCAGGCCATACAATACTGATCTGCAGTGCTGGAAGTCAGATGGCCAACTCTGGGTTCAGATCCTGAGCTGACCTTAAAATGACACACACATGGACAAAAGTTATGGACTGGCTATAGGGCTGGGGGAAGGAGATCACAGTGTTACAAGGCTCTGTCAGATTGCCCCCCCCGCCTTGTAAACTTAAAAAAAAATTATACTCTTTCTCATGACCTACTTTAAGGCCCTCCTCCTTCCTGAAACATTTTCTATCTGTCCTTTTAAGTAACCAAATGATCTTTTCTTTCTTTGTACTAGTACTCCAACTTCTATCATTTGAATTAGCTGTGCAATTATATTAACCACATCACATCCTCTTTATCCACCCCCCTTCTTGTGAGCAGACTCTATGGCTTAGTCACAATAGAACCTCCTACAAGATTTGGCACTGCACTTTGCACATGGTAGGCACTTAATATCTGTTGAAGGGAGTCGCTAAGGTGCCCACACTCTCTTAATCTGCTAAATTCATTCTGTTGGACAGCCTTCATTTGAATGAATTCCCTTTTTATTTGGAAAGATCATTTTCACCATTTCAGTAACAATTAGATGTTTTGTAGTAATAGGCATTATTTGCTTTGTCCAAGGTGGCTTGGATTACACAGGTTCCATGTGCAATTTTTTTTAAGTTGTCAAAGGGCACATGTGCTTACCAGAGAGAGAGACACACAGAGAGAGAGAGGGAGAGGGGGAAAGCATCCTCTTTGGGGAATGGTCATGCCACGATCCCCTCTCCCCTGTCTCTCCATCCTTTTGGTATTTTAGGCATGTGCACACATACACACAGCAAGTTTTTCAAGCCTTCGGTTCTGAGATTCTAACATGTAGTCAGCCATATGAGATTCAGTCACCTTAACCATCAGGCCATGGGCTAGCCCCTATGCATAATTTTATATCATCTTCTGCACTGCAGTACATTGTTGCAAAAGGAAAAAGGAAGAAAGTGAACAGACAGCAAAGAGGGAAGGGGCATACACCAAACCATAGTCTTCCAAAGGGCTTGATTTCCTTTCTGCTGTCAACACGAAGTCTGTTTACCTTTGTGGACACACGAATCTCTAATATTTTCCTTTGGTACAAAAACAATTTCATGTACCTACTCAGCACAATCCAACAAAATAGTTAACTCATGTCTATTATTATACTCGTGATCCATGTTTACATTCCTAAATAACTTTTGCTATCCCTTGGCAGACAAACTCTACTGCCAATCCCATCCTAAGCACAGGTCTAATGTGAAACACAATCTTTCCAAGATTGAGATACTTACCAATCATACTAGAGCAAATACTTTGTTCTCACTTTCACTGCAGTTCTTATCCAAACATTTAATTATTTATTGCTTTGCTTACACAACTTGAATCATCTTTGCTTCTTTCTTTTCCCCTGCTATGATTTTATCTTAACATTATGGGAATAAGTAAGGATTCTCTTTATATTTTTTTCTTCCTTTCAGCCAAACCCTTATCCATGACTTCCATTTTACATTTCAACCACTATACTATGTTAAGGAGCCTAAGTTCTCCCAGTCTTTCCTCAACAACATGTCCTATGGTTGGTATGTTGTGATGTTGATTTATGATGGACATGATTTTACAGAACACCTCAAAAATAAGAAACATAAAATATCATCATAGAACAATTACTGCAGTTAAATAGCAGCACTAAAATCTTCTTGAGCCTTTACTATATACCAGACACTGAAAATGTAACTATTACGATCACAAAAAAAGGGGAACAAAAAGAAAATCATGTGAAGTAATGCATATGTTAATCAGCTCAATGTATCCATTCTGCAATGTACATAGGATGAGTATCCCTTATAGGAGATGTCTGGGACCAGAAGTATTTTAGATTTTAAGGCTTTTAGAATTTTGGAATATTGGCATATACATAATTATTGTGATACCTTGGGGATGGGATCCAAGTCTAAACACAAAATTCCTTTGTATTTTACATATACCTTACATACACAGCTTGAAGGTAATTTTATACAATGATTTTTTAATACTTTTTGGCATGAAACAAAGTCTATATACACTGAGCCATCTGAAACTGAAGATGCCACTGTCTCAATTTTGACTGCTACTAAACACAGGAGGACAGGTGTAAAATTTTCCACCAGTGACAGCATGTCAGTACTCAAAAAGGTTTGGGTTTTGGATGCTCAACCTGTACATATTCAAAGAACATGCTGTATATAATAAATACATGTAATTTTTATCTGCTAACGTAAAGAAAACTTTAAGCATTAAAAGGGACAAAGAAAATATTAGAAAACTATTCATTTTTTTCTATAGAAGTATTTATACAGAAATACAAAAAAGAGGGGCCAGAATCTGGAATGGTGGTTAAGGCATTGGACTCCCACATGGCTGACCACAGTTTGACTCCTGGGTCAGGTGGCTTGAAAATCATGCTGGACACATATGCACTAGTGCCCAAAATCCCAAGAGGAGAACAGAGGAGAAGGAACTGTGGCATGGCATCCCCTGGGAGAGGATGATTTCTCACTTTCTCTCTCTGTCTCTCCCTTCAGTGAGTGCACATGTCCTATGGCAAAAAAAAAAAAAAAAAAAAAAAAAAAAAAAAGAAAGAAAGAAAGAAAAGAAAAAGAAAAACCTTAAAAGAAAGATATATTTTTCACTGTAAAGCAAAATTACAAATGACTTCTATACCTTATCAGTAGAGAGCTCAAATACATCATACTTTTTCAACTAATACCATCACAAGATTTTACCAAAGAAACCTTCATCATCACAATACAGATTTACTGCTAAAGAACTTATAAGCCTCTTTTTTTTTTTTTTTTTTGGAGAGGTTTTTGCTATAGGGCGCGTGTGCTCACCAGAGAGACAGAAAGCAAGATATCACCCCCAGGGGGGATGGCCACGCCGCAATCCCTTCTCCTCCATTCTCCTCTCGGGATCTTGGGCATGCACGCACACACGCCCGGCGTAAGTTTAAGCCACCGGGTCCGGGACTCGAACCATGGTCGACTACGTGGGAGTCTAGCGACATAGCCATTATGCTAACTGCTGGTCCCAAGAACTTACAAGCTTCTTAATATTTGGAAGGCAGAGCCAGCCCACAGAAGGGTGGGTTAGGGTGCCTGGGTCCTACATAGCTGACTGTGCTGTTCAAATCTTGGACCCAGTGGCTTCAAAAACTTGCCAGGTACCTGTGTGTGCATACCAAAACCCCCAAAGGAGAGTTGGAGGAGAAAGGACTGTGGAATGACCACTCCCCATGAAGGGTGCTTTCTCATCCTCGCTTTCTCTCTATATATATTTTTCTTTCTTTCTCTCTGGTGAGAATACAGACCTCCAGAAAATTAAAAAAAAAAAAAAAAGAACTTGGAATTTGGAAGGCTTTATTCAATATTTACCTGCTGAAGAGAGGAATCATAAAGAATGCAAAATAACATAAAAGAGGATTCAAATAGCTTTAAAAAGTTAACAGAGTTCTAGATTTGAACTTCTAGGTAGTATAGGTAGTTAAAGAGATTCCTTTGCAGGATCTGACTCAATTCTTTAGCTATAAATTCTACATGCTTTAGCACTTTAAGCATCTACAGACAGTCTACTATGATAAGAGTAGCACATATAAACCAATAAATACTTGACTGTTTATAATAAGTATCACAGTCATTGGTTATCTAAACAAAACACTTCTGACAGACTCAAACATAAGGACTCTGATGTGAACAACAATGGCTATCTTCAAAGTTTATTAGTTATTCAATCTAAGTCCCAAATTCTCAATTTAAAAAGATTCCTTGTATTGGGGGCCAGCAGTTGGCATAATGGCTATGTTGCTGGACTCTCATGCAGTCCACCGCGGTTCAAGTCCTGGACCCAGTGATTTAAACTCACACTGGGTGCGTGTGCGTGTGTGCCCAAGATCCCAAGAGGAGAATGGAGGAGAAGGGATTGCAGCGTGGCCATCCCCCCTGGAGGTGATTTCTCACTTTCTATCTCTGTCTCCCTCTGTCTTTTTGGCGAGCGAAACTCTCCAAAGGGGGAAAAAAATTCCTTGTATTAACTACTTTAACAACAGCAACAACAAAACTTAAAAAATAGATAAAATGAAAAGAAAAAAGAAAATGAGAGCCAGATAGATCCAGATAGATCCCAGACAGCCAAGTACAAATCCCAGATCCGGCAGCTTCAAAAAAATATGCCAGTACAAAAAAAGCATGTCAGTAAAATCAGTAAAATCCTGACAGGGCAGAGAAATGGAGAAGGAATTGTGGTGTGATCATGCCCAACTGAATGTTTCTCTCTCTCTCTCTCTCTCTCTCTCTCGCAACCACATGTGCTCTACAGAGGAAAGAAGAGAAGAGAAAGGAAGGGAAAAGAAGGGAAGAAAAACAGAAAGAAAAGAAAGCATTAATGGGACAAAGAAATGAGGTACCATCTGTTGAAGGTATTTTATAGTTTTATCAACTGGACTAGGGAGAAATGTTCACCTGTTGAAATATTCATTTTGTAAGCTAAATAACATGATTGAATATATAAAAGAAAATGAAATAAAAAATGTGAGAAAAATAAAAGTATTGAAAGACCTTAAAAAATAATAATAATCTGGAAAAAAATAATGAAAAGTTATTTGATGATGATGATGTAGATAGTAGTATCTTTGTCTTGACTAATATGCAAGATATTCCTTCTGGGAAAAGAAATGTAATACACTGTAAAGATATATGTGATTGGGACCAGCAGTTAGCATAATGGCTATGTCGCTGGACTCCCATGTAGTCGACCGCGGTTCAAGTCTCGGACCCGGTGGCTTAAACTCACGCCGGGTGCGTGTGCGTGCGTGCCCAAGATCCCGAGAGGAGAATGGAGGAGAAGGGGTTGCAGTGTGGCCATCGCCCCTGGGGGGTGATTTCTTGCTTTCTTTCTCTCTCTCTCTGTCTGTCTGGTGAGCGCACGCGCCCTATAACAAAAACCTCTTAAAAAAAATATATATATATATATATAAAAGCTAACTAAAACTGAAGTTTAAAATAGTAGTATTTGCCTTTACAAATACTACTGGAATATAGAGGATATTCTAGTAAAGTAAGTCCAGCCAGTAACTTATACTTAAAGTGACTGTAAAATTAACATCAAATTGGGACAACTGAACAAGGGCACCATTTATAATTATGCCTTGGCGAGAGGTAAAGGCAGGTCTGTCTTCTACAACTGCCCAGCTAAAACCCCATTAAAGATAAACAATCAAGGCTGACCCTCTAGCCTAGTGGTTAAAAGAGGCGGATTCCACTTGGCCAATCCCAGTCTGGATCCAGGCCTGGTGGCTTGAATAATAATACACTGGGTGCCTGCGTGCCCCAGATCCCAATGGGGTGGAGAATTGGAGAAGGAGGGGTCACAAAATGAGCACCCCACTGGAGAGTTCTCTCTCCCTCTGGCAAGTACACACGCCCTCTAGCAATTAAAAAATAAACAAACCACTCTCATTCAACCAATAAAGTGCCTAAGGTAACGTGAAAAGCAAGGCTGCAACCTGTTCCCTTATAAAATGCCAGATAAACACTAACATTTTGCTTAAGGATCAATCATTTTCAGGAAGTAATTACTAGTAATCAAATCCCTCTTGTTTTCTTACTTGAAGGCCTAACTATTCAGGAGTCACAGAAACTCCTAATTAATGAATATGTAAATAAATAAGGTTTATAATGAGGCATTTACACACAGTGGGCTAAGTATGACTCTAAGCACTTGCTTCTAACAGTCCAGGAAGACAGGGACTTCTAACTCTATTTTATAGATAAGAAAGCTAAAAAAAAGAGAGGCGAGGAAAGCTACCCATAGTTACTGCAGGTGGTGAAGCTGACGGTTCCGGAGTGTGTTCTCACTACGCTGCCACTACTGCTCCTCTGTTGAAAGAACCAGGTGCCCACATTCTTTTAATAAAATGGTAGAACAGAGTAGAGCTCCTAAGTGTCTGCAATCAGCAAGTAGGATCAGAGTTAAACAGAGGTAAACATTTCCAATATCATTTCTGGTATATATGTGTTACTAGTGGAAGACAGCGGCAAACAAGGTCCTGGGAAATTTCTGTATTTATGATAAAGAAACATCCATTTTCTTTTTCTTTTTTTTTTTGGAGAGGTTTTTCGCTATAGGGCGCGTGCACTCGCCAGACAGACAGAGAGAGACATAGAGACAGAAAGCGAGAAATCACCCCACGGGGGGTGGGGGTGGGGGTGGGGTGGTCACGCCGCAATTCCTTCTCCTCCATTCTCCTCTAGGGATCTTGGGCATGCACGCACACGTACCCGGCATGAGTTTTAAGCCACCGGGTCCGGGACGCGAACCGCGGTCAACTACGTGGGAGTCCAGCGACATAGCCATTACACTAACTGATGGTTCCTCCATTTTCTATTGTTGGGTAATTCACTTACCTGTGCTATGGGTTATTATAAAGCGACTATTATGACAAAAAAGGACAATTATTATGACAGTAACTAACACTAATTATATTTATACAATGTGTCAGGTACTATTCTAAGCTTAATAACATATTAACTAATGTAATCATCCCAAACAACCCTATGAGCTTGATACCACTTTATAGATTAGAAAATTTACTGTAATAACTTGCTCAAAAATGCACAAAAAGGAATGAGTAGATGGCATAATGGTTACATCACTGGGCTCACATGTAGTGGACCAAGGTTCAAGTCCTGGACCTGGCGGCTTGAAACTCAAACTAGGCATGTATGCATGCATGCTCAAAAATCCCAAGAGGACACTGGAGGAGAAAGGATTACGGCATGGAAATACCACCGGGGGGTGACTTCTTGCTTTCTGTCTGTTTCTCTTTTCTTGCTGTCTTTCCAGTGAGCACGCATGCCCTATAGCAAAAACCTCTCTAAAAAAAAAAAAGCATAGTAAGTAATCTGTTCTCTTAATTACTATTTTACTTTATAAAAGTTATCTGCTCCAGGATACAGTCATATAATATGAAAATTATAACAGAGTTCTACAATGTTTTATCACAAAACAAGAGTTAAGTTATTGGTAAGGAGGTCTCAGAATCAAGTTCTGGTAAGTCCTTGCTATGTACACATAGGTGCCATACATCTCAAATTTCCTAAAGAAAAAAAATGAGGGGACATCTGGTGGCCTTGTTGTTTAAGACAGCTGAATCCTCCATGGCTAACTGCTAGGTTCATATTCTGGACTCAGCAGCTTCAAAAACATGCCGGGATGTGGCCAGTGGTGTGTGGTGGTTAAGACACTGTTTTCCCACATGGTCAACTGCAGGTTGAGTCCCAGATCCAGCAACTTGAATATCACACCGGGCACATGTGTGTTTATGCCCCAAATCCCAAGAGAACAGAGAAGGGACTGCAGTGTGGGCATTCTGCCTGAGGGGTGATTTTTCACTTTCCTTGTATCTCACTCTCTGTCTCTGTCTCTATCTGGTGAGTGCATACACCCTATGGGAGGAAAAAAATAAAGCACCAGGGACCAGCAATTGCCATAATGGGTATATCACTGGACTCCCATGTAGTTGACCACAGTTCGAGTCCCGGCCCCGGTGGCTTAAACTCACGCCAGGAGCATGTGTGTGCGTGCCCAAGATCCCGAGAGGAGAATGGAGAAGTAATTGTGGTGTGGCCATGCCCCCGGGGGGTGAGTTCTCACTTTCTGTCTGTCTCTGTCTTTCTGGCAAGCACAAGTGCCCTATAGCAAAAACCTCACCAAAAACAAACAAGCAAACAAAAAACAACACCACCACACAGGCACATGTGTTTGTGCTCAAAATCCCAAGAGGAGAGTGAAGAAGGGATGGCGATGTGGCCTTACTCCCTAAGGAGTATTTTCTCACCTTTTCTCTCTTTCTCTCTGGCAACTGTCCATGCCCCACAGCAAATTAAAAAAGCAAAAGAGGGACCAGCAGATGGTGTAATGGTTACATAGCTGGACTCCCACATGGTCGACCATGGTTCAAGTCCTAGATCTAGCGGCTTAAAACTCACACTAGGTGCCAGTGCATGTGTGCCCAAAATCCCAAAAGAAAAATAGATAAGAGATTACAGCATGGCCATACCCCAGAAGCTGACTTCACACTTTCTGCCTCTGTATTTGGCGAGCACATATATCCTATAGCAAAAATCTCTCAAGAAAACAAAAACAAAAGAAAATGAAAGGGCTGGATTCTATCTCTAAGATTTTTCTGAGTACAAATAGCAAAAGTGATGATGAAAAGCTACCATTATTGAGTGGTATACCAACATTATTTAGGACAATCCTCAAAATAACTCTAAAAAGTAGTCGATGTTATTTTCATTTCAAAAATCAAAATAATGGGCAGAGACAAAGATCTTGCCCACAGGCATAGAATAGAAGTCAGCAGGACCAAGTTATGGACCCAACTTCTTAATATAATGTCAAATTCTGGCTCTTTTCAGCATGCCAGTGTTTCCCAAGCTTTAGACACTTGAATAACACTTTTACAAATTAATATTCCTTCTTTAAATCAAGACAGTTTTTTAGAAGGTTAATAAGCTTATTTTAGGGGGTCAGCCAGTGGCATAGTGGTGGGGGCGGTTCAATCCCATATGGCTGACTGCCTGGTTTGAGTCTTGGACCTGGAAGTGTGAGGAACACACCAGACCCATATTGAGCATGGCTAGGGTCCTGGAGGGAGAAGTGGAGAAGAGGGGATTGTGGCATGACCATCTCCCATGTAGAGTGCTTTCTCATTCCATTCCCCTACCCAAGTGTGCAAGCCCTCTGGCCAAAAAAAAAAAAAAAAATTCCTTTTAAAGGGAACATTGTATCCCAATATAAATGGATGTATCACTTGAAATAGAAGATAAAAATAATAGCAACTTAAATGGAAAAAATGTTATACGATTTCAGCCAAATACCATTTGCTAAATGTGTTTGTGGCCAACATCAAGGCCTACTTATCTTTTCAAAGGGTAACCAGCATTAGCAAGATGTTAAAAACCTACCAGCTCTAAGCTGCAACTATTTCTCCTTAAATAGTCAGATTTGAAAAGCAATGAAAAAGAATACCTTTTTCACTGTGTTCTCACTCATGTTGGGTACACATCCCATGCTGGAAAACAAAACCTACAGCTGGTCTGGTGCCTCCCCTTGATCCAGGTTAAGTAGCCATGTCTACACTCTCACTTTGATCCCCAGCATTTAAGAGAAGGTGCTAATGAGAAGAGAGAAGCTGGTTATTATTATACACAGCAGCACTAGGAATGGCTCCTCACAATGTTCTCCTCCTAAGTATTCACATAAAGTGTCAAAGTACGTAGTGGGCACTGGGAGACACACAAAGTTCTAACACACAACCCTTGGCTCAAAGAAACTTTTACCTAGTTATAAAAAATCAACAACCTAAAAAGATATGTCATCAAATAAGACTGTAATTTTACATATCAAAGTGGTTGGTGTCCCCAGTACAAGTTTTGCCATTAGGTGGAGCCGCATTTGAATCCCAAGTCATGCTGAGCAATGTAGCCTCTTTAAGAGTTCCAGGTTCCTCAAGTGGGAAAAATGGAAATAATACCTACTTTTAAATTTAAAATTAGCTATATATCAAACAACCCTAAGAGGAGAATGGGAAAGAAGGACTGTGGATTGGCATACTCCCCCCTGGGGGGAGGGTGTGTGTGTGTGTGTGTGATTTCTCTCTCTCTCTCGCTCTCTCTCGCTCTCTTTTGCTCTCTCTCGCTCACTCTCTTTCTCCAGTGAGCACATGCTCCCTATAGCAAAACCTTTTAAAAAATTACTTTTTAGCAATAAGGAAGTTCACTAAGACTTAGCAGACCACTGCAATAGTTTAGCAACAAGGTAGTAGGACCTGAGATAAGAATAATCCCAAGAACAGAAAAGAATGATTAGCTGAGACTTTTCTAACAGAATCTGGAGGACCTGTAAGCGGGATACAAGGAAAAGAGAGGTCAAAGTTCACTGTGAACAGGGAACAAGTAGGAAGCCAATGCTAAAGTATTCTTTCCATTCTGAAGTGTTGTTTCTAGTGAAACAGTACTTTAGTATTGTTTAGCAATACTGGAGAGAATAGTTTAGCATCCTTGATAAAAAGAAGACATAATACCTACCAAAAGTAATTCACTGCTAACTGCACAAGAACTGGTCAAATAAAGTAAGACCTAAGAAAAAGTCACTGGATTCGGTGAAAGGATAAAATGAAACTTTAAGAATATCTTTTTTAAAAGAGGAGGAATACAAAAGTTAGGTTAAGAGTGCTTAAAGGGGCCGGTAGGTGGTGTGGTGGTTAAGGGCGCTGGACTCCCACAAAGCCAACCATGATTCAAGTTCCAGACCTGGTGGCTTGCTTTCTCTCTTTCTGTCTCTGTCTGTCTCTCTCTCTCTCACCATGTCCCTCTCTGGTCAAATTAAAACAAATAAATAAAATTAAATTTAAAAGATATTTTTTAAAGCGCGCTTAAAGAGAACAGGCAGGGTACAGGTAGAAAAGAAGACGTCTGAGTCATCTGTTATTTGGCATAGAAGGAAGAAGAAAAATAGGAAGGCAGCCAGATGGGTGTACAGGGTCAAATGAATAACACCGGAAACAAAAAGGAACACAGTAGAAAATAACCCTAACACAATACAATCAGTAACTATGACAATTCCGTTTTTGCCATTTGTGAGGTGCAAGTGAGAAACACTACGCTTGGATTCACTCCAGAATCAAGTCATAGAGAGAAATGTGATTAGGGAAGTAAAAGACTTCTATCTCTAGGGGTTCAAAACGGTAAAAAAGGAAACCTAATCATAAGTTCTCTTTTGCCAGCCTTTACAACATTAGCTTTCTGAAGGTAGGCAAAGAATAAAGCAGGCTCTAAGATTCCAAAGGTTCCACCTCTGCGTTTTTTAGTGAGTTTTTTAGTGAGACCTGCACGAACCATGACAAGCAGTATAGTCTGTCCTCCTTCCGGGGCCTGAGTCTCAATGGTCTGTGCTGGGGAATGGGTCATCCCTTTGTTTTACCATGTGAGTGGGCACCCTCATCTCTAAATTGATTTGTGGCCCTCCACTTAAGGTACATCAGAACTCGAAGTTGGGCTTTCTATATTTTATGAAAGTATAATAGATGCTATAATGTCAGGATTTTCATATTCTACTATAATTACCTTTATGAAGTTGCGAATAAATTTCAAGTTTTTTTAAAAAAAAAATGCCTATAGTCTCTCTGCTATTAAAAGGAGCAGGAAAAACAAGATTCTGAAAGGGGGGAGGCATGGGGAACTGGCAATGTCTGTCAGCAAAACAGCAAAATCAGAGCTCAGAGAATCCCATGCCATTTGTTCCCAGTCTTGCTGCCACCTTCTTTTCTCATGCCCAGAATATTGATCGGGGTGGGAGAGAGTCCCCACAGTGCTGGGCTGTGGAATATCCAAGGCTGCAAGTTTGGCCGCCCCCACTTTTTACTTCTCTGTGAGGAGCCCAGAATTGCCTTAACTCACCATCCCAATCATATCTATGAATGCAACACAGCAGTTGCTAGGATAAAATGGAACTTTAAGAATATCTTTTTTAAAGGAGGGGGGAATCTTGCTTGCCCTAAAAACCTATCTGTATTTCCTAAATGCCACTGTGTGCTTTTACTGCTCCAGACATCATGAGGTCATAAAGGAAAAAATCTGAATTTTACTCAAGATTTGCTTATAATATTGTTGAGGTATAAATATACAGGAAAACCAGCTAAGCAATGACATAAATAAGCTAAATAATAGCAAAGGGGCCAGCAAATGGCATAGCCATTATGTCACTGACCGTGGTTCAAGTCCTGAACCTGGTGGCTTAAAACTTACACTGGGCACATGCTTGCATGTATGCCCAAGATCCTGGAAGGAGAATGGATGTGAAGGGACTGCAGCATGCCCATCCCCGAGGGGCTGATTTCTTGTTTTCTCTCTCTCTGTGTCTCTCTGGTGAGTGTACACACCCCAAAGCAAAAATATTTCCCAAAAAAAGTAAAATGAACAAACATTAATAATACAGTGCAAAACATACACACACAATGATGAGTAAGAAGCAAATGGAAGTCTCACTGAGAGTGAGGCTCTTCAAATTATAATTTCCTACAAAAACTGCCAGGTTTTAAAAAAAGGAGGAGGAATAAGCATGGAAATAGGGGTAGGGTAGGACAGATGAGGAAAGTAACGTGGTAAAAAGAAAGTGATAGGGCCAGCAGGTAGCATGGTCGTTAAGGCACTGGACTTCCACATGGCTGACCATGGTTCGAGTCCGGGACCTGGCAGCTTGAAAATCACATTGGGCACGTGTATACGTGTGCCCAAAATCCTGAGAGGAGAATGGAGAAGGGATTGTCAAGTGGTCATTCCTCCTGCAGAACAATTTCTCACTTTTTCACTCTCTCTCTCCCAGATAAGAACACGCTCAATGACCAAAAAAAAGGGGGGGAACTGATAAAGGAAAAGTAAGCTATGTGAGAAAGAGAAAGCAATTAGTTGAGTTGGAAAGCAGAGTCCATTTCAGGAAAATAATCAAAGACAAAACCGAGATTTTGCTGGTAGAAACCTTTAAGGCTAGGTAGGCATGACCACTCAGATTTGATATATTCTTCCTATTGCCATGCATTTTATGAGAATGCTATGTCTTCCTTCCCAAAGAATTAACTAAATTAAATTAGAAACTCCAGTGATCTGTTTACTTAGATTACTTATTTAGTACTACTTGTTCACTGTCAAGGTTAACCACTGGAAATTATGCCTTTGAAGGGCAAAGAAATTCATTTGAGTTTACTACTGAAGTGAACCGTGAGTTCTTTTTAAAAAATTAAGAAAAAAGCCTTGAGGTAATAACACCTTAAACATTAGCATGCATGTTTACTATATCTGACTAGAATCATCTGAACAACTTCAAAAGTATTAGTTGGTATACTCAGACTAATTGAAAAAACTACAAAATCTGGTTTCATATTGTTCAGAAAAACTCATCCACTGTGGAATTCTAAAAGTAATATAGTAAAATGAAGAGATTAGGCTAGGACCCAGCAATGTACTAATGAGGAATGAAGTCCTAAAGCATCAAGAAGCCAGTCTAAAAGATTTGGGGTACCTGTCACAATAAAAGTGATATGAGGAAAACAAATAAGGCTTAGTTAAAACTTACCCTCAAGATGCTAGTCACCTTTCACCATGAACATAGACACAAAGAGGACACTAAAAGTACAAGTTGTATACAAGGGCTAATATATAGGAGAGTGTTACAACTTTACAGGAGGGTTATCTGGTTGACTGAGCAGGGAAAAGTTCAAGAAGTAGGATGTCAAACTAAACAAAACAACAACCCCCTCCAAGTGGTATTTTATCTTAAAGTCTGAAAATTATTCCAAAATTATTTGCAATTTCATGAAAAACAATGTAATACGAGAGACATTCCCTAAGAATTCAGATTATTTAGATAAATATGTCTGAAATAAAAATTATGAAAGGGACCAGCAGTTGGCATAATGGCTATGTCGCTGGACTCCCATGTAGTCAACAGTGGTTCAAGTCCTGGACCCGGTGGTTTAAACTCACGCCAGGCACATGTGCATGTACGCCCAAGATTCTAAGAGGAGAATGGAGGGGAAGGGATTGAGGCACAGCCATCCCCCCAGGGGGTGATTTCTCACTCTCTCTCTCCGTCTCTCTCTTTCTGGCAAGTGCACGCACCCTTTACCAAAAAACCTCTTCAAAAAAAGAAGAAAAAAATTATGAAAGAAAGCAAAGATCTATAAAAAAAAAATGACAGTACCTCAATACAGGGGGAAAAACTCAATATAAGAAGAATTTGCTCTAGGTCTCAAAAAATAATTTAAGTTCAGTAAGGGACCAGCAGTTGGTGTAATGGCTATGTTGCTGGACTCCCATGTAGTTGACTACAGTTTGAGTCCTGGACCCGGTGGCTTGAACTCATGCTGGGCGCACGTGTGTGCATGCCCAAAATCCCAAGAGGAGAACAGAGGAGAGAGGACTGCGGTGTGGCATCCCCCCAGGGGATGATTAGTGATTTCTCGCTTTCTGTCTCTTTTTCTCTCTCTGTCTTTCTGGCAAGCACACGAGCTCTACAGCAAAACAAAACAAAACAAAACAAAAACAAAAACAAACAAAAAACAAAAATCTCTCTAATAATAATAAGTTCAGTAAAACTTAAGTAATAATATAGAGCATATAAACTCTAACATGAATTAGTCAAGTCTAAACTAGAAAGCATTTTGAAAGTAATAATAAACTTGTCAGGAAGCACTTATTCTTATCCCTCTAAGAAACCCTACATGGAGTTTGTAGCTTGTAACAGGTTACTCTTCACAAGAAAGGCTTTCCTTGCATCTCTGCCCATTTCCCTCCAATGCCTGGTGACGCTGCCTCAGGCTCCTGCTTGCTCTTTCCTTTCTTTCACTCAAAAATTCATCTAGGGTGATCTTACTCATGTCAACTACGAAAACTACCACCCATATGCTAAGGATATTCAAACAAACCTTATTATCGTGGTACTCTCTCCCGGGTTTCAGTCCTCTGTGGAGCTAAGCAGGCCCTCACAAAAGTCAAATGAATGAATGTTACCCAGATTTCTTGGTGATCTTGATTAATTTTGCTTTAGTAGGTTAATGCATTTTGTATATCAATCTATTAAAATGTTACTCAAATTTTACAAAAATGTTTTTAAATATTGTCCTTTTAATGAAATTAATTTACTTAGCAACTACTGAAAATAACCACTGACATTTACATCAATGCAGCAGGACCTATTTTAAGTTTCACCAATGAAGAGTGTTCTGAGACAAGCTCATGTGGAACAGAGAGGACCTGTCACAGCTGCTAGATTCTACAGGACTCCACAGCAGCACAAGGATCCTCCGAGCAGATGCTAAAAATGCCGTTCCATCCACCTCGGTCTCCTTAATGTGGTTTGTAAATGCCAAATCATGTTTAAAAATAAAATTTGTGAATTTAGACAGAATATTTAAAAGATATGTTAGAGGGCAAAGATATGTACAAAGTGAAAGTAAGACAATAAAATTAATCATATCATATTTAAGAAGCAGAACATAGTAGTTCAAAGCAGGACTACTTCTATCTCAGCTCTACCACTTACTAGCTGTACGATACTGGAGCATTCACTTATCCTCTGCATCATTCTAAAAATACAGATAATAATGTGTACCAACATAGCAACATTGAGAATGAAATTAATATATTTAAAAGGGCGACGAACAGTGCCTGGCATATCATAAATACTAACTACATCAGCATTAATCATTATTTGGATTGGTGAGCAATACATATTAACGTTAGTGATAAGCAAATGTACTTTAGGGAATAAAAGAAATCATGTACATTCATTCAACATTCAACAAAATCACTACCCAAAATGTGTAAGGAATACAACAGCAAATCAGATGCACACAGTGACTCTCTTAGATTCTTGGAGTTTAGAAGAAAAGAGGGCAGGAACCAAGCCTCTTCCACTGATCTCTGCATACCTAAGTACCTGCCCTAGGTACATACCCTGAGGCATAGGCAGTGTTTTAAAGGTGTCAATGAATGATGTAATTATAGGATGCTAAGTAGAAAAAATATTCTGAGTATCTGAGCATAGGAATTCAATAGAATTATTCCTGAAGAAATGGTACAGCAATGCTATGGGATAACTAAACATGAAGGAATTTGTATACAAGCTTAAGTATCTACCAATTTTTCAGTATCATAAGAACATATATTTTCTGGGACCAATAGTTAGCGTAATGGCTATGTTGCTGGACTCCCATGTAGTCGACCGTGGTACACGTCCCAGACCCGGTGGTTTAAACTCAAACAGGGCACGTGTGCGTGCGTGACCAAGACCCTAAGAGGAGAATGGAGGAGAAGGGATTGCGGCGTGGCCATCCCCGTGGGGGGGTAATTTCTCGCTTTCTGTCTCTCTTGTCTGTCTCTGGCGAGCGCACGTGCCCTATAGCAAAAACCTCTCAAAAAAACCCCATATATTTTATTAATAAAATGATACCAATACCTGGCAGGCTTAATGTAAGGACTGAATGTGATCCTGCATTAAATGCAATGAGATGCTGATAGGAGTAGGCTGTTTCTCCTAGCTTGGAGGCTTACTTCTGAGGTAAAAGCAATTACTATGTGCTCAGCGGTTTTAGGGCCAGTTACAAATAGCTAAAACCTCATACATTAAGTCTTCTGGGTTTAACATCCAAAGTTCAACTCTTTAAAGCTGGACTAATTTCCGTGCCGAGACTTCCATATTTCCATACCGACTTGCCATAATGAAAAAGAAAGACATCATCATTATAACACATTAACCATGAAATAAGACTTTAAATTTCCTTTCAGGGATAAAGCATAGGCCAGTCACAGTGGTGCCGTGGAACCACAGCGCTTCATGATGCTGGTCCATGTAGAAAGGTCCTGCGTTGGTGTCCTGAGGTCTCCCTTTGCACGCTGGGAGCACATGTGCCTGTTATCTGGGCTGAGACTGAGGCTTACAGACCCTACTGGGAGTACCTGTCCCTCTCCTTCTCTGTCTCCCTCTTTCATGGAATAAATTTTAAAAATTTAAAAGCTTTTTAAAAGAAATAAAATATAGTATAGATATTTTTGTAACATCTATTGACTTCTAAATGTAACACTGGTTCCTTTGACCTAGAAAATGATTTTAACCATTTCTACTGAATTCAACACACACTCAGAAGAGCATTAAACATTTAATTTTTTTAAAGGAAATTTCAGAAAAATCCTGAGGTCTTCATTGTGAATAAAAACATGAAGCCCTATGACAAAAATGTAATTTACCATTAACTCTGAAAAGACATCTCAAATTTTATGAAGCTGTTTACACCCCTCACTTTTAATGAATGGCTCACTCAGAAACCACCAAGTCTGCACGAGCTTCCAAAGCCACTACTCTCAACCTTTAAAATGCCTAGGGAACCTTGCTTGCCCAGATGGGATGAACATGGCATCTTCCTCAGCAAATCCAAAACTCGGCACACTGTCCTCCCCACAAAACTAGCCTCTTAACCTCCACTTCTTTATTTCTGTTAATGCCACCACCCCTTTGCAAGCCACACAGGCTCAAAATCTCAGAATCACTGAGTCTTTTGGTGGTAAACTTCATCTCAGGAGAACAAAAATCTCAAATTAATGGCATAGTAAAAAGATAAAACAAAAGGCATTACTGACAGAATCAAAGGATTGGGGCCAGCACCATTAAGCACACGTAGCAAAAACAACAAATGGCATGAAGTTAGGTTTCAAGAACAAATACAAATTTTTCTATTAAAGCCAAGATCCTATAAATTATGAATTTTCTCATACAGAGCAGAGCCTGAGTGAATGAAACTCACTTCTTCACCTTCTAAGAACCAGGCACTACACTATCAATGTTTACGTGTGTTACTTCAGTTTGGTTATTATGAAACCTTTGGAACTGGTACTGTCCTCAGTCTCCAGATGAGGAAATGGATTCTCAAGAGAGGTTAAGTTACTTGCTCAGGGTGAGAAGTTAATAAGCACCAAGTGGAGATTCAAATTTGGAACTGTCACATTCCAAAGTCTATGCTACTTTGACTAAACTCAACATTTGCTGCCACAGAAAATTACAAGGGTGCTGTAATTAAATTCTTCCCTATGAAATGTGATGAAGGACTTTAGAAAACCTACAAATTCTTCTAAATCAACTGCTAATAAAAAATATCAATAAATACTCTCTAGTCCAATCTCTGATCCTTCTAGTAACAAATGAAATGCCAAGAAAAGTCAGTGAATTATCTTGAATCATTTCTAGAAAGAATATTTTCTTCTCAAGAATTCAGATATTTCTATTTCTATACATGAAAGGGCTTTTAAAAAGTTTGTACAAAGGGAAACAGAAGTATGAGTTTGGGACAGGCCCTTACTCTAGTCGTTAAGGAAGCTAGATCCCAAATGGCTCACTGCTGTTCAAATTTCAGCACCAGGAGCTTGAAAAACAGGATGGACAGAACCAGAGGATGGGGTAATGGTTAAGTCACTGAACTCCCACCTGGTCGACCGTGGTTTGAGTCCTGGACCTGGCAGCTTAATATTCACACCAGGCACATGTTGCGTGCATGCCCAAAATCCCAAGAGGAGAATGAAGGAGAAAAGACTGCAGCACGGCCATCTCCCATGGGGGATGATTTCTTGCTTTCTGTCTCTGTCCAATGAGCACACTCACCCTATGTCAAAAACCTCTCTTGGGAACCAGCAGTTAGCGTAATGGCTATGTCGCTGGACTCCCACGTAGTCGACTGCGGTTCGCATCCCAGACCCAGTGGCTTAAAACTCACGCTGGGCGCGTGTGCGTGCGTGCCCAAGATCCCGAGAAGAGAATGGAGAAGGGATTGCGGCGTGACCATCCCCCCTGGGGGGTGATTTCTCGCTTTCCGTCTCTATATCTCTCTCTGTCTGGCGAGCGCATGCGCCGTATAGCAAAAAAAAAAAAATCTCTCTCTAAGAAAGAGAAAGACAGACAGACAGACAGGATGGGCAAGTGTGCCAGGGTGCCCAAATCCTGAAAGGATGGAGAGATGGAGAAGGGATGGAGGCATGCCCATGCCCCTTTGAGGGATGTTTGGCATGCCCATGCCCCTTTGAGGGATGTTTCCCCTCCCCTTTTTCTCTATCTCTAGCTAGTGCATATGCCCCCTGGCTATTAAAAAAGTGTGAGTCAATTTATTTATTATTGCCAGAGGGCATATGTGCTTGCAAGAAAGACAGAGAGAAACAGAGAGAAAGTCTTAATTTTTCCTCCAGTTCTCTATCCCATCAGGATTTTGGGCACAAGTGCACACACTTCCGATATGTTTTTTTAAGCCGCTGGGATGGGAATGCCAACCACAGTCAAGTGGGACCCTGCTCTTTATGAATTAATTTTGATGCAGAAAAATTTGTAAACCAGGGCAAAGTTTTTTCATAATATGCATTCTCTATAAACTTTCTGAAGACCCTCCTCATGCAACAGTTTACATAATCCATGGGCAAAAAGAAGCAATAATTACTCTTTTTTTTTTTTTTTGAGAGGTTTTTGCTATAGGCGCGTGCGCTCGTCAGACAGACAGAGAGAGACAGAGAGATAGAAAGCGAGAAATCACCCCCCGGGGGGATGGCCATGCCGCAATCCCTTCTCCTCCATTCTCCTCTTGGGATCTTGGGCACACACGCACACGCGCCCAGCGTGAGTTTAAGCCACTGGGTCCGGGACGCGAACCGCGGTCAACTACGTGGGAGTCCAGCGACATAGCCATTACCGCTAACTGCTGGTCCCAATAATTACTCTTAGAGTGGCACTTTTTTTCCTTCAAGGGTGAGCACTCACCAGAGAGGGGAAGAAAGAGAGCCTGTGCATATCCCCCAATCCTTTCTCTCCCATTTCTCCATCCCATCAAGATTCTGGGCATGAATCTACATGCACCCAGCATGTTCTTCAACCTCCAGAGCCAGGACTCAACCCCAGCTCATTTGGGATCTGGCTCTCTATACACAGCACTTAAAACACTGCACTATGGGGCTGGCCCAGATCAGCAGTCTACAACTATTTCCTATCCAGAGGAGAATATTACCATATTTTTGAGGCCTGAGCCTAAGACCTACCTTTTATGCCAACGCAGATTGAAGACAATAATTTAAAATACAAAAATACCAAATAAGTCTAAGTAACATCAGAAGCGTTCAGTCTACAGAAAGATTCACGACAGTGACAGAGATTTCTCCAATGGAAGCAACCTTAAGTTGTCCTGTAGACTGAAACTATTTCATTAAAATGATTACTTGTTGGGCATGAATACTGCAAATGCAGATTATTTTGAGGGTATCTGACTTCTGAAATCTTCCATAAAATTAAGACATCAGAGTAATAAGTATAAAAAATCAGGACAGCTGGTAGCATAGTGGTTAAGGAAGCTGGATCTCACATGGCTTACTGTGCAGTTGGAATCCGACACAGTGGCTTCGAAAACATGCTGGGTGTGTGTGTGGTATGTGTGCATAGCCAGAGGGGAACGGAAAAGAGATTTCAGAATGGCTGAACCCCCCTGGGGAGTGATTTACCACTTTCTCTCTCTCTGTCTCTCTCTGGCAAGTGGACAAACTTAAAAAATAAATAAATAAATAAGAGTACATACATTCAGCATACCACCCAAAGTCAGTAGATGGAAATTGGTCTCCATGCTAAACCATGTTATTTTCAGTCCCTTCTCACTCTTAACGAGTAATGCATTTATAAAATAAGTTGATTCTATAAAGCACGTAGAACAGTCACTAGCACACAGAAGGCAGTAAAGAAATGTTAGCCAAAATTATTTCAACACTGGTCCTTCAGTAAATATATTTTAGTGACTCTTCATACAGCAATGTTCTCCACACATTAAATCTATTAGTACATCATCTTTCAAAACATAAGTCTCTTACCAAATGCCAGAGTACACTAAATGGAGTTTTTTAAATTAAATTATATAAGCAGTATGGTTTTTCCCTCTCCACCATACTTGACCTCTACATTACTCAAAATCACTATTCCATAATTTTCTTTTGGCTCTTTTCGGTTTATTGCATGGAGTTACGCTAGTCAAAGTTAAAAGCAGACCCCAAATGGTTCCACTATACAAGCTCTGAGGTTTTTAAACTTGTGACAAGGGACAGAAGAGAAATTCTACTCATTGCAAGGAAATCCTCACTTAAGCTTCAGTGAGCCACAAGCACTTAAAACCCATGAACCTTCAGCTGATCGTCCTTAGCCAGTCCAATCTCTACAAGGAGCTGGCATGTGTTCTTGCACTGGTCACCCTGCAGCTGAATTACTTCTTCATATTCTGGATGCTCAATTACAGTACCATTGCAGGCAAATTTCTCTTAACCGCCTTCACTAGTTTCTTTTTATCGTAATCATCAGCGATCCCTTGGACAGTAGGGTAAGGGTCTTCCTGCCATTTCTCTGTTGAATTCTTAAATGGATATAATCCTCAGTGCAAACAGGAAGCAGGTCATCAGTCTTACTTGCATCAGCAAAGGGGTCGAAAGAGTGGAGGTTCTAAATAGCGGACATACGATACAATTCCTTTATATAGATCCTTTTCCTCAGTGGAAACAGCCTGCGGAAGGCAGCAACAGAAGGTGGGCGGGGGGACCAAGCATCGGGAAGCGAGGGGGCTCAAGGGGGGAGGCTGCTGAGTGCTCAGTGGTGGCTCAGCGACTGGGGCTCCATAATTTTTTTTTTTTTTTGGAGAGGTTTTTCACTATAGGGCGCGTGCACTCGCCAGACAGACAGAGAGAGACATAGAGACAGAAAGCGAGAAATCATCCCCCCAGGGGGGATGGTCACGCCACAATCCCTTCTCCTCCATTCTCCTCTAGGGATCTTGGGCACACACACACACACACACACACATACACACGCCCGGCGTGAGCTTTAAGCCACCGGGTCCGGGACGCAAACCGCAGTCGACTACGTGGGAGTACAGCGACATGACCATTACACTAACTGCTGGTTCCCCATAAATATTTTTAATTTACAGCTCTGAAGTATAATGATTTCATATACCATAAAATTCAATAATGATACCAATATAATTCAATGAGTTTTAAGAAACTTACGGAGTTATGTACTATCACCACAATCTAATTTTCTGTTACTGAGAATATGTTCCTAGAGAGTGTTTTCTCTTGCCCTGGTCTTAGGTAACCGCTGATTTGCTGTCTGTGTAACTGCCTTTTCTGGATAAATGCAACCACACACTTACGTAGCCTTTTATGTCTGGCTTCTGTCACTTAGCACAGATGGGACATTTATCTTTGTTGTAACATATATCACTAACTTCCTTTTTACTAAAGAATAACATTTAATTCTGTGTACATACCATATTTTATTTATTCAATTCCCATCTGATAGACATCTGGATTGTTCTATAGTTTTTGATTATTCTGAATAACGTGCTAATGGACATTTACAGACAATTCTTTGTTTACATGTGTATTTTCATTTCTCTTAAGATTTCTAAGAGAAGAACGGCTGGTTTCTATCTAAGTTTTTGCTTAACTTATTAATAGCCAAGGGGCAGTAGATGGCACAGTGATTGAGTCGCCGGACGCCCACGTGGCTGACTGCGGTTCAACTCCTAGACTTGGTGGCTCGCTTTCTCACTTTCTCTCTGGTGAGCACACATGCCCTATAACAATAAATACAATGAAATAAATAATCCAAAAAAAAAAAAAAAAAGCTGTTTTCCAAAGTGGCTGTGCCATTTACATTCTCAAGAACAGTATATGAGGTTTCCCCACAAGACCAACACTAGGTATTGTCAGTCTGGCTAATTATAACTATTCTGTATAGTTAGGTGTGTGACACTGTATCAGTGTGGTTTAATTTGCATTTCCCTAATAAGTAATGGTGTTAAACATCTTTTCATATGCTTACTGATCAGTCATATTATCTTCTTTAGTGAAATATCAAAGTCTTTTGCCATCTAAAATCTCTTTCCTTTATAAATGAGTTGTAAGATTTCTTTGTATATTAAGACCTTTGTCATGTTTGTAATATGCAAATATTTTCCCAGTGTGTAGCTTGTCTTTTTATTTTAAATATCTTACAAGGTGTAAAAGTTTTAAAGACTTTAATGAAATCCAGTTTATGTTTCTTTTATAGTTCATGCTTCTAGTGTGTTATCCATACTTGACCTTAGCAAAACAGAAAGTGGGGCCAGCAGATGTGGGTAAGGAGCTGGAGTTCCACATGGTTGATAGTAGCAGTTCAAGTCCAAGACCTGAGGCTTGAAAAATCACAACAAAAAGGGACCAGCAGTTAGCGTAATGGCTATGTCGCTGGACTCCCATGTAGTCGACCGCGGTTCACGTCCGGACCCGGTGGCTTAAAACTCATGCCGGGCACGTGTGCGTGCGTGCCCAAGATCCTGAGAGGAGAACGGAGGAGAAGCGATTGCGGCATGGCCACCCCCCCTGAGGGGTGATTTCTTGCTTTCTGTCTCTCTGTCTCTGTGTGGCGAGTGAACACGCCCTATAGCAAAAACCTCTCCAAAAAAAAAAAAAAAGTAAAAATCACAACAAACAGATAAATAAATAAATGTATGTTTTTGGAGGAAAAAACTACGAAGTGATTTTTTTTGAGTACCATATCTAAGAATTCTGCCTAACTCAAGGTCACAAATATTTTCTCCAATATTATTATCTAGAAGTTCTATAGCTTAGGTTTCACAATTAAATCCATGATCTAAATATTTTGAGATAATCCCTGTGTATGGCATAAGGTATATACTATAATATATCTAAGTTTGTTCGCCCCTTCCTTCCTTCCTTCCTTCCTTCCTTCCTTCCTTCCTTCCTCTTATTTTGCTTTAGGGCACAAGCACTCTCCAGAAAGAGAAACACAAAGAAAGACAGGGGAAGGGGAGGAAAAGAGAGAAAGCACTCCCAGGGGTATGGCCATGCCACAAGGACTTGAACCATGGTGTTGACCACACAGGATCCTGTGCCTTAACCTCCACCACCTGCTGGCCCTGTTTTTCATTATGTATGCATATCCAGTTGTTCCGCAAAACCACTTGTTGAAAAGCCTATCCCGGGAACCAGCAGTTAGTGTAATGGCTATGTCGCTGGACTCCCACGTAGTCGACCGTGGTTCACGTCTGGGACCCGGTGGCTTAAAACTCACGCCAGGCGCGCGTGCGTGCGTGCCCAAGATCCCGAGAGGAGAATGGAGGAGAAGGGATTGCGGCGTGACCATCCTCTCTGGGAGGTGATTTCTCACTTTCTGTCTCTATGTCTCTCTCTGTCTGGCGAGCGCATGTGCCCTATAGTAAAAACCTCTCAAAAAACAAAAAAAGAAAAAGAAAAGCCTATCCCTTCGCCAGCAGATGGCATAGTGGTTCCGTTGCTGGAATCCAACATGGCAGACGACAGTTCGAGTCCCGGACCTGGTGGCTTGAAAATCACGATGGTCCTATGTGCGTGCATGCCCAAGACCCCAGGAGAATGAAGAGAAGAAATTGCAGCTCTGCCATCCCCTGGGGAGATGATTCCTCACTTTCCCTCTCCCTGTCTCTGTTTCTCTTTCTCTCTCTCTGATAAGCACATGCGGCCTAAGGCAAAAACCTCTAATAAAAAAGAAAAGCCTGTCCTTATCTTTCCCTATTGACCTATTCTGGCACTTAAAAAAAAAAAAAATCAGTAGACCAGGATCAGCAGTTGGAGTAATGACTATGTTACTGGACTCTCATGTAGTCGACCGTGGTTCAAGTCCTGGACCCAGAGGCTTAAACTCACGCCGGGCACATGTGCGTGCATGTCCAAGATCCCGAGAGGAGAATGGAGGAGAAAGGACTGCAATGTGACCATCCCCCCTGGGGGGGTGATTTCTGTCTCTCTGTCTCTGTCTTTCTGGCGAGCACACGTGCCCTACAGCAAAAACTTCTACCAAAAAAAAAAAAATCAGTCGACCATAAATTGAAGGGGTTATTTCTGATTTTCAATTCTGTTCCACTGACTTATTACATGTTATCCTTACACCAACTGCATTATCTCGATTACTGCGGCATTAAGTTTCCTTTTTCTGTTTTTTTATATTCTTAGGGTTCTTTCTCTCTCTCTCTCTCTCTTTTTTTTTTTTTTTTTTTTTTTTTGTAATTTCCCAGAGTATATGCACTTACCAGAGGTGAAGAAAGCAACCCCCATGGGGAGTGGCCACGCCACAATCTCTTCTCCATTTCTCCCACCTTTTGGGATTTGGGGCACACATGCACAACAAGCCCAGCATGTTTCTCAAGCCACTAGGCCCAGGACTCAAACTGTGCAGTCAACTATGTGAGATCCAACCACCGTAACCACCTCACCACCAGCTGGCCCAGTTAAGGGTTTCATTTTTTAATTTCCAGAGGGAAGGGAGAAAAAGAGAAAGGATCCCTCAGTGGGATGTGGTCACATCACAATCCCTTTCCTGCATTTCTCCATCCTATCAGGACTCTGAGTACAAACACGCATGCACCTGGCACTTTCTTCATGCCATGGGGACGCAAACCACAGCTGCCCATGTGGATCTGGCTATCACAGGACTTTGCCACTGTGCTACAGGGCCAGCTCCCATTTTAGTAAATTTTAAGATTGGGTGGAGTAAGTATCCTATTTTGCTCTTTTTCAAAAGCATCTTAACTATTCTGGGTGTTTTATATTTGTACATAAATTTTAAAATCGGCTTGACAATTTCTTTAAAAAAAAAAAAAGGCAAAACAGATTTTGACAAATGTTATGAAATCTACAGACCAATTTGGGAAGAAGTGCTATCTTAACATCCAATCTTCCAACCTGTGAACAAGGACTACAGACTGTCTCCACTTATTTAAGCCTTCTTTTCCCTTCCACAAGGGAGAGCCACCCTCAATAGCATCTCATGTTGCAATCCTCCCCCCCACACCCCCGCCGGCCTTCCCAGTCACCCAGGATTAAGGACACGCACGTTGGGACCAGTAGTTAGCGTAATGGCTATGTCGCTGGACTTCCACATAGTCGACCGCGGTTCGCGTCCCGGACCTGGTGGCTTAAAACTCACGCCGGGCGCATATGCGTGCGTGCCCAAGATCCCAAGAGGAAACCCCCCTGGGGGGTGATTTCTCGCTTTCTGTCTCTTTGTCTCTCTCTGTCTGTCTGGCGAGCACACGCGCCCTATAGCAAAAACCTCTCCAAAAAAAAAAAAAAAAAAAAAAAGGACACGCACGTGTAACAGGACGACCTGAGAACCGAAGCCCCATCTTCCGTGTGGAACCAGCATCACGGAGTGGCACCACTGCGGCAGCACTGCAGCTAGCCCCATTTAAAACTTCTTTTACTTCTTCTGAGTAATAGTTGGGAGTTTTTAAGAATAAAAACCCAGGTGCTTCTTTTTGTTAAATTTATTCCTAAGTATTTTAGACCTTTTTAATGCTATTGTGAATTTTTTTTCTTAAGTTTTGCTATAGGGTGTCTACTATTGCTGGAGAAAGGCAGAGAGAGGCAGAGAGTGAGAGAGGGAATGAAAAGTCACTCCCTGCGGGGGATAGCCATGCTCCCATCCATTCTCCTTTAGTCTCAGGACTTGGGGCATGCACGCACACACACCCAGTATGATCTTCCTGGGTCCACCAGGTTCAGGACTCAAACTGCACAGTCAGCCCTGTGGGATCCAAGACCTTAACCTCCATGCCACCGTCTGGGGATTTTTTCTTTCTTTTACATGCAGATTTTATGTCACTACTATACTGTTAATCTTACCTCAGTTTGTAGAAAAAGTCTGTAGACGCCTTAGTCTAGAACATCCTAATCCCTTCTCCCTGCTAATGCAGCACCATCACCTTCAAAATAAACTGTGTGTGTGGCATGCCCAAGTCCTAACAGAATGAAGAAATGAGGGAGCAGGGATTGAGGTAACCATACCCCGCTGGGAGGATGCTTTTTCCTTTTCCCTCTGTTTCTCTCTGGTCAACAAACACACCCTCTGGAAATTAAGGGGGAAAAAAAGCCTCTCTATACGCCTTATGTCCTTCAAGTCATGCAAATCTGAGACACACCTCCAGTCCATGAAACTGGCCCAGTGAAGTGATGCCAAGTCCAATGGCCACATTTTTACCCACATCTCAACCTCTCAGTCAAACTCAATACAGCCAACCATCCCCTTCTTAAAATTATGTTTAGAGAAGGAAAAGAGATGTCATATTTTTATTTTTAAAAAAGCCTGAGTCTACATAATTTATTAATCTCAGTGAAGCATGGTACATGATTTAACTTCTATCACGCAAATTTCTCACATAGTGGTTAAAGAGAAAAAGGCGAATGAAATGAAGATGGATCTATCACAGAAAAGGCTACAGAAAACAAAACACTATGGAGGACATCAGAAATGCCAAGTCTAGTCACCCATTTCAAATTCTCACTGGCCAGATACCTTGAAGAAAGAGGCACTATGGACTCATGAACCCTGTCATCAGATTTCTTTTGCATGCACACTTCCAGCATCTTCAGCTTAAAGACTCCTCTTTATAACCCTCGAAAATGTAAAGGAAACCAATTCCAGTGTCAAATAGTGGAGCACCTAATCACAACTCTGTGTGCTACTTTTTCAGTGGATGGCTAGAATGGCCACCCTTGCACAGTGACATTCTCAGAAATCACAAAAATCCAATTCAAGCGCCAGCAGGTGGCATGGTGGTTAAGGATGCTGGACTCCCACATCGCCAACCATTGTTTGAATCCTGGACCTGGCGGCTTGTTCTCTCTCTCTCTCTCTCTCTCTCTCTCCCCCTTTTCTCTCCTTCTGTCCCTCTTTTGTCAAATTAAAATAAATAAAGTTAAATAATTATTTTTTAAAAATCCAATTCCATCATGTCATGTGACAAGAACTAAAACCCAGACATTAAGTGATGTGCTTAAAAGTCACAAAGCTAGCTAACACCAAGACTGGAACCGCTCCCATGTTCAATGCTCTCCATCTCTGTAGTATCGGCTCCTAGTGCTCTTCGTGAGCTCTGTAACAACGCTTAGCCAAAATTCCCAAATACTGACAGAGAGAGGGAAAGAAACAGGAAAGTATCTATGACACTGCTGAAAGACAACCATGAGTTCTTTACATTGTATATTTTTCAACTGTGTGTATAGGTATATGTCTGATTAAGTCAAGATTATTTTTGTAGTTTGTTACATTTTAGTAACTCAAATGTTACAAATGAAAAAAAAAACACTACTTTGAAAGAACAAAACTGACATTTATTTTTATTAGGTTTGTAACTTTCAGTGCATAAATGAGGCTCTGCCTCCCTATTTTTAAACCTATTGCAAATGAACAGGCTTATAATTAACTTGGACAAGTTTCAAGAAACACAACACGGTTTATGTATCATTATTGTCACTTTTCCCACATTAAATTCATGCATGGTATTCAAATACTCTATAAAGATATTGCTCAACACAAACAATCTAAAGATTTTCAGCTTCATTAACAGGGTACATTGCTGACAAACTCCACTGAAAGAACAGTTAGCGCTAGAACCTGTTATCAAGCTACTATGCATTCAAAGTCTGTATGAAGTTTTAAGACACTTCCCAAAACAGAGGTTTTAAGTGAAAGTTAAGAAAACATGCTGATTAGTGTGGTAAATAGTATACTTTTCTCAATCTTTAAAAATAAATTACTTCTGGAAAAGCAGGTTTTTAAGCCACGACACTGAATATTTCTTGCTCAGCAGATAGCAAAATTCCTCATGATTAAATCCTATGAGTCAGATTTTTCTCCCCCAAGTCTTGCTCCTCTATGGGAGGAGCAGGGGTAAATTCCTACCTCCTTCACTTGGTCTATTGACACTCCACCTTCAAATACAAGTCCTTAAACTCAGAATAGGTTTGCTCTGGCATTGAGAAACAAGTGAAATGCACATACCTTAAGATGTTTGATAGCCATAGTAATGTAAAATTGAATCTGTGTGTCCCCAGGAGATCAACTATAAGAATCTTTCTCTAAAGTGGTCATGTTTCAAGATATACATTAAGTTATTTACTATGCAAAAGAGAAAGTCGACATATAACTCAGAATCAGATATCTAAAATCTCTACTTTTCATAAAAACTATGGGGAAATCAAATTGTATTCCTCACTTTGCTCACCAATCACATGGACAGTGAAAGGAAGAAAGAGCTGGGAGGTAGCAAGAGAAGGTAAAGGACTCACTCTACACAAACAAGTTATTTAACTCCTCTGCCTATCAAGGTCCTAGTAAATAAACAAGGATAATACCCTCTTCACAAGGACGTGGCAAGGATCAAATGAGTTCTTGCACAAAATGATATGCCTAGTAAAAGGAACATAATAGGCACTCAATAAATGCCAGCTCCTTCCTCCTTCGAGGTCTGGGCTCTGTTCTTTGTTCTCTTACACTCATCTCCAAGATGACTCAGCCCTCTCAAGGTACTTATTAGCAAATGCTGAAAACCACTGTGTCAGTCAAGGCCCTGCTGTATCTGTGCACGTTCACTGTGTCAGATGCTGTCTGTCCTCTGCCCACAAAACTCTAAGTTGAGGAAGGCAGAAGAAGAGAGCCCAAACACCTGAACTTCGCAGTAAGAACCAGCATTCAGAGTGGACAAATCCCCACCCTTTCCAACTACCTCCTGGGGAACTGTATTTCCATCTCATGCCTCACATTAAGTTCATTATCTCTTTAAAGCATCAGTTCCTCAACGGACCTCTTCTCTGAGAGGTGTTCAACAGAATATAATACTTGCCCCATTCTTCTCCACCTAAATATTGCCAGGTAACCCAGACCTATGCCAACTTTACCTTCACAGTCTCTACTGTATCTCATTTTCTGTATCTCTGCCACCATTAGAGTCCAGGTCAGGGATTCTCAATCTTGGCACTATTGAGATTTGGAGCTAGATAATTCTTGTGGGGACTGTGCTGTGCATCGCCGATGTGTAGCAGCATCTCTGGTCTATACCCCCACTAGGTACAAGTAGAATGGCAGCCTTTTCTAGTTATAACGACCAAATGTGTCTCCGGGTACTGCCAAACGCCCTCAGGAGTCAAAACCACTCTCCCCACCGTCTCCCTTACTCCACGCTCGGGTGCCACCAGCCCAGTTCCTCACCAATTCATACCTCTGATGTAAAATCAGTCCCCAAGGTAAGCTTTCAGTATCTTCCTCTCTAACTCTGGCACTGACAAAGGCCTCCAAAAACACTGCTTCTGTGACTCATTTCTCTTAAGTCTACTACTCTGTTACCTGCACGAGTAGTTCAAAGCTCTCCACCCAGTCCCGATAACCTGGCTGCAATGAAATGTTATTCCACAAAGCAAATCACAAAGTGGCTACCCAGCAGTCCTTCAACGACACAGCACCTCCTTTTTCTCACTGCTTTTGCTCTGGTTTGGAAGCCCATTTCCTAGCATCCATTCCAGGCCACCGGAAGAGCCTCCTTCCTTACCCTCTAATCTTGCCGCCAAAGTCTAAAATATTCCCTGGATCTCCACTGCTACCAAAAGAAAAAAACTGCCTGTTCTTTGGAATCGTTCACAATGTGGTCTTTTCCTAAGTTCTGTTATCTGCAAAACATACTCTAGCTTTAGCAAAACCCGACTATCTACTATTCCTTGAAGAGGTGCCTACATTTTTCAACTTTGGTAATGTCTTTTTCCTGCCTGGAGGCCCTCTTCATCCACTCCTCACTCTTCATCTGAATTGAATTAAATCCTCCTGGATTAAGTCAAGATGCCTTCTGATCTCGTATCTCCCTATCTCCTCTCTCTTCACGTAATGTAGGCACACCTCTCCTACGACATTCACATTTTATTTGATGTTACACATGAATATTCCTACAATTTACGAGATACTTGAGAGCTTCGTAACTCCTGTTCCGATACCCTGCAATGTCGAGCCCAGTGCTAAGAGAAGAACTCAGTATTAAATGTGAGTTTGTCCCAAATGTTTCCCACTTAGCAAGCAATGGAAGACGAAGTCAGCAGGTGGCACGGCAGTTAAGAGGCTGGATCCCACATAGCCAACCATGTGGTTTGAGTCCCTGACCCGGAAGCTTGAAAAATCATGCTGGGAGTGTGTGTGTGTGTGTGTGTGTGTGTGTGCATGCCCAAAGTCCTAAGAGGAGAATGGAGGAGAAAGGACTACGGCACAGCGTGACCATACCCCGGGGTCATGATTTCTCAATTTCCTTCTATCTGTCTCTCCCTGGTAAGCACATGTGCCCTACAGTAAAAACTTTAAAAAGCAATGGCGCACTGTTTTCAGACAATCCCAAACTCTCTTATGGGAATTAAGCCCATAATTCGCCTTTTGTCTCACATTTCTGCTTTAAGTCAATTTTTCCCTTCAAAATACCCAGACTGCTACTTAGTGTACTGGGTCATCAGAAAAGTCATGACGCATTTTTGCACAGAAAAATACGTCATGACTTTTCTGACAACCCAATATGTTACTAAAGAGTTCTGCTTCGGAGCGCCTACAGCTTCCAAGTTGTAACAGAATCCTGAATATTTAAACCAGTTAAGCTCTTCGTTTACGTAAAAACAATAAAATTTATTTCTGAATGTTAATAAAAGTAAGCAAAACATGAAAATAACTTGGATTGAACATAGTTCAGATAAAGGTTACTTAATGCTAATTTGTCCCTAAATAATACATTGATAATCTGAAAGTCTTTACACACCATTAAAAAGATGAAAAGCCAGTTTATTTCAACTCTCCCTCACCCCAGACATAAACCAAAAATAGAACATAGGAGGTTTCTCCTTCATTTATTTCCTGACTTGAAGGTATATTTTGTTTCTTCGAAAAGAATACAAGCATTGTGATCATGTACTGATCAGACCTCTTTAAGTCCTACTCCAAAGCCATATGACAAGTCAAGTCAGTCGCCGAACCTGCCACCACCATTCTGTAGCAAGGGTAGTAAACTCTGCTTCTGGATGTCCCTGAGCTAAGCATGGTTTCCCCGTTTTGAAGAGCTGTGAAAACAAACAAAGAATATGCAACAGAAACTGTATGTGGCCAGCAAAGTCTAAAATATTTACTACTCGCCCCTTTTCAGCAGCATGGCTTTGGGACTCACAGTTGTTCTCCACTGATGTTTAAGACACGAACACCCCTACCCCAAGGTTTTAAAAAAAGCAACAGAAAACAGAGAACACAGTACAAAAAGTTAGAACTCATTCACCTTAGAGTTAATATTCAGGTAACTTCTAAAGACAGTGGCCTGTGTGAGGACCTTTTTATATTTATGGGCATTTTGTTAGAAGGAACTTGACTTTCATCCTACAGATGAGCATAACTTATGCTTCAAGAGGCAAAGTGCCTGACCCCCAAGCCACACTGCCAGTTAACAGCAGAATGAGGTTAAAAAAACAGGCCTTAAACCTCCTGGTCTAATGCTCTGCAGTCAGTCTGCTATATAGGCCTAAGCATCTGCTTTAAGTTTTGGAGATAACTCGCTTGGATCGATATATAGATGAAAGCTTAAAAACCTGTTCCTGATATGCTGTTTGGACAGACTCTTACTAGCAGTTATGAATCATGACACAGAATAACACTGATGCTCACCACATACCTGAGATAGGAACTTCTGAGTAGCCTTCTGTTTTAAAAACAGATAAGAAAAGCTAAAAACTTACTCTGCTGGCTCCTTCCAGGCAAATGTGCATGTTTGATCCCCAATTGCTCAGTCCCTATCTCCCAACCCAAACTCACGAATTCCACCAAACATTATTATTGAATGCCCATCGAAAACCAGTTTACAGTCCGGTTTACACGGCCACATGTTCTATAGATAATTATGAGTCTTTTCATATCTACTGGCAAAGTGTTAGCTAGAAGACCAAATTTTAAAATCTCGGTAAGAATTTAGCTTCCTTAAAAAAAAACAAACAAAAAACCCTGCTTCTTCGAATCCTAAATCTATAAAACTCCGTTTATAGCGTTTTCTCGGTTAATTCAAGAATTAAAAGCACACTCAACCTATAGTGATAACTTTACTACTCCGCAGGACCCGAAGAGCTGTGTATACACACACTAGGATCTAGGATTCAAACACATCAACAAACCAGGAGCCTTCGTGTGAAGTTGCTCTTCCAGTGTAGACCCCTACCCCCACCGCAGTTTCGTCCTCTAAGGCGACCCCCCACCTTCACCGACCGCGGCGCGATCCGGTGCCCGGGCACCTGCGGCCCCTGCCCGAAGCCCGGGAGCTCGGAGGGAAGCTGCCAGCTGCCGGCCCTTCTGGAAACAGCGCCCACTCCCACTCCCGGAGGCCGGGGACCCGGAGGCCCGAGCCGCCGAGAAGCGGCCGACCCGGGTCGCGGCGTTACCTGGAGGACCACGTCGTTGGGCAGCTGCGCGGCCCGGAACAGCTCCAGCACGCGCCCGTTGACCACCACCTTCTTGGTGCTCTCAATGTCGCAGTAGGAGAAGAGATCCGAATAGTATTTCTGCTCCGCATCGCTCAGCGTTAAGCCTTCCATCTTCGCCTCCGGCTCACGGCCGCCCCGCCCTGCATGCAACACGCGGGGCTCGACCCCACGACCCCCGGGCAGCCGGGGCTGCGCGTGGCCGCGTGGCCCGGCCTCCTCCTCGCGCCCCGAAGCTGCCGGGAGCCCCAGCCCCGGCCTCACGCGCGCCGGCGGAGCCCGAGCAACAGGGCCCGGCGCTCGCGGGGAGGGGGCCCGGCCGGGCTCGGCGCGCCGCCGCCTGCGAGGCCCCGCGCGGTCCCGGGCTCGGCGCGCGGCCCCGGCGCCGTGGGGAGGGCGCGGGCGAGGAGGCGGGGGCCGCGGCGGCGCGAGGCGCGGGCGGGCTCAGCCACCGCCCCCGCCGCGGGTTCGAGTCTCACCGGCTTCCCGCCGCTTCCCCCCGAGACTTCCCGCCTGGGCTTCCCCTTCCGTCCACGCCCCCGGAGCGGCAGCACTTCCCGGAAAGTTGCGGGGCTTCGAGTCTAAAGTTTCGGGGGCGCTGGGCTGAGCGTGGCCGCCGCTCCGCCTCCCTCTGCCGCCATTTACTGCGCCCCGGCCCGGCCCCGACGCGCCCGCACCGACACTGACAGCGGCGGCCGCGCTCCAGACCCGGATGTGAGGCCGGGCGGAGAGAGCGCGAGAGGGAGAGAGAAACACCCACCGGGCTGGCTCGGCCGCTCCCGGGAGAGGGGGCCGCAGCGCCCTCTGGTGGCCGGAGCCGGCGGCGGGCTGGCCGAGTTGCCCTCAGCGCCCGCAGGGGCGACCCCCGGGGAGAGCGACTGGGGGACAGCCTGAAGCCCATTTGGACCAAGGGAACCCAGATGCAAAGCACCGTGTTCCTGGTTCAGAGCTGCTGTTTTACGTTGAATAAATAACTGACTCAAAGGAGAGCATGGTTCATGTTGTAACTATCCCTTGTGGGTGACAGGTGTTTCTGAGGACAGTCCCAGTGTTTCCATCTGCTCTGAAGGCCCCAGAATATTCCCTAGATACAGGAACATTCTCATATAGGCGCTGAGACAATTCCTCTTGCTCCAAACCACCTTTACCTGAGAATCCGAATTCGCTGAATAGAGGGAAAAACTGGCTGTTTTCCTCTTTGTCACAAAAGTCACTCCGGTGACCTTGGCTTGAAATTTAAGATTTAATTTTTTTATAATGCGAAAGAGTGCACTGAGGGCAAGAGAGACGTTCTTGACAGGTCTTGCTAAACCTTGATCCTTCCTGTCCCAGCCTCCCAGGCAGCTAGGACCGCAGGTCTGTGAGCCCCGGCCTTCTTAAGCCGGTAGGGACATTTCACCCAGGCCTCTGGTGCGTCCTCGCAAGGGCACAACCCTCCCACTTGCACAACCGAGGCACAACTCGGAGCTATATAAATTTATACCATCAACTATAAACCCTCATAGGCCGGGGGAAGACCACAGGGGTTCATCTTGGTTAGGCGGAAGGCCTGGGCAGCTTGGATGTGGGGGTTAGAGCCAGGCCACAGTCGGCTGATGCAACCCAGATCTAGTCTGTCATCAGACCTGTGCTGCACTCAGATCTAATCCCGACATAGCACACATGCTCTACTCTGCACACGGCACCAGACCTACATGGCACAGTAGTTTGCTTCCCCCAAACCATTACCATACATGGCCTGTTTCTACCTCTAAGACATTCCCCCTCCCTATACCATTATAAAAATCGCGCTAAACCCTTCCCTAGGGTGCTACTTCTCTGGCCCTCTCGCTTTCTCTATCTCTGTCGGACCAGCAAACCTCGCCCAGGAGCGTTCCCCATAAAAGCTCTACATTCCTATTTTGTCGTGAAGCTGGCCCATTCCTTACACTCTTCGTACCCTATCTATTCCTTCATGAAAATTATGGAGTTGTGTCATCTTAACTGCACCTGTTTCAGAGATGGAATTCTTTTTTTTAAAGAATGATTTATTTAATTTATTTTTATTATTTTTGCTAAAGGGCACATGCACTCACCAGAGAGAGATGGGGGGGGGGGGGGAGAAAACAAGCTGCCAAGTCCAGGATTCAAACCACACTCCACCATGTGGGAGCCCAATGCATCAATCACCATTCCACCTGCTGGCCCTAGAGATGGAATTCTTAAACTATATCAGGTAGCATAGCTTAACAAGAGTTCATACTTCGCATATACCAAATATTTCAAAGACAGCAGCTAAGGCAGGATTGTTTTTTAAGAAGTTTTTGCCTTAGGGCACATGCGCTCACCAGAGAGAGACAGAAATGGTGAGCAGGAAAGTGAAAAAGTAGTCCTCAAGGGGGCTGGCCACACTGTAATCCCTTCTCCATTCTCTTCCCAGGATCTTGGGCACACATGCGCATGCGTCCCATGTGAATTTCAAGTCACTGGGTCCAGGACTTGAACTACAGTCAGCCATGTGGGAGTCCAGCAACATAACCGCTATGGCATTCGCTGGCCCCAGGTTTTTATTCTGTCTTCCATGCATCCTTCCCCAGAGTGCTGTTCCTTCAAATGACATATGTGAAGAAATTATTACAAGTTCACATTACTTACCTGTCATTCCAAAATTTAAAGAGCACTTGATAACCCAAAGATTTGGTAAAACTGCCCTGATTCATTTGAAAGCGAAATCTTAACTTGCCTAAAGGTGTTTATAGTCTTCAAGAATACCACTCAGAGTCCATTTTTTTTTCTTTCCTTTTTTTTTTTTTTTTACTGTAGGCCTCAGTGGACTGTTTATATATACACACAGCTATTTATCTTTCTTTTTTAAGAAAGAAGATAAGGGTTGGGGCCCACTAAATCAATTTTTATGGAGATTTTTCAGATAAAGAAAATAAACTTATTGACCAGGCAAAACAAAACAAATAAATAAATAAAAGAAGGCGGAGTTCCTTCTCTGCTCCTAGCTAGGTAGGGATGGGCAAAGTGGTGGAGGGTTTAACGGTTTCCCAAGTGAATGAGATTTTTCTCTGTATCTGTTACTTAAATTTATATTTCCAGGTATGAAGGGAAAGGAATATGATTTAACACATGGGCCCTTTGAGGCCAAGTTTAATTCCTTTCCTATACATTTCTAAACATATCAATTTTTAAAAAGTGACATTATGAGAAAACTATTTTAAACAGATGGTCTACATTATATAGCTACAGATTTAAAGATGCGGGGTTTGGGGTAAGATCAAATAGTCGGTTACTGCCAACAAATGCATCAGCTGTGTTTTAACTGGAAATCCCTAATTCAGTTTTGAAAATACATTACATGTAGTAAAATTATTTTGGGTATACAGATCTATGAGTTTTGACAAATGTATATAGTCATGCAACACCACCTAAATCAAGATGCAGAACCATTCTATAATCCAAAAAGATACTTCTATGCTGCCCTTTTATACGCAATCCCACCCCCTGCCCTCAACCTCTGGCAACCACCAATTTGTTTTCTGTTCCAACACTTTTGCTTTTTCCAAAATGTCATATAAATTGAATCATGCGGCACACAGCCCTTGAAATCTGGATTTTTTCACATAGCATAATGCACATGAGAGTCTTCCATGTTCTTGCTTTCATCAGTGATTCAGTTTTGAATTGCTGAGTAGTATTCTATCATATGGGTTATTATAGTTCGCTTATCCATTCATTAGTTGAAGGACATTTGAGTTGGTTCCAATTTGGGGTGATTATTAATAAAATATTTAAGAGAAAGATTGTTGGATCAATGGTAAATGTATGTTTATAAGAAACTGCCAAACCATTTTCTCAAATGTCTAATCCCCACCAACAACGTTTAAGAATTTTTGTTACAAAAAAGAATTTTTGTTAGTGCCAGCCCAGTAGCGCAGCAGTTAAGCACTGTGCATTGATCCCATATGGTCTACTAGAGTTCAAATCCTGGTCCCAGCAGCATGAAAAACACACTGGGTGAGGCCAGTAGGTAACTCAGTGACTAAGGCACTGGACTTCCACATGTCTGCTCGAGGTTCGATTCCTGGACCCAGTAGCTTGAAACTCATGTCATGTGCATGCATTCCCAAAATCCTGAGAGGAAAATGGAGGAAAAGGGATTGTGGCATGACCTTCCCCCCTGGGGAGGTGACTTCTCAGTTTCTCTGTCTCTCTCTGTTTCTCCAGTGAGCACACACACCCTATGGGAAAAAAAAAAAAAAAAAAAAAAACACCTGATTAGGGGTGCTTTCTCTATCTTTGTCTCTGTCCCTCTTTCTTGCTCACTCACACATGTGCATGCACCCTCTGGCAATTAAAAAAAAAGAATTTCAGTTTTTCTACATCCTCATGAACTATACTACTGCCATTCAATAGTGTTAGTGCTATGTCACTGTGATTTAAACGTGCCTGTCTCTAATGACAAATGATATTGAGTATCTTCTCATTGCTTACTTGCCATCAGTGTATCTTCTTTGGTGAGGTGTGTATTTGAAGTGTTCTCTCATGTCATTATTTGTTTTCTTATTGTTGAGTTTTGAAAATTCTTTATACATTTTTGATGCAAGTCCTTTGTCAGAAATGTGATTTGCAAGTATTTTCTATAGTCTGTGGCTTGCCTTTTCATTCCTTTAGCAGTATCTTTTACAGAACAGAATAGTTCAGTGTTGGGTTAAGTCTACCTTAGGGAAAGCCTAAAAGGCATTAGTGAGAGGAATCCATTGGCAAGAGTTTCAGTTACTTTGTGTGTGAGAGGTGGCTCAGGATTAGAATAGACATTAAACTCATGGACAAATGGTTTGGCTGGTAGGTCAGGGCTTAGAAGGAGACACTATAGATCAGGGCAGAGAAAGCCTGGGGGGAAGGCATGTGGACGAGCCTATGCGAAGGGGCGTGTGAATATCGTCACATTGCATGTTCACACTCACCAGAAAGCAGCCAGTAAGGAGGATGTTCAGACAACCAAGCCAACAACATGACTTGGCCAGTCGATGTCAGGCAGCACCAGCAATCAGCCACCCCAGTGTTGGCACATTGGATTCAGGACTGATTGGCTATTGTAGTAGCAATGGATGCTACAAATGGGCCCTGCACTGTAAGTTTCCACTTAAAAAGATCAAATGTCCAACCTGCCAGCCACAGAGACCCACACTGAGTTCTTGATACAGTATCTTCCCTTAAAGAGGCCAATCAGACACTTGGTGACAAGGTGATTTATCCTTACTAGAATCAAACATATTCTGGGCTTTCCTGTCCACAGAGCCTCAGCTAGCACCACCAGAAATGGATGTAGTCACCTCACTAAGAAGGAGAAACCTAACTGACATCAACAGGAGTCCATTAGCGGACCCATGATCATGGAGCCACCGGACCTCACACCACACATCCTGAAGCTGCTGACCCAAGAGAGGGATAGAATGACCTTTGGAAGGTGCAGCCATGTGTCAGCTTGGAGATGACATTCTGCAAAGAGGGAACCCCATGATTCAGGAAGCAGTGTGCACCCTAAGTTAATGACCACATATGCTACTCTGTCTCTAACAGGTAGACTGTCTGAGATGGGGACACGAGGGGTGGGAACAGACTCACCCCACTTGCCTCTGCCGTAAGTGACACACCTGGGAAATTTGCACTTCCTGTCCCCTCAATTCTAGCCTTTGAACATCTGAAGGTCCTAGTTCTCAAAGGAGAGGTTTCTAGGAGGAGACTTAGTAATAGTCTCATTAAACTTTCAGCTACAAAGCTGTCCAGTCACTTAAGGCTCCTGTGCTAATAAATAAAAGAACTGGCATACTGCATGCAGCTAACTGAACTTACTCGTTAGAAGAAATAGCACATACTGTACACAACTGAGGCAGGAAAGAGATTCACCCGGCTGTCTCGTTATTCATGATAAGGATGATTCTTTGCTTGGCCAACCTAGTTAGGCTCTTGAAACTTTCCCAAGCCCCATCTGTGCACTTCCTTGTAAAAGCTAGTTTTAGCAAGAACTCCTTACCCTCAATATCTGATCACCCAGCATATCTGATTATGCCCCTCATCTCCCACATTCCCCCGAGTAATGTCTAATCACCCTGCACTATCTTCACCAAGAATCCTGTCAGATGGGTTTAGCTAGAATCCCCCCCACCCCCCTGTACCCCAGATGTTTCTTTCCGCTTAGTAATTTTCCATTCACTGGTCACCAGTCTGCTCCTTGACTATAAACTCCCATTTGCCCACATTGTTTTTGGGTTCAGCCCAATCTCTCTCCCTCACTGCAAAATGCCATCTCATTGGTCCTACATAAAGGCTGCCTTACTGTGCTCTAATGGGTGTCATTGGATAATTTTTTCCTCAAAGCCCCCCTGTTCAGTTTTGATGGGGAATGGGCAAATGTAACCACCACAGTCTGAGAAGGGCATAACAAGGGAGATGAGAACCTGGGTCGCCTCCAAGGCCGGTGACCTAGAGCAGCAGAAGTGCTGGCTGAGGGTGAGGGGAATCTAGGAAACCAGATTCCCCTAGGGAACCTAGGGAACTAGAGGAGACAGCGAGTATCAGAAGGCAGACATGGTTCATTCCACTAACTTGCCTCTGGTAACAGTTCAGAAATGAGATTAGTCACAATCCTGGGGATGGCTGGCTCTGTGACTTAGAGGTTAAGGCAGCTGGATCCCTCATGGCCAAGCACATGGTTCAAGTCCTGGACCCAATGACTTGAGAAACATGTCCAGAACATATGCGTACATGTCCAAAATTCCAACAGGAGAGAAATGAAGAAGGGATATCAGCGTGACTATACTCTATGGGGAATGCTGTCTCCTTTCTCTCTGTAGCTCTCTAGTGAGCACATATGCCCTCTAGCAAAATAATAATAATAATAACAACCTTGAGGCCATTGTTCCTTATGATATCAAGTAGTAAATATATTAAATGAAGCAAGTGGATTTGAACAGTGTTATGGACTGTAGTGGTTGCTGTGATGTACTACCCAGATTACTACCCTCCAGGGCTGAGATACGCATTCTTCTAGTTACTGGAAATAATAAAATGCCAGGGACTGGGGCCAACAGGTGGCATGATGGTTAAGGCGCTAGACTCCCACATGGCCAATCGCGGTTCAAGTCCTGAGCCCAGCAGCTTGAAAATCACAATGGGCACATGTGTGTGTGTGTGCCCGAAATCCCAGGAAAAGAATAGAGGAGAAGGAATTGTGGTGTGGCCATCCTCCCAAGAGGTAATTTCTCACTTTCCCTCTCATTGTCTCTCTCCAGTGAGCACAAAAACCTAAATATAGAAATGAAAGAAATGTCAGGGACTTGCTCTGAATCCCTCTGTAAGAATTGCCCCTGGGAGAAGGAACTTGCCTCACTTAAGTGATAGCCATGCCCCAGAGACAGCCTCATTCAATGGCTTGTCAGTGGATTTAGGAACCTGAAGTTCCTTGCATTGTTTAGCTGCAACTTTTAGGAGTCATTTCAGCTCCACTGTCTTCCTGAGATGGTGGTGAGGGCAATCTGTTACCGCTGCATTACAGCTTTCCTTCTGCCCAATTTTGGACTTTCTTCACTTTTTTTTTTTTTTTTTTTTAGAGATTTTTGCTATAGGCAGTGTGCGCTTTAGGAGAGACAGAGAGAGACAAACAGAAAGCAAGAAATCATCCCGCAGAAGGGGGGGCCATGCCACAATCCCTTCTACTCCATTCTCCTCTCAGGATTTTAGGCACATGCACTCATGTGCCCAGTCACCGGGTCTGGGACTCGTCAGAAGTAATAGCACATATTGTACACAACTGAGGCAGGAAAGAGATTCACCTGGCTGTCTCTTGTTAAGAGTTTTCAGTCACCAGGTCTGGGACTCAAATCGCAGTTGACTATGTGGGAGCCCAGCAACGTAACCACTATGCCATCTGCTGGCCTCATTTATTTTTTTAAAACAATAAGTATTGGGGCCAGCAGGTGGCATTGGTAGATAAGGCACTGGACTCCCACATGGGGAACTGTAGTTTGAGTCCCGGACCTGGTGGCTTGCTTTCTCACTTTCCCTTTCTCTCTCTTTCTGGTAACTAACTACAACAACAACAATAATAATAACAAATAAAATTAAATAAATAAATAATTTTTAAAATTATTATTATTATTTATTAGAACCAGCAAATGGCATGATGGTTATGTCGCTGAACTCTCATGTAGTTGACTGCATTTTGAGACCTGGATCCGGTAGCTTAAAATTCACACTGGGCACATGTGAGTGCATGCCCAAGATTCCAAGAGAAGAACGGAGGAGAAGGGATTGTGTCATGACCAATCACCCCCCCCCCCGGGAGGTGATTGCTCACTTTCTGTCTCTCTGTCTCTCTTTGGTGACCGCATGTGCCTTACAGCAAAAATCTCCCTCAAAAAATGTTACTTATTAATTTTATTACTATTATTTAATTTGCAATAGGGTATGTGTGTTCACCAGAGGTGGCGGGGGTGGGGGGGGCAGGCAGGGGTGGAGGGAGTAAGAAAGCAAGTCACCAGACACTCAAACCATGGTCAGCCATGTGGGAGTCCAGCACTATAATGAACCACACCAATTGCTAGCCTCATCTTTTCTTTTTCTTTCCTTAAGAATTATTTTTGGGGCCAGCAGGTAGTGTGGTGGTTGAGGTGCTGGACTCCCACGTGGCCGACCATGGTTTGGGTCCCAGACCTGGCAGCTTGTTTCCTCACTCTCTTTTTTCTCTGCCTGCCTCTCTCTGTTCAAAATTGAAGAATAATGATAATAAATATAAATTAAAATAAATAAATCTTTTTTAAAAAAGAATAAAAAAGCATTATTATTTTTATTGAACTTTATTTATTTATTTTAATTTGACAGAGAAGGACAGAGAAAGAGAGAGAGAGAGAGAGAGAGAAGTGAGAAAGCAAGCTACCAGGTCCGGGATTCAAACCACAGTTAACTATGTGAGAGTCCAACACCCTTAGCCACTACACCACTTGCTGGCCCCTCTTTTCTTCTTTTGAAGTCACAATATAAATGATATCATTCCTTTAACGTAAAATATATATATATATATATATATATATATATATACACATATATGTATGTGTGTGTGTATATATATATATATACACGTATGTGTATATATATATATATATATATAAGACTGTATCCTTCAGAAATTACACGAAGTCTTATATCATGTTACCAATAGGATTTATTTTCATTTCTTAACTAGAGAATCGTACTATTATTATTTTTGGATGCTACAGTTATAAAGCAGTGGTTTAATAATGAGATAGAGAACCTAGCCTTACTGGTGAGGCAGTAGAGGTGCTGCTGAGTGATGCTGGAAGCCATGTGGGAGGGCTCTGGATTCAAGTCCTGGGTCTCACTGAACATTCCTAGTATACCTGAACCCTGACTGGCTGCATGACCGGGATAAAGATTATGGTGTTAAGACCCTGTCAAGGGACCAGCAGTTAGCGTAATGGCTATGTCGCTGGACTCCCACGTAGTCGACCACGGTTCGAGTCCCGGACCCAGTGGTTTAAACTCACGCCAGGCATGTGTGTGTGCGTGCCCAAGATCCCAAGAGGAGAAAGGAGGAGAAGGGATTGCAGTGTGGCCATCCCCCCTGGGGGGGTGATTTCTCGCTTTCTATCTCTCTGTCGCTCTCTGTCTGTCCGGCGATCGCACGCGCCCTATAGCAAAAACCTCTCCAAGAAAAGAAAAAAAAAAAAAAAAGGAGTGCTCTCCCTTAAAAAGAAATTTTAAAAATAAACCTCAAAAAGAGAGAGAGAGAGGGAACCAGCAGTTAGCGTAATGGCTATGTCGCTGGACTCCCACGTAGTCGACTGCGGTTCGCGTCCCGGACCCGGTGGCTTAAAACTCACGCCGGGCGCGTGTGCGTGCGTGCCCAAGATCCCGAGAGGAGAATGGAGGAGAAGGGATTGTGGCGTGACCATCCCCTCTGGGGGGTGATTTCTCGCTTTCTGTCTCTATGTCTCTCTCTGTCTGTCTGGTGAGTGCACGCGCCCTATAGCAAATACCTCTCAAAAAAAAAAAAAAAAAAAAGATCTTGTTGTTGTACTGTCTCTGTCTCTCTGGCTTTTGAAAGAAATAAAATAACTTAAAAAAAAAATAGAGAGAGAGAGAGATAGAGCCAGCAGGTGGCATGGTGTTTAAAGGTGCTACACTCCAACATGGCCAACCGCGGTTCAGGTCCTGGACCTGGTATTTGGCATTCTCTCATTCCCTCTCTCTTTCTCTGATCAAACTGGAAAATAATAAGTAAAGTTAAATAAAATAATTCTTCAAAAAAGAGAGAGGGATACATAGAAAGTGCCAGGTCTTTAAAATCTCATACTAATACTAGGTTCATCAAAAGCAAAGACATAAAAACCTTTTCCAAACTGTTAGCACAGGGACCAGCAGTTAGCGTAATGGCTATGTCGCTGGACTCCCACGTAGTCGACCGCGGTTCGAGTCCGGACCCGGCGGCTTAAACTCACGCCGGGCGCGAGTGCGTGCGTGCCCAAGATCCCGAGAGGAGAATGGAGGAGAAGGGATTGCGGCGTGGCCATCCCCCCTGGGGGGTGATTTCCTGCTTTCTATCTCTCTGTCTCTCTCTGTCTGTCTGGCGAGCACACGCGCCCTATAGCAAAAACCTCTCCAAAAAAAGAAAAAAAAAAAAAAAAAAAAAAAAAAAAACTGTTAGCACAGCAAATATTAACCAACTCTGTATAAATAGAATTCTCTGGAGATATTAACCAAGAAAAAGAATTTTCTTTTATATATAAATCTAACAAATATTTATAAGTTAACTATCCCATATAAGGCAGTTTTGCTATAGGGCGTGTGTATGTACTGGCAGAGAGACAGAGAGGGGGGTGGAGGAGAGAGTGAAAAATTATCCCATGGGTGAGAGGTCGTGCCACAATCCTTTCTCCATTCTCCTCTTGAGATTTTGAGTATGTATACACACGTACGCAGCATGATTTTTAAACCTCTGGGTCTGGGACTGGAACCACTGTTGGCTGTATGGGACCCAATCACCTTAACCTCCATACCACCTGCTGGCCCTATTTCCTTTATAAATACTCTCAATTTAGCGTGCTCTCAGAATTCTAAATTTTTAAAAACTTTTATTCAGCGTCATTATTAGTTTTAAAAGAATTAACCAGAGAGAGAAAGAAAGTGAGAAAGCAAACTGCCAGGTCCAGGATTCAACTGTGGTTATCCACCTGGGATTCCAGCACCTTAACCACCATACCACCTGCTGTACCCCCAGAATTCTACATTTTAACACCAAAAAATCAGAGGATTTTCTCTACTCTCCATAATAGTGAAGCATGCAGAAATAGTTGTAAGAAAAGCTAAACGCTTGTTACTTATCATTAGTAATGCTTTTTTAAAGTAAAAACTTTGTACTTGTGCAGGGTCAACTGCAAATACCACAGCTTTTCAAACTATTATTTAAAATAATAATAATAAAACAAAGTAGCCTGACGTTTGTTCTATTTCTGTAATCTTCACTATTTTCTTTAAGTCCTCATCACCCTGCCACAAATATATTTAATAGTGTCATGGGTTCTACAACACTTCGTGGTAGTTAAGAATTATAATTTTTCTGCTTTGTAAAATCTATTTCCACTTAATCCTATGGCATGCACTGCTGTTGACAATGTTTCAGTTTCTCAAGATTCTAAAAAGTTTTCCCTTTGCAATCTTTAAAGCTAAAAATGTGAGGGTTAGCAGACGGCATAGCAGTTAAGGTGTCAGACTCCCACATGGCCAATCACGGTTCAAGTCCTAGACCTGGAAACTTGCTTTCTCACTTTTCCTCAATCGCTCTCTCTCCTTTGTTTCCCCTCTGGTAAGATTAATAATAATAATAATAAATAAAATAAAATACGTTCTTAAACATCTAAACATGTGGGAAGTGAAAATGAACATAAATCTTCATAGCTATCGCAAAAGCAAGGCAGCAAGTTGAAATAGAAACAGCAAAGTCCTAGCTAGAGGTCAAATACACCTGAGTTTGAAGTCTGATTCTGACAATTATTTGCCAAATAATCTAGGCCAAGTGTCACGTCTCTCAACCTTAGTGTCCTCCTCTATAAAATGGGTGCCTTTCCTGGCCAGTGTAAGGATGAAAGATAACATATGATAAAGATTCCTAAATGTTAACTGGTATTTCACAACTGACCACTATTATCCAAGACAGACATGATCAATTCAAATCTGGATTGTTTATATTTGTTTTTGCTCTTTGTTCAAATAATTCAACCAAGAGGAGGCGATGCTTTACTGAGATACAGATCATTGTTTACAGCATGTCTTTATCAAGTATAATTATCCATTTCCTCCTAATCTTTGTTTCTGTTCTGTAAACCCACAGGGCAAAGGAAGCCTGAGTGTGTCTGGTGATTTGAGTGCTACCAACAAGCATTCTAGCCAGTAAGCAGTAAGTGTTTATAATCAACTTTTCTTTTTTATAATTATTTTTACACAGGTATACACAGGGAGCAAACATTTTAAACACTACAGGTGACTTTTAAATTTTCTTTAAGGAATATAATCTTCCTCAGTAACAGCATGGGGGCTGTACTTAATTTTGCCAGTTCTCCTAGCTCAGGATCTCCCTGTTCAAGTATATCACGTAGGTAATCCAGTCTCTTTCACTTACATGCTCGGCCTTTCATATTCCTTCCTCTTTTTCTTGCTCTGTTCCCGATGCCACGTGGGTTTACAGGGGGCTAGGAAGTAGAGATCAGTTGACATGATTTCTTGGCTGTAAGTCCACAGGCAAGCGTCCTTGGGTTGCCTGCTGGCTCCACCACGTTTTAGCTGGTGTGGCCTCATCCCCAAGCCTATGTTGACGTGTCCTTGGGGGTTAGCTGGTCTGTTGTAACCCTTTGGGGTATCAGGTGGTATAATGAAATCACGTGAAGTCTTTAACTGCCAATCATTAAGCCACTGTACTTGGCAACCTCTCTCACCCAACGATCGTTCCATGAGTAGTCCCACTGGTCCACAGAGGACTCTAGAAAGCTATTTCTTGGAATTGACAATTTGGTCTTGGCAGGTGGTTTGGTTAGATAGTGCTGCATAACAAACTATCCCAAGATTTAGTATAATAGTATAAAACACAATTCTGTGTGTCAGGGATTTGGGAAGAGCTTGGCTAGACAGGCATTTCTACTTATATGTGCAGTCATCTGAAGGCACAACCAGGTTTGCTCACATGGACGGCAGTTAATACTAGTTGTCATCTGGGAGTCTCTTGGAGCACCTCATGGCATCCTCATGTGCTTAGGCTTCTTATAGCACAGTCCACAGAGTTTTAAGAGGAAACATCCCAAGGGCAAGCTTTCCAAGAGATCAAGGCAGAAATTACACAGAATCATCTCAAGATAGTCATTATAGGTGAGCCATGAAAGCCAGTCCAGAGTATTTCATTTATTTTCTTTCTTCCTTTCGTGTATGTGTGTGTGAGAGAGAGAGAGAGAGAGGAGGGTATCCCTGACAGGGTCATGCCACACTGTGATCTTCCTCCAGTGTACCAGCCAGTCGGGATCATGGGTGCACACAGACATGCCCAATGCCCAACACGTATGGGCTGACCTTGGATTCGAACACAGGCCTCACATGTGACTCCAACATTGTGTAGTGACATCTGGCTGGGCCCCCAACCCAGATTTATTGAGAAGAGAATTATATCCCACTTTTAATGGAAGGGTCCACTGTTTTTCATTATAATGTATAATCCAAGTAAAACTATCTGTCTTTCTAAAGCATTTGCAGGATAATTGACAAAAAATGAAAACCACTAACAAGAATATTTACTTTAGATTGGATATCTCTGTCAATCAGTCCCATATCTTTCTGTTCAACAACAGTTGGCATTGAACTTATGCCAATTCCCCATCAAGATTAAGTTTAATTCTCCAAATGACTAGATAGCACTTTTTCAATTTATTATGGGAATGATTTACCTACAAAACAATTTCACATTTTCTTTCTGGTATTTCTTTGCCAACTTTATTGCTTTCTTTCTAGATTATTAGCCAATTCAGATTTTCTTTTTCTTGTTGGGTAATTTTTTTTTTCAGAAATGTATCAATTCTGTTGAGATTTTCAAGTTGACATCAATCTTTTTCATTGTGCCCTTTGTAAATATTTTAAGTTTCATTACTCTCATGGGTTATTTTAAAATACATTTCTACTCTCTTTTTATCAATACATTAAAAAAAAAATTCTCATTGTGAGGGCCAGCAGGTGGCATGGTGGTTAGGAGGCTGGACTCACACATGACTGGCTGTGGTTCCAGTCCCAGACCTGGTAGCCTACCACACCAGGCGCATGTGCGTGCATGCCCAGAATACCAAGCGGGAATGAAGAAGGAATGGCGATGTAGCCATTCCCACGGGGAGTGACTTCTCACTTGCGCTCCTCTCTGTCTCTCTCTGGAAAGTACATACCCTATGGCATAAACCTAAAAAAAAAAAATTATCATTGTGAAAACATATTATTTGGTCAGTAGCAAGGCTGTTTTTACCAAGATAAGTTTATTTCAGCTAGCGGTAAAATTTAGTACCTACAGGGATGGCTCCATGGCACAGCAGTAATGTGTTGCTCAAAAGAAGCTGGATTTCACATGATGACCACAGTTCAACTCCCTGGCCTGGTCAACCTGAAATACACCAGGCACATGTGTGAATGCCTGAGATCTGACAGGCTGGAGGACTGGAGGCAGGGGATCATGGGGGGACCAGACCGTGTGGGAGGTGCTCATCTCTCTCTCTTATGTGCATGTGCTCCATCAAGAATAAAGTGGGGGCCAGCTAATGTCATGGTAGTTAGGGTGCTGGACTCCCACATAGTCAACCACAGTTTGAATCCCAGACCTGGTGGCTTGAAAATCACACTGGGCACACATGCATGCATTCTCAAAATCCCAGGAGAATGAAGGAGAAGGAATTGTGGCATGGTCATCCCTCCTGGGGGTGATTTCTCACTTTCTGTCTCACTGTCTCTTTGTCTCTCTCTGTAGAGTGCATGTGTCCTATGGCAAAAGCCAAAAAAAAAGAAAAAAAAAAGAGGAAAGAAAGAAAAGAAGGCAAAGAAAAAAATATATTGAAAACAATTTTTTCAGAAGTTTTTTTTTCAGAATTATTTTTATTATTTATTTATTTTAATTTGACAAGAGAGGGACACAGAGAGAGAGAGAGAGAGAGAGAGAAAGTGAGAAAGCTAGACACCAGGTCCAGAACTTGAACCACAGTCGGCCATGTGGGAGTCCAGCACCCTTAACCACCATGCCATCTGCTTGCCCCTATTGAAAACATTTCTTTTTTTAGAATTATTGTATTTAACTTTATTTATTTATTTTTATTCATTTATTTTAAGAATTATTCTTGTTTAACTTTTATTGTATTTATTTGTTTTAATTTGACCAGAGAGGAACAGAGAGAGAGAGAGAGAAAGTAAGAAAGCAAGTTCCCAGGTTCAAGACTCGAACTGTGGTCGGCCATGTGGGAGTCCAGCATCTTTAACTAGCACTCCACTTGCCAGCCCCACTGAAAATAATTTTAACATAATTTAAAAATGTATTGAAAACAGTCTTTTAGAGTTTTTTGTTTTGTTTGGCAATAGGGCATATAAGCTTACTGGAGAGAGACAGAGAATGAGACAGTGTGAGGGAAAGTGAGAAATCACCCCCCAAGAGTGGCTACTCACACTGCAATCCCTACTCCTCCATTCTCTTCCTGGGATCTTGTGCATGCACACACATGCCTCGTGTGAGCTTCAAGCCACCGAGTCTGGGACTCGAAACACGGTATGCCATGTGGGAGTCCAGCGACATAACTGCTACACCATCTGCTGGCTCTGAAAACAACTTTAACATACACTTTTTGTAGCATATAATAAAGACACTCATAATGGTCAACCCAACAAGCAACTGATAACTTATTCAGTCTCAATGAGCCCAGGAGTCACAATAACCATGTTTTCTGGAACAATACTTTGATTTAAAGACAGATAGTTCTTTGTTTTTAACAAGGTAGTTTCTTTAGGAGAGCTTCCTCTTTTAATTAAATCAACCATTCATTCACTCCAAAGGATTCTTATTTTTTGAGGAAGGCAGTCATGCAGATAATCATAGGTACAAAAGAAATAAGAGAAATACAGGTACAGAGTCGAAAACAAAAGATTCTCTTAAAGTTTGTTGTTAGTTTGGCTAGTTTGGTTTAGTGTCTGTTGTTGATGTTGGTGTTGGTAGAATTCAGGATGATAAAGAGAGAAAAGAAGAAAGGAAGGGAAAGGAAGGGGGAGAGAGAGAGAGAGAGAGAGAGAGAGAGAGAGAGAGAGAAGAGCAAACAGGCTCGGCCACAGTGGCAGAGGGGATAGGGCACTGCTGTATGATGCCAGAGTTACACGGGAGGCCAGGATTCAGATCCCAGGTCAACCTGAACATGCCGGCTTAGAAGTGTGTTCGTGATCATGGATGGCTGAGAGAATAGGGTGGGAGAATCATGGTGTGGCAAGACTCCATCGAGGGTACCTGTCTCTCTCTCTCTCACACATATACACATGAAAAAGTAAAAATAAAGTAAACTTCAAGAACAATCAATTGCTTACATTTTCTTTTTTTCTTTTTTATTTTTTTAAGAGAAATTTTTGCTATAGGACATGTGCGCTCGCTAGAGAGACAGAAACAGAGAGACCAAAACTGAGAAATCACCCCCCCGCCCCCCGGGAGGTTGGGGGGTGGCCATGCTGCAATCTCTTCTCCTCCATTCTCCTCTTGGGATTTTGGGCACACTCGCACACGTACCTGGCATATTTCGAGCCCCTGGGTCCAGGACTCAAACCGTGGTTGACTATGTGGGAGTCTGGTGATGTAAACATTACTCCATCTGCTGGTCCTATATGTATTTTCTACCTTATTGGGCAGACTAGAACACAGCTTGCCCATGGGAAGTGGGCCCCTCCCACCTAACTCAAGGTAGGCTCTCTAGATAGCTGGGTCATTAAAGTGACCAGGCTGAGGAGCAGTACCATGATTTGGTTGTAATTATGCCTAGGAATAATAGGCTTCACAAACTTAGGATCATCTTTTTCTCTGTTTTATGAGTAGAATTTCCTAATTTCATGTTTCCTCTTTCTTTCTCCCACCCTTTCTCTCTCCCTCCCCTCCCTTTCGTTCATCATTATTTAATACGTACTGTATGTCAGGCCCCGTGTTAAGTTTGAGAAGTTGAACAAAATATCTGTTTCTTTTGAGAGAGATTTTTTGCTATAGGGCACATGCACTCACTGGAGAAACAGAGAGCGACAGAGAGACAGATAGCGAGAAATCACTCCCAGGGGGGATGGCCACACCGCTATCCCTTCTTGTCCATTCTCCTCTCAGGATCTTGGGCATGCACAGTCATGTGCCCAGTGTGAATTTTAAGCGGCCTTGTTCGGGACTTAGAATCGTAGTTGACTACGTGGGAGTCCAGCGACATAGCCATTTCGCTATCTGCTGGTCCTGAGAAAACACGTTTTGCCTTGGAAAAGCTAAGGTGCTGGGGAGGGTAACATTCACCATGAGTGAACAAGTGATTACAGTCTAGGGTGGCACATAGGCTCATGGAGACAGATGAGTATCTCTAGGACACAGAGAAAAGCTGCCCTGGAGTGGTGAGAAGTGGTCCATTTTGTTTTTGCCATTGACCTCACCTTCGGGAGGAAACTGCAGGGTGGTCCCGCAGATTGAACAGGACACAGGAGCGTTACCCAGATTACAGCAATGACATTGCTGATTGGGTCACTGGAGATGGGGAAGTGGAGAATGAAACTAGGGGTGGTGCTGGAGGCAAAGGTAAACCAAAGGAAATGAGAAGAAGGAGAGAAAGAGAGAAGCCAACACAACGCAAATCCTTAGGGTGACCAGGCTGAGCATTAGCAGCGACGTCTGATGCTGTCCTGTTGTGCTTTCTTTCTGTGCAGCTCCCCGCCCCCACCTTCCACCTCTGCATCCCAACTTGGCTTTGTTCCTGGCTTGCAGACGTCTGGTTCTCCTCTCAGGGCCTTTGATCTTCCTTTTATGTGAACGTTTTGTGGTAGCTTGTGAACTTTCAGACTGCTTACTAGGGAAACCTTGTCTTCTTTTGCATGTCTGTGCTAGAAAGCCGAAATGCAAATGTTTTACCTCACTGCCAGGGAGGATTTGGAAGTAAGCTTTCTCCACGCTTAAGGAAAATAAAATTTTCAAGGTTTTTTTTTCCCCCCAATGTCACAAAATGTGTGTGCTAATGCCACAAAATGTGTGTGTTTGCCAGAGAGAGAACTAGAGAGAGATTAAAGCACTCCCCAACAGGGCATGGTCACGCCACTTTCCTCCTTCCATCAGTATTTTGGACAGGAATGCACACATGCCTGGTGTGCTTTTCAAGCTACCAGGGCAGATATTTGAACCATAGCAGGCCATGTGGGATCTGGCTTCCTTATCCTCTCAGCCACGAAGCTGGCCTTTCAGTCTTTAACTAATAAATTAATTTCTAATTTCTCCAGATTGAACCAACCAGCTAAGCACTGTACTTTGGTATCTGGATCTTATGTGGTTGACTGTAATTGGAACCCTGACCCCAACAGCTTGAAAAAAAATGTGGGGTGTGTATGTGCACATGCCTAAAACCCTAATGAAACAGAGGAAGGAAGGAAACGTAATTATGGTATGACCAGGCCCCACTGGGGGCGGGAGTTCTTTTTTTCTTTTTTTCTCTTCTTTTCCTCTCTTCCTTTCTCTTTCTTTCTCTCTCTCCCTGGTAAGTGTCATCTGTCAATTAAAAAATAAATTAAATTCTCAAGATCTATTGTGAAAATGCCCCAAGAAAAGAAGGCACCCACTTTTTTTATCTTGCATCTCGCCTGCAACACACACACATCCCATCCACTAATTTGAAAGAGTTGGCCTTCCCGCCCCACAGACAAGGTGCCCCCCCCAAACCTGGAAAGACAACCTCCATCATTTAATCATATAGACCATAATAGCAATGATAATAGTTACTATTCATTGAACAAATGCTTTGAAAGCCTAGGTATATGTAAACCTTATAATTACTCTATACAGAAGGTATTAATATTCTCATTTTATACATGTGGATCTGGGTCTTACAGAAACTGAGCCAAGAACACACATTAGGGTGAAGTATGTGCTTGCTTCGTTTTCCCAGGTGATGGATGAAAGCAGCTTCACTGGATCATGGATCCATGTTTTCCAATAAAAGATTTGGGAACTAGCAGGTGGCATAGTGGTTAAGGTGCTGAACCACTGTTAAGAGTTCTGGACCTGGAGGCTTAAAACTCATGCCAGGCGCGTGCATGCATGCCCAAAATCCCAGGCAGAGACTGGAGGAGAAGGCATTGCGGTGTAGTCAGCCTCCAGAGGAGTGATTTCTCTCTGTTTCTCTCTGTCTCTCCAGCAACTGCATGTTTTAAAAAAAAGGGGGGGGGGGGGACATTTGAACCAGCAGGGCTGGCTTGGAGGTTAGGGCAGCTGGATCTCACATGGCTGACTGTGCAGTTTGAGTCCCAGACACATGTTGAAAAACATGCCAGTCACGTGTACATCTATGCCCAGAATCTTGAGAGGGAAATGGGGGAAAGGATTGCAGCATGGCCATTTCCTTTGGGGGGTAATCTCTCTCTCTCTCTGTCAAGCACAGAGATCATGTAACTAAAAAAACGAAAAAACTTTAGAATAACAAAAACTGAAAAGAATAGGAAAGATACAATAGATTTTTCGCTTGAAATATTTATCATAGGAACAAAGATATATATACAATTTATATATCTTAGAATAATTATCTGTAAATTATTATACTTAACTTGGTAATGATGAGAAAGTTGTCTAAACAGCATGGACCCACAGAGAGCATATAATGAATTAAATGTTATCACACAGCATATTTGGGATGTCTTCAATACATGTCATCTGTCAGTGGCTTATTTGAAAATAGTGAGCACAAAATAAAATCGATGCAAATATTCAATGATATCCAATAAACAATGATGTACTTAACTAAAAGCTATTTATAATTAATCACATAGTTACATATACATTTATGATCATTAAAAAGAAGAATGGGGGGCAGGTGGTGACATAGTGGTTAAGGTGCTGGATTCCTATATGGCGACTGTGGAGTCTTGAAACTCATGCAGGGCATGGGTGCATGCACGCCTGAAATCCCAGGAGGAGAATGGAAGAGAAGGGGTTGTGGCATGGCCATCCCTCTGGGGGATGATTTTCACTTTCTCTCTCTCTCTCTCTGTCTCTGTCTCTCTGGTGAGCGCACATGCCCTATAGCAAAAATCTCTCTAAAAAAAAAAAATAACAGTAATTGAAAACAGTAATTATCACAAGATAATTCTGATGCCTTATCATTTGGCCAAAATTTCAAATCTTTTCCTGCTGATATGCAAATAGGTATCTTGAAACATAGCATGGCAGCTGGCACTCAGGTAGGAGATCGTTCTTATCTTGGATTTTACCATACCAATGACTGCCTACCCCATGGATATTTAAGGCATCTCTACCCTTTTCTTAGAGAGATTTTTGCTATGGGGAGCAGATGCTTGCCAGAGAGACAAAGAGGCAAGAAAGCAAGAAATCACACACACCCCACCCCCCATAGGGGATGGCCATACCACAATCCCTTCTCCATTCCATTCTCATCTTGGGACTTTGAGCATGCACACACATATGGCTGGCATGAGTTTCAAGGCGCCAGATCCAGGACTCAAACCAAGATTGACTACATAGGAGTCCAGTGACATAACCGTTATGCCACATGCTGGTCCCCAAGGCATCTCTACCCCTAAATTGGTCTGAAAATAAGCCTGAATTTACCAAGCTATCAGAGGCTCTTTATACTTCATAATTGTGCTGGTGGGAGCAGAACAATAGTTTAACAATTACAAGTAAAAACTTTTAAAGATCTTTATGAAGTGTTGCAAAGGGAGAATTTTTAATATTCTTATTATTTTTATGATAAGAGACCGTGTGTGTGTGTGTGTGTGTGTGTGTGTGTGAGAGAGAGAGAGAGAGAGAGCTCACAATCTTATCAAATCACAATCCTCTTTCCCTATCCCTCCAGCTCCTTAAGATTCTGGAACCCTGCACTTGTCTGGTATGTTTGTAGACCAACCTGGGGATTTAAAGACATGGTTGACCATATGGTTTCTGCCTTGCAGGGCACTTGTGTCTCCACTGCACCCCAATGGGGGATGATTTTCACTTTCTCTCTCTCTCTCTCTCTCTCTCTCTCTCTCTCTCTGTCTATCTGGTGAGCACACATGCCCTATAGCAAAAATCTCTCTAGTCTAGAAAAGGAAAGTTTAGGAGAATTAACAGAGTCTTAAGTCATAAGTCTCAAGTCAAGCATGACCTAGTAGGAATTTGTCTGAGAATGAATGGTCCTAGGGCCAGCCAATGGCATGGTTAGGTTAAGCTGACTGGATCCCACATGGCTAACTGTGTAGTTCGAGTCCTGGACCCAGCAGCTTGAAAAACATGCTGGGCATTGTGCTTGCATGTCCAAAAAATCTGGAGAGGAGAATTGAGGAGAAGGGATTGTAGTGTAACTGTTCTCCCTGGGACATGCTTTCTTACTTTTCCTCTCTGTCTCTCTCCAGTAAGTGCATGTGCCCTGTGGTAAAAATTGTGTATGTGTACTTGCTGAAGAGACAGAAACAGAGAGACAGAAAGCAAGAAACCACCCCTGCAGGGGTTGGGGGTGACCATGCTGCAAGCCCTTCTCCTCCATTCTTCTCTAGGGATTTTTGGCATGCATACGCATGCGCCCAGTGTAAGTTTTAAGCCTCCAGGTCCAGGACTAGAACTGCGGTCAACTACATGGAAATCCAGTGACATAACCATTATGCCATCTACTGGTCCTAACCTATGGCAAAATTAAAAAAAAAAAAAAAAAAAAAAAAGGAATGGTTCTAGATATGAGACCAAAAACTATTAGAGAAACAAAGTCATAGCTAGCAGGTACTCAGTAAAAAGTTTTATAATAAATGTTTGTGTAATTGCTGTGATTATCACTGACAAATTTTACTGTTTAAATGGCCAACACATTGGTTAAATTATTACATTGCATAAGATTTGTACTCATCTTTCTTTTCTCCTGTAATCCTACTAATGTGCAGGGATTTCGATATATAGGATAATCCAATTTTTTGTCTTTAATTCTGTGATTATTGAAGCCACTTTTGTGAAAAGCAATCTGATTTTGCACGTGCAGACATATCATTTGTAAATTGAAGATGCCTCTAAGTGAATAACAAATCTAATTTTTCATATAATTCCTGTTCTTCCTGTATGCTAACACTGCTATTTCAAAGGCAACCTTTTACATACTTGGTTAACACCAGCCAATCTTCCTGACAAGGTCTCATACCTGGAGGAGCATCCTTAAGCCACTAACTACTCAGAAGAGTAACCCAACTGGAAACATCTGGATGTTTGAAGTTTTAAATGTGAATTTAAGTGTTTGAGTCACCCTGTAAACTCAATTGGACTTCATACGCCCTAGGGAGGTAATTAACTATTTTTCAAAAACTCAAGGCAATGAAAACCACATTCCGAGTTTTTACGATATCAGTGAAGAGACTGGAATTAATCCCAGGGGGAAATATCTCTATCAAAGGATTCTTATGGGTTATACTTGTATTTAGAACATCCTAAATGGAGTTAGTCAATATTGTTAAGACCAAGAAAAATCAATGTATATGTGTCTTCCCCACATATTTTTTTTATTTCATCCCTTAATTAACTATACTAAGGGGATAGAAAACTGCCAAAAACATTTTAAAGATTTATTCTTGTAGTAGATCTTTTAAATTTATGTTCACAAAACATCAAACCACATTTCCACTATCTTTCTATGACATATTACTCACAAAGAGTTAACAATGTGTATCATAAAAACATACTAATAACTGATAATCAAAAGGCAGCTATTAAAGGGACCAGCAGTTAGCGTAATGGCTATGTCGCTGGACTCCCACGTAGTCGACCACGGTTCGCGTCCCGAACCCGGTGGCTTAAAACTCACGCCGGGCACGTGTGCGTGCGTGCCCAAGATCCCGAGAGGAGAACGGAGGAGAAGGGATTGCGGCGTGGCCATCCCCTCTGGGGGGTGATTTCTCGCTTTCTGTCTCTATGTCTCTCTCTCTGTCTGTCTGGCGAGCGCATGCGCCCTATAGCAAAAACCTCTCCAAAAGGCAGCTATTATGAAGAATTTTACATTCTATTAATAATATTTTTAGGAGGCCAACAGGAATGTGGTGGTTAAGGCACTGGGCTCCCATGTGGTTGACTGCAGTTTGGGTCCTGGACCTGGCGGCTTGCTTTCTCATTTTCCTTTTTTCTCTCTCTCTCTGGTCAAATTAAAAATAAATAAATAATAACAACAAATAAAATTAAATAAATAAATCTTTGGAAAGATATAATAATTTTGAAAGAATCATCTATTTCATTTTGTTTATTATTATCACCATTTTTTATTTTAATTTTTAAATTTGCTATAGGGCACGTGCACTCACCAGAGACACAGAGAGAGGGAAAGTGAAAAAGCAAGCAGCCAGGTCCAAGACTCAGACTGCACTTAGCCACGTGGGAGTCCAGTGTCTCAACCACCCCGCCACCTGCTGGTCCCACAATTAATAACATTTAAAACTCATATCATGTTGTAAATTATAATACCAATGAATCTTTCGTTGTTGTCATTATTTGTCACTTTAGTCCATTAAGAATGTATTTAACTACAGGACCAGCAGTTGGCATAATGGCAATTTTGCTGGGTTCCCATGTAGTCCACCACAGTTCAAGTCCTGGACCCAGTGGCTTAAACTCACGCTGGGCGCGTGTGCATGCATGCCCAAGATCCCAAGAGAAGAATGGAGGAGAAGGGATTGCGGCGTGGCCATCCCCCCTGGGGCTGATTTCTCACTTTCTGTCTCTCTCTGTCTTCCTGGCGAGTGCACATGCCTTATAGCAAAAACCTCTCCAAAAAAAAAAAAAGTATTTTATTACTTTTTACATATTTTAGTGACTTTCTCTCTATGTTTCTGACCAGCACATGCACCCTGTAGCAAATAGGGGAAAAAAGAAAAAAAAAAAAACTAAAGAAGAAAAATTAGTATAGAGATTGCAAAATCAAGTGTCTCTAGAGATAGGCATGTAATATAAGTGAGACAAGCTTGACTGATCATTCCTTTTGAAGCAGGTAGCTACTGTTCAGCTGCACGTGGGAATGTATACCAGCACTGCTAAATGCTACCATTTTCACGAAAAGACAGAAATCCGGAATTTTTAAAATTTTGCTATTGTAGTCAAGTCAGCAATATAAGAGAGCATCCAGACGTAGCCAAATTATTGGAGTTTTACTGCTGGCAGCTTACAGGAGGACTTGTGTCTCTCAAAGACCAAGCAGCCTGGAGTGAAAGGAGAAACGGGTGCTTATAAAGGCAAACATCACAATCACTTCTGAGTTCACACGGTGATTACAATGGAAAAGGAGAAGGGGGTGAAGAGGAAAGGGAGTTGGGTTCCTATGTGAAAGCAGTTACAGAGGCCAAATTGAGCAGGACAATAGTTTCTTTTTTTTTTTTGGAGAGGTGTTTGTTATAGGGCGCGTGCGCTAGCCAGACAGACAGAGAGAGACAGAGAGACAGAAAGCGAGAAATCACCCCCAGGGGGGATGGTCACATCGCAATCCCTTCTTCTCCATTCTTCTCTTGGGATCTTGGGCACGCACGCACACACACCTGGTGTGAGTTTAAGCCACCGGATCCGGGACGCGAACCGTGGGTGACTGCGTGGGAGTCCAGCGACATAGCCATTACACTAACTGCTGGTCCCAAGCAGGACAATAATTTCTAAGGGCACTCTCCAGACCTTTGTTTAATGGTCCCCATGGCTCTGGTGGGTACCTGGTGATTGGTGATTACATTGCTAAGAAACATCTAAACAAAAGGTTTCAGGCAAGCAAAAACCAGTAAGACAATGAATCACTCTATTTACTCTGGGTAAAAGGAGGAAGCAAGTATAATGTAAAATTCAAAGATGGAGGTGCTTTTGCTTCACTATAGGAAGTGTACTCAGGAGGGTGGGGTGAGGGCAGAGGGGAAGCAAGAATTCATCCCCCAGTGGGATGACCACACTGCAGTCCCTTCTTTTCTTCTCTTGGAATTTGTGGGCACACTTGAACACAGGCCTGGTGTGATTTTTCAAGCTGCTTAATCTGGGACGCAACCTCACAGTTGACCTTGTGGAATCCAGATGCTTTGACCGCCATACTGTCTGCTGACCCAAAATTTGGAATTTTTAAAAATAAAATGTCCCATTTTTTTAAAAAAGTGGCTATTTATTAAAGTAAATCTAAAACAAAAACAAAAACACCATCTAGGCCAAATGAAATCCTTCCACAGGCTGGAAAAGTCCCTTCAGAAAAGTAAATGTCCCCTGGAGTAGAACAGAGGGTATCTTCTCTCTCGTATTTCTGTTGAAAAGTTGCTCTGTTTCTACAAACCAGATTAAACTTCTCCAGGTTAGTCACAAATCCTTCCTTCAATCCTGTGGCTTGCTTGAACTTCCATCTTCTCTTTTTCTCAACAAATTTCTTCAAAGAGTACTCAAGTTCTGCCTCCATCTCTCACCTTCTGCTGTTTATTCACTACTTGTCATCTGGTTTCTGCCTTCACCTTTTTACTAAAGCCATTCTCTCTCATCAAGGGTCACGCCAACAACTTCTTTTTTCTTTTTTTTTCTTAAGAGAGATTTTTTGCTATAGGATGCATGTGCTCTCTGGAGAGACAGAGAGACAGAAAGCGAGAAATCACCCCCCAGGGGGGATGGCCATGCTTCAATCCCTTCTCCTCCATTCTCCTCTTGGGATTTTGGGCACGCACGCATACCCACCAGTGTCAGTTTAAGCCACCAGGTCTGGGACTTGAACCATGGTCTACTATATGGGAGTCCAGCGATATAGCCATTACACCATCTGCTGGTCTCACATCCAACAACTTCTAATTGGTAAACACAGTGCCCTGTTCCAGTTCTCACTGTCCTGCAGCTCTCTGTAGCACTTGACATTGTCATCCTTCCTCTCAGTCGCGATCAATGTTCCACCAGGAGAGCGAGTGGCTCAGACACCCCCAGCTGGGATCTAGGCTGCTGGATGTTAGGAAGAGGGAGTGACTGAAGGCTCAAGTGGATGAGAGGAGCTCGCAGAGAGCAGCGCAGGAAACTGATCTCTTGGGAAGGAAGTGATATTCTAAAACAAAGTCAAGGGCCAGCTAATGGCATGCTTATTAAGGTGGCTGGATCCTACACGGCCAACTTCATGGTTAGAGCCCCACGTCCAATAGCTTGAAAAGCATGCTGGACATATGCCCCAAATTCTGAGAGAATGGAGAAGGGATTGTAGTGTGGCCATCCTGGGAGTGAAATCATTTCTCTCTCTCTCTCTCTCTCCCCTTCCTCCCTCTCTCTCTCTCTCTCTCTCTCTCTCTCCAGTGAGTGCACATGCCCTATAGCAACATTCAACCCCCCCCAAAAAATAAATAAAACTGAGTCTAAAGAAGCCCAGCTGAAGCAGTTTGGACTCTGATCTGGAGATTTCAGGCCCGAGAGAGAAGGTACGAGGTTTACGCCCAGCACACAGAAAGTAGCACTAAGTAAACTTGTACAGAACAACAACTACCCTGCGCCTTCGCTATGCTCTAAACCAGATGTCCCGGACTGGGGAGGAACCAGAGGAAGAAGCCAGGGCTCAGGCAGAATGAATCACGGGTCAGACCCTCACAGGAACACCCAAAACACCCTACACGATTAAGTGAATCCTGTAGAGCTGATGGGACTCCTCCTCTTCAGTAGGGACACAGAGAGACTGGGATCAGAAGGCCCCAGTTCCTTTAATCATCTGTAGGAGGGGAGTGTGACAGCAGAAGACGCTTCAGGATGTGTCTAGAAATGCTGGGAAGGGATAGAACAGCATGCAAGCCCAGATCCTTTCCTGTACTGAGGGATGTGATGCTTCTCCCATCCATTTCTTCTCTAGTTTTTTCACTGGCCTTTTCCTGTCCTGAGGCCCAGAACAAAGGACAGTTTCCTCACAGTTCTAAACTCGAGTTTTCTCACTTTCCCTCTTTCCACACCCTTTCCACCCCTAGTGTCCAGTGCCTTGTATAAGTGGTTCTCAGTTCTCAAGTTGCTGAGCCCACCCTAGCCGTCCAGTGTCAGAATGTCTAAGGGAAAGAGCTTGTTAGAAATATATGTGTGGGCCAGCAGGTGGTGTGGTACAGGTGCCCAATTACACTGTTCAAGTCCCAGACCCAGTGGCTTGAACAACACGCCAGGTGTGTGCGAATGTGTGCGTGCCCAAAATCTAGAAAGGAGGGAGAAATGGAGAAGGACTTGTGGTGTGACCATCCCCGTGGGGGATGCTTCCTTTCCCTCTCTGTCTCTCTGTCTCTCTGTCTCTCTCTCTCTCTTTCTGGGGCAAGTATATGCACCCTCTGGCAAAATTTTTAAAGGAAAGAGAAAAAGAAAAGATTAAAAAATAAAGAAATACATGTGGAATCTCAGCCTTATAGTGACTGAGTTGCATTATGGCAAATTCGATATGCTCTGCCCTGGGCCATCTTTTACCTTACTGGGTTATTTCTGAACATACAACTTCTATGTGACACCTCTACTCAAAACATTCTACATCTTCTCTTGGCTTATTCAAGTGTAAACTTGTCACTGTACCTTTTAAATCCTTCCACACTTGCCCTCTCTACCTTCAGATTCTTTATCCTCCAATACACCTGTGAAAACCCTGAATCTATCAGACCGAACTGTATCCTTACATCTGGTCCGGAATATAGTGAAGGGGATGGGTGGAAATAAGTTTTATTCTTTAAATGTTTACCTAGTGCATTTTTTTTTTTATTATTTTATTGGGACCAGCAGTTAGCGTAATGGCTATGTCGCTGGACTCCCATGTAGTCGACCGCGGTTCGCGTCCCAGACCCGGTAGCTTAAAACTCACGCCAGGCGCGTGTGCGTGCGTGCCCAAGATTCCAAGAGGAGAAGGGATTGCGGTGTGGCCATCCCCCCTGAGGGGTGATTTCTCACTTTCTGTCTCTCTGTCTCTCTCTGTCTGTCTGGCGAGCGCACACGCCGTATAGCAAAAACCTCTCCAAGAAAAAAAAAAGAAAGAAAAAAATTATTTTATTTAACTTTATTTATTTATTTTAATTTGACCAGAGAGGGAGTGTATGTGTGAGAGAGAGAGGGAGAAAGCAAGTCACCAGGTCTGGGACTTGAACTGCGGTTGGCCATGTGGGAGCCCAGTGCCCTTAACCACTACCATGCCACTTGCCAGCACCTATTTAGTGCTTTTTTGACCTTACCTTTGCTCTAATTGTTCCCTCCAACTCGTGAGTCCTCCTCCCACCATATCTTTGCCTACTGAATCCAAGGCCTGTTTTCAATGCCAGCTCTTGCTTAAAAGGACTTGAGTATGGACAAAGCATAAGCCACCATGTCACTCAGGCTGGCATCAGGCCTGACTGTGTGTGCTCTTGAAAAAGTTACCCACCTGCGCCAGCTCCAGTTTTCTAATTTAAAAGTTAATGATAATAAGGGGTACTCATTGGGTTGTTGTAACGATGAAATAGAATTGTGTGTCTTCTTCAAGCATTTTTATTCATTGCAATAGATTTGAGCGGAAATGAACTAATACAGACAGCACACCCAACCCAGCTCCTCCTTCATTCCCATCCCGTTCCTCTCAGTGTCACATCTCCCTCTTTCCAAGTCTACCAGCACCTTGTACCAGCTCTTTTAGGACAGTCATCTCATGCCACCTTATGCAATGCAAATGTCACTCTCACCTTTGACAATATAATCCTTTCAAGTTCACCAATACTTCATATCCTCTAGGAAGTTCAAACCGCTTCCTTTTATTTTTGCAGCTTCTCAAGACATACATTCTCACGCTTTCTTCCCAGTTCTCTAAGCCCAATTACTTCTCTCGGCTCATGAGTATTCAAGCATTTCTCCCCAGATAGATGTGGAAGAGCTCCCTTTAGTTCACATCCCACACCAACCCTTCCCCCAAACAAAAAAAACTCACATTTAGCATATGTGGTGGATGTTGGGGCTTCATTAAAGGTTTAAGGATAAAGGTTATTGACAGGAGAGTAATGTGGGCAACTTGAAATGGAAAATGAGACACCCTGTTCCAAAGTCCCTTCTGTTGCCTGGCATCTGGACACCAGCTGGGCCCACCTGCTGCTGGGCTCTGTCCTCTCATCTCCTTGGATTTTCCAAGGTCCTACTCCTCAGGCACTAGAAGATACAGTCCCCGCCTTTGTTATGCAGAGCAGTTTAGCTTTTCAGTTCCACATCCAAAGCCTCATTAATGTGCTCAGCTGCAAAAAGGGCCTGACCCTTGGGTAGCTTGGAAGACCTGGCAGAGGCTTTCAAGTATGCCTTTTGTCTTGCTTTTTTTCTTGTCCCTCATCATCATTAATATTTATCAGTGCAAGTAAGCTTTCTAGTGACTTCCCTGTTCAGAGATGTGAATTATGACAACCCTCTTGGAAGACAAAAGTTGCTACGGTCTGTCGTTTTAAATACCACATTCACCATATTTAAATTTTATCGGAACTTGTACTGTACTCACTGTCCCTTAGTAGATTATAAAGTTCTTGAGGGCGGACAGTGAATTTTTCCTTTTGTATCCTTTGCAATGCCTGGCACCAAGCTCCTGGTGGGAGTGGGAGCTCCGTAACTGTTTAATTGAATGAATGTGGAGCATGACTAGCTAACCTCTTGACTCCCCCTCAGGGCTACTTCAAATGAAATATTTTACATGTAAACCATGTCTTAGTCTGTTTTTGCATTGCTACAGAGATACCTGAGACTGGGTGACTGTAAAAGAATAGAAGTTACTTTTGCAATTTTATTTTACATATATTTTTAATTGCCACAGGGCACATGTGCTCGCCAGGGAAAGAGAAAAAGCACCTGTTCCCCATGAGGCATAGTCATGCCGCAAACCTTCCTCCTCCATTTCTATATCCCACCAAGATTTGGGGTATGCAAGCACATGCACCTGGAGGGTTTCTCAATCCACCAGAGCCAGGATTCAAATGGTGGTGGGCCCTTTGGGATCTGTCTCTGTATGCACCATGCCCAACCACTGTCCTGTTGGGCTGGACCTAGAGGTTTATTTTGACTCTCAGTTCTGGTGGCTGGGAAGTCAAAGCCATCTCAAAATGACAGCAAGCAGAACTTTTATCAGAGCAGAGCATGGTTTGAACCCATGTGGTTCTCTTTCTCTCTCTCTGCCACACTGGTCTCATTCGCTCTGATTATAAACTCAACAAGACCTCAGTCATGGACAGCCAGCCAGGTGGTGTGGTGGTTAAAGGCAGCTGGATCCCATGTGGTTGGATGGGGCAGCTTGAAAAACATGCTGGGTGGGGACCAGCAGTTGGCGTAATGGCTATGTCACTGGACTCGCATATAGTTGACTGCAGTTCAAGTCCTGGACCCGGTGGCTTAAACTCTCTCTGGGCATATGTGCGTGCGTGTCCAAGATCTCAAGAGGAGAATGGAGGAAAAGGGATTGCAGCATGGCCAACCCCCCTGGGGGTGATTTCTTGCTTTCTGTCTCTCTGTCATTCTCTGTCTTTCTGGTGAGCGCACGTGCCCTATAGAAAAAAAAAAAAAAAAAAAAAAAACCTTTTCAAAAACATACTGGGTGCATGTGTGTGCATTCCTAAAAATCCCAAAATCTCAAGAGGAGAATAGAGAAGAGCTTGTGGTGTGGCCCTTCTCTAGGGGTGGGGGTGATTTCTCACTTTAGCTCTCTCTCTGTCTCTCCATTCCTGTCTGGCACATGCACTCTGTAGCAAAAACTAAAAAACAAAACTCTCAGTCATGGAGGCCCCACTTTAATGGCATTATTGCACCTAAAATCCTCATGGGGGCTTTTAAGTTTGATTTGGGAGTGGTGGCAAAGTTAGAGGCAGCAAAGGCGAAAATACCAGAGTTAGGCTTTGGGGATTAATAAAACCAGCATAATTTATTCTGCTCTCTGGTGAGGTCCCTTGGCCTGGTCAAAGCCCAAGGGAGTCACACCCAGGGTGGGTGCTGCTTGTTCTTAAAGGGCCGTTGTCCAATAGGTGGTCATCACGGGTCCTTGTCTGGCCAGTGAAGTTCGCTGTTTCTGTTCAACTTTGGCGGGTGCACCAAATGCTGGAGGGCAGGAAAGTCCATTGGTGATGACAGGCCAGGTGTGGACAACAGGAAGGTTCCTGCTGGCGGGAATGTTTCCGCCATGTTTCTTTTCACTTCCTCCAGACCTTACAGAGGCTACCACTAAGGAATTAAGTTTTCACTTTACACCTTTGCAATACACTCAATGCAATCAATTCCCAACACATGAATTTCTGGGAGTCATCCAATCACTGCTCACGAATTCAAAAAATTTGAAACTTCAGGAGAACAAACGATTCTCCAAAACCACAGCAAACCATACATTGTAACCATTGTAGAGTGAATATCTTTTTCATTTCACTAAAATTTAAGCAAGTTTCCAGAGACAAGGTAATAATTTTTTTTAAATTTAGTGTGCAGTTGGGACCAGCAGTTAGCATAATGGCTATGTCGCTGGACTCCCACGTAGTCGACCGCGGTTCGAGTCCCGGACCCGGTGGCTTAAACTCACACCGGGCGCGTGTGCGTGCATGCCCAAGATCCCAGGAGGAGAATGGAGGAGAAGGGATTGCGGCTTGGCCATCCCCCCTGGGGGGTGATTTCTCGCTTTCTATCTCTCTGTCTTTCTCTGTCTGTCTGGCAAGTGCACGCGCCCTATAGCAAAAACCTCTCCAAAAAAAAGAAAAATAAATAAATAAATAAATAAATTTACTGTGCAGTGAACATATAAAATTATTCACATTTATATTCTATTTTTACTGTCTTTTAATTGTGAGATTAATGTCTAGACTCTGCCTTTGCAGTCTTTGGATCATAGTCAATTAAAATAAACTACTAAAATATGTAAAAAGTAGTTAAATCGATTTTAATGGGCTGAAGTGGCAAATAAACACAACAATGAGAGATTCATTGATATTAAAATTTATAACATAATGTGAATTTTAAATATTGGGTTGTCAGAAGAGTCATGATGCATTTTTGCATAGAAAAATATGTTATGACTTTTTTCGTGACCCAGTATTATTAATTTCATGTAAAATTCCACAATTTACAAATGATATATCTGTACATTCAAAATCAGATTGTTTTTCACAAAAGTGGATTTAATAATCACAGAATTAAAGACAAAATAATTTGAATTATCCTAGATATTTAAATCCCTGCACATTAATAGAATTCAAAACTTGAGAGAGAAAAGAAAGATGTGTATATATGTTATAGTATGTAATAACTTAATACTAATATTTTGGCCATTCAGACAGTGATATTTGTCAGTGGTAATTAACAATTAAACAAACATTTATTAAACAATTATTTACTAGGTAACTGCCATGACTTTAATAGATCAGTTTTTCCTCTAATAAAAATTTTCAGTCTCAGGACCAGCAGATGGCATAATGGTTATGTAGCTGGTTCTCATGTAGTCAACTGCGATTAGAGTCCCAGACCCAGCAGCTTAAAACTCACACTGGGCATGTGTGTGTGCGTGTCCAAAATCCTGAGAGAAGAATGGAGGAGAATGGATTGTGGTGTGGCCATTCCCCCCGAGAGTGATTTCTCTCTGTCTGTCTGGTGAGCACATGTGCCCTATAGCAAAAATCTCTCTCTTAAAAAAAAAAAAAAAATCAATCTCGGGATCAGCAGATGGCGTAATGGCTGTGTTGCTGAACTACCATGTAGTCGACTGTGGTTCGCGTCCCGGACCCAGTGACTTAAAACTCACGCCAGGTGCGTGTGCATGCGTGCCCAAGATCCAAAGAAGAGAATGGAAGAGAAGGGATTGCGGCGTGGCCATCCCCCCTGGGGAGTGATTTCTCGCTTTCTGTCTCTCTGTCTCTTTCTGTCTTTCTGGTGAGTCCACACACCCTATAGTAAAAACCTCTCTCTCAAAAAAAAATTCAGTCTGAAACCTAAGACTATTCTTTTTTTTTTTTTTTTTTTTTTTGAGAGGTTTTTGCTATAGGGTGCGTGTGCTCGCCAGACAGAGAGAGACAGAGAGACAGAAAGTGAGAAATCACCCCCCCCCCCAGGGGGATGGTCACACCGCAATCCCTTCTCCTCCATTCTCCTCTCAGGATCTTGGGCATGCACGCACATGCACCCGGCGTGAGTTTTAAGCTACCGGGTCCGAGACGCGAACCCCAATTGACTACATGGGAGTCCAGTGACATAGCCATTGCACTAACTGCTGGTCCCAAGACTATTCTTTTTTAAATTTTGCCATAGGGTACATGTACTTGCTAGAGAGAAACAGAGGAAAGTGAGAAAGCAACCCCCAGGAATGATGGACACACCACAATCCTTTCTCCTCCATGCTCCTCTCAGGATCTGGGGCACCAGCCTGCATGTGCCCACCAAGTTTTTCAAGCCATCAAGTTTGGGACCCAAACCACAGTCAGTCATGTGGGATCAAAGTGCCCCAACCAGCAAGACTCCTGACCCCCTGTATTGATTTTTTTCTTTTTTTGGAGAGGCTTTTGCTATAGGGCGCATGCGCTTGCCAGAAAGCCAGAGAGAGACAGAGAGACAGAAAGTGAGAAATCACCCCCCAGGGGGGATGGCCTCGCCACAATCCCTTCTCCTCCATTCTCCTCTCGGGATCTTGGGCACGCACGCACATTTGCCTGGAGCGAATTTAAGCCACCAGGTCCAGGACTTGAACAGAGGTTGACTACATGGGGGGTCCAGCAACATAGCCATTAGGTCAACTGCTGGTCCCCCCCGTACTGATTTTATCTGTATGCATGAGCATATAAATATATACCCATCTATATTAACTGGAATCAAGGCATAAATCACAGGGATAGAGGATATTTGGGGAGGGAGAGACTTCCTGAGCATCCCTCAAGTCTTACCATTTGGCAGGGCCCCTGCCTTGGTTAGGTATAAGACTGTTCTCTGCTAATCCTGGGAATGTGTTCCTACTGGGGCTGAACATGGAGTGACAGTCTAGAACAGGCTCTTTATTCCTGCCGGATAGAATTAAAAGATACCAGTGAGCTGCTATTTAGCTGAAACACAGCAGAAGTTCTCTCAAATTCCTTGGAGCAATTCCTTCTATCAGCTTTTGCCAGCTGCTAGTTTCAAAAGCTTGTCTAGAACAGTGGTTCTCAGCCTATGCTGCAGATTTGAAATTAATTGGTTTAGATAGGTCCTATGCACTGATTTTTCTTTTTCTTTTTTAAAAATTTTTGCCAGAGAGGCTGTGCACTTGTTGGAGACAGAGAAAGGGAGAAAACATCTCCCATGGAGAACGGTCACAAGACAGTCTCTTCTCCATTTCTCCTTCCTTTTGGGATTTTAGGTATGCACACATGTACCTGGTGTGTTTTCAAGCTGCTGGATCCCAGACTTGAACCACATTGTCAGTTGTGTGGGATCCAGCCACCTTAACCACACGACTGCCTGGCCCAACATTGCATTTTGTATGCCTTTTTGATTTTGCCTTTTCACAGGGCACATGTGCTCTACAGAGAGAAGTAGAGAGAGGGAAAATGAGAACTCATCCTCCAGGGGGTATGGCCACACTGCAATCTCTTCTCCATTCTCTTGTTATTCTGGGCATGCATGCACATGCATCTGGCACATTTGCAAGTCTAGGACTTGAACCAAGGAGTCAGCTATGTAGGATCTAGTACCTTAACCATCACATCATCTGCTGGCCCACAACACTACTTTTTATGTTTGGCAGGTGATTCTAATGTGCAGCCATATTAAATACTACTTTGGACATTACCCTGGATATTTGGAATAGAAAGTGCATTCTCGGGGCCAGCAGACAATGTAGCGGTTGTCACTGGACTCCCACATGCCTGACTGCAGTTCAAATCCCAGACCCAGTGGCTTGAAACTCACACTGGGCACATATGTGTGCATGTCCAAGATCCTCAGAGGAGAAGGGAGAAGAAGGGATTGCGGCGTGGCCATATCCCCCAGGAAATGACTTCTCACTTGCCTTCTTATTGTCTGTCTCTGTCTCCAGCAAGTGCACACGCTCTAAGGCAAAAATCTCTTTAAAAACAAAAGGAGGGACCAGCAGTTGGCGTAATGGCTATGTTCTTGGACTCCCATGCAGTTGACTGCAGTTCGCGTCCTGGACCCGATAGCTTAAACTCACACCGGGCGCATGTGCGTGTGTGCCCAAGATCCCAAGAGGAGAATGGAGAAGGGATTGCAGTGTGGCCATGCCCTGGGGGAAGGGGGTGATTTCTTGCTTTCTGTCTCTCTTTCTCTCTCTGTCTTTTTGGAGAGTGCACACGCCCTATAGAAAAAAACCTCTCCAATAAATAAATAAATAAAATGTCCTCCTTGACACTTGACTCCATTGTGATCACTAGCTGCCCTCTGCCCACAGTACTTATCCCCTCTGATTTAATTTACTCATCTCGACTTTCTAATTAATTTATTTATTTTAGGTCTTTTTATTTGTTTTGCCATAGGGCACATATGCTCCTAGAGAGAGGCAGAGAGAGAGAGAGAGGGAAAGTGATAAATCACTCCTCGGGGGAATAGCCATGCTGCAACCCCTTCTTCTCCATTCTCAGGGGGAATAGCCATGCTGCAATCCCTTCTTCTCCATTCTCCTTTCAGGATTTGGGGCATGTACACACACATGCCCAGTGTGATTTTCAAGCCATTGGGTCTGGGATTCAAACCAAGTTTGGCCATGTGGGAATTCTCTGCCTTAACCACCATGCCACCTGCTGACCCCTCATTTTGACATTTTCTTTTATGTTTTTGGAGAGATTTTTGTGACAGGGCGTGTGTGCTCAACAGAGAGGCAGAAAGCGAGAAATCGCCCCATATACACACACCCAGGGGAATGGCCATGCCAATCTCTTCTCCATTCTCCTCTTGGGATCTTGGTTATGCACACAAATGTGCCTGGTATGAATTTTAAGCCACTGGGTCTGGGACTACAATCTCAGTTGAATACATGGGAGTCCAGTAATGTAACCATTACACCATATGCTGGTCCCTCGTTTTGACATTTTAACTCTCAGCTGGCAACACTGACCGTTCTGTGCAGCCTCAATGAAGGATAACGTTGTAGCCTTACTGTAGCTCAAGTAAGGGCTCAAGTAAATGGAAGTGGAGGAATTGAATACCAACGGAAACATCTATAAAAGAGAAGGGTGAAATACAGTTATAGTAGCCAACTGTCCTAAATCAAGTAGGACAGTCTCAGATTTTTACCTTTTTGATGAATCCTTTTGGGGTAATATTGCAAATTTCTTAGAACATAAGGAAGCCTGAAATAGAGGTGATTTGTAAATTTGTTGATTGATAGGATAGAAGTGGGGGAAAAATTGGAAAAATGAATAATGGTTATCATCTTATTAGAGTTCTTGGCAATTTTTCACATTTTGTTGATTCTTTTTAATGTTTTGGTTTCCACCTATAATAGCTCTGTTCAATAGAACCTTTTGAAGTAATACAAAAGTTCTGTGCCAACCAATAGGGTAGCTATTAACCACTTTGACAACAAAGCACTTGAAATGTGGTCATTGTGAATGAGGATCTAAATTCGTAGTATTATTTTGTTTCAATGAACTCAAGTGTAAATGTGGGTCTAGTACCCACTTATTGGACAAGGCAGATCTGTGGAGTTGCTATTGTCTGTGGTAGACACAGTCCTCTTCCACACCTCTTAAGAAACTATCGTATTTGGAGTTTAATAAATAATAATTTATTTATTTGATTTGATTTATTATTATTTTAATTTGACCAAAGAGAGACAGAGAGAGAAAGAGAAAGTGAAAAAGCAAGCCACCAGGTCTGGGACTTGAACCATGGTTGGCCATGTGGGAGTCCACCACTTTAACCACTATGCCACCTGCTGGTCCCTCATTTGAATCTTTTGAAAAGAACAGCCTATGTCCTGCATGTAGTAGATTTGACTGGGGGTAATAATTAAGCCAAATTGGATCAGTTATATTCTCTCTTCAAAGAACTAGGAATTGAGTTACTCAAAGATTGCAGCCATTTGTTAATGGTGATTGAACAAGAAGAGTTGGCACTGGAACCTGTTGCCAAAGGAGCCTGAAGTCATATGCAACCAGAGGATTAGAGGAAGGGTAGGGATGAGAAACTATGTAGTGAAAGAAGGAAAGAGAGAGGAGAAACCATGTTGCATTGTGTGAGAGAGGCCCAATATAATACTTTGGCCTTAACTTTTCCTTTTTAAGTTCAAGGTCAATTGCATATATCTGGTTTCCTTGGATGTCCATGAGAAAAAAGAGATTTTTGTTATAGGATGTGTGCCATGTGAGACAGAGAGACAGAAAGTGAGAAATCACCCCTCAGGGGGATGGCCATGCCACTATCCCTTCTCCTCCATTCTCCTCTCAGGATCTTGGGCATGTACGCACACATGCCCAGTGTGAGATTTAAGTCACCGGGTCCAGGGCTCAAACTGCAGTTTGACTATGTGGGAGTCTAGTGGCATAACCATTACACCATCTTCTGGTCCCCTGTTGTACTCTTTCAATTATTCAGCTACTGGAGCTAGTTTAATATGTTTCTATTTCTTAGAACTAAAGAGCTGTGTCCAAGACATTGTTTCTGAATCAGGAAACTAGGGAAGAGAAAACAAAAACTAATAAGGCAAGATCTAGTGGGAAAACAAACAAACAAACAGGAAAATACCTTAATAAAAATTCTGGAAATCATGGTGATTTACATTTACAATAAGGCAGTTTAGAAGAATTGTCTTGGTCACTTGACAAAATATGTTCTCCTTCATATGGGAATGTTGTCATCTTTGGCCAAGCTTTGAGAAACAGACACATAACACTTGGCATATAATGGTTTTCAATGAATATTTGATGAATGAATGAATAAATAAATGGATGAATAAAACAGCAGTAGGGAAATGCAACTCTTCCTGACAGAGCTATTGAGTCAGGTCAAACCTTTTGTTCAATGGGTTTTGTTTTGTCTTAAGCTAAGTCATCTATATTTGTTCTCTGATTTAGCTCTGAATTATAAATCATTTATTAATGGGTATATTCTTTTTAAAAATATTAAATTGAGATATAATTCATATACCATAAAGGTCACAATTTTAAAGTGATGTTCAGCATATTCAGGGGATTGGGCAACTTTCAGCACTATCTAATTACAGAACTTTTTAAAGAATTATTTTATTTAACTTTATTTATTTAGTTAGTTACTTTAATTTTACCAGAGAGAGAGAGAGAGAGAGAAAGCAAGCTGCCAGGTCCAGGACTCGAACTGCAGTTGGCCATGTGGGAGTCCAGCATCCTGAACTATCACGCCACTTGCAGGCTCTATAATTCCAGAACATTTTTAATCACCACAAAAAGAAATCCCATGGGCAAAAGGTGGTGAGGTGGTTAAGATCCTGGATCCCACATGGCCAACAATGTGGTTGGAGTCCTGGACCTGGCAGCTTGAAAAACTTGCCTGGTGCGTGCGCATGCACGCCCAAAATCCCAGGAGGAGAAAGGAGAAGAAGGGGTTGTGGCATAGCCAGGAGGTGATTTCTCACTTTCCCTTTCTCTCTTCAGTGACTGCACATGTCCTATCACAAAAAACAAAAGCCAAAAAAAATAAAAAGGGGGGGTGGAAATCCCATGCCCACTAGCTGTTACTATCCCAGTCCCACCTACCCTAGCCTCTGGCAAGCACAAATGTATTAGACTTGCTTCTCTGGTTTTCCTGCTCTGGTTATTTCACAGAAATAGCATTGTACAGTATGTGGCCTTCGTGTTTCTAGTTTCTTTATTTAGCACAATATTTAAAGGATTCATCTGTATTTAGCATGTATAGTGCTCCATTGTGTAGAAGTACCACAATTTGTTTATTTGTGTACCAGTTGGGTTGTTTCCACTTTTTGGCAATCATCAATAATGCTGTTATGGGGGCCAGCAGTTAGCATAATGGCTATGTCACTGAACTCCCATGTAGCCGACTGCGGCTCGAATCCCAGACCCAGTGGCTTAAACTCACGCCGGGCGCATGTGCGTGCGTGCCCAAGATCCCAAGAGGAGAATAGAGGAGAAGGGATTACGGCATGGCCATCCCCTTTGGGGGGTGATTTCTTGCTTTCTATCTCTGTCTCTGTCTTTCTGGTGAGCGCACGAGCACTATAGCAAAAACAAAAACAAAAACAAAAACAAAACAAAAAACAACAACAAAAAACTCTCCAAAAAAAATAATGCTGTTATAAAAATTCATGTACAAGTTTCATGTCTGTATATGCCTTTTTAAAAAAGAATGATTTGTTATTATTTTTTAATTTGAACAGAGAGAGAGAAAGAGAAAGTGAGAAAGCAAGCCACCCTGTCTGAGGTTTGAACTGCAGTTCAGCACCTTAACCACCATGCCACCTGGCAGCCCCTGCTTATGCTTTTAATACTCTTGGGTATTTAACTGGAGTAGAAATGCTGGGTCAAAAAATGTAAAAGATATATGTAACTTCTTGAGGAGCTGCCAAACTTTTTCTTACAGAACATTGATGATTTTATATTCTCACCAACAAAGCCTGAGAGTCCCACTTTCTCCACGTGCTCACCAACACTTTTTTTTTAATTGTAGTCATTCTAGTGGATGTGAAATAGCATTTTAAAAAATGGTACAGTGCAAAAATGCAACAAGAGAGATAGAGTGTGAGAGCGAGAGGGCCAGAGAGGCACCTTCACTAGGTTTGGCACATGGCCATTCCCTTCTCAAATCCTTAAGCCTCTTGGTCATTTGTGTGTTTCAGGTGACCAGATCATGGATTTCAACTATGGTGGGCATGTGGCTTCCAGCTCTGCAGCCTGGTACATTACCAACTGTGCTACAGACACTGGAACTGGAGTGGTATCTTATTTTGGTTTTGATTTGCATTACTCTAATTACAAATACTGTTGAGCATCTTTTAATGTGCTTTATTGGCCAGATGAATAACTTTTTTTTTTTTTTGAGAAACATCCACTCAAATTCTTTGCCCAGTTTTTAATTGGGTTGTCTCTGTATTGTTGAAATGTATGAGTTCTTTTTTTTTTTTTAATTGCCAGAGGACCTGTTCGCTCACCAGAGACAGACTGAGAAGAGAGAGAGAGACAGACAGAGAGAAAGAGAGAGAGAGAGAGAGAGAAAGCACCCTCCAATGATGCATGGTCACATCTCAATCTCTTCTCCTCCATTTCTCTAACTTGTGATTTGGGGCATGCATATGTTTCTCAAGACACTGGGACTGAGATTCGCACTCCACAGTTGGCCATGTGGAATCCAGCTCCATTAACCACTAGGCCAGAGGCTGACCTGCACATCCTTACTATTGAATAAATACTTAACTGTTTAATGAACTTTATTATTTGGTTTTTAGATTAAATTTCCATGCTGTTTACATTGTACACGAGGAAGGATTTCTAAGAGAAAAAGAAAAGATGGTAGAAGTTTGTATGGAAACTGAATGAATAGTAATTGGGTATGAAAAATATTAATTGACAAAATTTTTAATATTCCTTTGATCAGGGACTGGCAGGTGGCATGGTGGTTAAGGATGCTGGACTCCCACATGGCCGACCTCTGTTCGAGTTCCTGACCTAGCGGCTTGCTTTCTCACTCTCTCTAGCCAAATTAAAATAAATAAATAAACTAAATAAAGTTAAATAAAATAATTCTTAAAAATATTCCTTTGATCAGAATAACTTTCTTGAACTATAACTCATTATAGATTAACATGAATTTTATGTTTACTGTAGCAAATTTATAACTAAGTACCTTAAAAAGAGTAACCTTATGTTTTATATTAACAAGGACTTTTGCAAGGGTAGGTAATTTCTTTCTTCTTTTTTTCTTTTTCTTTTTTTTTTTTTTTTTCCAGGAGAATGGATGAGAAGAGATTGCAGTGTGGCTATTCCCCAGGGTGGAGGATAATTTCTCACTTTCCCACTCACTGTCTCTCTCTGGTGAACGCACATGCCCTATGGCAAAAACAAACAAACACAAAGTGGCATCTGACACGACCATTGGATATTACCTGACAGTTGTGATCACTGCCACAGGCCAAAATAGCTAGGCCCTGCTTGGGGAATTGCTAAAAGATTATTTTTTCTTGAATTATAATTTTTGTACTAGGTAGACTTTGAAAGATGCCAAATATAATTTCTCAGCTTGATTTTTGAAAAGATAGGAAAGATAGGCCTCAAAGGATCCTAGAGTCACCTTAAACTTCATCTGACATGAGAAATTTAGATTTGTGCCATTGTGGGAAATTAGAACAGAGACTCATTCAGTCACACCCATCTGATTTATCATAAAAGGGTAACTAGACCTGGCTGTGGGGAGAGGATGGATCTGGCCCCATCCCAGGACCTCCATACTCACATGGCCCTGGAAAGCAGGTCTTTGTTACCGTCTGTCCATCAGTGGGTCTCAGCTTCTCTGAGATTCAGTTTCTAGGATTCTGCCCTACCCACCTCCTATTTCACTCTGTCTGCTTACTGAGACGTTTCACTTTCTGGAAGTCCATTTTAGCCTCTTCTGCCCCATCTTATCTAAACTTTAGCCTATCAGATGACTCATCCTCTATAGTGTCTACTTTCAATTTCTAAGGGAGAATCTGACTGGCTGACTAATGATCCGAGGCCCTGTTTGGTGTGAACTGTTTGTTCCAGGTCACCTCATAGGCCAGTTTATGAATCACTTGTGCTTGGATCCCAAGATAGCTCTTGCCCGCTCTCTCTCTTTTTTTACTCCATTTTTTGCAATAGGGCTCCTACGGTGGTTAGAGAGAAACAGAGAGTGACATAGAGCGACAGTGAGAAGTCACCTACAGTCCTTTCTCTGTTCTCTCAGGATTTGGGGCACCCACACGCAGGCATGCGGAGAGGTTTTTAAGTCACTGTGGGTGGACTCCAACAGCAGAGCTGGCCATATGGGATCCAGCGCCTTAAGCAACACGCCACCTGCTGGCCCCATGATCGCCCTTATTTCAATCATTTGAAGAAGGGGTAGTTATTTGTGCAACTCCTGCTCTAGGAATATAATTTGGATAACTTCTCTCGGTAGGGTTTCTGGTTTTCTTCCCAAAGGGAGTCAGGGCTCTTAGGCAAAATTTTTTTTTTTTTTTTTTTTTTTTTTGAGAGGTTTTCGCTATAGGGTGTGTGTGCTCGCCAGCCAGACAGAGAGAGACATAAAGACAGAAAGCGAGAAATTACCCCCCCAGGGGGGATGGTCACGCCGCAATCCCTTCTCCTCCATTCTCCTCTCGGGATCTTGGGCACGCATGCACATGCGCCCAGCGTGAGTTTTAAGCCTCCGGGTCCGGGACGCGAACCGTGGTCGACTATGTGGGAGTCCAGCGACATAGCCATTACGCCATTATTTGCTGGTTCCCAAGGCAAATATATCTTACACACACACACACACACACACACACACACACGTCACTAAAGTAAAAGGAGTATTAAGAAATTAAATTATGAAGTTAAAAGTAGGAAGTAATGAGGGCTGGCCGGTGGTGGTTAAGGGTGCTGGACTCTTAACGTGGCCAACTGTGGTTCGAGTCCTGGACCTGGCGGCTTGCTTTCTCACATTTCCTTTCTCTCTCGCTCTGTCCCTCTCTGGTCAAGTAGAAATAAATAAATAAATGTCAATAAAATAATTCTTTAAAAAAAGTAGGAAGAAATGAATGAGGAAGAGAAGAAACTTCGACTGCCCCCGGATGAAGCACTAGGCTTGCCCAAGAAAAATTTCTCTGCAAACTGGATTTGCTGAGTGCATTTTGGTTGCACATCAGACGATGCTCAAGACACGGGCTACAGTTTCCCAAGGCTCCTGCTCTGGGCATACAGAAGCTACGTCACGTTCTTGCGAGGAGACCTCAGCTTTCAGCAGGTCGGGGTTGCTTTGTTTTTGACCTTGGAAAACAACTCCTGGCAGGAAGTCCGCGGCCAGGATCAGATGGCCGGGGTTGAGGAGTGTTGGTTCTGAGTAGCGCAGAGGGAAGGGGGCGATAATCGGTCATCGAAGCTCTGGGTCCCTGCTCCTCGAACCCCAGGCCGCCCGGCCAGCTGTCTGGAGTCTGCTCCCTTCTGGGGCGTCTCCTCCCCTAAGTGTCCTCCTCATAGGCTTGTCCCTGGGAGTGTGGGCGGCCCCTTTCCTGAGCGCATAAACTATTACTTTTCCCCGCACCCTGCCGCTCCTCCCCTCCGCAGCGGTTCCCTTCGCCTCAGTCACTTCCTTCCTCAGCGCATTGCGAAGACACCCCGGTGCGGACCGGCGCGGCACCAGTTCTTCATCTGGAAAGAGCCAGGCGGGGAGGTGAGTGAGTCCTCAGGGCAGGTGAGCTGGGTTTACCGGCTGGACGGGAGCGGCTGCTAGATGGCGAGCACCCGGGGGTCTCCGCGCTGGGGGTGCAGAGCCGGAGCTGGCCCGGGACCGACCGCGTGGGGTTAAGTCCTGCAGGGGCGCGGCGGTGCAGGAGGGGCGCGGGTGCGCTCGCCTCCCACGCCCGCACCTCTCCCGCGGACTTCCGCACCCGGCTCACGTGACGCGTCGCTAGCCGGGGGCGGACGGGGCAGTGAGCCGCGCTTTGACGGTTCGCACCGCGGTGCTACGTGTCGCCCTAGCCCTTAGCGGTGGTTCGGGAGCCAGTTCTGCAGGGCTGAGTGGGCAAGGGCTGGGGGTGGGGGGCCGAGGAGAGAGGCTGCCCGGAGGAATTCGGCGTCCTCAGGGCAGTGGCCTCTGCAGCGCCAGAGGTGGGTGCGGCTCTGTGCGCTCCAGGTCCGGAGGTGGAGGGTAGTGAGGTGACACCGGAGGCTTGCGGAGCCCCGGAAAGAGTCTGTTTTTGTCGACCCGTTTGGGTGCTCGCTGTTGGGGCGCGCAGAGACGCCAGAACGATGGGGGAGCGCCGGCCGGCGACTTGCGGAGACAAAGGCTTCCGGGACGCAGCCCTTCTAGTCGACCCGGAACCGGGAGCCCAGCCCGCGCTCTGCACCTCTGCACTGGCGCGGGTGGAGATGGCGGAGTGGACTGCTGGCATAGGGTGTTGGGACCCTTACCTGGCAGAACCCCAAACTTAAGAGCGAGCGTGACCAAATATGGAGTGCGCGCGGGCCGGCGACGAGAGAGGAAGGAACCCAGTCACCCTTCCATCCGTGCTGGCTAGCCCACGATTTCTAAGGAGGGCTGGACAGAAGCGCCCAGCCGGGAGTGTAACTTGGGTCCTCATTCCAGGAGATCCCGCGACCCCGATCTGCAGTAGCTTATTTCTTTGGACGTTAGAAAATCTCCATGCATTGCCTCCAAACTTAAAAAAAAAATCATAGTGATAGGAGGATCCCTAAAAACATGCCCAAGTGTATATTATGGTAGAGCATTTCAGCATATGCCCCCTCCCCCGACGATCTGCTTTCTTTGTGAGTCCCACGCACAAAGCCTAATGAGATGCTGTGACAGTTAGAGGGCCGGACTAGCATCTGCCTTCCCTTTCAGCCTCTTCCTTTCTTCGGGCCCAGCCTCTCCCTGAGCTCCGTCTCCCCCTCAGACTTGCTGTTTCCGACCTCCTCATTGTTCACCCTTTCACTCACTCCAGTCCCAGGCCTCTGCCCTCCTCAAGAAGTGTCACCGGCTTTTCAAGGCCTGTATGTAACAATGACTGCTTTTCCCCTTTGCTCCTCTCTCCCCCAAATAAATAAATAAAACATGCTATATTATGTATGCTAGCAATAGTGATTCTAAGCCTGTTATTTTCTTATTTATGGAGGTCTGGGCAGGAGACCTTGCTTTGTAAGTGTTCTCTGCCTTAGTAAGTACTCAGCATGTAATATTTCCTACAACTGCTGCTCACCATTATAGTTAGTGCATTTGCATAACAGCAAAAGAAGAAAAGAGGGGGAAGCAGAAGAAAGAGCTAGAAGGATGTGATAGAAACAGCATTTGCTTGCAGGGAGTTAACCTATTTGAGCCTATTTTATTATCTACAAAATAGGGATAGATAATTGCCAGGGTCTTAGAGTTACATAAATTAACATAAAGAACCTGATGTGTAATTAATTATAAAGAAATGATTATTGCCTTTCCATCTTAAAATTGGATGCAAGTTCATCTGCTTAATATAATACAGATAAGCTCACTATAGCTAATAGAGGGATTCCCCTTTGATTCTCTTCAGCAAATGAGAGCTAAGTCTGAAGTGTGTGGTTGGCAGTGGAGAATGTTGTAAAAGAGGAAATTTCAGGGTGGAGAATCAGAATCTGAGAATCAGAGATGTCCTTAATCACGTTGGGCATGTCATTTTCCCATCTGTCCAGTGCAGGCTAATTTCTTCATCATCCCTCGCAGATCTTTACTACTTTTGCAGTAAATTAATGCTTTCAGGGAACATGGCATACACGTTTTTCATTGCTAGGCGGTTTTGATTGTTACACCTTTAAATATGGCTCCCAAAGCTGCCTTTCTGTTATTACATCTATCTATCCTACCCAGTAAAGAGCCAAGAATGAGACTATTCACAAATATACATAAAAGGGACTGCAGGGACCAGCAGATGGCATGTGGTGGTTACATTGCTGGACTCCTACATGGGCTACCGTGATTTGAGTACTGGACCCAGTGGCTTGAAACTCACGCCGGGCACATGTGCATGCATGCCCAAAGTCCTGCGAGGAGAAAGCAGGAGAAGGAATTGAGGTGTGGCCGTCCCTCCAGGGAGTGATTTCTTGCTTTCTGTCTCTCCAGCAAGCACATGTGCCCTATAGCAAAAATCTCTCCACAAAAAGAACTTCAGGTTTTTATAAATGGCAGATTTTCTTTTCTTTTTTTTAATTTAAAATTTTAAATTTAAAAAAAAAAACACTCTGAGTTTATTTAAGAAACAATCAGGGTCAGGTGACAATCTATTTTCATATGCCAATTTTCCTGCTCCCTATAGAGCAGGAATCTCTGTCACTGAGCTCTAAGTACACAATTCTAATGCACTAGTATATTTTTCTATTCTCATGTTGCTATGGACAAGAATGGCTCAATGTTATTTGAAAATGGTCTATATGTCAGGTTCTGTACTAAACATTTTACATATATCATCTCTAATCTTTGCAACACTCTACAAACTAAGGATTATTTTCCCCATTTAAAAGACAGTGGAGAGTCAGAGGGTTTTAAGGGTCTTGCCCCAAAATATGTAGTCCATGCAAGGATTTGAACCCAGGTGTTTCCAGCTTCAAATCTCATGTTATTTCCATTATACTGTGCTACCAACTAAAGAAAGAAATACAGTTAAGGTATCTTAGTCAAGATAAAATGGCAGGTACTGGCAATGGTGAGGTGGTAATACAACTGGACCTACATGGCAAAGGTCCCGGGTTCACCACCCAGGAACTCACTGAGCAAGGTAGGTACACGCACATACATGTCCATGATCTGGGCCAGCTGAGACTGGCAATGGACTGCACAAGAAGACTGCTGAGGTACTCCTCTCTTTTTGAAAGTGATCATGTTCTTTCAAAAACAGTTCATTTCTTCTGTTGTTTACTCCAGGCCCAGTTTTTGTTGTTGTTGTTGTTGTTCTTTTTTTGGAGAGATTTTCGCTATAGGGCGTGTGCGCTCGCCAGACAGAGAGAGACATAGAGACAGAAAGCGAGAAATCACCCCCCGGGTGGATGGTCACACCACAATCCCTTCTCCTCCATTCTCCTCTTGGGATCTTGGGCATGCACGCACACGCACCCGGCATGAGTTTTAAGCCACCGGGTCCGGGACGTGAACCGCGGTCAACTATGTGGGAGTCCAGCGACACAGCCATTACGCTAACCGCTGGTTCCCTCCAGGCCCAGTTTTATAAGACTCAATATCATTTGGTACTGATCCCATGAGATTCTCTCTTTCCCATATTGCCATAAAGTTTGCTTTGGTTTTATGAAATTCGTGTGTATAATCATGCTATAGGTCCCTATGTCACTGTAACATATACATTAGAGCTGCATTCAAGGAGGGGACACCTGCACTGTTGGTATATTCTGCCATTTTATCATTTACTCCTGTAAGCCTTGCCAACAGCTGTTCAGTCTCAATTGCCATTGTCTCAAACGGTCTGTCTTGGCTCTATCCATTCCAAAGGGGTGTTGTGTCAGAACTATCTATATCTGTCACATCTTCCATCTCAGGCACTGCTGTGACAATAACTTGTACATAGTTTACTGAAGGAAAACTAATTTCAGGTCAAGTTCATTTTCCAACTGTCGAGCCTGTTTCCTGAGATCTTCCCAGCAATTGCTGGTTTCTGCCGCCATCTTTGTTATCCCAAAATGGCAGATTTTCTCTCGGTTAACTTTATGGGTCAAGATTTTTCTTCTTCTTCCTTTTTTTTTTTTTTTTTTTTTAATTTTTGCTAGAGGATGTGTGCACTCACAGAAGAGAGACAGAGAGAGAGAGAGAAGGAAAGTGAGCAAGCACCCACACACACACTGTGGTGGAGAATGGCCACGCCACAATCCCTTTTCCTTCATTCCTCTTTTCGGGATTTTGGGCAAGCATGCCATGTACCTGGTGTGTATTTTTCAAGCCTCTGGGTCTGGGACTCAAGCCATGCAGTCGATCATGAGAAATCTGTCTGCCTTAACCACCACACTGCCATGTGGAAGTAACAGAAACTTGATCAAACCAACACAAAGAAAAACAGGAAAGATATTCTTGATTTGTATGAATGGAAAGCCTAGGGTGGTACATGGGCTCAGTCCTTATTATGTGGCCAGACTTTTCTTTGTGTTAGCTTATTCCTGGTGATCTCTACCTGCCTCTTGGCCATTTGCATCAGATGCTGTAAATTTCCATCTCAGACTCCAGTGGAGGTGGCTGTTTTACTAATAGTTCTTTCTGACCCCTCTCCAGGTATAGTTCTATTCCCTGTCTGAATGAGATCACTTACCTTATGCCTCATACCTATTGTTCTGGCCCTGAACTACTTTTGGAGCTCCTGTTGAGGCTCTATTCAGGATGTGTGGGTTTCAAGTAAAGCAAGAAAGGCTCTACCCAAATAAAAATTAGGCTGCTGGTGCCTCAGTGGGGAACAGGTGCTGAGCAGGCAAAAACAGCAGCTGTCCACCACATTGACATTAGCAGGTTTTTCCCTACCATAATTATGGTCTGGCATTTAGTCCCCTTGCATAGTGGCTGTGTCCTCTGGGTAGATTTTAGCTTCTTATTATCTTTCTTAAACTATGCATTGACTTGCATATAATGTTACGGATGTGATTTCACCAGTATGAAGTTGCTAGTAGTTGACACAGTAATTCTTGATACTGGGTTTTAGGTAGGGACATTTAATTGAAGATTTTCTATCTTATTGCAATACAAGCTCTTTAAATTATAATAGTCACACAAATAACATAGCAGATGGTAGTGGTGCTTTTAATTATTGGCTGATAGAAAATCTGGTGTCCCAATCAATATCATTTAAACAGGTGGTATATATTCATAGATGCCATTCTTGTTTTTAAAAACTACTAGGAATTAGTCACAGTCCATCTGGATAAAATCGTCTTGCCAACTTGTCACTCCAGAGGAAACCATACATGCAACCTCACTTTTTTAGTCTTTGATTTGATTTGGAGAACTTAGGATTTGAGAACAGACTAGTTTGATGCATATTTTGGGGTGCTCATACTTTCTGAGCCTTACCCCCTAGCAGGTATAGTTCTATTACCTCTTATGCTTTTACTTGTCCTTTTCAGTTCTTGAAACCAATATTTATTTTAAAACATTTTAAAGTTTATTTATTTAGATTTCTGCCATGGGCCACATGTACTCACATGAGAGAGACAGAGAGGGAAAGTGAGAAATCACTGCTCAGGGGGATGGCCTACTCCTCCCTAGTGACTTCAAAAAGCTTCCTGAGATTTCCTCCTTTGTCCTCCCATAATGCCTTGGACCCACCACTCAAAGAGTCCTGTCACATTGCCAGTCATTCTAGGCAATTTCCCTACCATTGGAGGCTGAGCTCATTGAGGGAGCTCACCTTTTGTATTTTTGGGGTGTTTTCGGGGAAGGGCTAGCAGGTCACCATGAATAGGCCTTGCTTAGAGCTGGTGGTGAATAGAAGGAGGATGGCTGGGGACGCAGATGGCATAATGGATATGTTGCTGGACTCCCATATAGTCGACCAGTTTGAGTCCCGCATCTGGCGGCTTAAAGTCACACCTGGCATGTGTGCGTGCCTGCCCAAGATCCTGAAAGAAGGGAGAAGGGCTTGTGGTGTGGCCACTCCTGTGGGGAGTGATTTCTCGCTTTCTGTCTCTCTGTCCCTCTCTGTACCCTATAATGAAAAACTTCTCTTCAGAAAAAAAAGAAAAGAACAGAAAAGGAAAAAGATAGCTGTAGAGCATGTGAGTGGGGACAGCTAGCACGCAGTTAGAAAGGGAGAGGGAAATGGAGCTACTTCAGGGATATACACAGACATACTACACAGCATTTGTAGGAAGAGGGCTACAGTAAATTAACAGTGACAAATGCTATGTGAAATAAAGAAAGGGGGCCCAGCAAGGTGGTGTAGTCAGTGCTAAACAATGTTGGAAGCCACGTGGCAATTGTGGGTTCAGGTCCCGGGCTCATCCTGAAAACAATTCCAGGAGCTCAAAATCCTGTGGAACTGGAGGGCCTGGGGAAGGGGATCGTGATATGATCAGACCCTGTTGAGGGTGCTTCTCCTTCTTGCACATGTGAATATTCTCTCATGAATAAAATCAACAACAACAAAATAAAAGGCCCTTGGATTTGGATATGTGCTTAACGGGATGCAGTCATGGTAATAATATAGACTTGCTTTTCCTCTCTCAGGCAGCAATGAATGTGGATCATGAAGTTAACCTCTTAGTGGAGGAGATTCATCGTTTGGGTTCAAAAAGTAAGTATTCTTACACAGGTATAGTATTTCTTCTGAGCTTACCTCTAAGAGGGCAGGTCCAGGATTTGGAAAAGCCATTGAAGGGGCTCCCAGGGCCACAGGACAGAGTTATGGAAGCTCTGCCCACAGTCCCGGGTGATAACTGCCTTTAGCCAGGAGGTGACATGTGGTTGGCCATATGGGAGTCCAGCACCTTAGCCGCTCTATCACCTGCTGGTCCAAATTTAGGGAATACTTAAAAGTAGTAAAAGCAATAAAGAAGGGGCCAGCAAGTGGTATAGTGGTTAAGGTGATGGACTCCCATATGGCTGGCTGAGGTTTGAGTTCTGGACCTGGCAGCTTGAAAATCATACTGGGTGCATGTGCGTGGGTGCCCAAGATCCCAGGAGGAGAATAGAAGAAAATGGATTGTAGTGTGGCCATCCACTCAGGGGGTGATTTCTCACTTTCCCTCTCACCGTCCCTCTCTGTCTCTCTCCTCTCCCATGAGTGCACATGCCCTATGGCAAAAACTTAAATAAATAAAAGACAAATTTAGCAACAATTTAGACAAATTTAGCAATTTAGGATAAAGGAACTATTATTGTAAAATTACATCACATAAATGAAAAATAGCTATAAAAAATACCTATGGGACCAGCTGGTGGTGTAGTGGTTAAGGCGCTGGACTACCAAATGGTTAATCACGGTTTAAGTCCCAGTCCCAGTGGCTTAAAACTCATTCTGCACGATGATGACCAGCAGTTAGCGTAATGGCTATGTCGCTGAACTCCCACGTAGCCGACCGCAGTTCGAGTCCTGGACCCAGTGGCTTAAACTCATGCCGGGCGCGTGTGCGTGTGTGTCTAAGATCCCAAGAGGAGAATGGAGGAGAAGGGATTGCAGCATGGCCATCCCCCCTGGGGGGTGATTTCTCACTTTCTATCTCTCTGTCTCTCTCTGTCTTTCTGGCGAGCGCATGTGCCCTATAGCAAAAACAAAACAAAATAAAAACAAACAAACAAAAAAACTCATTCTGCACGTGTGCAGGCATGCCCACAATCCCTAGAAAAGAATGGAGGAGAAGGGATTGTAGCATGGTCATCCTGCCTGGGGGGTGATTTTTGGCTTTCTCTCTCTCTCTCCAGTGAGCACGTGGGACCTACAGCAAAAATCTCTCTCTCTCTCAAAAAAAAAAAAAAAAAAAAAAAAAAATTAAATGAGTTTTATTATTGTAGTTTGATTTTATTTAAAGCTGTGTGTTAGCTTATGAATCACAAATCCTTTGAAATAGAGGACACATTTTGAAAATGCCATTAAGTCATTAATATAAAATGTCCCAGGCATTAGTTTTCTAGTTCTGCTGTCACAGGTCACCACAAGTTTAGTGATGTAATACAACATATTTAATACTTTAACAGTTTGGGTCTATCAGGTGGCATGGTGGTTAAGGTGCTGGACTCACACATGACTGACCATGGTTAAAGTCCCAGACCTAGAAACTTATTTTCTCACACTCTCTTTCTCTTTCTCTCCCTCTGGTGATTATATGAGCCCTATAACAAATTAAAAAAAAAATAGTAATGAAATCAGTAATTCTTTCTTTTTTTTTTTTTTTTTTTTTTTTTTTCTGGAGAGGCTTTTTGCTATGGGGTGCGTGTGCTCTCCAGATAGACAGAAAGCAAGAAATCACCCCCAAGGGGGGCTAGCCATGCCACAATCCCTTCTCTTCTATTTTCCTCTCAGGATCTTAGGCATGCACACGTACCCGGCGTAAGTTTAAGCCACCAGATCCGGGACTCAGACCATGTCAACTACGTGGGAGACCAGCGATGTAGCCATTATGCCATCTGCTGGTCCCATGAAATCAAAAGTTCTTTAAAAAAAGAAACAAAAACAAAAACAAAAAACCTTTCCAGTTCTATTCCAGGGTAGGGGTAAGGGTGGTCCTCACTAGGCTAAGATGAGGGTATATTCCTTTCTGGAGGTGCTAGCAGAGTGTATGTTTTCTTGCCTCTTTTCTGCTTCTAGAATCTGCCTGCATTCCTTGGCTGTTACCCACCTTTCTTCAGCCCGCAGTCACTGCTTTAGTCCTCGTGCCGTCTTACTCTGACATCCTCTTCTGTCTCCCTCTTCCATATTTAAGGACTCTTGTGATGACACTGGGATTCCCAGATAATCCAGAAAACCCTCCCCATTTCAGGATCATTACTATAATTGTGTCTAAAAGTCTCTTTTGCCATGTAAGGTAACAGTCACAGATTCCAGGGGTTGGGATATAGATATCTTTGGGGGATCATTATTTTTCTTATTCCTTCCTTCTTTTTAAAAAAATCTTTATTTTTTAAAAATTTAATTTATTTTCATTATTCTTTAATTTGACCAGAGACAGAGAGAGAGCGAGCGAGCAAGGACTAATCAGGCATGCAGGAGTCTAGTGCTTATCCACCACGCCACCTGCTTGCTCCCTTAAGTTTATTTCTTTCATCTGAGAGAGAGAGAGAGAGAGAGAGAGAGAGAGAGGCACTTGCAATAGGGTGCACATGCTTGTCCACCCTGGACAGAGGTCTTCAGATCTGAACCTGGAACCTTCCCACGTAGGTCAGCTTTATAGAGTACTGTGTTACGTCTGCACCACTGTCTGCCATCCTCCCCCCTTTTAGGTCTTCTCTAGTCATTTTATTTCTATAGTAAATCTCAGCCATTATTACTGTAATGTACCAGAAAAAGATAAATGCAGGATATAAAAGTTGGCATGGGGGCCAGCAGGTAGTTACAGTGCTGGATTCCCATATGGCTGACCATGGTTCAAATCCTGGGCCTGGTGGCTTGCTTTTTCATTTTCTCTCTCTGTCTCTCCCTGGTGAAATTAAAAAATAATAAATTTGTTGAGCATCGGAGCTAGCAGGTGGCATGGTGATTAAGGTGTTGGACTCCCACATGGTGGGTCATGGTTCAAGTCCCGGACCTGGTGGCTTGCTTTCTTACTTTACCTTTCTCTCACTCTCTACCTCTCTCTGGTCAAATTAAAAAGTAACAACAACAACAAAAATTAAATCAACAATTCTTTAAAAAAAAATTTGTTGAGCATCTATCCATGCCAAGCACTGTGTTATGTATAAGTGCTATAAGGTGTGTTCCTTTTCTGCAAGATCTTACTACTTAGTTGAAAAAAATAGATAAACACTCAAGAGGCAATTAGAAGTAAAAATGGTATGCTAAATTGTGAAGTGTTGATGTTCTGTTCCGTGTGGAACCAGTGAACTAGATTGCTGAAAGCAATAGTAGTTGGGGGCACTCAGTTAAGCCTTGCATCTCAGAGAGGACTCGAAGTGTAGCGCAGGTCTGTTAAGGAGGAAATGAGTGACTAGATTTGGAATGGAAATGAATCTGATATTTGCAGAGAACACCAAGAAGACATTGGAGAATGTAATTCATTTAGTTCCTTGATCAAATGGACAGTCTTTCCCAACTCTTTTTCTCCCACTTTCTTCATTATACACACTTGAAGGAAATTTGATGTCTTATTTTCAGTAGCATTGCCCTTACTCACATTCCTCCCCTGCATTCCTGATTTCTCCTGAGCTCAGTGAGGTTCTGTTACTTTTGGCATTACTACTATTGTTTGGGTATTAAAAATGTAAAGGCATATTTCTAAAGACAGAGGATTTGATTCTCTTTACTTATGTCAGCCCAGTGTCAGATTCAATTGGCTTTTAAATTTTAGCCTTTATACCTCTAGAAGAGTATTATTATTCTACTAGAGCAAATTGACATTCCTCTTCAAAATTAGCAACTTAATAAATAAGAAGACTTAAGATAATAATCGTAACTTCTATAAGCATGAAGATACTTTTAATGTAGCAGCTTCTCCAAGACACTTTTTCTTGTTCTTGATAAAAGATGAGCTATTGAGTTGGAAAGCATACTTCAAACAGAGATACGTTATCTTCTGACGTATTATGGTTAATTATTTAAATTGTGGCTGTAGTAATTTTGACTTGTCTACATATGATATATGAGCTCAAGCTGGAAATTGATGAATTTAGTCTTATCTAGTTATTTTTTAAGTCAAATTATTTAAAAGTCTCATTTTTCATCCAGTGAAAAAAGATTAAGTGGAGAAAGATTACTGCAGATTCAAATTCTTTCATTCAGGAAACGTTTCTTTGTCTTTAAATTGCCAGAGGGCACATGTGCTGAAAAGAGAGAGAGAGAAAGAGAGAAAGCACTCCCAGTGGAACATGGGCATGTACAATCCCTTCTCCATTTCTCCATTCTCCATGCCAAATATGTGGCATGCACTTACACTTACCCAGCGTGTTTTCCAAGTTGCTGGGGGTGAGGTTTGAACCGTGGTCAGAAATGTGGGATTTGGCTCTCTTAACCATTAGACTACATGGCCGGCCTTCAACAAACATGTCTTGAATGCCCCCTTTCTGCTCAAGATCTAGAGATGCCAAAATAAACAAAATTCTACCGCAACCCTTGAGGTTCTCTGGAAGTAGCTGGAAGCAAGTATTGTGAAATGGTTACGAGCGCGAGCTCTAGATTCAGACTCTGGGAATGAATCCTAGTTCCTTTTCTTTTCTTTTCTCTTCTCTTCTCTTCTTTTCTTTTCTTTTCTTTTCTCTTCTTTTCTTTTCTTTTCAGAGAGGTTTTTGCTATAGGGAGCGTGCCCTTGCCAGAAAGACAGAGAGAGACATAGAGACAGAAAGCGAGAAATCACCCCCCAGGGGGATGGCCACGCTGCAATCCCTTCTCCTTTATTCTCCTTTTGGGATCTTGGGCACACATGCACATGCGCTCGGTATGAATTTAAGACACTGGGTCCAGGACTCGAACCATGGTCTACTACATGGGAGTCCAGCAACATAACCATTACACCAACTGCTGATCCCCCTAGCTCCTTTCCATATTTGCTGTGTGACCTTGGCTCATTACTAAACTTTGCTGTGCCTTGGTTTCCTTGTTTGAATACTACTACTTCTACTATTGGGTCGTCAGAAAAGTCATAACACATTTTTTAATGTTTTTCTATGCAAAAATACATCATGACTTTTCCAACAACCCAGTATATTTCAGTAATTCAAGGACACTTTCACATTTTTTTAAAACTCTAAAATAAGGATGTATCTTTTTTTTTTAAAGAATTATTTTATTTAACTTTTATTTATTATTATATCATTATTATTTTTCAGTTTGATCAGAGAGAGACAGAGAGAGAGAGAGAGAGGAAGTGAGAAAGCAAGCCACCAGGTCCGAGACCTGAACTGTGGTCGGCCATGTGGGAGTCCAGCACCCTCAACCACCACGCCACTTGCCAGCCCCAAATAAGGATGTATCTTATAATCGACAGGTTAATTGGAATATAAAATAATGGTGCTTCTTGCAATCAGTTGTGTCATATCTTTTATGACATGTGGATTAAGTGGATTTTAATGTCTATAAAAATACATCAAACAACCGAGGAACATAGCAAGTACTCAATAAATGTTAGCTATTATTCCTGTAATTCACAGTGAGTGCTTTGATAGATATATGAGGGGTCTTTAAAAAAGTTCATGGAGGGCAGGCTCCATGATGTGGTGATGATATGCTGCTCAAGAGAAGCAGGATCCCACATGGCAAATGCGGTTTGCATCCCTGCCTCGTCAGCGTGAAATATGCTGGGCATATAAGTGTCCAAGGTCTGATGGGCCGGAGCACTAGAATGAGGAGATTGTGACCAGACCAGACCCTATGGAGTTGTTCTCTTCCTTCTCTCTCCTGTGTGCATGCACGTGCTCTATCGTGAATAAAGAAAGAGGGCTGGTCCTGTAGCCTCGTGTGCAAGGGAGCTAGACCTCACAGCTGAGCACAGGTTCAAGCTCAGTCCCGACGGCTTGAAAAACATAGGGCACACATGAGTGCATGCCCACAATCCCTATAGCATGGAGAAATGAAGAAAAAGGGATTGCAGGATGACCATACACTGTGGGGGGCATTTTCCCCCTCTCCCTCACCCCTACACCCTCCAGCAAGTTTAAAATGAAAGCAAGAGGGGCCGGCAGGTGGTGTGGTAAAGGCACTGGACTCCCTCCCGCATGGCCGACTATAGTTCGGACCTTGCGACTTGCTTTCTCTCTTTTCCTTTCTCTCTCACTCTGTCTCTCTCCAGTCAAATTAGGGGGGAAATAAAAGGATAATAATCTGAAATAAAATGAAATAAACAATTTTTTAAAAATAAATAAAATAAAGGCAAGAGAGAAAGCATTAATAAGAAATGCATATTATGAAAAAACTGCAAGGATTCAAAGTTGTCTTGCATCAAAATAAACTTGTACTTCAGTGATATTTTTCCATGAACTTTTTGAAGTCCTCATGTCTCCTCAGTTCTATAAGAACTGTTAACCAGGGAATCATAGAAGATTTCTTAGGAAAGGTGACATTTTGAATTCATTTTTGAAGAAAAAGAATTTAGCTAGGAAAAGGAGTCTGGAATATTGGGCAGATGGGCAAAGTCACAAACACAGGATCTCTCGTGTCATCTGGGCAACAGGAAAGAGTTCTCTATGACCAGATCTGGACATGCCTGGAGTTGGATAGGATGGAAAACCAGGCGAGTATGGGTGCAAGGCCAGGGAATGGAGAGCCGGAGTGGGACTGCAGGCTTTGCTTTATTTTGAAGGTGATAGGGAGCCATTGAAAGCTCAAAGTAAAAGACTATTATGCAGATATGCAACTTATATTTTATTCCACACTATTGTGGATAATGTACTGGGAATAAAAATGGAGAAAGGGAGGCTGGCAGGCAGTTGCCAGTTTCCAGCGTGCCATTCTGCAGGTGAGAAACAGTTATGGCCCGAACCAGGGAATTGACCATTGTTGAGGAGGAGTGACTGGAGCCACAGAAGACACAAAGGTCAAGTCACTTGGGCACTTGTCAGGTTGCAGGCAAGAGGCCAGAAGACTTTCACAATTTATACCCAGATTTCTGCCTTTGGTGCCTTTAAAATGTGTAACCTGAGACCAACAGGTAGCATGGTGGGTAAGGCACTGGACTCCCACATGACTGACTGTGACAGCGGTTCGAATCCCAGGCCCAGTGACTTGAAAATCACACCAGGCATGTGTGCATTATGTGCCCAGAATCCCGAGAGGAGAATGGAGGAAAAGGGATTGTGGTATGGCCATCCCCTCAGGGGGTGATTTCTTCTTTCTGTCTCTCTACCTCTCTCTATCTCTCCAGCAAGCACCTGTGCCCTATAGCAAAAATCTCTCTTAAAAAAATAACAACTCTGCGAACTGGGCAAACAAGCTGGCACCAATGTCTCTCCCATGACCACCTGAGAAGAGGATGTTCTCCCGCGACAGAGCCCGCAACTTGGCAGGCAGCATCAGCCTGAGGGCTGCTTTCGTCACCAGATAGGTCATCTGTAAAGGAACACCACCAACTCGCCCAGCCATTTCCACACCATCTTCTGTGCCATGGAGTCGGACAGGGGACAAAACTCTCAGACTGAACAAAACAGGAATTAAAAAAGAAAACACATGAGGGACCAGCAGTTAGTGTAATGGCTATGTCGCTGGACTCCCATGTAGTCGACCGCAGTTCGAGTCCCAGACCCGATGGCTTAAAACTCACGCTGGGCGCATGTTCGTGCGTGCCGAAGATCCCGAGAGGAGAATGGAAGAGAAGGGATTGCGGCGTGGCCATCCCCCCTGGGGGGGTGATTTCTCGTTTTCTGTCTCTCTCTCTCTCTCTGTCTGTCTGGCAAGCGCATGCACCCTATAGCAAAAACCTCTTCAAAAAAAAAAAAAAAAATAGAAAAAGAAAACACATGAAGCAATAATAAACCCAATAAGAAGAAGGGGAAAAAAAAAAAAAAAAAAACACACCAACTCCAGGTGATGCTATCATTTAACTCTAGACTAGGCACCACCTTCTCTATGAAGTCTTCCTTACCATTCTGGCCCAAAGTCATCTTGCCCTCCTTCAAACCACAGAATCTTGTGTTACTCATTTGGCGTCTAATCACATACTGCTTTGTACTGTTGCTTTGTTTGTTCTGTGTGTGTTTCTTATTTCTTCATGGGAATTGAGCTACCTCTCTGAAATCTAGGAAGTGATTCCATCCTTCTTTATACCTGCCTCCCAGTAGGCGTTTACCAGACATCAGGTTGGAAGGTCTACCCAGGCGCATGGCACCTCCAGGCCTCTCATTGTGATGGCCATGTTCTCGACCATGGGCGTGGGGTTGGGAGGGAAGAATTTATAGCAGCGGGATAGGAGGAGGTAAGGTGTTTAGCCAGGTAGACCAAGGGCATCAACCAACAATGAGGAGGTCCCTAGGTTACCCTTATCTCCAGGTTTTCAGTTGATCATTTTTTCTCGGCAGGTATTCTTTTTGTCAACCTTAATTTTAAATGTCCAAATAAGACATTCTTATTAAATGTGGGTTTTGGCATACCACTAGGAATTCAGAGTAAGTGGTCATGATGAGTGAATATGCATTTTAAGGCCTTGGTGTTCAGAATGCACTTAGAGAAGCACCACTCTAGATCCTAGGTTTCTCTTTTGTTACTTTTATTGATTCAACAACTAATATTATTGCAAATTTAAAATTGAGAGAAAGAAATTCACCTGGGTCGGCCCTATAGTACAGTGATTAAGTACTGCGTGTAGGGAGCCAAATCTCACATGGCAGACTATGGTTTGAATCCTGGCCCTGATGGCTTGAAAAACACACAGACGTGTGTATGCATGCCCATAATCTTGACAGAAAGGAAAAATGGAGGAAAAAGGACTGTGGAGTGACCATGCCCCATGAGGGATGCCTTTTCTCAATCTCTCTCTCTCTGGTGGGTGCACACACCTTCTGGCAATTAAAAAAATGGGGGTGGGGCAGCAGCTGGCATGGTGGTTGAGATGCTGGATTCCCATGTAGCTGACTGTGGTTTGAGTCCTGGACCCAGTGGCTTGCTTTCTCACTTCTCCCCTCTCTCTGTGTCTTTCTCTGATCAAATTAAAATCATAATAATCAATAAAATTAAATAAATAATTTAGAATAATGAAATTTATCTACAATACAATATTAGCACTGTAGCACATTCACCTTTTGCAAATGTTTCCTGGTTCTCTTCTAGTCTTTGTGTAAATAACGCTAAGGCTAGGAGGTGTACAACATGTTATATTTATCCCCTCTTTCTTTATTTTATTATTTTTGTTTTAGGATTTTGCCATAGAGCACCTGTGCTTGTCAGAGACAGAGAAAGGGAAAGTGAGAAATCACTCCCCGGGGGGATGGCTACGCCTACATCCCTTCTCCTGCGTTCTTCTCTTGGGATTTTTGGGCATGCACGCACATGTGCCGAGTGATATTTAAGCTGCTAGGTCCCAGACTTAAATCGCAGTCAGCCTTGTGGGAGTCTAGTGCCTTAACTACCACACCAACTTTTTCATCTGAGAAGAGACTACATTGAATTTATGGCTATTAAAAATTGTAATTTTGCAAAAAAAAAAAATTGTGACTTTGTAAATCTCTCATGTACTGGGGCAAGAAACAGGCTTTGCATTTGGTAACATTGCATTTCTCAAATTAGATGCTGATGGAAAGTTAAGTGTGAAATTCGGGGTCCTCTTCCAAGATGACAGATGTGCCAACCTCTTTGAAGCATTGGTGGGAACCCTCAAAGCTGCCAAACGAAGGAAGATCGTTACGTACACCGGGGAACTACTTTTGCAAGGTGTTCACGATGATGTTGACATTATTTTGCTGCAAGATTAATGTGGTTCTCATATCTTTGTGTGTTACTATTTTTTGTTTCTGGTAAACTGGAATGTTAAATCAAAAGACAAACATATGAGCATACTTAGTGTATTTTTATATAACTTTGTAAACAAAAGGAGACTCAAATTTTAGAAGTCTGTTCTTTTTTATATCTCAAAATAAAATTTATGTAGTACACTGTAAAATAAACAAAACCTATTATTGTTCTCAGGAATTTGGTTGAGAAATGTAGGCAATGAGGCTTTTTTTTTTTTTTGTGGGGTAGGAGACTGTTTCATAAGCCATTCTTAGATCATTTCTACAGATATTTGATATTCCGTGAAAGCAAGATGCAAACTGAAGACCAGCTACCTGCAAGAAATATGTTTATGTAATAAAGACATGCAACGGTCTTACCATTGTGCTATTGCTTTATTTTGCTTTCTACATATTAATGTGCCTCACAGAATTGAGTATTTGCATCAAGATTAGGTAACTGTAGTAAGAGTTAACTTAATTTGAAATAAATACTCTTAAAACTACAAAATTAAAAAAATAGAATTGGTGGGACCAGCACATGGCATAATGGTTGTTACTGGACTCCCACATAGTCGACCATAGTTCAAGTCCCAGACCCAGTGACTTAAAAAATACTCATGCTGGTCATGTGTGCATGCACACGTACCCAAAATCCCAAGAGGATAATAGAGAAGAAGGGATCGTGGCACAGCCATCCTTCCTGGGGAGTGATTTCTCACTTTCTGTTTCTCTCTGTCTCTCTGGCAAGCACACGTGCCCTAAAGCAAAACATCTCTCTCTAAATTAAAAAAAAAAAAATGTTTAATATGGTTGGAACCTACAAATATGCTTATTTTATTGTCAATTGTGTGTTTACTGTTGTGTTAGGAGAAATGCAAATAATAATCATAAGGTAACCTAAATCTTTACTTTCTCATAGGATTAGTTAGCGCTACCAGAAACAATACACGATTGTCTGTGATTACATGTTGCAGCCTGCAGTGCAGAATTCGAAATGATTTAGAAAATGAAGGAGAACAAAATGAATGAAAGCTACAAGGTCCAGAGGAGACCTCATAGAAGAGGCAGAACTTGCACTGAGGAATGATCAGAACAGATTAGTGGGAAAAAGATGGGACGAGTGAGAGTAATAACTGAGGAAAGGCAGAGGGACATGAATTACCAAAGCATGATCTTGCGAAAGGTAAGATATTAAGTGACCAGACTGTCCACAAGAGAGGTGATTCTGATTGGATAATTAAGGTGGAACCTAGGAGGCCAGAGAGAGGACTTGGTGAGATTGGAGCAGGTATATTCTGTGATGAAAGCCAAGTGTAGAGCATGTGTTCCAGCACTGGTGATTTAGGTGGATTGCAGAGAAGAGGAAGCCATCAGACAAGCCAGCTAAAACATTGCTGAGGAATCTCATGGGGTGGTGATAATGGAAAAGCAGAGGAACTCCAAGCACTTTTTTTTTTTTTTTTCAGTTTTGTTTTGCTATAGGATGCATGTGCTCACCGGAGAGAGACAGAGACAAAGAGGGAAAATGAGAAATTGCCCCCCAGGAGAGAGAGCCACACCACAGGAGAGAGAGCCACACCACAATCCCTTCTCGATTCTTTCAGGATTGAGGGCACGCACACACACACACTCCATGTGGTTTTCAAACTGCCAGGTCTAGGAATTGAAATAGAGTCAGCCATGTGGGAATCCAGCTGCCTTAACCTCTAGGCCACCTGCTGGCCTTCCAGGCACATTTTTAAGAAAATTGAAACCTGATCACCAATACTCAGTTGGAAGTGACAAGACCTCGCTTCAACTTCGATCAAACAACAAAATTCACTGACACTGGTTATTGCTAACCTTTACTGAGCATATGTAATGCTAATTCTCATATAATCCTGTGAGGTAGGTACTAATATTATTTCTCATTTTACAGATGAGACACGTGAAGCACAGAAAGGTTGGGTAGCTTATCCAGGTTCTCCTAGGTAGACAGTAGTAGAGTCAGGATTTTGAAATTTGATTTATTTAACTGGCAAGTCTAGGGTCTAAGGTTGGGATAGATTTTGAACATGGTTAACTCTAGGGACTCAAACATTGTCATCAACACTCTGTCTTATCTTATTGGCACTGATGCTGTCTTTGTCTCATTCTACTCTAAATAGACTTCCTGCATATAGCTGGGAAGATGCCTACTGGTAGTTGCAATTTCACATAGTCCTGGACTAGCAACCTTAGTGGAGAGAGAACTTATTATAATATCTAATAATGAATTCCAAAAAGAGAACAACCCCCATTGGGCCCACTGGTTACATAAAAGCTACCCTGTGACCAATAATATTTGCCAGGGAGATGAGGTACCGGGGACTGGGTCACTTCTTATTTCTCTGTGAGAGGTGGGGGATACTATGCATGACAGCCTCAGCTTTAATAGATGGGTAGGTCCCCAAGGAAAGGATGTTGGACACATGGGAACAAAACAGGCTCACTAGGGATGGACTCAGCCCTGTAGTGAGAGATGAATCCATACAACTATGTGCAGAAGCTAAAAGTTTAATGAGAAGGAATGGTCAAAATATACCAAATAGGGGACCAGCAGTTGGCGTAACGGCTATGTTGCTGGACCCCCATGTAGTCAACTGTGGTTCGAGTCCTGGACCCTGTGGTTAAACTCACCCTGGGCTTTTGTGCATGCTTGCCCAAGATCCAGAGAGAAGAATGGAGGAAAAGGGAATGCAGCATGGCCACTCCCCCTGGGGGGAGATTTCTCGCTTTCTGTCTCTCTGTCTCTGTCTTTCTGGCAAGAGCATGTGCCCTATAGCAAAAACCTCTCAAAAAAAAAAAAAAGAAAAAAAAAATATATATATACACCAAATAGGACCAGCAGATAGTGTAACAGTTGCATGACTGGACTCCCACCTAGTTGACTGTGGTTCTGGTCCCAGACCCGGTGGCTTCAAACTCATACTGGGCACGTGTGCGTGTATGCCCAAAATCCTGAGAGAAGAATGGAGGAGAAGGGATTGCAGTGTGTGGTCATCTTCCCCAAAGGTGATTTCTCATTTTCTGTCTCTCTGGTGAGTACACACACCCTGTAGCAAAAATCTCTCTCTCTAAAAAAAAGAAATCTACCAATATATGTGATCTCAGTGACTGGGAGAATGATGCTTTTTTTTTTTTTTTTTTTTGAGAGTTTTTTTGCTATATGGTGCATGCACTCACCAGAGAGACAGAAAGTGAGAAATCACCCCCTGGAGGGCTGGTCACACCACAGTCTCTTCTCCTTCAGTCACCTCTTGGGATTTGGGGCGCTCATGCACACACACCTGGTGTGAGTTTTAAGCTGTTGGCTCTGAGACCCCAACTGCAGTTGACTATATGGGAGTCCAGGGACATAACCATTACGCCATCTGCTGGTCCCAGATGATGCATTATTAACAAAAATTGAGTTAAGTGAGCAGGCTAGTTTGAGGGCACTTCATTGGCCATAGTGAATTTGAAGTGGCAAGAGTGAGGCTGTAGTAAGATGAGGATTTAGTTCTGGAACCCAGGTAAAGGTTCAGGAGTGCAGGGAGAGACTTGAGAATTAAGGGTCAAGGTTGATTTTCCTCTCCATTTTGATTTGTATAGATAATCCTAGCTCTGTCTCTCTTGTCACTATTAAATTGAAGTTTATATTATCCGGCACTTAAAAAAACACAATCAACATAAAATCTACAGACTTTGGAAAGCTGAGGATGAGAAACTGAAGCAGCCTTTTGGGGAAAGCAATCTGGGAAACTCAGATAGGTTGGATAGAATTTGTTTTGAGAGGTAGAAAGAAATCTCCTTTAAAATCTGTAGAAGTTGAAATAGTTACTTAATTTGTCATTATAATTTGCTTAATGTCTTCTTGGAGAGCATCGAATGAAGATTCGAATGCTTGAAATTGGTAACTATCTTCTAGAAAAGGTATTCTCATGTGGTTATTTAGTTATTTTGGAAAATTGAAAGAATAGCATTTTCCTTTCAATTCAAAATAGCCAACCCCTTTGTAACAACTATATATATGTGTAGTTTTCTCTTATTTGGGTCGTAAGTCCTAAAATTCAAAATCATAGGGGTTGGCAGGTGGTATGGTGGTTAAGGACACTGGACTCCCAAGTGGCTGACCATGGTTTGAGTCCCAGACCTGGTGGCTTGCTTTTCACTTTCTCTCTCTCTCTCTCTTTCTCTCTCTCACTCTGTGGTCAAATTAAAAAAAAAAAAAGTGAAATAAAACTAAAAAAATCAAAATTATAGGTTTGGTTTCTTTTGAGCCAGAATTACAGTGAAAATAATCTTTCTTGGCCACAAACTGAATTTCAGTTAATCATCTCAGTAATGAGTGCATTGGCTATAGGTGGTGGAAATGAGTAATTAGGAATGCCATGAAAACATATAGCAACTCTTGTTCCAGTCACTATGCTAGAAATTAGGGATTACTAAAACAAAGCAAAATAAGAATAAAATCTGATTCTAGTCCTCAAAAAGAAACAATCTGCACAATTTTTAAAAAAACTGTTTTAATTTATTTTGGTGGGGGAGAGGGTACCAGGGGAGAGAGAGAAAGAGAGAGGATGAGAAATCATCCCCCAGGAGAATGGCCACACCATAATCTTGTCTCCTCCATTCTCCTCTCAGAATGTTGGGTGCACACACACACATGCCCTGCGTGACTTTCAAGACCAAGTCTCTGAGTCTGGGACTCAAACTGTAGAGACAGCCATGTGGGACCCAGTGTCTTAACCTCCTCACTCCCTGCTGGCCCTTTTATTAAATATTATAAAGAAACCTTTGGGTAAACGATCTAAGGATACAGATTCAAAAATGTGTTGTTGCTGGGGGGACCTGGACACCTTCAAAATGAACTGGAGTTATCAGAGTCTTCAAGCAGTAGAATAACAGGAGAGGACTTTGTAGGCAGAGTCATTACTGAAGACAAAGGCAGAAAAAGGCAAGAAACTTAAAGCAAGGCAGGAGAAAAGAACATAAAGAGCTGAAACTAGAAAGGAAGGTTGGGCCGTTATTTTGAATCCTTAAGGCAGAAGAAGCAATTCTAAATGTAGGTTGTAAAATGGTGAATCACAAAGAACTCTTAAAAACTTACATAAAATAATTCGATGAGTACCAATAATTATGCAGAACTTTAACTTTTAAATCCTGTAAGTGTGCTGCTTTGTATATTGAGATTCTGCAAAACGATCTATAATTATAGTTTATCGTCTTCATGGTGAATAACTGTTAAATTGAAAGTGACTAAACTACTTTTGTGTACTCACATTTCCTGAAATTCCCATTATAGAAGATCCAAACACCCCTTAATGTCCTAGAGTCACAATTTCAAAATAAGTTACAGAAACATTAATCCGAGGGATTTGTCTTCATTGAATACAAAATCCCAGCTTTCCCTGGTGTCTGAACTACTTCATATGTTTCCACACAATGAGGAGGAAAAGGCTGACAGGCATAACACAAACATATGTGTTGACAAAGGGACAAGCTGGCTTCTCTGTGTGGCATTAATTTATACCCTCAAATATGTAGATAAAAATCAAGAGCAATACATGGACCTTTAACTTATTTATGTGCAAATAATTTGGAAGTTTTCTCTTTTAAAAATAAGTTATAAATAACTCTTCAAAGAAAACCACTTCCTTGGGACTTTATGAGGAGACATCAAAAGTAACAATACTTTTCTGGAAGACAACTCCATTTGAAAACCCCTCTCCTGGGAACCAGCAGTTAGCGTAATGGCTATGTCGCTGGACTCCCACGTAGTCGACCGCGGTTCGCGTCTCGGACCCGGTGGCTTACAACTCACGCCGGGCGCGTGTGCGTGCGTGCCCAAGATCCCGAGAGGAGAATGGAGGAGAAGGGATTGCGGCGTGACCATCCCCCCTGGGGGGTGATTTCTCGCTTTCTGTCTCTATGTCTCTCTCTGTCTGTCTGGCGAGCGCACGCGCCCTATAGGGAAAAACCTCTCCAAAAAAAAAAAAAAAAAAAGAAAACCCCTCTCCTGTAGTTTTTATCCTTAGCAGTGTCATCAAGAGATTTCTTTAAAAAAATTGTTTTCAGTCAAGTGCCCAAGATCCCAAGAGGAGAATGACAAAGGGATTGTGGTGTGGCCACGCCCTCAGGGGGGTGATTTTTCTCTCTCTCTCTCTGGCCAGCACACATGCCCTATAGCAAAAATTAAAACACAAAATAAAAACTCTTTTTAAAAAGTTTTTGTAGTTCTTTTTGCTGTTGTTGTTGTCTGTTTGAGAGGTTTTTGCTATAGGGTGCATGCACTCGCTAGAAAGAGAGAGACAGAGAGACAGAAAGCGAGAAATCACATCCCCCTCCCCCCAGGGGTGATCACCACGCTGCAATCCCTTCTCCTCTATTCTCCTCTCAGGATCTTGGGCACACACGCACACACACCCAGCGCGAGTTTAAGCCACCGGGTCTGGGACTCGAACCGCAGTCGACTACATGGGAATCCAGTGACATAGCCATTAGGCCAACTATTGATCCCAGTCTTTGTTTTTTTAGGTGCAGGTATTTATTTTTTCCATGAGGGGGAGAGAGAGAGAGCAAGACAGCACCCCCAATAGGATCTTGATGCTACAATCCATGCTCACCTTCAACCAGCCTCAGATCATGGGCACATGCATGTCCAGCTCACTCAGGGAGGTGTGCAGATTTAAAAACAGAAGCTTGCCATGTGGATCCACCTTAGAGAGCACAGTCTGCATTTTGAGCTGTGCATTATCTGGCCCCTGGAGTGCTTTTTTCAATGAATGTTTTAGATACACACTTTTGTTTAGAAGGAATGGAGACTCACTTAGTTTGGTAAAGGGGTTAATTGTCAGGATGTCTATAAGAAAATTAGGAAGATAAGGGACCTTACTGAGATTCATCAAAAGCAATCATGCCCTGATGGGGCCTCTGGAGACAAGGGCCTACTAACTGGAGAGTGTCAGATGGCTTTTGTAGCTTTCAACAGTTAGATACTCTGGAGGTTCTGATTTAGTAGACTGCAAGGGGCCCAAGCATTTCTGTGAAGAAGCATCTTTTAGGGTGATTCTCACTGGCGGCTCAGGTGAAGACCCATTGTTTACTGTACTGGAGCTTTCTGGTTAACACCACTCCGCTGTTTTCTAGTTCCTTCTCTTTGCTTCTTTTTATGCTTCTAATTAGCTTCCACATCCTCTAACTGTTCTCTAAGTCATAGCTTCTATTAAAGCTTTAGTTTGCTCCCTAATTACTTTGATGTATTGGCATCAGTTCTTGCCGCCAGCTGTCTCACGCCGGATGACTATACGTCTGAATGCAAATGTCAAGTAGAGTCTGACTAACTCGGTTTGACCCTAATTGACAACTTTTTGTGCCAGGCCATCTCACAGGTCATTGGCCAGCTAAGTATTTTTATTTATTTGTTTATTTTTTTTGAGAGAGAGATTTTTGTTATAGAGTGCATATGCTTGCTGGAGAGACAGAGAGAGACAGAAAATAAGAAATTCCTCCCCCTGCCCCCAGGAGGGGATGACCACACCACAATCCCTTCTCTTCCATTCTTCTCTCAGGATCTTGGGCATGCACGCACATATGCCCGGTGTGAGTTTTAAGCCACCAGATCTGTAGTAGTCCAGCGACATAATCATTATGCCATCTGCTGGTCAGGACCAGCTGAGATTTATTGGATAAGCTGGTTTTTCCTGGTGTGGTCAGTTATGGCTTGGATGGGGATGGAAGGACAGGCACATGGCACTAGCATGCTGTCCAGAGCCTCTCAACGAGCCGTGAGCTGAGCTTCCTTCACAGGGTCTGCAGAGCTGGCAGGCAGGGTGACTGCATTCTAACAAGCAGAAGTTTTCGTAGAGGTTCTCTGTGATTATGGTAAAGTATGAAGACAGTAACTTTCCATTTGTAGGATGTGACTGCCCTTTTTAAACATAAAAAATATTGTCTTCCTCTCTTGTACCATTTATTCATACTTTCAGTGTCTGATTAAGAAAATACACAATGTGATACATAATACAAAAATATAAAGTATGAAGAGCTATGTCAATGATTTCTTTCTTCTTTTTAAAAGAAGTTTTTGCATTTGGATGCATGCACTTGCCAGAGAGAGACAAAGACAGAGGCAGTGAGAGGAAAGTGAGAAACCACCCTCCAGGGGGATAGCCATGCCACAATCCTTTCTCCTCCATTCTCCTCCTGGGATCTTGGGCATGCACACACACGTGGCGTGAGTTCTTTTAAAGCTGCCAGGTCTGGGACTAGAACCACAGTTGGCCATGTGGGAATCCAGCGATGTAGCCACTATACCACCTGCTGCTGGCCCCTGAAAAGCTATTTTAACTCCAACAAAGATTGAACATGAATTTGCATCTTATTAATCATAAGAGCAATACACATCAAAGATAATAGTACATTTATTTATATATACAAGGCACATTACTTATTAAACTATAGAAAAAATTTTTTAAAGTTTTTGTCATACAGCACGCGCATTCCCTGGAGAGAGAGACAGTGACAGGAAAAGTGCGAAATTTCTCCCTTTCTGCTCCATTCTTCTCCTGGGATTTTGGGCATGCATGTACATGGGCCTGGTGTGATTTTTAAGGCACCAGGTTCAGGACTCGAACAATGACCTGCCATGTATGAATCTAGTGCCTTAACCATCACACCAACTGCTGGCCTCTAAAAATTGAACTTTTTTGACACACATGTTTTTCTGGATCCATTCAAATAGCTCCATCGCTCTCTCAGGGTGCTTTGCTACTCACAAGTTAGGTATGATTTTGTAATATAATAAACAGGTACCCTAGCCAATATTTGATCCTGAGTCTACTTCACTGGCTTTATTTTTCAGAGCCAATCTACATTTTTTCCCCCTTGAATCCGACTTGTGATTCAAGTTTGTGATTGCTTCAACAAATGGAACACAGTAGAATGATCTAATTTCTGAGGCTGGGTCATAAATGGCCAGAGACCTACTACCCAGATAGGTTATGAAATGTTGATAGGGAAGAGGACCTTCAGGGATGGTCTGATCAAGTAACTCAATAATGCCACCAAGATCCAGTTTTTCTGTTTCTTTATTCTGCCTTCTGAGATACCAGTTTTATTCTTTCTTTCTTTTTAAATTTTTGTATAGTTATTTATTGTATTTATTAGTTTATTTTAATTTGACCAGAGAGAAATACAGAGAGAAAGAGAGAGACACAGAAAGTGGGAAAGCAAGTCACCAGGTCTAGACCTTGAACCATAGTCAGCCATGTGGGAATGTCCAGTGCCTTAACCACCATGCTACCTGCTGGTCCCCTTCTTGGAGAGGTTTTTTTTTTTGTTTGTTTGTTTTTTTTTGTTTTTGTTTTTTTTGCTATAAGGCACTTGCGCTCGCCAGAAAGACAGAGAGAGACAGAGAGACAGAAAGTGAGAAATCACCCCCCAGGGGGGATGGCCACGCCGCAATCCCTTCTCCTCCATTCTCTTCTTGGGATCCTGGGCACACACACACATGCGCCCGGCGTGAGTTCAAGCCGCCGGGTCTGGGACTCAAACTGCAGTCGACCACGTGGGAGTCCAGCGACATAGCCATTACGCTAACTGTTGGTCCCCCTGCTGGTCCCCTTCTAAGTTTGTTTTTTTTCTGGTCAAAAAGTAGGGTACAGGAAATCCTCACACAGACACTATGGACAAAGAAGGAGAGAGGAACCTGAGAGCATTCTGATCACAGAATCTATTGGGACAGCTTAAGTAATTGCCATGGAATTCAATAACAATTATGTGTCTCTTTAAATAGTTACTGAATTAACTTTGTAGAATACACTATGTAATTAGAGTAATGAACAGTCTACACATGTATTCAATATTTATTGTCTGCTGATATTGTAAACAGAAGGAAAGGAGCTAACTGACAGCTGACTACACAGAGAGGCATAGAGTGTTAGTACAAAAGGCCCCGTGATAGGAGTGAGGTGCTTTTGAAGCTGGAGTTAAGCTCAGAGCTCAGGACTCTACCATTATAGCTAGAGGCACTCAGATCGAGAAAACAGAGCTTGGGCTTGCTGGGGAAATCTAGTGACTGCTGGGTGCAGTAGTAGTGGCGTAGTGGTGGCACTGTGCTCTGCGGTGCTGGAGGCCATATGGAAGATCAGGGCTCAGTTCTCAGGTCCACCCGTACACGCCAGGTACATACGCATGTGTCTGCAATCCTGACTAGCTGGGAGTGTGGGTGTGGGAGACACATAGGAAGGACTGCAGTGTGGGACTCTGTCCAGAGCACTTCTCACAGAGATAAGCACTCTTATTTTCAGTCTCTGTCTCTCTTTCATAAAAGAAATAGGTAAATAGACTTAAAAAAATTCTAATGAGGGGCCAGCAGGTGGCATGACAGTTAAGGGCCTCTGGACTCCCACATGGGCGACTGAGGTTCAAGTCCCAGACCTGGTGGCTTGCTTTCTCACTCTCTCTCCCTCTCTGGTCAAATTAAAATAAATAAATAACCAAATAACGTTAAATAAAATATTTCTTAAAAAAATTCTAATGATCTCTAAGTCTTGGTCTCTCTTCATCTGTAAAGTAGGGAAATAATACCAGACTCTCAGGGTTATTATGAGAATTAAATGGTACTATGCTAGCTACCTAATGACTCACTGACAGAATTTAGTTTTATTATAAATTTGTAGGTTGTTTGATTAGAACATTTGTAAGCTATGGTATTTTTGGCCTATAATTTTTCCTAGCGCTAGATTTGAAATATGAATAATCCATACTATATGGTTAGAATATATGTATACATTAAACTCACAGTATTTGTTTATGAAGTGATAGTATTTGTTTTGGAGCGATAGATATTTTTTCATTCAGTTCTTTAGCCTACTGGAAAATGAGAGTTGGGAATGCTTCGGGTCATTTTCCTTACTTAAGTGAACTATGGTCCAAAAAGTTTGAGATACAATGTCTGAATAAATAATTTGATACGACTTTTTTTTTTTAAAGGTTTTTGTCATAGGGCATGTGCACTCACTGGAGAGGAGAGAGACAGACAAATACAGAAAGAAGTAAAGTGAGAAATCACCCCGCAAGGGGACTGGCCACATTGCAACCCCTTCTTCTCTTGGAATTTTGGGCATGTGCACACATGTACATATAAGCTACCGGGTCCAGGACTTGAACTGCAGTCAGCCATGTGGGAGTCCAGCATCTTTACCACCATGACACCTGCTGGCCCAAATCTGATTAAACTTTTAACAAACAGCAGCTACTTCTAGTATGTTGGTGACACTAAAGAAAATGTCATAAAGACTATAATGATTGGGGGTGTTCTACCTTTTTTTAAAAAAGAAAAATCGGAGTTTTGACAGCTCTTATTATACAATGCTTGAATGATAAATGAGTACTTTCTTACATAAAGGTAACAATTCCATGGCTCTTAGAAAATTATTAGGTTATGATAAGAGTCTTCCCTTCTATTATCAAATACTTGAGAGTGTAGGTGTCATGATTCAGCAAGAGTGGATGGCAAAGCAAGCTGATAGACCTGCCGTCAGGCAGAAGGAAAGAGGAAAAAGCTAGGAGTTGGTAAGCCCAGGGCTAAGAAAACAAACACTCCCCGTGGGGCTGGGTATCTAGAAGGAGTTTTAGCATCTGGGTCTGTGGGGAATTGCAAATTGACCTAATTAGATTAAAGGTATAAATTCCTACAGAATCCGAGATCTTTATACAAAAACTTAGATGACCTTGGATTATTTATATTGCAGGTCTGACTAATCCTTGCTGCACTAGCGTGTCTACACAGCGCAACACAATCCATATCTAAACTGGACAGTATGAACAGGGAGGGGTGAAGTCTGAGACTGAGAAAGGTTTTTCTGAGTGTGTCCAGGTGTTCTTGGTGGCTTTAAATCCAGTGACTCACAGAGAGGGGAGAAAGGGAAAGACGGGAAAAGACCTCTGAAAACAACTTACTAACCTCTCTTTTAGGATCTGTCAAAATCCAAGACCTCTCTCACTCTCTCAATTTTGGACTAGACTACAGGTATCTTTTTTTTTTTTTTTTTTTTTTGAGAGGTTTTTACTATAAGGCGCATGCATTCACCAGAAAGACAGAGAGAGACGGAGAGACAGAAAGTGAGAAATTAGCCCCTAGGGAGGATGGCCACACTGCAATCCCTTCTCCTCCATTCTCCTCTCGGGATCTTGGGCACACACGCACACATGCCCGGCAAGAGTTTAAGCCACCAGGTCTGGGACTCAAACCACAGTCAACTACATGGGAGTCCAGCAACATAGCCATTATGCCAACTGCTGGTCCCGGGCATCTTAAAGTATAATAAGACAAAAAATGAAAGACACCAAGGGACAGAGAACTATGAAAGGGTTCGTTCTCCTCTTTCTTTCTCTATCAAATCAAATGCTAAGTAGCCAAGTAATATTTCCTGCATCGCTTTCAGCCCTCTGCCAAAAATGGGTGACTGTGACAGGCCTGGATTCCCAGGCGGAGGTGGCTCATTTACAGGGAAGGGTGGATACAATTTTGCCCACTAGGCGACTGCTCCAACTCTAAGGGGAGAATTATCATCCCTGTTATCACCTCCCTTGGAGCAGAAATCATGGGCCCATGTAATAGCCCATAATTATTTTCCTTTATTGAAGATACAAAATAAGATGCTACTTTTCAATTTATTTATAGGCACAAAAGTATTTATAGACAGAAATATCAAAAGAACAAGAAGGATTTCTTTAAAAAGAATTTTCAAGCAAGAGATTTGCAGGTGCTACATTTTTTCCTTTCCTTGGTGCAGCTTGTCTCGGGAAGGTGTGAAAAGATCTTGGCATACTTCTTTTGCTAACGGTGGTCACAGCCCATCTGGAAGTAAAAAAATCAGCATCCCTCAAGTCTCAATTAAAAGATTTTCCTGAGAGTCTTGCATGTTCCTTCCTTCCTTTCTTTCTTTCTTTCTTTCTTTCTTTCTTTCTTTCTTTCTTTCTTTTCTTTTTTTTTTTTTTTTTTGCATGTTCCTTTCTTGAGCTTCTCATCTGTTACCCAGTTATCTACCCTTCGCTCGAGATGAAGATTTTCAACAATACAGGCCTTTTAGGGTCTATTTTGTTCAATCACATCCTAAGTGTTCAAAACAACGCAGACACTTAATAGGCGCTCACTAAAAATTATTGAATAAATGAACAAATACCCTCCACCTCATTCACCGTGGATGGAGGTGATGATAATAGCTAACGTTATTAATCTTTTACTATGTACTTGACAATGTACTACACACTTTGCTTACGTTATTTCATCTTCACAATACTCAATGAAATAGATGTTGATACTACTACTATTATTATTCTCACTTTATAGTCTGAGGCTAAGGAAATCTAGTAATCTCAAAGTTAGTCTGCTAGGAAGTAGCATCGCTGGGGGGCTGAGCTCTCCATCATCATCCTACCCTGTCCCCAAGAAATTGACGGTCTAGTTAGGAGGGTGAAATAGGTGCACATGAAACAATCAGTCTCCCTGTTGTCTCTGTCCGAGCTTTCATTGTTCATTCAGGGCAGACGAATCACCTGAAGATCTTGTTGAACTGCAGGTTCTGTTTCAGTAAGTCTGCAATGATCCACAGGAAACCACAGGTCTAATGAGCTCTGAGGTGATGACAACACTGCTCTTCCCTGGGCACACTTTGAGAAACGAGCCTATCTCCGCTTTCCCCTCCCCGGGCTCTGCTGTTCTTTGAGGTCTCTATGGTATAGGGCAATGTGCCCCTACATTTTTTTTTTAAGTTTTTATTTTTTTCTTCAGAAAAAGAGAAAACTCTCTAACAGGGTCTTCGTGGCGTGATCCACTTCCAGCGTCAGCCGGCCTAGGTCACAAACACACACATATGCACGTGGTGATAGATCTCAGGATGTAAACCAAGACCTTTGCTGTGTGAGTCCAGTTGCATTACCACTGCGCCACCACCTGGCATCCCAGATACCTCTTATGGAGTGACTCCCATCTTCCTGGCTCTGACAATGTCCAAAGAACACTAGAAATGTTCTTAATTTAGGATTTTTGGTTAAATAGATTCACTTTTTAAAAATGGAAATACATTTATTTATTCCAAATGTTATTGATTTTTCTAGACCATATAATAAAAGGCACAAGTCATGTATGTAGTTCTACATTTATATATATTATGTATCATGTACTATATATATGTGTGTGTATATATGTGTGCATGTGTTTGCATAGGGTATGTGTGTTTACCAGGAAGAGACAAAGAGAGAAAAGAGGGAGTGAGAGAGAGAGAAAGTGAGAAATCCTCCCCTCGGCAGGATGGTACTACAATTCTTTATCTTCCATTCTCCCCTTGGAATTTTGGGCACTCATCCATACGCACCTGGGGTGTTTTTCAAGTCAGCAGGTCTTGGACTCAAACTGCTGAAACAGCCACGTGGGATCCAGCCACCTTAACCATCACGCCACCAACTGGTTCTATTTTATATTTTTATTACCCCCACTCCACACACAAACACATACACGCACACATAAACAACCACTCATACCAAATTGAAAACATTTATATCCCCAGAATTACCAAGTTCTTTCCCAGTGAATATCATTTTCTCAAGTCACCACAGTTCTGACATCTATCACCATACTGCTAGTTTCGTATCTTCCTTAGCTTCGTAAGAATTGAATCATATAGCATGTATTCTTGTGTCTGCCATCTTTATTCATCACAGTGGCCGAGAAATTTGTCTATGTTGTGTGTTGCAGTAGTTTGATCTTTTCCTACTAGTGCATAGTATTCTATTATACAAACATTCCACAATGTATTTATATGTTCTATTGTTGGTAGAAATTTAGGGTGTTTCCAGTTTGACTGTTATGAGTACAACTTAGGCTTGTTTTCTGGTGGGTAATATAGATAGAGATAGATAGCTGAGTATAGGGTAGGTACATATTTAGCATTCAAAGTACATGGTTTGTTTTTTTTTCCCCTCATTTTTTAAAAGTTTATTTCTTTCATGAATGAGAGAGAAAGAGAGTGGGAATGCATTCTCAACTGGGTCAGCCAGTACGTATGTGCCCAGCATACTCATGGAGGTCTTCAGACTTGAACAAGAAACCTTCTCATGGGTTACCTCACAGAGCACCACATTTTACTACTGCATCATCATTTCTTGCCTCTGAACTATTGATACTTTTTTTAAAAAAATTTGCTATAGGTGCATGCACTTGCTGGGTACAGAGAGAGAGAGAGAGAGAGAGAGAGAGAGAGAGAGAGAGAGGAAGGGAGAGAGAGAGAAATTGAGAAAACACCTCCATACTCACAGAGGGGGATGACCATACTATAATCCTTTTTCCTCCATTCTCTTCTGGGAATTTTGGGCACACATGCATATGTGCCTGGAATGTTTCTCAAGGCACTGGGTCCAGTATTCAAACTGTGCAGTTGGCTATGTGGGATCTAGACACCCAACCAACACTCTACCTGGCTGGCCCCATTATAAAGGAATTTCCAAGGCTGGCAGATGGTTTGGTGGTTGAGACACTGAACTCCCACATGGCTGACCATGGTTTGGGTCCCAGACCTGGCAGTTTGCTTTCTTGCTTTCCCTTTCTCTCTCTTTCTGGTCAAGTTAAAAAATAGTAACAAATGGAGTTAAATTAATAAATTATTATTTTTTAAAAATTAAAAAAGTAAAAGGAATTTTTATTACAGGTATGATGTACTAGTTATTCTTTTCAAAAACACATTAAAGAGGCCAGAAGATGGTGAAATGGGTACATCGCTGGATGCCCACATGGTCAACTACGGTTCAAGTCCCAAACTCAGAGGATTCAAACTCATGCCTTGCACATGTGCGTGCATGCCCAAAATCTCAGGATACTGGAAGAGAAGGGATTGAGGCGTGGCCATCCTTCCTGGGGGGTGATTTCTTGGTTTCTGTCTCTGTCTCTCTCTCTGTCTTTCATGAACACATACACCTTATAGCAAAAATCTCTCTAAAATAAAACTATTGAAATAAAAACATAACAGGGCTGGCAGATGGCATGGTGGTTAAGAGCACTGGACTCCCACATGGCCAACCATGGTTCCAGTCCCAGACCTGGTGGCTTGCCTTTTCACTTTCTCTTTCTCTCTCACTCTGTATCTCCTTAGTCAAATTAAAATAAATAAATAAAATAAAATAATTCTTTAAAAAAATAAAAGCATAACTATTAATGTTTACATATGTACCACCTAAAATTATTTCACATTGCTACCCTGGGAATGTTGGCACAATTGAAAAAAAAAGTTATGGGCTTTGGAATGAGGCATTTTTACACATTGGAATTTTGCCTCTGCTGTTTACTATAGCTGTGCAATCTTGGTCAAATAATTTATATGTTTTAAGTGATGATTAATAATCTCTGAGTCTCAGATGAAGAAACTGCAATTTTATGTGAACAATATGTAGATGGATTGCACAAAGAAAAAAGTTGAGGAAATAAACTGTACCCCAAGGAGCACACATGGTATAATTCTATCTATGTTGAGTATAAAAACAAGCAAAATTAATCTTTACTGTTGGAAGTCAGGATTGTGGTTATTATTATTATTATTTTATTTTTTAAAAAAGAGGTTTTTGCCTTGGTTGTGTGTACTCACCAGAGAAAGAGAGAGAAACAGAGATAGTGAGGGGGAAAATGAGAAATCACCCACTGGGGGATGACCATTACACAATCCTTTCTCCTTCTGGGTTCTTGGGCACACACGCAGACAAGCACAGTGTGAGTTTCAAGTGACTGACTGAACTTGAACTATGGTCGGCCACCATAGCGACATAACTGCTATGCCATCTGCTGGCCATGGATTGTGATTATCTTTGAGATGATATACTGACTGGACGAAACTTGAGGGGAGCTATCTGGGAGTGCTTGAAATGTTTTATGTCTTGATCTTCATAGTGGTTTTACACATATCTACTTGTACATATATAGACATATATAGACATATATATTCACATACATACATGCTTATATACACATATACATATAACCTAATATTTGGAGATCTTTTGGGCTGTGGGTCACCTTCTGTTTCTTAATCTAAGTGCTGGCTACCCATGTGCTTGGAGTGTGAAAATTCATCACACTATGCTTATATTATTCATACTCTGGAGATCATTTCCTTTTCTGTAAAAATGAGGATAACAGTAAAAATAATGTATACTCCAGAAGTTTATTGAATGAAGTATAAAAAACACTCAATAGATATTAGTTTCTTTGCTATTACGTCCCAGTAGACTAAGCAATATAAGCGATGGTACAACTAGAACTTGTTTTCCCGGTAGACTAAGAGATACCAACCAATGGTGCAATTTAAACTCATAATGCAACATGAAAATAGTCACAGTATAAAGCATAACTTCATTATACTTATATGCTACTAGAGATTAAAGTCTTATACTAAAGAAAGTATTGGGGCCAGCAGGTGGTGTGGTGGTTAAGCCGCTGGACACTCCCACAGGGCCGACCACAGTTTGAATCCTGGACCTGGTGGTTTGGTTTCTCACTTTCCCTTCTCTTTCTGTGTCTTTTTCTGGTCAAATTAAAATAAATGAATGAATGAATAAAAATTAAATAAATAATTCTTGTTTAAAAAAAGAAATGATTGACAAATAGGTGTGAGAAACTAGAGAAACGGTATATCTGAACTCATAGATGGGACATCTTGTCAGTCAGGGTGCTCTTGGAAAACAATATATATATTTATATATATATACACACACATACATATATACATATTTATATATATATATATGCACACACACACACACACACACACATATATATATATATATATATATATATATTCTGTTTCTTAGATTAAGAAAGAGGAGGTGATCCACATTCCAAAAGATCTCCAAATATTAGGTTATATATATATATGTATATATAAACACACATGTATATAAGCATGTATGTGTTACATAAATATGTATATACATATACACACATGTGTGTGTGTGTATGTATTAATAAATTGGCTCACATGACTGTGGGGCTTGGTAAATCTGAAATTTATAAGGTAGACCAGGAGGCTAGAAACTCAGGCAGGAGTTCCAATAATTTCAAGGCAGTATTCCTTCTTCTCTGGGGAACCTCATCTTTTGTCCTCAAGACTTATTATAGATGGGATGAAGCCCTTATATATTATAGAGAGTAATCTTCTTTACTTAAATCCAAATGACTATAAATGTTAATTACATCTAAAGATACCTTTCACACCAGGCTAGCCTGTGGCCTGGTGGTTAAGGCAACTGGATCCCACATAGCTGACCACGTAGTTTGAGTCCTGGACCCAGCAGCTTAAAAACAAACATGCCAGGCATGTGTGCATGCATATCCAAAATCCCAACAGGAAAGAGAAATTAAGGAGGAGGGATTGCAACATGATTATTCTCCATAGGAGGGAGGGGTGCTTTCTCTCTCTCTCTCTGTCATTCCTTAGCAAGGGCAAGCACTCTCTGATAATTTTTATATTAATTAATTAATAATAATAAAATACCTTTGAGACAGGAGGATGTTCCAGGATGAGGCAAGGGACATTCGAAACACCTAAAATATGACAGACAAGGAGTGGCTGAGAGACTGGGTCTGAGCCAGTTGGAAGCAAGATGGTGCCTGGAATGACTGAGCCTAGCTTTCAGACTCTTTATACCCCCACTGTATGGTATTAGCATGCTAGATGACACTTCCACCAATACCTTGACAGTTTAGAATAACTATGACAATGACTGGACCTACCCTAGTAAGCCCAGAAAATGGGGAGGAACAGTGGTTCCAGGAAAACCACCGCCTTTTCCCAGAAAAGTAGTGAATAAACAACCCCTTAATTAGCCTGGCATTAAGCCACACCATATAAGCCAGACACCCGCCAAAGTTCTGGTCTGTTCCGCCTATGGGGGAGCCCTTCATTCTTTCCTTCCAGGTAATAGTTCTCCCTTTCCTCTAGAAAGGGGCGAAATTGTTCATCTTTCTTCACATAGCTACTCTACTCATGGAGTAGTTCATTCTGTACACTTTCCTTAAACTTGCTTTCATTTTCCTTCAGTGGCTCACTTAAAGCCAAGGTCCCTCACATCCTGGTTAGAGACCCCATGGTTTGAGTCTCCCCAGCAACACCTTCACAGAAAAATCCAAACTAATGTTTGGGTACCATTGCCTAGCCAACATAACATGTCAAATGAACCATCACAGCAAATATAAATCCTGCTTAGAATTAAGATAGTCAGGTTGGTACTCAGCTTAAATGGCTCTTTAGTATGTTTAGTCAGAATGTATCAATCCCCCGGAAGATATTTATATCCGGTTCCAAGTGATATGTGATCTTATGTTTCAGTGTTGCCTGGGCCACAGGCAATGATGCTAATCTTGATTGAAGTATCTTAGTTATAAAAGAGACTAGATATTTATATTCTATCAAGAGCATCAGATAACTAGCTAAGACTTGAGGAATTCTCCAAAATACTTTCAGATCATATCTCAAAGAAAATCCTCTCTTATCAAAATACTGGATGATGGCATCCTTCAATCAACGAAGGAGTTGAGTTCCAAAACCTTGTTTCTTTTTATTGTTATTAGAACTTGAAACATATTTTCCCTTCAGAATAATGTTATAATAATGGATATAATAATGGTGTTATGAACCAGGTCCCCAGAAAAACCTAGGTAGCATCTCCATTTGTATAATTTTTTAAATTTCCCTAGGTAATTTCTTTCATAATGAATTTCCTGTTATCTATTCTCTTTTCTCCTGAAAACTTCCTGGAAATATCAGAAATAATGATCAAATGCTTTTGCCACAAAGTTCTATGGAGACATACAATGAACAGAAAAAACGCTTACCTAACAAAGGGACCTATGGATCACATCTGGCCCACAGTATTTCCATTCAATTCATATATTGGGTTGTCATCGGAAAAGGCATGATGCATTTTTGCATAGAAAAACAGAAAAATTACATCATGACTTTTCCAACGACCTAGTATTTAAGAACAACGAAGATATTCATTTATCCACAGGGCTCTGCCCTCATGATCCAATCACCTTCAGTTAGGCCCCATCTCCCAATATTGTTGCCTTGGGGATAGATGTTGATGTGTAAAATTCAGTAGATTTCTCAAAATCCACAGGTTCCTGGATTTCTTAAAAATAGGGCTAGCTGGTGGCAAGACAGTAACATGATGCTCTGTGATGTTGGACCCCCATGGGAAAGTCCAGCAGCCTCCCAGTACATACCGGGTATGTTCACCCAGCATCTGGGCTAGCTGAGGCTGGGGGTGGATCATGGCATAAACACCCTGCTGGAGGGAACCAGCAGTTAGCGTAATGGCTATGTCGCTGGACTCCCACGTAGTCAACCGTGGTTCGTGTCCCGGACCCGGTGGCTTAAAACTCACGCCGGGCGCGTGTGTGTGCGTGCCCAAGATCCCGAGAGAATGGAGGAGAAGGGATTGTGGCGTGACCATCCCCCCTGGGGGGTGATTTCTCACTTTCTGTCTCTCTGTCTCTCTCTGTCTGTCTGGCGAGCGCACGTGCCCTATAGAGAAAACCTCTCAAAAAAAAAAAAAAAAAAAAAAAAAAAAAAAAAAGACCCTGCTGGGAGTGCACAAATTGTAAACACACAACACAACAGGAAATACAAAGCCAGGATTATGACATGGTAACTATTAGCTGGAGGAAAGTAATAATAGCCCTTTGCTTGGGCTACCAAAGTCACCGTGGTACCTGCTGCTTGGCTTTACTGTTCTGTAACTAACGTGGCCCTGTAGGTACATGATTTGTGACCTCTGCCACAGAGCGATTGTAGCTGTCCCTTTACTGGGGGCTACTGTCACAGATCCAGTATCTACTGGGCTTTAAGGCCTTTATTTCCCCTCTTCCTGACAAGAAAAAAGATACGGGTCTATACAGTATTATAGCCCCTGCCCCGGGAAACGCATGACGCCTAGCACACATGAGTCACCAAATTCTTTTCATAGTGACTAGGGGGAAGCAAACTTAACTCCTTGAAGCCCCTGGAAGATCGCCATTTTCTTCCTTTTCATGCCCATCTGCCTCTCTGTCTTCCTTTCTCCTTCCCTCTGTCCATGCATCCTCTCCTTTTGCCTTCTCCTTCCTTTTTCTCTTTCTCCATCCCTCCCCTCTCTCATTCTGTCGCCTTACTGTCCTCTGGCCCATTTTCTCATCAAGAAAGCAGTAAAAGCAGGTTTCCCCGCCTTCCCACTTAGGTAGAGCGAGACTGGGACCAGGAACTGTCTGGGACAGTGTTTAGAGCAGGGGCTTTAGGGGTATAGGCCAGAAAGATGGGGTAGAAGAGGGGAACAAGAGCAGTTTCCCCTCATTTTCTGGCCCCTTTTAGTTCTTTGAGAGTCACTTCTCTCCCCAAAGAAGGTGAATGAGAAGGAGGAGTTGGCAGGAAAATAGAATTCTCTCTGCCTCCTTCCCCATTCTTGACCTCTCCTCACTTGTAATCTGTTTTATTTTATTTCTTTCTCCCATTTTCTTCCACTTTTGATCAGAAAGTTTGTTCTCAGTCAGGCACATGATGAGGATTAAAAGCAGGGGACTAGATGGACTCAGTGGGGAGAGGGAGAAATTTCTAAGGTGACACTGAGCTGTGGTCTCCTTTGGCAGAAAAGGGATGAAAACAATATTCAGGATAGTATTGCATAAGAAAACCTTTTCTGAAGCAGCTGGACTCAGGTTTATACTGACAGGCAGGAGAAGCTACGTTTACTTTCTTTATATATTTTAAACCACAATCATGGAATATTATGTGCCCTGCCACTTTTTGCAGGTTTGTTTCAAGTAATTAAATTACACAATTCTTTAAAAATCAATACTTGGGACCGGCAGATGGTGTAATGACTTCATTATTGCACTTCCATTGAGCTGACCACAGTTCGAGTCCTGGACCCAAAGGCTTACAACTTACGCCAGGTATATGTGTGTATGTGTCCAAAATTCCAAGAAGGGAAGGGATTGTGGCGTGGCCCTCCCCCTGGGGGGTGATTTTTCGCTTTCTGTCTCTCTGTCTCTATCTGTCTCTCTGGCAAACACATGCACCCTATAGCAAAAATCTCTCTCTAAAAAGAAATAATAATAAGAATAATACTCAACGAAGTTTAGAAAATAGGTTCTTAAATCTTTTTTGTTTTTGGAGAGGTTTTTGCTATAGGGCGTGTGCGCTCACCAGAAAGACAGAGAGAGACAGAGACAGAAAGTGAGAAATTACCCCCCAGGGGGGATGGCCGCACTGTAATCCCTTCTCCTCCATTCTCCTCTTGGGATTTTGGGCATCATGCACAGGCGCCCAGTGTGAATTTTAAGCCACCAGGTCCGGGACTTGAACCGCAGTCAACTACATGGGAGTCCAGCGACACAGCCATTACACCAACTCCTGGTCCCTCAACTTAAATCTTAATATTAGTATTTTTAAATTAGTACATCTTATGAGAAATTTTAGGCATTTTAGAAAGGTTCTTTCAAAATAGTTACTAATAGGGCTAACTGATGGCATGGTAGATAATAGTGGCTAGGTCTCAAACCAGGCAGACTGCGTGGTTCAAGTCTTGGATTTGACAACTTGAAAAACACACTGGGCACACGTGCATGCATGCCCAAGATCCCAAAAAGAGCAAGAAATGGAGGAGAAAGGATTGTGGCATGACTATTCTTCATGCGGGGAGTGGAGGGGTGCTTTCTCATTTTCTGTCTCTCTCTCTCTCTGGCAAGTACTTGTGCTCTCTAGCAAAATTTTTAAAAAATTTTAAGTTACTAATCACTGTACATTGTAGGGAAACAAAGACTGACCAGATGTTTCAAACTTAGTGTTCATTTTAATATAGTCAAACAAAAATCTGGGCATGATTATCTCATCTCAGCTCTGAGAACATAATCCATACATAGAGCATGATGGTGTCTGTATTATAATGATTACATGGATAATTGACATTGCTAGTATACAATTACCATCACCAAATGTTTATTAAGTGCTGACATATTGATAGAGCTGTGATTAGACCTTCCAAAGAGCAAATTAATTAGACAGGTAACCACCAAGGCACCGTTCACTATACAGAATTAGCAGCAATGCTAGTAAGACACACAAAATCATGACACCAGCTTAACAGGCAACTTTTAGAAATGATCAGACTGATTCTGTTTTATCATTAACTTCTATGAAAATGCTAATTTTATGCATTAAAAATAAAAACAGAGGCCGCAGTTTAGACATACCCCAAGGCCATCCACTCAGAACCACACAGCCAAAACAGAAGAGATCCCGATATCCCCAAAGTGCTAGTTCTAATCATAAATGAAACATAAAATACAAGCTTTACATTCTTGTCAGCATGATTCAGTGAAATTAAATCAATCGGTGTAAGCAAATCAACTTAACAGCTCTGCTTGACTTAAAAAGGATGTTAATGTATAACAGCCAATGATGAAAAAGGTCAAAATACTTCCTCCTTCATGTTTTATAAATTGTACTGTAACTGCTGTGAGAGGACTTCTTATCATTTTGGGTTTGAGGTCTTCCAGTTCATAACCGTTTCTCCTGTGTGCACAATAAACTTCCATGACTTAAAAACTGGATAGAACTTTATTTTTGATATAGCAAAGCTACGAAATCCATAAATAATTAGGTCAACTATAATGGGATTAATTTAGGGTATGGTTGGGTTACAATGAACATATATTAAGAGAATTATTCATAAGTTATTAAGTCAATAAAATTTCACATGTATAAAGTAATTATCTGTAATTAAGTAATATAATATGAATGCAAATGGGTACAGGTCTGTCTTTCTGCACTAAGTGGGAAAAGGATTTCTAAGAAAGGGACTGCAGAGCAAAGAACCTTCATAAATATGCCAGCCGGGGAAACCAGCAGTTAGCATAAATGGCTATGTCGCTGGACTCCCACGTAGTCGACCGCGGTTCGTGTCCCGGACCCGGTGGCTTAAAACTCACGCCGGGCGCGTGTGCGTGCATGCCCAAGATCCCGAGAGGAGAATGGAGGAGAAGGGATTGTGGCATGACCAACCCCCCTGGGGGGTGATTTCTTGCTTTCTGTCTCTATGTCTCTCTCTGTCTGGCGAGCGCACGCGCCCTACAGCGAAAACCTCTCCAAAAAAAAAAAAATATATATGCCAGCTGGTTCTCAGGCAGATCACTTTCAAATAAGAATATGTACAGAATTTTAGAATCTAGAAATTGAGGGGCTAGCAGGTGACACGGTGGTTGAGGTGCTGGACTCCCACATGGTCAACCACGGTTCGAGTTCTAGACCTGGTGGCTTGCTTTCTCATTCTGCCCCTCTCTTTCTGGTCAAATTTTAAAAAATATAATGATGATAATAAATAAAATTAAAAAGAGAATCTAGAAATTGATTCCCTTAAAACCATCTGTGTTCACATGATCCTTTGAAATCCTTCAAGCACCCCTAGGAGTATACCAGTTTGAAGACCATGCTGTTAAGAACCAAATAACCAACAGTTTTGACACCTAAAAGAACCAGGCACATGATCAGTAACAACCAGTATTATAATATTATTATCTTCAAGTTTATTTTTCTTTCGTGAGTGAGAAAGATAGGAAGAGAGAGAGAGAGAGAGAGAGACAGAGGCAGCACCCCCAACAAGGCCTCAACCCTTAATTCATCCCCACCTCCAGCCAGTCCTGGATTATGAGTATGCACACCTGGAACACTAAGCGAGGACTCCAGATGCGAACGTAGAGTCTTCCCATGCAGGCCATGAGAGAGATGTCCACGCCACAGTCTCTTCTCCATTCTCCTTCTGGAATTTTGGGCACATGCACACACAAGCCTGAGTTTCAAGCTGCCAGGTCTGGAACTCAAACTGTTCATGTGGGAGTCTAGTACCTTAACCACTATACCACCCGCTGGCCCCTGTATATGTGTCTTTAGTGTGTGTATATATATATATAATATGTATGTGTGTGTATATGTGTATATATATATAAAAAACATGTGTATATATATATAAAATATGTGTGTGTGTGTATGTGTATATATATATATATATATATATATATATATATATATTGTTGTTGTTGTTGTTGGATTTTTGTTATGGGGTAAGCGTGCTTGCCAGAGACAGAGAAAGTAAGAAATCACTTTCCAGGGGATGGCTACTTTGCAGTCCCTTCTTCTTCATTTTCCTCTTAGGATTTTGGGTACACATGCACATGTGACTGGCATATTTTTCAAGCCACTGGGTCTGTGACTCAACTACAGAGTCAGTCATGTGAGGTGCAGCCCCTTAGCCACCATGCTGCCTGCTGGTCCTGGTTTATATTTTTTAAAATAAAAATTGCATATAGGAAGATTGCCTCTTTAAACTAAATACTCGTTCTGTTAGAGAAGAACAGACACTGGGTATACAACGGAAGTGTTTTCCACAGATGATTAGGTAGACGTTTAGGCCTGAGGGAAAAGACCATGAATTCAGTTAAGGATGTGCTCAATTTGAGGTGACTGTGGCCTCTCCGTTATGCTCCTTCTGCGCGTAATAATATTAATCGTCATTAACTATGTGCCTGGTTCCTTTAGGTGTCCATGCAGGTCAGTTACTATCTCAACAGCAATGGTCTTCAAACTAGAGTGCCGCTGGGAGCACCTGAAGGCTTTCCAAGAATCCTACAAGCACAAATGGTTGTAGGGAATCGATTTCCGGATTCTCAAATCCTGTACACACTCTTACTTAAAACCAATCTGCCTGAGGACTGACTGGTGTGTTTCAAAAGTTTCTTTACTCTGACATGCCCTTTTCTGGAAGTCCTTCTCCTGCTTTATGGAGAAAGACAGATCTTCATTCAGCTAGGATTTTATGTTACATCACTTACTTACAGAGTTGTTATCAGAAACAGTGTTATTTTTTGTTTTATAATTTATTAATGGGAAAATAAAGACTATACCTCTACATAATTTTGAATTTATTGACTTAGCTACTTTCCAGTAAACAATTTTAATAAGATGGACTTTATGGGGCTAATAGGTAGTGTGGTGGTTGGGATACTGGACTCCCACATGGCCAACCATGGTTTGAGTCTTGGACCTGATGGCTTGCTTTCTCACTTTCCCTCTCCCTCACTCTCTGTTCTAATTTAAATATAATAATAATAAATAAAATTAAAATAAAGCAATTCAAAATATGTACTTTGTAATTTATTTTTCAATGACTTTCATAATGTTTCTTAAAATCCATATTGACATATTTACTTGAACTGGAAACAAAAGTCAGAGTTTTTCTGAAGAAAATAAGTCTGATGTGAGTGCCTTTGACAAATAGATTAGATGGCAAACATTCTTCCAAGATTCTATTTTTTTTTTGAGAGAGAGAGCTTTTAAAAATTATTTTATTTAACTTTATTTATTTATTTTAATTTGACCAGAGAGGAACAGAGGGAGAGGGAGAGAGGGAGAAGGAAAGTGAGAAATCAAGCTGCCAGATCTGGGACTTGAACCACAGTCAGCCATGTGAGAGTCTAGAGCCCTTACCCACAAGCGACCTGCTGGCCCCTAGAGAGAGATTTTTACTATATGGCACATGTGCTCGCCAGAGAGACAGAGAGACAGAAAGCAAGAAATCACCCCCCAGGGAGAATGGCCGTGCTGTAATTTTCCTCTCGGGATCTTAGGCACCTATGCATGCATATGCACCCGGCTTGAGTTTTAAGCCATTGGAAGTGAGACTCCAACCACTATCAACTATGTGGAGTCCAGTGACATAACCTTTAATGCCATCTGTTGGTCCCTCTTCCCAGATTGTTTGAACTAAATTTGTCTAAGCTCATCAAAGCTTTGACAAAAAATATATGATAAGATAAAATAATTATTAAAAATTATAACTTGACTAAGGTGAACTAAAATAAAGAATATCTTACTTTAGAAAGTACTTCTATGTCAAAAGCAACATACATAATGAATAGTCATTTGATGAGTCTTGGCAAACTTTCTTGGCCAAAGTCCTAATTACTGGATTAAAAAATTCTTTTTTAAGCCAGGTGGTTTCCAGCTCTTTTCTTCCAACAAAATTGAAGACAAGTCTAATCAAGCTGTCATTTGATAGAATCTAAAAAAATCATGTTATGTCAAATCATTTGGAGCTTTTTGACTTAAAATTAGGGAGTTCAAAAATTGATTTTGTTTCAGCAAATCCTTCTCTATGCCTATAAGTTTATTTACCTAAACAATTCCCAGTCCTTACATTTATAACATGAAAACTGGGAACAAAAATGATGTCAAATTTTTCTTTTTTTTATCTAAGTGATATATAAAATTTGTAGATGGATATATGAACTAATTTAAAAACAAAGCATATCATTTATCTCATTAAGAGGATATGTATGTTTGCCCAGGAGAGAGAGATAGGGAAATTGAGAAATCAACACTCCCACCCCCACCAGGGGATGGCTATGCCACAATCTCTTCTCCACTCTCCTATTGGGATTCTGAGCACGCATACAAACACATGATTTTCAAGCCTCTGAGTCTGGGACTCAAACCGCTCAGCTAGTCAATGTGGGAGTCTAGTGCCTTAACTACCACATCATCTGTCAGTCCCATTTTACAAAATCTTTTCAGGTTGTGGAGGAAAATGTGGTTTGAAGACCACTACAGTATCCCATGGCCATTCTTGGAAGCTGGCATTTTAGATGCTCCAGCACACCAGGTCATCCTCATTACACACATTGTTCTCCTGGGTCCAGACCTTCCTCTAGAGCTGGAGCCAACCCAGGTTCCATGCTGTCCCTAGGAGGGATGTTACTGCGGAAAACTCTTTTAAGGCTCCTCAAGAGCTGGTCTTCAAGGAGTTCTGAGAATATTAGGAATAACTAGAATGGCAAGAGAGGAGAATCAGGAACCTCTCCAGGTGCTACCCCTCAGTGGAAATGGGAGGCCTGGTCGTCTCTTGGTGATATTGAAGACTGTGAGTGACACGCAAAGGCAAGAGAAAGATGAGAAAGAGCTTCTACGGGTATCTGCAGAAGAGAGCATGGAGCTCGTACAATGGAACTGGCAGCTACTGCTTGAGTCTTTGAGGCCTGAAAAGCAAAGTAATATTGTTTAACATACCTAATTTCTTAAAAAGAGAATTTTGTTGTTGTTTTAAAGAGATTTTTCTATAGGGTGCATGTACTCACCAGAGAGACAGAGAGACAGAAAGTGAGAAATCACCGCCCAAGGGGATGGTCACGTAACAATCCCTTCTCCTCTACTTTCCTCTTGGAATTTTGGGCACACATGCATATACACCTGGCATGAGTTTCAGCCAATGGGTCCAGGACTTGAACCATGGTCGACTACATGGGATTCCGGCGACATGACCATTACACCCTCTGCTGGCCCCAGAGAAAGATGTTTTAACATATAAGGAAACATGGTGGATATTATGAAAAGGTGTCCATGTTCCTCTTAACTAAAACGGAATGTTATCATTTGCTATATTTGCTTCAGCTCTTCCTCAATGAACCTGTAATTCTATCAGTAATACATTTGACGTATTTTAACTTAGGAAAACTTGATACTTAGGTGTGAAAGAGATTCTAAAAAAGAAGCATGGGGGCTGCTCACTGTATCCTTGAAACTTTTTGACATTATTTCCTAGTTCTCACTCATGTGGATTTCATAGTAATATACACGTGGAGTCTTCTACTTTCACATTATAACCGACTTGATCCTGGAAGTCTTTGAAGTATCATCAGCATGTTCAAGAATCTCCCTGAGCCAGCTATGTGGCCTTGTGGTTAAGGGAGTCAGATTCTACTTGGCTGATTGGAGTCCCACGCTGGAGGCTTGAGAAACATGCTTGGTTCATGTGCCTGTGTGCCCCAAATCCCAATCGGCTGGAGAAGTGGAGGAAAAGGGATAAAACTGTGACTACTTCTCATTAGGGGATGCTTTCTTTTTTTTGTTTCTCTCTGGTAAGCACACATGCCTTCTAGCAGTTGCTGGGGGGAAAGAGAAGAAGAAGAAAGAGAAGCCAACAGATAATGTAGAGGTTAAGGCACTGGATCCCATGTGGTCAGCTACTGGTTCACTGAAACTATTGACTTGGAAAGTCACACCAGGCATGTGTGTGTGTGTGCCCAAAATCCTGAGAGGAGAATGGAAGAGAGTGGATTGTGGCATGGCCACCCCTTGGGGGTGATTTCTCACTTTCTCTCTGTGTCTCTTGCTGGTGAGCACATGAGCCTTATAACAAAAACTAAAAATAAATAAATAGAATAAAATAAATTAAAGAAAGGAAAAAAACTTTCTAGTAGGTTGCCAACCTGAGATCACAGCAGTGGTTGCAAAATATTTTGATTTCTTTTTTTTTTTTTTTTTTTTGGAGAGGTTTTTGCTACAGGGAGCATGCCCTTGCCAGAAAGACAGAGAGACAGAGAGACAGAAAGCAAGAAATTACCCCCCAGGGGGGATGGCCATGCCACAATCCCTTCTCCTCCATCCTCCTCTAGGGATCTTGGGTACGCATGCACATGTGCCCGGCGTGAGTTTTAGCCACAGGGTCCAGGACTCAAACTGTGGTCAACTACATGGGAGTCCAGCAACATAGCTATTACGCCAACTGCTGGTCCCGTGGCTGCAAAATAATAATTATTCATGATGATCACTGACATCTAGTGAAGATGATCATCAGAGTAATTTAAAATTCTGTTTCTAAATTCATGATAAGTTACCCTTGCTGAATCAGACAACCACACGTCTATTGTCAAATAAGTATGACAGTGCTCACCTCGGCAGCACTTATACTAAAATTGGAATGATACAGAGAAGATTAGCATGGCCCCTGCACAAGGATGACACGCAAATTTGTGAAGCATTCCATATTTTGTTTTTTCTTTTTTTGGAGAGGTTTTTTCTTATTGGGCACGTGCGCTCTCCAGAAAGACAAAAAGAGACAGAGAGATAGAAAGCGAGAAATCACCCCCCAGAGGGGATGGCCACGCCGCAATCCCTTCTCCTCCATTCTCCTCTCGGGATCTTGGGCACGCACGCACATGCGCCCGGCGTGAGTTTAAGACACCGGGTCCAGGATTTGAACTGCAGTCAACTACGTGGGAGTCCAGCGACATAGCCATTACACTAACTGCTGGTCCCAAGCCTTCCATGTTTTTGAAAACAACCGTAGACGCCTAAGATAGTGTGGGAAGAGGGTGGGAAATGGCAGAGGGTGAGAAATAGGGGTAAAAAAATATATATACATGTATATATATGAAACTAGAAATAGAAAATTAATGATGATAACACGTATGATTAAGTCACTATGCAGTATATTTTGGATGGGAAATCACATTTTGTAAGCTATGACAATGCTCAGAGAATGAATGTAAATTAATTAATTTAAAATATTTCAGAAGAAAATTACAGCATACTTGTAACTAGATGCTAGCTTTGTCCACAGTTCTAGTTTAAAGTTTTTTGTGAATCAATAAAATGTGGGAAAAAATGTATAAAAATAATTAAATTAAAAGCAATAACAAAAATATGTAACAGACACAAGTATGGAAAGTTATTGTGTAAAGTATTATCTTTGGCTTTCTTGACATCCACTGTATTTATGCTTTGAGAACCAACGTTGTATGCTATAAAGATTTATAATGATTAAATGTAAATTAAAAACAAACAAACAAACAAACAAGTATGACAGTGGGCATGCCCTTGAGCCTACCCGTGGCTCAGTTCATTTCTCTACTCGGCATCGTCCTAGGATGTATATATGTAGTACATGTTATAATAGTTCACTGATGTAATAAGGGGGTGCCATGTCCCCTTCAACAGCAATCAAAGGGTTCCACATTTATGATCATGACTTGCAGGAAGAAATTCATATTTTGGACACATACACACACAATTATGGTTTTTACTGTGTTTTCCACCCCCCAACCCTACCAAATGTATGTTCACCTGGAGTCTCAGAATGTGACCTTATTTGGAAATAGGATTGTTGCAAATATAATTAGTTAAGATCATACTGGAGTTGGGACCAGCAGTTAGCGTAATGGCTATGTCGCTGGACTCCCATGTAGTCGACCGTGGTTCGAGTCCCGGACCCGGTGGCTTAAACTCACGCTGGGCGCATGTGCGTGTGTGCCCAAGATCCTGAGAGGAGAATGGAGGAGAAAGGATTGCGGCGTGGCCCATCCCCCTTGGGGGGTGATTTCTCGCTTTCTATCTCTCTGTCTCTCTCTGTCTGTCTGGCAAGCGCATGCGCCCTATAGCAAAAACCTCTTTAAAAAAAAAAAAAGATCATACTGGAGTAAGACGAGACTTCAATCTAATAAGGCTGTTGTCCTCATAAGAAGAGGAGAAGAGACACAGAGACAAACACAGGGAAGAAGCCCATGTGAAGATGGGGACAGAGACCCGAGTTTCACAGTAGAAGCCAAGGAAGACCAAGGACTGTCAGCAACCACCAGCAATAAGGAAGAGGCAAGGATGGACCCTCCCCTAGAACCTCTGGAGAGAATGTGGCCCTGCCATACCAACCAGTGAGTAGTATTTTGGAATGCAACCCCAGGATGTATGTATATCCTGTTAAAATGTTTCCCTAAAATAATGCTTACCTATCTTGTGCACAATGCAGTCTGGTTTTTAAGGAAGAATTATTTATTTAATTATATGTATTATTATTTTAAAATTTGCTTTAGGGTAACTGTGCTCACCGGAGAGAGAGAGAGAGAGAGAGAGAGAGAGAGAGAGCAAGTCGCCAGGTCTGGGACTCAAACCAGAGTAGCCATGTAGGAGTCCAGTGCTTTAACCACCATGCTAACCTGCTGACCCTTGTATTCTAATTTTGTATTTCTTGGTATAATCTATTCTATTTTGTTTATCTATTTTTAAAATACTGGGTCATGATAAAATAAATTTCATTAGGATACCATGCTTTTTTCAGTAAACCTGCAGGATGGAAAACACTGAACTAGATGCTTCTAAAGGAAAAAGAGTACATAATCTATTGGAGAATATCTAGAGTGTTTAATAATTAACATGAGAAAAAAGTCACTGATGTTATTTATAGTACATTGACATCATTACTACATTAATTATAAGTCCCCCAAGGAGTTGAAGTATTAATGCGCTTTCCAAAGTGTGTGCATTTGTGTGTGTCATGCATGATTCCAGGGCTCCATATAGAACACGAACAGGAAATTCCTTTCTCCATCCTTCTTGGAGACACGTGAAATTACACTACTAGGGCTGTGTATAATCATACATCTCTAAGTTTTCAAGTCAGAGGGAGCATTTCAGCCAGTTCTGCCAATTCTAGATACATGACTTTAGGTGAAGTTAATAAATATCTCAGAACTGCACTTTTCTCATCTGAGAAATGGTAATGATAATACTGTCTACCACACATTATATAAAGAACTTAGCAAAGTGTCAGGCATGAATAAAGTGCTCAGTGTGTATGAATTGACTTCAATTCCCCATTTATACCTATGAGTTCAGAGAAGGAGAAATGGAGCAATCAGGAGGGTGCAAGAAACCGAAAAGAGAAAGGATATGGAAATGAAGATGCCTTAGGGACACCACAGACGCCACAGCAATGCAAATTCCCAGGGGCAGTAACGGGAACAATCAGTAGTGACATGTGCTTCTAATTTTTATTTCTATCTGGTCAGATTCTGCTCTAGGTTCAACTAGTCAATGACTTTTTAAAATTTGTTTCTGTATTAGAATAGTAAAATACAAATATTACAGTTCAACTAAGCTTTGATAGCAAAGCAACCCAGATATACAATGGCTTGAGTAAGATAATAGTATGATTCTGTCACATAGGAGTCCGGAATCAATCAGGTCAGTTCCAGAGTCTTCCATCCCCGGTGAAGTGTCTTCTTTTCTCCCAGAGCTCTTCATCTCCCACAGGAGAAAGGGAGAAAGAGCAGGGAATGCCTATGCCTTCCTTTTGGTGGGCACCACTCTGAAGATGGAAATTACTTTTATCTACATCCCGTTGCCCAGAACTTGGTAACATAATGGCACTGAACTGTAAGTGATTCTGAGAGAGATGTTTGCTACTTTGCCAATCATACGCCCCCTAGACTTGTGAGTTCTATCATTAAAGGGAAAAATAGATGTTAGTGGACTCGTAGTCTCTGCCACAATCTTTTACTTTGGGCTTCCAAATATGCATACTCTTCTTCCCACACATTGAACTCATCCACGCCTTCCCTTCCCGAGACAGTCCAGACACCCTTCCAGTTCTGACATCAGTTCAAAGTCCAAGATCTCTGGGTGCTATGTAGTCCTCTCTAATTGATTTGCTGGCCATTAAATGCATAGAAAAGTGTTCATGCTGAAAATCTGACAGAGAGGAAGAAACAGGGTAACTTCATAAATCCAGGTTGAGGATTCCTTATCTGAGATGTTTTGGACCAGAAATGTTTTGGATTTTGAATTTTGAATATTTTCATAGATAAAATGAACTCTTGAGGATAGCACCCAAGTCTAAACACAAAACGCATTCATGTTTTATGTACAACGTATACACACAGCCTGAAGGTAATTTTATGCAATATTTTTGTATCACAGCAGTCTTATCATGTTCTCTCATATGAGGATACGTGTGAAATATTCCACTTGTGGCATAAAGTCAGTGCTCAAAAACTTGTGAATTTCAGATTTTAGATTTCTGGAGTAGAGAGGCTCAACCTATATTGTCATCTAGAAAAGAGAAGATTGGGAAACACCTAGTGGTCATTAGTTCATGACAATTACAAATTCCTCCTAGGTGGGAGTGTGAGAACTTGGGCCCTGACGAGGGAGTGAAGTCCTTGGTTAGACCCTGGATCTGCATTCTAGGAGGACTATCCCTGTCCACCGCCCTGCCCTCCATGGCTCCTGCCTCTGCTCCCTCGGCCCACTATCTTCACCCGCAGGGTGTGAGGGAGGTGCTGGAGAGTGTCTTTCCCTGTGCAGGCAGCTTTTACAGCTGCTCAGCTGGTGCAGGATCAGAGGCCTGGATTGCCTCAAAGACCCAAGGATAATATGGATATGACATCTAGGGAGGTACTGTTTCCGAGACTGCTACTACAGCATGAGTTCAAGAATGCAGCTTTGCAACTGAGCTCCAGGGGACAGGGAGCTGGAATCGAGACATGATTGTTGCCACTTCAACTGCCCTTTATAGCCAGGAAGCTGAGAACAGGCCTTGGAACATCTGCTGTAGGAAAAAAAAAAAGACAGAACATTGGTGAGAATATGGCCTCCACCTCATTTCTGCCTCCTATTTCTCACAAGATTCATGTACTTGGCACGATACAGCTCACATTGGGAACCCTTGCTGTAAGGGAGTTTTGGGAAGATCATTTTTAGATTTCCAATCTTTCCAACCAGAAGGAGAACGGGTTGCGTGTTGAGCTAGCCAGCCCACATTACCCAGCGCAAGGTTTATAAAAGAGTGTGTTTACTGTGGTTAGGAAGTTCACTGTGTCTCAGTGATGTTAATTTAGGAGATCTTGGCTCATTGTTAGAAGGCTTTAAGTCCCTAACTTACAGTGTGTGTATTTTTGGAAAATTCCAGAGCCTCTTTGTGTATTCAGAGGGAATTTTGGTGAATGCCAACATGCAGTAATAGATGTTCCCAAGACCTTCACTAAGAGCAGGCTGTATAATTTACTAAGAGCTGACTTAGTTCTCAAGAGCCAGTCCTGAAACAGCTAAATAAGAAAGAGATTAAAGAGACCCTATCACTTTACACAAGCCGAAGGACAAACTGGGACTTCTTGGACTTACTCTGGGGTTGAACAGGAGTCATTTGCTCTTTTCTGAATAAATGGCAAGATGACAAGATGGATGTATTACGTTCTGGTTTTGTATCTTTAATAATACCATTTCCATGTAGTAAATATAGTATCATGATTGCTGTTGCTGCTTTATCTGTCACCGTGACTCACCGCTAATGCCATTATTAATGTTACAACCCTTTTTACCATGAAATCTGGGCCAAGTGGCTCCCTATTTGTCACTCTGAAGTGGCAATACACCAAATCATCATTTCAGAGGCTGAAAGATAGAAAAACTTAATTCAATGCCCTGGGCATTTTATTATTAACACATACTTGGACTTAAGGAATTATCAAGTTCATTGGCTGTTTGCTTCATATGGACCACGTTTAAATAATCAAAACAAATCTCATTGCTAGTACTATATCTTAAGAAATTTTCTAATAGTGTAAAAATATGTAAACAGTAGATCATGTATAGCAAAAATACGAGCATATTTTTCAGTTTAGTATATGTATGTGTTTTGAATCCAGAGTGAGAGTCTTCCCTGTAAACTGCTCTGGTGAGTCGCCGAGATTTGCTATGTTCTAGATGTCTGAATCTCTCTCTGTCTCTCTCTCTGTCTCTGTCTCTCTCTCTCTCTCATACACACACACACACACACACACACACACACACCTGGTTTAGAGAGGCAGAATCACTTGGTAGTTGACGTTTGGAATTTGTAGTCAAGCTCCACTGTGGCTTAACTTTGGGACTCACAGTTTACAATTCCTCTGAGCTTCAGGTCACTTATTTGCACTTACAATTATAATACCAGCCTCTTAGAGTTGTTGAGAGACTAAATGAGATAATATCTGTAAAATGCTTAGCGAGGAGCATGAGATATAGTAAATGCTACTTAAATTTAAACTATTTCTTTTATTCTTAACCACATTGTTAAATTTTAATGTAATGGATGTGTTTTTAAACTTTTAAAGAGTTCATATTCAGGGGAAATGATGTTAATAATATGCATATAGCAATACATTATTATCAGAGCACTTATAAATATCTCATGATAAAACAACAGAAAAATAGTGCTTCCTATTAGCCCCGACATTCAAGTCTATATTTTTAGTTGAACTTAGGTAGTTAAGAGCAGCATCAACTCTTTTAGTACACTGTAATTATATTAAATCCATTTAAAAGTACATTAAATACTTCATAATGTTGTTACAAAAATGTGTAACCTATCTGCAAAGGCAGAGGATGACAAAAGAATTGTTTAAGTATCGAGAAGGCATTTCTGTAGGAGAAGCAGTTGGAAGACGGGTTGCAAGGTCTGCATATTAAGTACAGACCTTTTGTCCCTTGCCCTGAAGCTGCAGAAGAAGCGAGATCTTTTCAAAGAGAATCCAGGAAGCAGCTATGGGGAAAGGAGTCATCTATTCCCAAGGAACTTAATCCTCCCCACCAAAACCCACAGAGACAGAAGGCATGGCTCTTCCCAGGACAGTGTGAACAGACACATGATTCAGGAAGACAATAGGAGCATTGATTGCTGAGGAGCAGAGTGAACCAAAGAGACACCCAGGAAGAGATCAAATGTCCTCTGAAGCTGGTGGTAAGGATGGATCAGAGGGCCACAGGGCCAGATAGAAGTTATCAACCTTGGGGATGAAGCCAACGTGTTTCACCCGGGAAGATGTTTTCATGGCTGGGTGAGCAGAGAGAAATCTCAACTTCAAGAAGGCCGAGCAAAGAACAAAGAATCACAGATCCAGCCAGGAGCTCTGTCTTGAGGATGTAGCAGAGAAGAGTCCTGCACCCAGTGATGGGTTTTGGACTGTGTGAATGGACAGAAACACCAACAGTACTAGAGGATGCAAGATGGCAGCATTGAAGTGACTATGGGCACCCAAGGAAAGGCAAAAAGCCCAAGGAGATTTGGGGAGACTCTTGCAAAGTCACAACTACTTCAAAAAAACCAGCGAAATCTGGTGAGGACCAGCACACAGTCAGAGATAGGGCAAGACTGAGGACCACGACAGGAACAAGGCTGTGTTCCCATTCACTTGTGGCTGGAAACATTTACTAGTCTTTTAATAAGAAAGCATATGGCGACTGTACCGAAAGCCTCCTGTGTATTACTCCTTATTAATGGTAGGACTTGAATATCTGCCCAAGGTAAAAGTGAGGCAAATCTAGAGTGTAGCTTAGATTCTTCTCCGTTAATTTTTATATATTCTCAGTTTATAAAATAAATCATTCTACTTGTGTGCAATTAAAGAGGAAACTGATTAAAAATAAACAACTGAATCTCAGTAAACCGGATGACCATTTGCTTAGAAAAAATAGAATGGTCAATTGTAATTTTAATAAGAGTGCATGTTTTAGAGCCAGATCCAGCTTTGAGACCCACTTCAAGCAATGGATAAAGGACTTGGGGTTTACTGTCACCTGTACTGGCATTAATTTCTCACATAAAAATTGGGAACAATGATACCCATCTTACAGGGTCTTTTGTTACCGTCGTTTGTTTGTAGATAAATGACCTAAAAGGGACTTTAGAATGAGGTAGATGGCCAGTGATCACGTACCAGGCAGGGTGAGTGGTGAAGTCTGGTTTCTAGCATTCTTTCTCTCTGTTTCACTCATGCAAGCACTTGTGCCCTCTAGCAAGTTTTTCATTTTTAAAAAATTTTTAGAGAGATTTTTGCTATAGGGCACATGTACTTGCTGGAGAGAAAGAGAGACAAAAAGTGAGAAGTCAACTCCCCCTGGGGGGAGGATGGCCATGCTGCAATACCTTCTCCATTCTCCTCTTGAGATTTTGGATATGCGTGTGCACATGTGCCCAGCATGAGTTTTAAGTTGCCGGGTCTAGGACTTGAACTGTGGTGGACTACGTGAGAGTTCAGCAACATAAAATTTTAAATTTAAAAAACATTTTTGTAAAAATTAATTGAAAAAGAGTAAGACATGAATATTTGCTGTTGGTGTTTGGATGTCCCCTCCCCCCATTCATGTATTGGGACTTGATTTTATTTTAAAGGTGTTAAGTAAAATCTTAATTCTTTCATGGTATCCCAGGGTAGGGACTTAGGGTGTGATATGGTCACTAGAGTGAGGCCCCATAATTGAGTTCTGGTGTGTTTATAAGTAGAGGCAATGAGCAGGCCGAGCCCATATGGATATAGGCCATAACAAACAGAAATTCTGGACAGCTGATCTGCTCTAGCGCCTGTCATCCGCCATGTTGTAGCCTCACCAGAAGCTGATCCTTCAATCTTGGACCTCCAAAGTGTGAGCTGAACGAGCTCTTTGTGAACTACCTAGACTCAGGTATTTCTGTTAGCAACATAATAGTGGAATAAGGCATTTGGCTGAAGAAAAAGTGTGGCAAATCCGTAGTAGCCTGGATCCTCATGACCCATGTGAAAATGTGCCAGCTCTCAAAGGAACTTGTCAGATCTGGAGTAAGACTGCCTGGGCTCAGAACCACTCGGCACTAAGATGTTGGAAGACTTATCCTGTCTGTGACTGTAAGTAGTCTAGTTTATGTTGGTGAGACTGACAAAAACCCAAACCAAATAATTTAAGTAGAAAAGGAAGTTTATTGGTCCGTATAGACAAGATTTGAATTCATAGTTTTGAGCAAAATCATCCTACAATTTTCTTTTCTCTGTGTTGGTGCCATAGGTTTGAGAAGATTTGTATTTAGGAAAGTTTGTTGGGGAGCGTGCTCCATATCAACATGGGTGAGGGGAATGAAGATAGTAGGACAATTAGAAGGAGACAGCTTATTCTGTGAAAAGCTCTGGAAATGGATAACCCTTTAGGGTTGCTTTGCCCAGAGGAAGGAGCTAGGCCTTTATAAGTCTTGATCTCTACATCAGTCAGTCATTGGGCCAGCTGGCTCCGTTTGACTGAGGGCAATGCATGGAGCAACCCGGCTGAGAGCAATCAGCCGTCAATATTCCAAGGGGCCAGGAAAACTAATGCCTGAGTCCTTAAGGTAGTGTGCCACGCATCCAGTATGATTGACTTTATTCTCAGACAGTGCCACCAGAGATGGCCACCAGCCACTATGCTTACACGAGCCTTAGCAACTGTAATCTTTCCTGGTAGTTACAGGGAAAGCCTCAGCAAGGCTCTGATTGACTTGATTCGAGTCATATGCCCTTCCCTAAACCAATCATAATGCCAGAGAAATGTGCTTCTCTGATTAAATCTGGATTACATGAGCCTACCCTTGGAATTAGTGGTGATTATGGAAAAAGATTACTGAGGAAAGGATTGCAGTTCAAAAAAAAAAAAAAAAAAAAAAAGGGAACCAGCAGTTAGCGTAATGGCTATGTCGCTGGACTCCCACGTAGTCGACCGTGGTTCGCGTCTCGGACCCGGTGGCTTACAACTCACGCCGGGCGCGTGTGCGTGCGTGCCCAAGATCCCGAGAGGAGAATGGAGGAGAAGGGATTGCGGCGTGACCATCCCCCCTGGGGGGTGATTTCTTGCTTTCTGTCTCTATGTCTCTCTCTGTCTGTCTGGCGAGCGCACGCGCCCTATAGCGAAAAAAAAAAAAAAAAAAAAGTGAAGTAGAACTGACTAGGCTAAATTAACAGTTGCTTTTACAAACTTGTTACATTTTCTCTTAAAATTTGAATCCCTCAGAATATGACCTTATTTGGAAATAGGGTCTTTCCAGAGTAATCAGGTAATATGAGGTGATTGAGGTGGACTCTAATCCAACATGACTGACATCCTAAAGCAAGTGTAATTCATATACAGCCATATGGGGAGAATGCCACATGACTACGAAGATGGCCATCTACAAGCCAAGAAGAGAGGCCTGGAATAGTTCTTTCTTTCATAGCCTTCAGAAGAAACAAACTCTACTAACACATCAATTTCAGATTTATAGCCTCCAGAATTGTGAGACAATGAATTTCTGTTATTAAGTCACCTACTTTGTAGTTTTTTTTTTTTTTTTTTTTGAGAGGTTTTTGCTATAGGGCGTGTGCGCTCGTCAGACAGACAAAGAGAGACATAAAGACAGAAAGCGAGAAATCACCCCCCAGAGGGGATGGTCACGCCGCAATCCCTTCTCCTCCATTCTCCTCTCGGGATCTTGGGAACGCACGCATATGTGCCCGGTGTGAGTTTTAAGCCACCGGGTCTGGGACGTGAACCGCGGTCGACTACGTGGGAGTCCAGTGACATAGCCATTACGCAAACTGCTGGTTCCCCTTTGTAATATTTTTTAATTGCAACTCTACAAAGTTAATAAGAACCTAACTGCTAGGGCCAGAAGATGGTGTAATGGTTACATAACTGGACTCCTACATGACCAATGATGGTTCAAGTCCCAGACTCAGTGCTTAAAACTCATGCCAGGTGAGTGTGTGAGTGTGTGCCCAAAAATCCCAAGAGGAGAATGGAGAAAAAAGGGATTTGACTGTGGCCAATTGCCCCTAGGAGGTGATTTCTCACTTTCTGTCTCTCTGGAGAGTACATGTGCCCTATAGCAAAAATCTCTCTAAAAAAAACTTTACATAAATAAATAAAAACCTAATCACCATTAATATTTTAGGCTACAAGATTTCCTGAGGTCAACCCAGATGCTAAAATATATTATTTGTATATTCATGTTTTGTTAATTGCTAGAGAGGGCATGCACTTGCCAGAGACATACAGAAAGAGTGAGAGAGAGGGAGAGAAGACGTGATCATGTTGTACTTCCTTCTCCTCCATTTCTCCATCCTGTCAGGATTTGGGGCATTCACCCATATGTGTCAGCATGTTTTTCAAACTACCAGGGCTGGGATTCAAACCATGGTAGGCCATGTGGGATCCAAATCCCTTAACCACTAGGCTATGGGACTAAAATAGGTCACCTTGTAATTTTGGCCATCAAGCACTTAGTGGATTGAAACATCAAACTACTCCAAGGAGGCGACCCATTTTGCTCAATACAAGTATAATCTATTTTAATTATTCTGTGGCCTTTCTCAACTAGGATTTCATGACAGGATTAAGCTCTGAGGATGCACTGTAGACAATGCATTAACTTCTTTCCTGTGTGTCTGTGATGACACTAGCAATGTCTTCTCTCACAGATAACTGAGAAAATAATCATTCCAATCATTCTCTGTTGGGCTTAATTTTCTCACAGAAACGTCACTGAGAAAGGTCACCAATCTGTAGTGGTTCCAATCTTAACTCAGTTACACATCCATACTTTGATTGACTCAAATTCTCATTTATACACCTGGCAATGGCCTGGCCTAACAAGCCAGTATCATCAAGAAAAAACAACAGGAAGCATTCCACTGCCTCTATGCCTCTTTTTATAATATCATGTCTATAAAAATAAAAATTTTAAAGTCAACCTGATACTGTAATAAAGAATGGGAAATTTCTAAATGCCAACAACTGACAGTGGTAAGTGCATATGCTAAAACTGTGACAGCCCCAGATCAAGGTATGACAGATTGATAGTATCTGCTTAGCAACCTTAATTTTAATATCTTCATAGAGACCAGAGACATTCTGGGCTATCATAGCTGTTCTTGGCTATTTATTTTGTACCTTGATCTCTCATGATCTGTTCATTCTTGTGCCAAACTAAATATAATTGAATGTATTTTAACAGCTGGAAAGTGTAGTTTTGTCATAGTACCACAGATTTTTAATTCCATTTTAAAAACTTAACCTTACTTGGGGCCAGCAGGTGATGTGGTGGTTAAGACACTGGACTCTCGGGACCAGCAGTTAGCGTAATGGCTATGTCGCTGGACTCCCACGTAGTCGACCGCGGTTCGAGTCCCGGACCCGGTGGCTTAAACTCATGCTGGGTGCGTGTGCGTGCGTGCCCAAGATCCTGAGAGGAGAATGGAGGAGAAGGGATTGCGGCGTGGCCATCCCCCCTGGGGGTTAATTTCTCGCTATCTCTCTGTCTCTCTCTGTCTGGCGAGCGCACGCGCCCTATAGCAAAAACCTCTCCAAAAAAAGAAGAAGAAAAAAAAAAAAGACACTGGGCTCTCACATAACCAACCACTGTTTGATTCCTGGACAGCTTGCTTTCTCTGTCCCTTTCTCTCTCTCTCTCTCTCTCTCTCTCTCTCTCTCTCTCTCTCTCTGGTCAAGTTAAAAAGTAATAATAACAACATATAAAATTAAACAAATAAAATAATTCTTTAAAAAAAGCTAATCTCACTTTTTTCTTTTCGCTATAGGGTACGTGTGCTTGCTGGAGAGACAGGTGAAAGATAGAAACAGAAAGTGAGAAATCACCCTCTCGGGGGGGGGGGGGGTGCCCATGCCACAATTCCCTTTTCTCCATTCTCCTCTTGGGATTTTGGGCACACACACACACACACACACACACACACACACATGCACCTGGTATGAGGATGTGTTTTAAGTTGCTGGGTCTGAGACTTGAACCATGATCAACTACATGGGAGTCCAGCAACATAACCATTATACCATCTGCTTGTTCCAATCTCACTCATTTCTTTTTCCAGATAAAAATTTAAAATTTTTAAAAATAATGATTTATTTAGCTTTATCATATTATTATTTTTAATTTTCTGCAGGGCATACATGTACACCAGAGAGAGAGGGACAGAGAGATAGAGAGAGAGAGAGAAAGTGAGAAAGCAAGTTTCCAGGTCCAGGATTTAAACCATGGTTGGCCATGTGGGAGTCTAGTGCCTTAACCACCATGCCACCTGCTGACACCAACATCTTTTTTTTTTTTTTTTTTTTTTTTTTTTAGATTTTTGCCATAGGGCATGTGTACTCTCCAGAGACACACAGAGAGAAAGAGAATGTAAGAAATCACCTCCTAGGGGGAATGGCCATGCTGCAATGCCTTCCCTTTTATTCTCTTCTTAGGATTTTGGGCTCATCTGCACATGCACCCAGGATAATTTTCAAGCTGCTGGACCTGGGACTCGATTGTGGTTGACTGAGTCCAGTCCCTTAACCCCTATGCCACCTGTTGGCCCCCTAAATTAAAATAATTTTTAAGATCCTTCAAATTCCATGCATGCACTGGTGATTGGGATGGCAATAAATGTGTAACTGGCTGGGCTTTCCATCTGTTTATATGATGTGCCCCTTCAAGTTATTTGTTTCATTTTTTGAAGTTTAGTTTAAGAGAGTTTACTTAAACATGCTACTCAACATATTTGGTTTGTGCAATGCTGCTCTCTTTATTGTGCCTTTAAAAAAAAAAAAGTTTTGCTGTAGGATGTGTGTGCTCACTGAAGAGAGAAACACAGAGAGGGACAATGAGGAAATCACCCCCAGCGAGGATAGGAACACCACAGTCCCTTCTCCACCATTCTCCTCTTGGGGTTTCAGGTATGCACTCACACTCACCTAGCATGTTTTTCAAGCCTCTGGGTCCAGGACTTGAACCTCAGAGTCAGCCATGTGGGATCCAGTGCCACGTGCTGGTCCAGTTTATTCATTTTTGATCATCCTTCAATGTTGAGGAAGTCCGTCTGTAGCCAGAGAATGAAGCTGACCTTCAGAGAGAGGCAAAAAGAGAAATGGTAAACAAAGGCAGCTGTACCCTTCCTGGGTCCCATTTACTTGTTTTATTCCATTTCAGAAGCCTACTGACATCCCTAGTTCCAAAGTAAACTTCAGAGCCTTTCAGATACCCATCTCCAGAGTCTTTGACTAATTGTTGTAGCAATCAATTAGTGAGTAGCTCTGTGTGGGCTCTAACAGAGGTACAACCAGAAAAGACCCTGTGCCTACACTCTTTGTCACCTCCTTTCTCTCACCTCCTTTCTCTTTTTCACTGTGAAGCATGAGAAATTTTGAGACCTCTATTGGGCCCATTTATGATGGTGCAAGCCAAAAGTAGACAAGTCAACACCTATGGGACAAATCATTGCCTTATGGCATCAGGAGCTATTGGATAGACTGTCCTGATATTCAGTCATTCATATGACTCCTTGGAAAACAGGACTCCCAGCCCATCTAGTAATCTGTCTCTTTTTATACCAAATGATGACCAGAATAGTAACATTTTTGTTTAAGCTCTCCCTCCTTCCCTTTATGGCTCCTTCTCCTGCCCCCTCACGTCTCACTAGGCTTGCATGCTCTAATTAAATAATAGTTCATAAGCTTTAGCTTTTAGGGTACCCAATCTAAGACACATTTTAAAAAATAGTTTTGCATACTTATAATAACTCACCCTTTTGCCTAGCTTGTTCGCGTAGATTTCTTTTTTTTTAAAGAATTATTTATTTAATTTTGTTTATGATAATTCTTAATTTGATGGGGGTGGGGGAAGTGAGAAAGCAAGCCACCAGGTTTGGGACTCGAATAGTGGTTGGCCACGTGGCAAGCCAGCACCTTAACCACCATGCCACCTGCCAGCGCAGCAGTTCACATAGATTTCTATTCCTCGCAAACAAAAAGATCTAATTAATATACCTCACATTATTTTTTTTTCTGCAGAAAATATTTAAGAATTTTTCTTCAGAAAGCTTATGTGAAACTAAGCTTTTAAATTCCATATATATGTATCATTGTTCTTGTTGAGCCATACATGCAGTTTGAGTATCATACTATGGTATAGCCACTAAAATCTGTTACCCTTAAAACTTATGGAAATTGGCCAATTATTTTCTTTTTTTCTTTTAAAGAATTATTTTATTTAACTTTTTTCCTTCCTTCCTTCCTTCCTTCCTTCCTTCCTTCCTTCCTTCCTTCCTTTCTTTCTTTCTTTCTTTCTTTTAATTTGACCAGAGAGGGACAGAGTGAGAGAGAATGCGAGAGCGAACAGGAAAGTAAGAAAGCAAACCACCAGGTCCAGGACTCAAACTGCGGTTGGCCATGTGGGAATCCAGCACCCTCCACCACCACACCACCAGTCAGCCCCCATCTTCAAAGCCTTGTCTAGCAGCTGATAAGTCTGATGCCTATATGATTTTTGTTCTTCCTATAATTTTTAGAATTAATAAAATAATTTGAGATCAGAAATTCTATGATCATATGTATAGCCAGCCGGGCTATTGGTGTCCTTTGAGAAGCAGATATTGAGAAGATGTTTTGTGTATACAAAGTTTATTAGAATTGGGACCAGGAGTTGGAGATTTATCTGACCTCTTAGATAATTTTGTTTTAATTTTCATGTGTCATTTTACTCTTTGTGTTTATAGTACTATTTTCTGAAAAATAATAATTTTTGAGAGATTTTTGCTATAGGGCATTTACACTCATCAGAAAGACGGAAAGCAGAAATCATCCCCCAAGGGAGGTGGTCATGCCCAAGGGATCTTAGGCACATACGCACACATGCCCTGCGTGGGTTTAAGCTACCAGATCCGGGACTCGAACCGCGGTTGACTACATGGGAGTCCAGTGACAGCCATTACACCAACTGCTGGTCCCGAAAAATGATTCTTTTTTTCACACCTAATTTGTAAGGCTTTATTTATCACATATTAAAATCTCATGTCAATATATAATGGTTTACTGCTGTCATTGTCCGTGCCTACAGATAATTTATTTTGCATTTTTGAATAAAAAGACATTTGTACATTCTTGATACTGGATGCAAGAGACATAGACCAGTGTACTGCTTTCAACTTAAATTACTGAGGCATTTTTACTACTGTTCTGTTAAAATCAGGATTTTAGTGCTTGCCATCACCAGATGAGAAGTTAAGAAGCAGCCTTTCTGTGGAAAGTAAGAATAATTGTGTACAAAGTAGAGAAATATCCAATTATATGACAACCTTTGTGTAATAGGAATTTGTTTTAAGTTAAAAAAAAAAAACTCTCATGTCTACTCTTATCTGTGTCTTTGCTTACTGTGTAACACATGAACCTTCTAAGCCAGGAAATAAATACAAATTGGTTTCAAGTCAGACCAGAGGAAAACACACAAAACTTCCTTGAAGGCACTATCCTGCAACCCAGAATGTTGAGACTCCTGCAGAATAAAATAAGTTTATTGACATACACGAAACATTATAAAACAGAGAGATGATCAACCAGGTATTAGAGTCAGCAGATACAACAAACAAGATTCATATCTGCAGGAATTTGAAATATGAAATGAAACATGAAAATAGTCAGTAAAGACAAATAGTAACAATTGTTTAGGGAGTTGAAAACAAAGTTGTTAAATGCAAAACAAAATAGTTATATTAGAGATAAAGGAGTGGGCAGCAGATGGTGTAGTGGTTATGTTACTGAACTCCCACATGGCTGACTGAGGTTCAAGTCCCAGACATGGTGATTTAAAACTCACACTGGTTGTGTGTTGTGCATGCCCAAGATCCCAGGAGGAGAATGGAGGACAAGGGATTGCAGCATGGCCATCCCCCCTGCGGGTGTGTTTTCTCACTTTTCCTCTCACTTTCTCTCTCTCTCTCTCTGGCCACCACATGCACCTTAAGACAAAACTTCTTAAAAAAAGAGAGAGATAGACAAGAGGGGGATTTTAGACTGTAGGTATTTCACATCCTTGTATTGCATGGGGTCCTAGGTATTAATCAATTTAGATTTTTGTTATATATTCAGGCAAGGGAGTTCTGTAGAAGGAGGATTCTAGGAATTGATAAAAATGAGCACGAAAATAAATTGGGCGTAGTTACATGTTACTATAATAAGCTCTAAGCATCACAGAACATTGAATAGGCACATGCTCAGTGGACATACTTTTTGAGTTCCCCAAAGGCTTCAAAGACAAACTTGGGTTGGGCAGTAGTATTCCAGCTGTTTAGTGGAAGACCATGTTTAACAAGCATCATATATGCCATTTCTCTAACTCCAGCATTTCATGATTGCAAAGATTGCCTTTTAGGTAGCTATGCCATTGAACATTTTGTTCTGGGTACAGAAATGATTAATATAAATAGTGTCTAGGCTGTGGTTATGTGCAATTAGTTATCTCCTTGGTTTTGAATTTGAAGAATGGTTAGATAGAACAAGCTTGGCCAGAACTGGTCACAGCATGTAAACATTTTAAAAGTAAAACTAACCCAAAACACATTTAAGGTAAGCTTTCAAAATTAGTTGAATAAAAGGAAATGTAGATACAAAATTTTCTTGGGCTGGTCCTATGGCCTAATGGTTAAAGAGCTGAATGCCATATGGTTTACTGCATAGTTCAAATCTTGGACCCAGCAGCTTGAAAAACACATGTAGTGTGTGTGTGTGTGTGTGTGTGTGTGTGTTTGACCAGATTCCAGAAAGATGGAAAAATGGAGGAGAAAGGTTTACAGTGTGACCATACCCCATGGTGGGGGAAAATGCTTTCTCCCTATCCTTCTCTCGCTGTCACTCTAGCAAGTGCACGCACTCTGTAGCAAATTAAAAAAAAAGAAAAAGAAAACTAAATTTATTCAAAATGAGAGTAATGAGAGAGAGAGAGGAGAAAGAAGAGCTGATAAAATATTAAAATCACAAAATGAGATGGAAAATTAAATCTAAATATATAATGGATTAAGATGTACTAAGTATATAAATGAATTGTAGGTTAAAAGATAGCGATTCTCACACTAAATTTAAAAAATCCAGTTAAATGCTATTACATGTCATATACATGATAAATAAGATAACACAGGAATATTGTAAGTGAAGAAATAGAAAAAAATAAATGAGGAAAATCTCAAACAAAGGAAACTGGTATAGCTGTAATAATTCAGACAAAGTAGAGTCTAAAGAAGAAAGTTGTTTTTAGTTACAAAGAGGATCATTATATAATGGTAAAAGAAACAATTCATTAGGGACCAGCAGTTAGTGTAATGGCTAGGTCACTGGACTCCCATGTAGTCGACCGCAGTTCATGTCCCGGACCCGGCGGCTTAAAACTCACGCCAGGCGCATGTGCGTGCATGCCCAAGATCCCGAGAGGAGAATGGAGGAGAAGGGATTGCGGCATGACCATCCCCCCTGGGGGGTGATTTCTCGCTTTCTGTCTCTCTGTCTGTCTCTGTCTGTCTGGCGAGTGCACGTGCCCTATAGTAAAAACCTCTCCAAAAAAAAAAAAAAGAAACAATTCATTAGAAAGATGTAACAACTCTGTCTTGCTATGTCCCTAATATTATCTCCTTAAAATACATAACCGGAATCTGACAGAACCACAAGAATAAACTTACATACCTCTCTAAGTACTAGATAAATCAAGCAGATAAAAGGAAATAAGTTAAATTGTCAAAAATTGATACAACACAATTAAAGTTTGATCAAATGGATATAAACAGATTATTTGCATATGATGTTTAGAAAATACATGATTTTTACATTCAAATAGCATATCTATAAAGCAGATCTATTGGATACATGGGCCAGCAGGTGGTGTAGTGGTTAAAGTGCTGGACTCCCACATGGCTGACTGTGGTTCGAGTCCTGGACCTGATGGCTTGCCTTCTCACGTTCTCTCTCTCTCTGTCTCTGGTGAGTACATGTACCCTCTAACGAATTTAAAAAAAAAAAACAATAAATTTAATTTAAAGATTAGCTACATATAAACTACAAAGGTCTTAACAAATATCAAAGAAAAAATATGCAGGTTACATTATCTGATCTCAATGCAATAAAATTAGACAAAAATAACATAAAATCATTGAAATCTCTGTTTGAGTAAAATAAAAAAACAGCTATCCTTACCATTCAAGTCCCAGACCTGACGGCTTGAAAAACACACCAGATGCATGTGTATGTGTGACCAAAATCCCAAGAGAAGAACGGACAAGAAGGGATTGTAATGTGGCCACACCCCGGAAGGTGATTGCTCACCTTTCAGCTTTCTGTCTCTCTCTGGCAAGCACACACATCCTATGGCAAAAACATGGGGAAAATTAAATTAAATTATGATGGAACGTAGAATGTATTTTGAGAATAAAATAAAATGCCACTCATTAAACTGGAGTGTGCCTTATGTGCATATATTTTTAAAAGACAAATGTTTGAAAATGAATATCCTAAGTATTACCCTCAAAAACTTAGAAAGGAACAATATAGGAAGCCAATAAAAATGGAAGAAAGCAAATAATAAACACGTGGACTGAAATTAGGAAAAATTTTTTAAAATATGTAGTAGAGAGGATCAACAAAAGTTAGATATTAGTTCTTTGAAAGGTTAAAGAAAATAGATAAACAACTGACAAGAAAGACAAGTAGAGTCACACAAAAAAATTAAATGAAAAAAAGGGCACGGCCTGGCTGTGGTTGCAGAAGTAGCAGTGTACCAACCGATTTGTAGTGCTGGAAGCTATATGGCCAGCCGTAGGTTCAGATCCCCAGGAGACCTGAAATGTACTAGGCAGGTTTGTGCCCAAAAGCCTGACTAATTGGGGGTAGGAGATCTCACTGTGATAAGACCCTGTCAAGGGTACCTGCCTCACTTTCTCTGTCTCTCTTCTATGAAAACATAGGTCTAATGTCAGTTTTCTTTTTCTTTTTTTTTCTTTCTTTTTTTTTTTTTTTTTTTTTTTTGCTATGGGGCATTTGTGCTTGCCAAAGAGATACAAAGAAAAAGAGAGAGAAAGAGAGAAATCACCTCCTGGGAAGATGGCTATGCCATAATCTCTTTTTCTCCATTCCCTTCTTCGGATTTTGGGCACACACACACACACACACACACACACGCCAGCCAGTATCTTTTCCAAGGTGCCAGGTCTAGGACTTGAACTGCACACTCAGCCATGTGAAATGAGGCTGCTAAACACCACACTGCCTGACTGGCCCTCCAATGTCAATTACATAGAAAAGATAATGTATCAAAACTATTATAAAACTACCATAGAGGGGCCACTGGATCTCCTCAGGCTCAGCCTGGGTGAGAAAATCGATGTGAAAATGAGAAATGACCAAGAGCTTCGAGGCGGATGCTTATCATCAGCATTTAAATATGATACTAGGAGATGTGGGAGAAACTGGGACTACTATAAAAACTGATGAAGAAACATATGAACAGACACAAAAATCAACAAAACGAAATAGTCCAATGCTTTTAGTCCAGGGAGATGGTGTTATACTAGTTGCCCCTCTACTGAGAATTTGGCTAAAGCAAAGAATTGTTCTGTATGGAAAAATAGGAGATTTTTTACAGTTACCTCTTTAAGTGTACGAAAGCTTCAAAGGAGAAACAGGCACACTTTTTTTTTTTTATTATTAATACTATTTTTTGGTGAGGCCCCTTTTTTGTTAAAGAATTATTTTGTTTAATTATTATTTTTATTTTCTTCAATATGACCGGAAAGAGACAGAGAGAGAGAAAGGAAAAGTGAGAAAGCAAGCTGCCAGGTCCAGGACTTGAACCACGGTTGGCCATGTGGGAGTCTAATACCTTAACTACCATACCATCTGCCAGCTCCTAGGCATATGTTTTGATATGATCTGAGGATTCTTTCACTCCTAAATGAATTGATATGAATTGATGTATAGATAACCCACAACTTCTTAGGCCGATAACATTTTTATTTTTCTCCAACTCTTCCAATAAATGCAATTGCTCAGTGCAAAAAAAAGAAAAAAAGAAAAAAAGAAAAAAGAAAAAAAAAAGGAAAAAAAGAAATAAACAAGAAAGGGAAATTATTGTCTAATTTAACCTAGGAACACAGGTCCAAATGCAGCCAATGAGTGGTTTAAATAGGTACATCATTGGCTTCTCCAGAAGGGGGCGCACATTGACAGCATCTATCCACATGTCAGTTTCTGTTGAATTGCTGAATAGTTGGGCCTCCTGGTTAAGGTTCCAACCTAAGAACTTCTTTGATGTTCTTCAGTCTCTCATAGCTCAAGTAGTCAGTCTGGCACCTGTTACAGGTCAAATTGTGCCTGCTGTCGTACCCCACGTACAGTGAAGCCCTAACTTTTAGTATCTGTGAATGTGACCTCATTTGGAAGTAGGGTCTCTGCTAAGATCTTTAGATCTTTAGGATGGGTCTTGATCCACTATGACTTTTGTCCTTATCAAAAGGAGAAATTTGGACACAGATACAGTCACACAAGAATACCATGTGAAGAGGGAAGATTAGAATGATGTGTCGACAAGGCCAGCAACTCTTTAGGTCATCAGAGGCGAGATTAAAAGCATGGAGTGATTCTCCCTCAATGTGAGAAACCAATTCTTTCAACCCCTTAATTTTGGAATTTCTTGCCTCCAGAATTTTGAAACTACATTTCAGTTGTGTTAGGTACCTAGTTTGTGGTACTTTGCTGTGGTGGCCCTGGGAAACTAATGCAGTATGCATAACCTTAGTTCCAAGGCAAGAGGAAATCTCCTCACTTTAAGACATGCTAGGATTGGGGCCAAGATGATATAAAGGGGAGGCCTTCCTGGTTTCTACTCTTCTGTTAAATTGAGTGGCACTATAGTTTGAGTGTCCACTGTTAAGCTCATGTTGAAATTTAATCCCTGTTTCTAACATACTAAGAGATGGGGCCTTCAAGAGGTGATTAAATCATGAGGGCATCGCCCTCATGAATGGATTAGGATCATTATTGTAGAAGTGGGTTAGTTATAAAAGGAGAGAGACTTTGGCCCTATTCTTTTTGTCTAGCTCACTTGCTTCTGCTTTCAGTCTTCTGCTGAGGGATGATCCTCACCATATCTAGCACCTGGTTTTGGTTTTTCCAGCCTCCAGAATGACAGTTGAATAAGCTTCTGCCACTTATAGATTACCCAGTCTGGTATTATGTTCTATAGGAATGGAAAATGAATGAAGAAAGGGAGTGTTCTGAATACATATGCCTACAGATGGACATAATTATCCAACCTGCTGTATTTTATGAACATCAGCAGGATGGGTCTCAAAGAGGGCATTGAATAAAATTTTATTGCCTCTTTCTAATATTATTCCTTAGTAGAGGTCTCCTTTGGGGCTAAGAGGTTTGGCTGTTGCTTAAGCCTTTCCTTGCTCTGCCTATGTAAACAATAGAAGCTAGAGCAGTGGCTCTTCTTTTTTATTTTAAGAATTATTTTATTTGGGACCAGCAGTTAGCGTAATGGCTATTTCGCTGGACTCCCATGTAGTCGACCGTGGTTCGAGTCCCGGACCCGGCGGCTTAAACTCACGCCGGGTGCGTGTGCATGCATGCATGCATGCCCAAGATCCCAAGAGGAATATGGAGGAGAAGGGATTGCAGTGTGACCATCCCCACTGAGGGGTGATTTCTCGCTTTCTGTCTCTCTGTCTCTCTCTGTCTTTCTGGCAAGTGCACGCGCCCTATAGCAAAAAAAAAAAAAAAAAACAAAAAAAAACAAAAAAAAAAACCAAAAAACAAAAAAAAAAAAACAAAAAAAAAACCTCTCCAAAAGAAAAAAGAATTATTTTATTTTATTTTATCTATCTATCTCTCTATTTATTTATTTATTTATTTTAATTTGACCAGAGAGGGGCAAAAAGAGAGAGAGAGAGAAAGCAAGAAAGCAAGCTGCCAGGACCAGGACTTGAACCGTGGTCAGCCATATGGGAATCCAGCACCCTTAACCACCATGCCACCTGCTGGTCCTGAGCAATGACTCTTGACTGCAACGCAAAGGTGGGATAATCTCTTATCATGATAAACAGCAGAATCTCCAGAAATAAGTTGGTTTAAATACATACATATTTTTTTCTTTAAAGAATTACTTATTTAATTTTATTTATAATTATCATTATTACTTTAATCTGTCAGGGTACATGCATTCAGCAGAGAGAGATAGAGAGACAGAAGAAAGAGGGAAAGTGAGAAAATAAGCCACAGGCCTGGAACTTGAACCACAGTCAGCCATGTGAGAGTCCAGTGCCTTAACCACCATACCACCTGCTGGTCCCAACAATACATATTTTTTAAAAGCATATTCAATATATTAATTGCTTTTGCCATTTAGCTTTTTATCTTAAAATAATAGATCCACAGGAAGCTGCTTTTCCATTTGTTTTGAAATTTCAAAAGGAACAGTTGGAGTGTGTCTTAGTTTGCTCTAGCTGCCATGACAAAGAATCACAAACTGGGTGGCTTAAAACAGAAATCTTTTGTCTTGTAGTTCAAGACAAAAGGTTAGAAGGAGGCTAGAAGCCCAAGGTCAAATTATCATCAGGGTTGGTTTCCTTTTTTTTTTTTTTAAGAAAGATTTTTTTCTGTAGGGTGCATGTGCTCACTGGAGAGACAGAACCACAAAAAGCAAGACATCACCCCCCCAGGAGGTATGGCCACAGCACAGTCCCTTCTCCTCCATCCTCTTCTTGGGATCTTAGGCATGCATGCGCACACACCTGGCATGAGTTTTAAGCCACTGGGTCCAGGACTTGAAACGCAGTTGACTGCATGGGAGTCCAGCAACATAACCATTATGCCATCTGCAGGTCCTACAGTTGGTTCCTTCTGAGGGAGAATCAGTTTCATGACTCTCACTTAGCTTCTTGTGCTTTGCTAACAGTCTTTGGTATTCTTAAATCATAGATGCATCTCTGCACTTCATTCCTTCATCTTCATGTGGCATTCTCCCTGTGTGTGTCTGAATTTGTGTCCAAATTTCCCTCTCTTGTAATGACACAGTCATAGTGGAGTAGGGGCCATCCTAATGACTTCATCTTAACTCGATCACCTACAGAGGTTCTACGTCCAGATAAGGTCATATCCACCCAAACTGGAGGTTAGGACTTCAACATGTTTTTGGTGGGACACAATTCTATCCATAACAGAGTGCATGAATTTTTTTATATTTCTTTCTTTCCTTCTTTCTTTCCTTCTTTCTTTCTTTCTTTCTTTCTTTCTTTCTTTCTTTCTTTCTTTCTTTCTTCTCTCTCTCTCTCTCTCTCTCTCTCTCTCTCTCTCTCTCTCTCTCTTTTCTTTCTTTCTTTTTCTCTTTTTTTAAGGCTTTTGCTATAGGGCACGTGCACTCGCCAGAAAGACAAAGAGAGACAGAGGGACAAAAAGTGAGAAATCACCCCCCAGGGGGGATGGCCATGCCACAATCCCTTCTCCTCCATTCTCCTCTCGGGATCTTGGGCACACACGCAACATGCGCCCGACGTGAGTTTAAGCCACCGGGTCCGGGACTCAAACTACAGTCAAGTACATGGGAGTTCAGCGACATAGCCATTATGCTAACTGCTATTCCCAAGTTTTTTATATTTCTTAAAAGGACAGCAGTTTTAAAAGGTTGAGAATCTTAAAGATAAATGTTGGAGCCACAACTGATGACTTGTCACGTGGGTGCCCCTGAGACACTCCCGAACTTGTTGTTATGTATCACAAGGCTTTAAAGTCATGCTATAGAACGCCCATTCCTCCACTCCCAACCCACAAAAGTCAGTGAATCAAAGGATTCATAGACCTCATTGGAATGGTTTAAATGCTGTCAGCAAATCTGGGTTCCCTGGATAAGCAATCCTCAAGAGTAATTGGCCGCGCAGTTTTCTTTAAAACTTAAGCTCATAGCTGAAGGAGAAAAAAATAATTAACTTTATTTAGAAACCTGAATTATGCATCCCTCCTCCCCAACACACACACACACACACACACACACACACACACACACACACACACTCCCACAGCCCTGAAGGAAGCATGCATGCATGCAGTGTAAGACTGAATTGCTGCAAAGAGTTTTTACAAGGCAGGCAGCAAGGCACCGGTTTGGTTTGGGATGAGCCTCTACTCCTGGTACAGGAGGATAGGCTGGGTGGAAAAGATGTCCGTAAAACCTGGCTGTGACCGTCGGACTCTCAAGCCTCATCTAGAGCCTTCTCTCTGTATGTAGTTCACTTTTTTTTTTAAGAGAGATTTTTGCTATAGAGCGCATGTGCTTGCCAGAGAGACAGAGAGAGAGACAGAAAGACAGAAAGCAAGAAATTACCTCCTGGGGGGATGGCCATTACTGCAATCCCCTCTCCTCCCAAAGACTCCTCTTGGGACTTTGGACACACATGCAGACATGCCTGGTGTGAGTTTTAAGCCTCTGGGTCCAGGACTTGAACCACGGTCGACTATGTGGGAGTCCAGTGACATAACCGTTACACCATCTGCTGGTCCCATGTAGTGCCCTTTTGACTGCGTGCAGGGCTGTGTCCTCCCTCATCTCTCACATCACCTGCTGCTCATTACCTTCATAACATTTATTTTCAATTGTTCATTTTTATTGTTTAGCTATTTGTTGCTGGTCCTCCCTCGTGAAACTCTGAGAACAGAATCACCTTTCCTGTCTAGTGTCTGGCGTATAGTCCAGACTTAGTGTTTGTTGAATGAACGAATGGATGAATGGGTGAATTTATGATTGAGGCATGGTGGCACCAAAGACAGATCGTGACTATTTCAGTGTTTTTCAAAGTCTGATATTACTCTATTTCTACACAGTGTATTAATGAATCTAACATATTTCCACCTAAAGATAAGGATGGCATTTTTTTTCTTTTAAGTTTATTTATTCCCTCCGTGAGCGAGAGAGATGAAGAGAGACAGCACCCCAACTGGGTCTTGACTTCATAGCCCAGTCTGAGCTGCAGCCAGCCCTGGATCATGAGAATGTCTGTGCCTGGCATATTCAAGCAGTCTCCAGACACCGACCCAGAAAGAATCTTCCCAAGTGGGTTAACCTTTGCAGAACAACGCCTTTTTCTGTTAGGCCACTGTCAGACCCCGAGAATGCTATCTGCCATGTCTTGCTAACCATGGATAATAACTACTGGTAAAAGCTTGGTGCTTTTATTTGATGCTGAGGCTACAGTTTGCTAATCTTTAAGTGCTGATTGCATAGTCCCCAAGGGAAGATTTTATAGGAAGGTCATGTTTGATTTTCAGTGAGTCTTACTAAAACTCCACTCTAAATTTATGATCCAGTGAATAGTTTATATTATTTCATAAACTATCAATATTTGACTTAGCTCATAATTGGACAAGAAAGCAATATTTAAAACAGGATGAGAAATGTTTTACAATGTAAAAAAATAAACTAGGCATAGCTCTTAATATACTACTAGACTCTGAATTTTAGTGGAAATGTTTTATTAAAATATCTTTTTCCCCCCACAGTCATGAAATCATTATCATAGGATCCTTAAGATCACCAGGTCTGGGACTTGAACTGTGCAGTTGACTGTGTGGGATTCTGCTGCCTTCACCTCTTTGCCACCTGCTGGCCCCAGGAAGTCTTGAAGTTATCTTTTATTGTAGGGGTCAGGGTACCATTTGGTCTGCTGTAAAAAAATAAAGTGGAACTTGCTAATAGTACATATTTTTATTCGTTGTGCTGCTAGAAAGATACCCTCCGGTATGTAGCAAGAGTGGACAGAATGATGCTGGGTCTTATTATTTCTAAATCATTTAGAGCAGAACCAGGATTAAAGGGATACAGTGACAAGTACAAAACTTAATCTGAGCTATTTAATGGCTTTTCCACTAAGATTATTCAATTACAGTGAAATGTAATTATTGCTTATTGAGTGCCCAGAAGAAACAAAGTTTGGATCATGGGTTTTTGGTGGCTTTTAGCTGTTTTCAGTTAAAAGCTCTGAACATAATTCACTCTTATATATTTAAGTTCCTGACCTAATCTTCCTTTCTGTGTTCTTGTAATAAAATTATGCTCTGTTCTTATTCAAAGTTCTGCTTAAGCTTCATCTCATTTAATAAGCATTCCTAGACTAATGCCAATGGATGCCTGTCGGGGTATTTATTCCCATAATGTCTTTAACACAAGCACAAATGCCTATTTTCAAGCAGAGCCCCATCCTTTGTCCAGATCCCATTCTCCACACTCCCTTGTCCACTTAGCCCTCTCTACACCCCAAATAAGTGGCTCTCAACCCTGGCTGCATGTTAGAATTTCCTGGGAGAATTTTTTTCTTTAAATTGCTAATGAGTAGTGCACTTGCAAGAGAAAGAGAGAAATATTGCCACAGTGGAGTAGTCATGCTGCAATTCCTCTTCCTCTATTTCTCCCAGTCAGAATTCTGGGCATACATGAACACATGTATGGTAGGTTCTGCAAGCCTTTGGGGCCAGGATTTGAACTGTACTGCCACATGGAGTCTAGTTTTCCAAATACAGCACTTAACCTCTGCACTACAGGCAGGACCCCTGGGAAACTTATATGGAAAAAAAAGTTTAAGAATTATTTTAATTTAATATTATTATTTTTATTTTTATTTTTTTTTTAAATTCAATCAGAAAGAGAGAGAAAGGAAAGTGAGAAAGCACCAGGTCTGGGACTCGAACCACAGTCAGCCATGTGGAAGTCCAGAGCCTTAACCATCACACCACCTGTCAGCACCAAGAAAATATTTTTAAGGGGACCCTGCTGTGGTGGTTTGTGCTGCTTAGACACCATTGTTCTGCTGGTTGAGCTCATAGGAGGCCTGGGTTCAAATTCCAGTCCAACCTAATGGTTGGGCATGGTGGCTTGTGCCTGTAATCAGAAGAAGGAAGCTGAGGCAGGAGAATCACAACAGGATAAAACATGTCTTTTCTTAAAAAACTCTTCTTGAGATATTTTTTTTTTTTTTTTTTTTTTTTTTTTGGAGAGGTTTTTCGCTATAGGGCGCGTGCGCTCGCCATACAGACAGAGAGAGACATAGAGACAGAAAGCGAGAAATCACCCCCCAGGGGGGATGGTCACGCCGCAATCCCTTCTCCTCCATTCTCCTCTCGGGATCTTGGGCACGCACGCACACGCGCCCGGCGTGAGTTGTAAGCCACCGGGTCCGAGACGCGAACCGCGGTCGACTACGTGGGAGTCCAGCGACATAGCCATTACGCTAACTGCTGGTTCCCATTCTTGAGATATTAGAGAAGTACTTTAAATTTGAGAGCCCTTTGCCAGGTTCATTAAATCATAATTCTTAAAGGAGAAGCTCCCACAGTTTTCTGTTTATTATTTTTAAAAATTTTCCAAGTCATTTGAAGTTTGTCCAAGGTTGAAACTCTGTCTTAACACATAGTAGGACTCCTGGATTCTTTGATATGTCTATATTTAAGTATGTGCTTTTTTTTTCTTTTTTGTTATGTATAATGTTACAGAACACAGGTTTCAGGGTTGTGTTTAGTCAGAGTTCCCCAGAGAAACAGAACCAATAGAAAAAAAAAATCACACACACACACACACACACACGTATGTTTAATATATGGAGCTTTATTATGAGAATTGGCTCATGCAGTTATGGAGGCTGAGAAATCCCACAGTATGCCATCTGCAAGCTGAAAAACCAGGAAAGCTGGTGATGTAATTCAGTCTGAGTCTGACGGCTGAGAATTAGGGGCAGATGGTATAAATCCTGCTCTCAACCTGGAAGCCTGAGGACCAGGAGTCCTGATTTCAGAGGGAAGAAGGACGTCCCACCTCAAGCAGAGAGAGCAAACTTGCCCTTCTTTTACCTTTGGGCTCTGTTTGGGCCTTTGACAGATTGGAAGATTCCCACCAACATTGGTGAGAGCATCCTCTTTATTCAATATGTTGATTCAAATGTTGATTTCTGATGGAGACACCCTCACACACACATACACACACCCCTAGAAATAATGTTTCTGGATATCACTTAGTTGACATAAAATTAACCATCATAGGATTTGAAACATATATTAGAAGCCATTTCTTCTGATTTATTTGTGGGAATTTTCAAAGGACCTGATTTACACAGCCCATAGATTGAGCATCATTTTGAAAATTTCAAGATTTTGGAAGATAATTATTCAGAAAGCAAATGCAAGGTTTCTTTCATTTGGAATAAAAGACCAAAGCAAGCCCACAGATCTCTGGGATAGCCTTGTTATGTTGGATGTGCCGAGGCCTGCCATGCTGAGACTCATGCACGTTTAGCTCATGGTACGGTGGGCTGTCTCAACTTTTCTTACTTGCAAAAATGTGGAGAGTAATACTTCCAGACTTGTTTTGAGAATTAAACTGGATCAACACTTATGAAATGGGTAATACATAGATAATTTAATTTTTTTTAGAGAGAGATTTTTTGCTATAGGGTGCATGCACTCACCAGAGAGACCACGGTGGGCCATGTGGGAGTCCAGCATCCTTAACCAACATTCCCCCTGCTGGCCCCCATTATTATTATGTTTTAAATCTGCTACAGGGCATTTGCTCACCATAGAGAGACAGAGAGAGAGAGAGAAAGGAAAAGTAAGAAAGCGAGTTATCAGGTCTGGGATTTGAACTGCAGGTAGCCATATGGGAATCCAGCATCTTAACTACCATGCCACCTTCTGGCCCCAGCTCTAATGATTTTTATGTATCTCTACATTTCCCAGCATGTTCTTGCTTAACCTGGGCTGTTTGGATTCAAAATGTGTTTCTGGCATGTTTCCTGAAGCTCATTCTGCTATATTCCTTGAAACATCTGAAAGAAATATAAGTTTCATTGTTGTGCCAAAGGAATTCAGCATATTAATAACCTGTGAAAGAATAAATCTGTAATGCTAAAATATATCCCTTTCCACATTTGGTTAGAGGAAGAAAAAAAGCACCTAAAGTGAACAAGTTTCTTTTATGAATTTATGGTTACAAAAATCCAAAGCTGAGAGAGGGCATGGTGATTTATCCATCACAGATGAAGAAGGAGAGTTAGAAATGCAGGAGCAGTGTGGGCCTCAAAACCCTAGAAAGATTAATGTTCTGTGTGTGCGTGCACATGTTTCTGATGTTCTTTCACTTTGAGCTAAAGGGAGAGCAAATATCAACATTTCTTTCGTACTCACAAGGAGAAGCACCAGGACAGCATGTCAGAGGTAGAAAAACAAGCAAAGATAAGATCATAACTCTCATAATGAGGGCAGGCACGTGCTTTCAACCTCAGAAGCAAGGGAAGTGGTAGAGTTTCAGAATGTTGCTGACAAAGTCTCAAGTCCTACCTAAAGCTAGAGCAATGCTAATGTTTCCCAAGGCCTTTAAATATAAGCAACAATTTCAACATGAAGTTTGTTAGACTGAAAAATAAATTCCATTCTGTAATATTTTTCAGGGAGAAGATTCTTGGAAAAATTATTTCCCTATGTCTTCTAATCCCCCAAATTTTAACCTGCGTGACTTTAGGCTGGAGAGAGAAATTAGAGTAACATAAGACATTAGAGTAACATAAGAAATTAAATCATAACAGCTGATTCTAGTTATAGATAGAATCACATTTACTAAGGAGTTACATATTTTTAAATCTTAACTACAATATATATATTCACACATACATTCGGTATACCTTGAAGATAAATTAAAATAATGAGCTAAATTATTTATTTAGTTCCCAAAAGAATTGTTAGCTATAATTAATTTCCTACTTTTTGGACCAAGAATATCTTATGTTAGCACACTACCTGTGGTGGTTCCAATGTGAACTCAAAAATCCATATATTAGAAACTTAATCCACCATGCAACAGTGTCAGGAGGAGTAGCCTAACAAGAGATGATTAGGTCACGAAAGCAGTATCTTCATCAGTGGATAAATACCATTATTTGGGAAGGAAGTTATCTTGGGAGCAGGTTTGTCGTAAAAGTGAACTTGACCCCCTCTCACCCTCTCTTGTTCTTGGCTTTTTCACCTTCCGCCATGGAATGATGTAGCAAGAAGAACCTCTCCAGATCCCTGTACCATGCTCTTGAACGTGCCAGCCTCCAGAAGCCAAGCCAAATAAATTATTTTTTCTTTTTAAATTACACAGTCCATAGTAATCTGTTCCAGCAACCTAAAACGGACTAAGAAGCTGCCTAAAGGCTTCTCTGTAAATTAAAACTTAGCATCTTCTAGATGATGAAACTATGATCAATGGGTGGAAATGATAAGGATGCAAGATTCATCTCAACATAAAAAGGAACTTTTCTGGGAACCAAAAATGTCCAATAAACAGCAGACTGTGCTACAGAAGGCTTAGTCTGCTTTCATGATTGGAGTTCAAGCTAAGTCTAACTCATCAGGCTAGAGTCAGACTGAGACTAAACTCTCTGTGTGACATGTAGAAGGAATTCCTGTGCTCAATGGGCGATTGGATTATAAAGTCTCTTTCCCATATGAGTTTATATGACTTTGAGTAAAATAAATTTAACACTGAATACTTTGGTTTCTGCCACCTTTCTGATTTTAGATATTTCAGCTCATGAAGCATTTATAGATAAGAAACTAAAGGTGAGAGAATAAAGAGTATGGCCAGTTTGCAAATTGGGCCCCCATCACATTATGCTGCAGTTCCTTAGATGACTGTTAATACTTTTAGAAGCTGAAATATTACCCAGTTTGTGGGCTTGGATTCCTTGAGCTAAAAGGAAAGCAAATATCAACATTTCTTTCATACCTATGAGGAGAAGCACCAGGACAGCATGTCAGAGGTAGAAAAGCCAGTGAAAATAAGATCACATGTATTCTCCTGGCCCCCTTTACCTCTCGCCTGCCAATACGTTCATCTGTTTCAAGTTTTACCTATACATTATTTCAATTATAGTTGATTAGAGGGTACTTTCATAGCAGGTTGATTTCCATTGTAGACCTGAGTGACACCACATCCATCATGTCACCTATTCCCTCTGCAGGTGGATGGTCTGTGCTCTATTTCAAGCATTAATATAGCCAAAATGGGTCTGTCCTTGGTATCTCGCATAAAAAATACACTGAAAAAAATTGCATAAAATGCTATTTATTGCTTTTAAGTGATGAGTTATTTTGAAGCTGATAGCAATGTTTATTTCTTAATAAGAGAGGAGAGGTTGCACAAAAAAGTGAGTTCTCCTTAGCTTAGCGCCTGGGTGTTGCATGTATAGAGCTAACAGCTGGCATGAGGACATGTGTAGGCAGCCATTGTCCTTGCACCTGGTGGGGATTGCAGCGTGAGACGACCAGTGCAGCTGCAGAGGCTCTTGTCAGATTTTTCTGAGCCACAGAAATGAGAAAATAATCATCTTTAGATTTATGACATCTTAGTCTCTGTGAAATGCTGCGATAAGTATTTCTTCATGAAAGTGAAGTATAAGTGAAGTGTCCAGTAAAATAAAATTAAATAGTCTTCAAACGCATCCACTTTTCTATTATTTTAAGAATAAAGAACATTGCAAAGTGGAAGAAAACAGAAGAGATTTTTGAGTAAGAGAAAAAATATGGGCCTAAACATTGGCATTTTAATACATAAATGCTGTGTGATTTATGTTCTTAGAATGTACCACTAAAAGACCCATCTGAAAAAAAATAGGGATCTGGTTCTGACAGAAGAATGAGTAGGGAAAAGCTTATTCTGAGTGGAAGTAAAATTAGAATTTTATTGAAGGTTTATTATATACCCCACATAAAAAGACACTACAAAATTTCCTTCATTCCTTTCCTTCCCATTCTGTTCTATTTCCTTCTGGTTCTCTTTTCTTTTCCTTTTTTCCTTATCTCTCCTTTGCTTTCACCAAGATTTTCTAGACATTATCTGTATGAAAGGCCTTGTTAAAACTAAGTTAAGAAGAAAGTTAAGAAGAAAGCAGCCCTCATATAGCTCATATGACTGTTGCTGCACTGAGGAACATGGCATCTTCCATAAACACCTCAAATATAAGCTAAAATGAGACACACACACACACACACACACACACACACACACAGATTTTTGCTATAGGGTGCACATGTTCGCTGGAGAAACAGAGAGACAGAAAGCAAGAAATTAGCAGCTGGGTGGATGGCCATGCTGCAATCCCCTCTCCTTCATTCTCCTATTGGGATTTTGGGCATTCACGCACATGTGCCTAGTGTTGAGTTTCAAGCCGCCAGGTCTGGGATTCAAACCATGGTCAACCATGTAGGAGTTCAGCACCTTAACTACCATCCAACCCCTAATCCCTAACCCATTTTTAAAAATGCAGTTCAACATGGAACCAGACCTAATCCTCAATGAACAATTATTGTTCTGTGGTCTCAGATATCTGGGGAACCTACTTTAAACTTGAGAAAATTCTAAACGCTCATTAATGCTTTGGCCACCCATCCTTGAGGTAGGTAGACTGTATTTTTAAAAAATATATGTTATTCATTATTTTAACATTAAGGGTGAACTGAGATAATATAAAGTATAGGGAAAATGAGACTCTTTGAACTTAAGTCCTGTTTTGATATTTTTAAAGTTTACTTCTCACTTCCATTAGCAAAGTAGCACCCCCAACAGGGTCTCAACGCACAATTCACCCCAGCCTTCACCCAGCTCCAGATCATGGGCAAGTAGCCGTGGCATATCTGGCATACTCAGGAAGGTCTCTGGACTTGAACCAGGAACCTTCCACAGGGAGTCACATTTACCACTGTGCCACCATCTGGCCCCTGTTTTGATTTTCTTTCTTCCTTTCTTTTTAATGTAAAGTTTTCTGTGATGAGAGAGTCCCTCTCCCCCTTTATAAAAACTTGCTAGAGAGTGTGTGCACTTGCTGGGAAGAGAGAGAGAAAGGGGGAAAATGAACGAACACCTCCCCATAGGAGATGGTCATGCAGCAATCCCTTCTCTATTTCTTCTTTTGGGGTTTTGGGCACACATTCCTGGTGTGTTTCTGAGGCCACTGGGTCCGGGACTGGAACCACCAAGGCAGCTGGAGTCTACATGGCTGACAGCACATTTCAAGTCCCAGACAAATAGCTTTAAAAACATGCCTGGCAGGCCCCAAATCCCGAAAAGAGTAAAAAATGGAGGAGAAGGGACCATTCCCCATGGGAAATGCTCTCTCTCTCTTCCTGTCTCTCTCAAGCAAGTGTATGCACTGTTTGCCAAATTACCAAAAAAAAAAAAAAAAAAAAAAAAAAAAAAAAATCCATTTACAATAAAAGTTTGTATTTTAAGAAAGTTAGCTGTTTGCAACAAAACCTGCATATTTTCTTTGGAAATTGAAAAGAAGTTCCTAGAATCACTCTTGAATAATAATTTTTGCTCCAACCTTGAATAATAAAACAGCAACTGCATCACCTCAGTTATTTTAAGCATGTTTCTATCACTATACTTGTCACATATAATGGAATTATCTTCTTCAGTGAACCCCTTTAAACATGCTTTTAGTGAATGGGCTTTGTATTAAACCATCAGCCTCTACTGAGATACGGTAAAAGAAATAGCCTCACTGCATTTCTGACGAGGATATTAATGAGGATGTTGTTCAGTTTATCACATAGTTTTACTTTTGGAGGATACCTGAGGGTTTTGTTTATTTGTTTGTTTGGCCTTGAATCAGGAATACGTATGTTTTTCCTGAGCAATTGGTCTGCTTTCATCTGGGGGGAAACTGCCGATTGTGTACTAGTCATATTTCTCCCTAGATGGAGATTGTTAAAATAAATAAATAAATAAATAAATAAACTTAGCAACTAATATGGTTTGAGTGTCCTCCAAAATTCATGTGTTGAAACTTGTTTTTATTGTGAAGGTATAAAGAGGATAACTTCATGGTGTCCAAAGGTGGAGTCTTTGGGAGCAATTAGCATGGGGTCCTTTTGATTGATTCCTGATGGGTTGATAAGAAGAAGGAATAAAAACAGGAGACACACCTGGACACGGCCACTCAATTCTTTACTTGTCCTTGTGATGCATTGCCTTGAGAGTCTGCAAAACCCCCATCAGATGTGGCCCCTGGCTGTTGGACCTGCAAACCATGAGCTGAATAAACCTCTATTTTTATAAGCTCCCCAGCATCAGGTATTTCTGCTACTAACAACAGAACAAATGATACAATAGAGCCAAATTCCTGGTGGAAATCGCACATATGCACCTGTCTTCATTGTACTTATTTTATGCATTAGCCTGCCTCTATTGTAAGATTTCATCATTGCTTTCCCTTTGCCTAATCTTTCCCATTTGCTTCTAACGGACTTTATTTTCTTCTGTTGTACTTCTTGTTCTCCTTTGTAAGTCATTTTGAAGAAAAGCATGAGAACGAAGACATATCTGCATCTTTCTCTCAACAAGCTCTGAGCTTGGGAGTGAACTGGGGTTGTCTCTTTATAACTTTGTGCTTGTATCTGACACAGGCTTCATTACATATTCAGTAAATACATATATATATATATATATATATATATATATATATATGTATATGTATATATATATATGTGTGTGTGTGTGTGTGTGTGTGTGTGTGTGTGTGTATTTTAATTTGACCAGAGAGGGACAGAGCGAGAGAGAGAGAGCAAGCCACCAGGTCCAGGACTCAAACAGTTGGCCATATGGGAGTCCTGTGCCTCTAACTACCATGCTACTTGCCAGGCCCACATTAAGTAAATATTTTTCAAAGTATACTAAGTAAAGTTACCATTATGAAATAGAAATCATCTGGTAATTTGAGCAATGACAGTTTTCTCTTCCATGACAAGACAAAATGGAAAAACTATGAACCTAATTGTTACGTACAAACAAACAAGACAGAAGATCCCTGTATGCGAGTCAAGAATGCATAGATGAACTAAACCCAAAGTTCCTTCTTTTTTTCTCTCTCTTTAAATTTATTTATTTATTACATTAATTCATTATACATCGTTACAGCATACAGATGAATTTTCCATCCAAAATACACTGTGTATTGGCTCAATCAAGCACATCAACATACATGTTTTCAACAAATAATTTTCCAATTCTTATGTCTTGTATACTTTGTTTTTTGTTTTGCCATCCTTGATTCCTTATCCCTCACCCTCTGCCATGTCCCACCCTCCTCCCACATTGTCTCTGGTATCCATGGTTGCTTTCTATGCCTTCCCCCCCCATTTAATTGATTTGCTAATGAACTTAATTAGTCTAAATATATCCAATAGCTAGCACAGCTGATATATACCTATACATGAACCCAAGTCTGACTTTAGGCATAAACCCCAGTGAGTAGAATGAACATATTATAAAGTAGTACCCAGCTGGGGCTATATAGCTTACTGCAGTCATCAAATATGCATTTTTTTAAAATTTCGATACGAACAGTTTTACTGTTTTTTTTTCTCCTGCAACTTTTTTTTTTAATTACTTAACATTCATTCTCTGAGCATCATCACAACATACTAAATGTGGTTTCCCATCTAGAATAATCATGCATGTTATCAATAATATTCCATTTCTACTTTCATACATATGTATATGTATATATATGTTTTTTACCCCATGTTTGACCCTCTGCCCTTTCTCACTCTCTTATTACACTATCTCTGCTATATACAGTTGTTTTCTATTTCTTTTCCCCCAATATTTTGTTGATCACACAATATCGTAAGTAATCTAACTACTTTCAATAGCAAGTTCAGCAGGTAATTTCAAGAAGAGCAGTTTTGAACTGGTAATGATATTTCCTTGAAACTTAAAGCCTAGAAACAGGTTAGTATTCTGTTCAAATAGTAGGTACGTGCACCTATCAACAGCTCAAGACAGGACAAAAATCCTTTAAAACTGGAAAACAAAGCTTAGAAGAAAAGCAGCAATATTCTAGTCAAGTCACAGAATGTTGTTTCATCAGTTCAGTCTCATGTACTTAATCTTTCTTCTGTTAAGGTTTGATCTTCCAGATTGAATTCTGGGATATAATATTCATCTCCAAACATTGTCCCTACAATTAAGTTGCCCCTTTTCTTAGTTTTTGAACTCTTATTTCTGTGTGTCTGCATTTAATTTTACTGACATAGCACTCCCTTAAGAACTTGGAGATCTGGTCTGATGCTAGTAAATTCTTTCAGGTTTTGTTTATCTGGGAATGTTCGTGTCTTTTCTTCCCAGATGAATGGTAATCTTGCTGGGTACAGTATTCTTGGTTGAAATTGCTTTTCCCTTAACACGTTGAATATATTTTCCCATTCTTTTCTCGCTCGCATAGTTTCCGATGAGAGATCTGCTGTTAGTCTGATGGGATACCCCTTGTAGATAACTTGCCGTTTTTTTCTTGCCAATCTTAGTATCTTGTCTTTGTCTGTGGTTTTGGTCCATCTGGCTATAATGTGTCTTGGAGAAGATCTACTTGGGTTGATTCTATTTGGGGTCCTCTGTATTTCTTGGGACTGAATAATTGAGTGCCTCTCTAGGTTTGGAAAGTTTTCCTGCAGGATCTCATGGAATAGATTATCAATGCCCTTATGAGTCTCTTCGCCTTCTGGGATGCCTATTATCCAGATGTTTGGACGTTTGATGTTTGGACGTAGAAATACGTCTAGTATTTCTCGTATATTAGTCTCAAATTTTGGGGCCATTTTCTCAGTCTTTGTGGTGGATTTTTCTAGGCTAGCAATTTTCTCTTCTATGTCTGAGATTCTATTTTCTGTATGATCTTCAAGGGAGATTTTGACTTCCTGTATTATAGTTTCATCTCTAACAGTTCCATCTGATTCTTTTGTAAAGTGTGAAATTCCTCTTTTAGATCTTGCATGAATTTCCTCACCTCCTGGAACTCAACAACTTCTTTCTCCTTCCTCTTCAGCAGTTCATTGTCTCTCTTCTCTTCCATCTCTGTTAGTTTTGCCATTATGAATGTTCTGAATTCTTTATCAGACATTTCCATGAATTCCCGTGAACTGTATGTGGATGAAGACGAGTTATCCTTTTCCCTTGGAGGAGAGGTATTTTCCTGCTTTCCCGTATTTCTTGTGGTCCTGCAGCGATTTCTAGTCATCTGATTGATGGTCAGTTTCTTCCCCAACTTGTAAGTTCAATCTGAGCGTTGAGGAGCATGGAGAAAAGGAAACAGAGAGAAACAACAGCAACAACAGCAAAAAAACAAACAAGAAACAGAAAAAGAGAAGAAAAAAACGAAGATAAAACTTCTCAATACAACTTAAAAAATTAATATATTTTAAAAATTTCAGTAAAAAAACAAAAATTGGAAAACTGCGCGGCACACAAGCGCCACACGAAATTCTAAAAAGCAAAAATTAAATAAAAAAGAGGAGACAGAGACCGAGACAGAGGTAGAGAGAGACAAAGACAGGTACAGAGACAGGAGGCCTGGAAGGGCTCTTCCTACCACGCGAGTTTTGTGTGCTGGAAGCCAAATTATCAGTGGGAAGTCTTGATTTCTGTTCCCCCAAAATGGCTAGGTTGCAGAATCCATGTGGCTCCCAAAGTTCCTTCTTTTTAACCTGCCAATGCTATGATCATGGCACTTGTATGGCTTATAAGCCAAGGAAGATGAAATATGCTTGTTATCCATCTACCATGGAGCTTTGCACATAACTGGCATTAAAGAAATATGTGTTGAATTAAGTCTACCTCTCCCAATACTAGTCTGGAAAACAGAATCATCTAGAATTATTGGCAGGAAATGTCTGGCACTTCTTTTCTCTCAGATGGAAACCTAAAAATGTTTTAGGAAACCACTGAACTAGGATTGTTGATTTAATCCAGAGCTGTACAAAAGAAATCTAATTCATTGGGTAACGTCTTTTAATGACAAAAATACCTATTTTACCTAGCACTTTCAAGTCTTGATTCATAAATTAGCTACCATTGGGTTCTTTTTTATCCTTATGGGTTTTACTAGAATAAAAAATGTAAGAAATTAATCTGTAGGTATTGAAATGTATTGATTTAACCAGGTCTAAACAGAATAAGATATTAATGGGACAGCTCTTCTTCTAAGATCAGTTTTCTCTCTAGTGAGCACATGTACCCTCTAGCAATTCAAGAAAAGAGAAAATAAAATTTGAAATCCTAAAAAGTTTTTCAGTCTTATAACTTCTTTCAAAATATTTCCCACAATTATCATTTTTTTAAAAAAATTACCCATTAATTCCCTAATCTCAAATTCTCGTGATCTCTATGTAGCAGATACGAGATTTTCAGCTAACTTCCTGTTACTACTTTTTCTATCAAATTAATCTTGAATGTTACTGTCAGAGTATTCTTCCAAAATACTGTTTTCATCCTACCATTTACTAATGAGTAACTTACAATGTCTTCTTATGGCTGGACACATCAACTTTAAACTCTGGCAAAGCATTTTATCATCTCCGATTTCAACCCCTCGCTTTGTACACCAGAGTGCGCTCTGTCGCAATCTTGGGATGCTGTCTGGGTCCCTGGTTTTGGCTGTTCCTTTAAGGTACTCATATTTGCATGTAACAGGAAGTAGGGTGTGGTTTGTTCTCGGATGCAACCGAGGTTGTATGCTGAAAACAATTTATTCTTGACCTTGAACTAGCACTGCTTTTAGAAAAAAAATCTTGTTTACAATTAAAAAGAAGAAAGTTAAATAGCATTTATGGTTAAAAGGAAGAAAAGTAAATATCGAAGGGCAGCAAATAGAAACTTTAAATACTCCTGATAATAATAGTTACTATTTATTGAGAGCTTACTGCCTGCTAGGCACTAGATAAACATTATTTATCTTAACTCTGAAATAGGTACCATTATTATCTTCATTTCACAATTATCTTGTCCAAGATCAAATCAAAATCGATTTTGATTTTGTCATAAATCAAAATTGAAACCCAGGAATTCTGGCCCTGTTCATGGACTCCTAACCAAGAAACTACAACTCTTTTAAAAATTGTTATTATTATTGATTTTATTATTTTAATTGCTAAAGGCCATGAGCACTTGCCAGACAGAGACATACACACAGAGTGAATATGCCCCCCCATGGGGCATGGTATCTCACAATCCCTTCTCCATTTCTCCATCCTGTTGGGATTTGGAGTATGCACACACATGTGCCCAGCATGGCTTTCAAGCTGTTGGGGCCAGGATTTAAATCAAAGTCAGCCATGTGGGATCTCACTCCCTTAGCCACTAGCTACAGGGCTGGCCCCCAAAGCCATAACTCTTGATAGAACCTAAAGCAAGTATCCACACTGAAACCTGAGAAGACGCTGCTCTGCGAAATAAATAATGTTCTCAGTTTATGTGTTAGAAGGAATTCCCTTTATTTTGAAGGATTTTTTTCTTTCCCTTGAACAAAAGCAGTCTCTAGCGTGGGCCCACACATGACACAAGAGCTAGTAGTGCTTTGCTACACTGGCTTTCCCCTTTGATCGATTCCTTTAGAAACTATTCCGTTGTTTCATTGGACAAAGAAAACCCACAGTTAGTGAGGGCAATGTTTTATCCTAAACTGGACCATTTGTTTTAACATTACAAATTTGAGAGTGTTGTAGAATTAGTTCAGAGTGGAGTCCATGCTGTGATTTCTCTGTGGGAGCCTCTTTTTTTTTTTTTCTTTTTTTGGAGAGGTTTTTGCTATAGGGCGCGTGCGCTCGCCAGACAGACAGAGAGAGACAGAGAGATAGAAAGCAGGAAATCACCCCCCAGGGGGGATGGCCACGCCGCAATCCCTTCTCCTCCATTCTCCTCTCGGGATCTTGGGCACGCACGCACACGCGCCCGGCGTGAGTTTAAGCCACCGGGTCCGGGACTCGAACCGCGGTCGACTACGTGGGAGTCCAGCGACATAGCCATTACGCTAACTGCTGGTCCCTGTGGGAGCCTCTTGACCCAGCCCAACTTGACTGTTTTAATAGTGAAAAAAAAAAAAAAAAAAAAAAAAATGACACAAGGCAGAAAGACTGCAGAATCAATGTCTCCACCTTCAAAGGAAGAGGTTTCAATAGAAATGTTGCCACATATGAAGGGACTTTAGAAAATTGTGGGAAAAAGAATTAAAAGATAAAAATAAAAAATAGAAACATAAGCTCCATCACATTCAAGACATTTTTTAAATGATGAAACCAGGGCCAGCAAATAATATGGGGGTTATAAGGCACTGGATTCCCACATGGTCAACTCTACAGTTCAAGTACTGGACCTGGCCACTTAAAATACACAGTTGTGTGCATGTGTGTGTGTGTGTCCCAAATCCTGAGAAGAACATGGAGGAGGAGAGGTTGGGGTGTGGCCGTCCCCTCTAGAAGGTGATTTCTCACTTGCCCTCACTTTCTATCTCTCTGGTGAGTTCACTTGCCCTATGGCAAAAACAAAACAAACAAACAAATAAACCAACCCCCCCCACCCAAAAAAAAACCCATGAAACTAATGAAAAGAAAAAGAAAAAAATGATGATATCATTCATTTAGTACACTATGAACTGAAAGTGTTGGGAATTTCACCATTCGACGCAGTCTCATTTACATTATTTCTTGAAGAAAAGTAGTGCCCTTTAAATATTTTATCAAGATTAGGAAACAAAAAGAAGTCAGAAATGGCTGGATCAGGAATGTAATGTAGATGCTTAATGATTTTCCATCAAAACTCTCACAAAATTGCCCACATTCAATATGAGGATTAAGCAGAAGCATTGTTCATGGTGGAAAAGGACTCTGGTGAAGTTTTCCTGGGTGTTCTTCTGCCAGAACTTTGGTTAACTTTGTCAAAACACTCTTATCATCAGCAGATGTTATTCTTTTTTGGCCCTTCAGAAAATCAACAAGAAAAAATACCTTGAACACCCCCCAAAAAACGTTTGGTATGACTTTTGCTCTTGATCGATTCACTTTTACTTAGACTGGACTACTTCTTTCTTTCGAGAGTTTTTTTTTGGTATAGGGCACGAGTGTTCACCACAGAGACGGAGAGACAGAAAAAAAAAGAGGTTCTTTTCAAACTGATGTCTTATCCTTCTTAGTGTCCCAAACTAGATCCCATTCATGTTTTCTATAACAAGTTACTATACGTTTATTTTGGTGCAAAAATGTTTGAAATTTGTACATAGTTCTTTTATAGTATATGTTTTACATCCAAGTACTAACCAGGCCTGACTCTGTTGGCTTCTGAGACCAGATGAGATTGGTAGCTTTCAGGATGGTATGGCTGTAGTCTCACAATATACCTTTCCATGAACTGTTTGGAGACCCTTCATATACAAGTAGAGAACTCTAAGTCTTAGTCCATTTCAACTGTTGTAACAGAATACCATAGACTGGGTAATCTATAGAAAGAAGTTTATTTCTCACAGTTCTGGAGGCTGGGCAGCCCAGGAGCACAGTGCCTGCATCTGTTGATAGTAATCTCATGGTGAAAGGGTGGAAGGTACTAGAGAGTGCAGGAAACCAAAGTGGAGCTGAATTCATCCTTCAATTATGGGTCCACTCCCATGATAACTAACTTAAGTCAGCAATAATGGCGTTAATCCATTCATGAGGGTAGAATCTTGTGGATTAATCACTTCTAAAAGGCCCTACATCTTTTTCATTTGTTTGTTTATATTGCTGGAAGGCACATTCATTCTCCAAAGAGAAGGGAGGGTGAAGGAGAGAGAGAAAAATAAGTGTGGCCATTTCTCAATCTCTTTCTTCCATCCCATTAGGATTTGAAGCACACATGCATGCACCTGGAGTGTTTTCAAGCCATTGGGGCCAGGATTTGAACTGTGGTAGGCTATGTGGTATCCAACTCTGCTAAAGGCCGGGTTCAAGACCCACCTCTTGATGCTGTTACAATGGCAATCAAGTTTCCAACACATGAATTCTAGGGGACATAATTAAGCCACAGCAGACTAGGTGGTCAGCAGAATGTGAGAAATACCCTATCCAATTTCAGACATAAAAAGACATTATACATGGGGTGCTGCCAGTGTTGCCCATTATGCTACAATAAACTCCTGGTGGTACATAAGAAATGATTGTGCATACCTCTTTGAGTTCAGTGGCTCATGTTGGTAACCTAAAATTGGTCACAGTAGGAGTATTTATACCTTGGGCAACTGAAAACAATACAAATCAGGGAACCAGCAGTTAGCGTAATGGCTATGTCGCTGGACTCCCACGTAGTCGACCGCGGTTCGCGTCTCGGACCCCGTGGCTTACAACTTACGCCGGGCGCGTGTGCGTGCCCAAGATCCTGAGAGGAGAATGGAGGAGAAGGGATTGCGGCGTGACCATCCCCCCTGGGGAGTGATTTCTCGCTTTCTGTCTCTATGTCTCTCTCTGTCTGTCTGGCGAGCGCACGCGCCCTATAGCGAAAAACCTCTCCAAAAAAAAAAAAAAAAAAAATACAAATCAGGTCTTCCATTCTCTTCCCTCTCCAGCCCACTTAGCAGCATCATGCCACTAAAACTACCCCAACTGTTGTTTAAAATAGCAACTCTTGGGACCAGCAGATGGTGTAATGGTTATGTCACTGGACTCCCACATAGTCGACCATGGTTCAAGTCCTGGACCTGGCAGTTTAAACTCATACCTGGCACATGTGTGTGCATGCCCAAATCCTCAGAGGAGAATGAAGGAAAAGGGATTGTGGCATGGCCTTCCCCTCTTGGGGGGTGATTTCTTACTTTCTGTCTCTCTGGTGAGCTCACATGCCCTACAGTAAAAATCTCTCTCTCCTGGCCAGCAGGTGACATGGTGCTTAAGGGCACTGGACACATGGCTGACCATGGTTCAAGTCCTGGACCTGGCGGCTTGCTTTCTTACTTTTGCTCTCTCACTCTGTCCCTCTCTGGTGAAATTTAAATAAATAAATAAAGTTAAGTAAAAAATAATTCTAAATTTAAAAAACTCTCTTTCTAAAAAAAGTAGCTCCTTACTATTTCTCACAATTCTGTGGATTGACTGGGCACATCTGGGCAATCTGCTCCATGTGGTGAAGCTATGGTGATTCACAGGTATTTAGTAGGACAGGATTTTCCAAACTTGGCAATAGATTTGGGACTACCCAATTCTTTACTGGGGAGGCTGTACTGTGTATTGTAGGATGTTTAGCAGCATGACTGGTCTCTACATATTGGATGCTAATAATGACAACCAAAAACATCTCAGACATTGCTGAATAAGTATCCCCTGAGGGCAAAATGCTCAGGGTTGAAAACTACTAAATTAGGAGCTTGGCTGAGGCAAAAACATCAAAGATAGTTTCTCATCTTCCAGGTGTCCAGGATCCTTAAGAAAATTTTTATTCGTGACACTTGTTAACAGTGGCAAGCAGACTTTTTTCAGGGGGACTACTTCAATGGGGTTTTATAGTGGAGGAGATATTGGGTTCAACTCCCAATATAATAAGAAAAACGGGTTTTGTAGCCGAGGAACAGGATAAGGGTCAGTGGATGGAAAATTATTAAGAAAAAACATCAAGGTTAGGGGGAGTTTGGCTGAATAAACTTAACAAGATTCTTGCTGAAGACAGGCGAGGGTGATCAGATACCATGAGTAGAGATTTTCATGAAATTGACTCAGCAGAATTCTTGCTCAAACTGGACTAAATGGATCAACAACTGAGTCCAGCGTTGGGGCCCAATCAAGAGGACTCAAAAAAGACTGCCGGCACAGTGACCTGGTGGTTGGGGGAGCTGGATTCTGCATGGCCAAGCGAGTCCTAGCCTACTAAGCTTGAAAAACAAGCCAGAAGAATGTACACGAGAGTCCCAAATCCAGGACAGAGAAATGAAGAAATGATTGTGGTGTGAACATTCCCCACGAGGGGTGCTTTTTCCCTATCCCTCTTTGCCTTGCTCTGTCTCTGTCCCTCTCTGGCAAGTGTACACACACTCTGGCAAAAAAGAAAAAGAAAAAAGAAAACCAAGAAAAGCCTGATTCAAATTTGGTCAAGAAGAGTGCCTTTGTCACCTTCTCTGTGTGGCCTCACCATTCTGTTTTCTGACTCAAGTTACTTCCAGCAGGGTGACTGGCTTCTGAGAGAGCTAAAGCAAAATGCAGGGTCTGAACTGGAGTGACAGCTTAGATGTTGCATTTTTAACTGGTCAAAGCAAGTCACAAGCCCTGGTCAGATTCAAGGGGAGGAGAAATAGCAAGGAATAGCTATTTGGTGCTCATCTTTAATCCACACAATACCATATTTGCATTCAAGGATCCAGAACAAACGTTCTGCAGGAAGAAAGGAAATCTTGAGAGAGAACGCTATTCAAGATAAATGAAAATTAACTCCAGACACAGACAGCAGTTCTTATTACAGGTCAAAAGGTGAAACAGACTATTCATGTGACGGTGAATTTTTGTTCAATATAGCAATAATGGGATAATTAAAGTCTGAAAATGGAAGCAGTATCACAAATGTCAATTGTTTACATCGTTTAGAATTAGTATTTAATGTATTTATATTATTCAATAGCAGTTGGAGTTTGTAAACTTTTTTTTAAAGTATCTTTATGTCACATTTAAAATCTGAGAAGTCTTTTTCCCACCCAAGGAGTTCATAAATATAGGTGGCAGAGCAAGTTTATCAATGAAAAAGATCATGTTGATATAGTAAAAGATGATATCCCAGGCATAGCCCAGTCTCTAAAAGGCAAGGACATCTTCAAGCAGCCAGAGTACCACGGCCTGTAGCTTAATTAGTGCACTCAACAGAAAGGGATAAAATTTGTGCAATCCAACAAGGAAGGACAAATCCTGATGAATTACCAAGTTTTTGATTTGACATGACATTCCTCATTTCTGTCCCAATGACCTTTGGGCTACACAATTATACTCTCTTGTTTTCATCACCCAAATTATTGGAAAATTTTGTTGAACATAGCATGATACTGGGATGAAGTAAGTAATCTCTAAAGCTGCCAGTTCACATGTGATGAGACTTTCAATGATAATACCTAATGGTTGTTCATTAATCCTGATGCTGCAATAAATAACGAGATAAAGGAACTTGAAGAATGGGATCGGTTAGGTTACAGGACAGTTGGTTCCTAAATAGAGTTCATTTGGCTGAAGTTGCAGGTTAGGCACTGTAGGTATTCGTCTCAGTTGGATCTGTAGCCAGGATTTGGTACAGGTTATACGAAAATTCTCTTGACCATGAATCAAGACAAAAAGAGTGAGGAGCACTCTGAATACTCCAGAGATCTTCATGGCTACAGATTCCAAACCAAGGCACCACAGGAAACAGGAAATCTGGTGTTTGTAAACTTTTAAAGGTACTTCCCAAGAAGTTCTCTAAAGAGTTGGTTGTTTACCAAAGGGATCCAATGTATATCTTTTCCATTTCAGTTTTCACCATTGCATTGACTCACTTGACTACTAGTGCTGGAAGTAGATATTTTTTGTTCTAAGGCACCATTTTCAAAAGTCTTTAGTAGAACCCTAGTTTTACAGGAAGTTAATGAACATGACATGTAAAGAGACTTATGTAGGTTGTATAAATTTGGGAAATTCTAAATTGAGAGTAAGCGAGTTCCTTTATTGTTGTACTTGTTACGGTCTTGACTATGCTAATGTATATGGTGATTCATAAAATACATGCTACTATAAAATATATAATATATCTTAGACTTTTTAAACCACAGAGATAGAGGCACATCTTATATAACTGGTGCTCCTTGGAGTACTCTGGGTTCAGATTTTTTGAAGTGGAAATAAAGGAGGAATCTTGAGAGAGAATTCTAGCCAAGATTACTGAAAATTAACTCCAGAAATAGACATAGCAGTAGCCTTAACACTTAAGAAAAAGTATCCTTGATGCAGAGCCCAGCTCCAAAAGGTACTACACTTCTTGTGCTTGTTCTTAAAGTCAATAACGATTTGAATACAGAGGCTTGAAACACTTTAAACAAACATCTTTGAAACACTTTAAACAAACGTCTTTTGTAAAAGTTATTATAAATTCATGAATCAGCTAAGATCATCATAGATTGATTAATTGAAGCAGTAATTTAGAAAAGAAGAAGAGTGTTAGTGGAATAGGTTCTTACCTTTTCGCATCCTTCTTGTCTCATAAACTAAACTTGAAGCCCCTGGTAATTAGAATTTAGGTTGCAAGCAGTTTATTACTTTATTACTGTGTATGTGTGTATGTGTGTGTGTGTGTGTGTGTGTGTGTGTGTGTGTATGTATACATATATATATGTGTGTATATATATTAATATATACATATATAAATATATACACACATATATACATATATATATATATATATGTATACATATACACACACATATTTTTTTAAGAGAGAATTTTGCTATAGGGCCTGTGCGTTTGCTGGAGAGAAAGAGAGACAGAGAAATTGCCCCCCACCCCCCTTGGGAGGATGGCCACACCACAATCCCTTCTCCTCCAGTCTCCTCTCGGGATTATGGGCATGCACACACATGTGCCAGGTGTGGACTTCAAGTCACCAGGTCTGGGACTCAAACTACATTAAGCCATATGGGAGTCCAGCGACGTAACCACTACGCCATCTGTTGGTCCCTGTATTTATATTAATATATCTATGGTAGCAACTTCTAAGATCAATTTTAAGGGCCAGCAGGCGTTGTGATAGTTAAAGGCGCTGGACTCCCACATGGTTGACTGCGATTTGAGTCCTGGACCTGGTGGCTTGCTTTCTCACTTTCTTTATCTCTCTCTGTATCTCTCACTCTGTCCACCTCTGCTCAAATTAAAAGAAAGAAAGAAAGAAAGAAATTTAGAAAGAAAGAAAGAAATTTAGAAAGAAAGAAGAAAGAAAGAAAGAAAGAAAGGAAGGAAGGAAGAAAGAAAGAGAAGAAAGAAAGAGAGAGAAGAAAAGAAGGGAGGGAGGGAGGGAGAAAGAGAAAGACAGTTAAATGAAATAATTCTTAAAAAAAAAAGATCAGTTTTAGTGATTCCCATCCCTTGGTATTTATGTCCATGCATTTATACTCTTCCCCCTTGAGTTTGGGCTAAACCTAGTGACTTGCTTCTAACAGAGTAGGGCAAAAATGATGACTAGGTTATGACAGAAAGTGGCTTCTGCCGTATTACTCTCTCCTGCTCCTCTCAGTTGCTCTCTCTGATGAAGCCACTTCTTATTTGTAAGTTGCCCTATGTCCACGTGGTAGGGAACTGAGGGAGGCCTGGGACAACAGCCCAGAAGAAATAGAATCCTGCCTGTGGCCCTGGGATTGAGCTTGGAAGTGGCTGCTCCTCTGGTTGACATGACTGTACTTTTACAGAAATCCTGAAGGAGAGGACCCATCTAAGCCATGCCTAGTGAAAAGTATTGCAGTTAAATTGTACTTTGGAATACAGTCCCTGCCTCAGTGGGACAGGCATAGCTTGCTGAATCGTACTGCTGGAAGCCACATGTCTAACTACAGACTCAAATCTCCAGGCAACCAACAACATACTGGGATGCCCGTGCAAATCCAGGATCTGGATGAATGAGAAGGTTAGAGAAGGGGCCCACGGTGTGTGAGACCCTGCCAAGGGTAACTCTCTTTCTATCTTGCATGTGCATGCACAAGCTCTCTCTCATAAATAGAATAAAAATTTTTTAAAAAGTAGAGAAAAATACTGATTTAATTGGGGGAGAAACAGGATCTCCAGGATAAAATCTAGGTGATAAAAATATTTGTTTTTTCAGGGCCAGCAGGTGGCATGGTAGTTAAGGGCACTGGACTCCCATATGGCTGACTGCAGTTCAAATCCCAAACCTGGGCAACTTACTTTCTCTCTCTGGTCAAATTAAAAAAAAAAAAAAAAAAAAAAAAGATAATAACAACAAATAAAATTAAATTAAATAAACAATTCTTTAAAAAGACATTTGGTTCTTCAGTGCCATTTCCAGAGGCTACATCAGAAATACAGGTGTAGAGACTGATAATACCATGGCCACTGCAACTACTGAGGAAGATATTGTTCCTGTGGCTCCTTACTATTCAAACTTAGCCTTGAAGAAATTCATCTCCTTTTGTTAAATTATGCTAGCTCTAGGGGAAGGGTGTTATATCTCTTGAGAAGTGTGGTTTTAAAATGTTCCCTTTTTGATAAATCTTGTGGTCTTGTTTGATTATTCTCTTCGGGTGCTCCACTATATGCTTTTTTTATTCCACAAATATGTATTGAACACTTACTACAATGGGGCCTGCAATACAGCTCACAGAAAGAGTGCATTATAAAAAAAAAAAAAATCTATGCATGTTGCCTTTTGGTCTGGTGGCAGCCATCAGGTGAGCCAAGATGGGTGTATACAAGTACATACAGGAGCTGTGGAGGATGAAGCCGTCCGATGTGATGCTGTGATGCGCTTTCTTCTGAGGGTCCGCTGCTGACAGTGCCTCCCCCCCACACCTGGCTGGATAAAGCACGCAGACTGGGATACAAAGCTAAGCAAGGTTATGTCATATATAGGATTCGTGTGCAACATGGAGGCCGCAAATGCCCAGTCCCCAAGGGTACAGCCTATGGCAAGCCTGTCCATCATGGTGTTAACCAGCTGAAGTTTGCTTGAAGCCTCCAGTCTGTTGCAGAGAAGCAAGCTGGACCCCACTGTGGGGCTCTTAGAGTCCTGAACTTTTACTGGGTGGGTGAAGATTCCACATACACATTCTTGGAGGTTATCCTCATTGATTCACTCCATAAAGTTATCAGAAGAAACCCTGACACCCGGTGGATTACCAAACCAGTGTGCAGCACAGGGAGATGCCTGGGCTGACATCTGCAGGTCGCAAAAGCCGAAGTCTTGGAAAGGGCCACAAGTTCCACTACACTATTGGTGGCTCTCACCACTCAGCTTGGAGAAGGCACACCACTCTCCAGCTTCACCGTTACTGCTAATCTAAGAAATGTTTGTAAAATTCATACCTAATAAACAATTTAGGATGGTTAAAAAAAAAATCTATGAATGCATTTCACATTTTTTGCACCAAAATAAACTCATACTTTAATTTCTATTTCTCTAGGAACTTTTAGAAGTCCCCTTATATATGGCCAGGCATGTTTTAGGCACTGAAGATTCAACAGAGACACTTTCATTCCAGTGGGGAAGGATAGACAGTAAGCAAAGTAAAAAAAAAAAAAAAAAAAAAAAAAACCATAAAATTAAAACATCATATAGTAATAAAAATGTAAAATATAGAGTGTAGGAATTAAGTACTGTTGAGAAAGGAACCAAGGAGGGGGCAGGTGTGGAGTATAACCAGCTGTGTGTTCACAGTAGCATTTCCCATCATGATCTGATGGTTTCTCAAGTCCCTAGGGCTTCTTTTTTCTACTCTCTATGTGCTATACTGATTCTTGCTTTCATATCTTTTTTTTTTTTTTTTTAAGAGAGATTTTTTGCTGTAGAGTGCAGCACTCGTCAGAGAAGCAGATAAACTGAGTAGTCACCTCTCAGGCAGAATGGCCAAGTCTCAATCCCTTGTCTTCCATACTTTTCTTGGGATTTTGGGTACGCTTTTATACTTTCTTAAAAGGTTTTCTATGAAGACTTTGACAATTCTCCCCTCCACTGACCCCTTCATTTTCAAGGGATCTCCTCCCTCCAAAACAAAATGAAACTGAACAATACAGAATACAATGAACCCATAAGTATATATTTGTTTTTTTTTACTTTCAGGTTAACAGTTTATTTATTTATTTATTTTTTTGGTTTTAGAATTAGGCAACAATGTGGTCCTGCTCAAAAAGGATGAAAACAAAATATATTTTCAAGGTAAATTTGAATATTCCTTTTGGTCACTAGTATTTTTTCTTTCTTTTTCTTAAATCCCTTTCAACAAAACTGCCAATTTCTTCTTTCTCTTTCAACTGCTTTCCAGTGCCACAATATTTCACAGATTTTCATTTGTTTCATAGGTGTTTATATTGTACCCTTTACCACTGTCCTCTATTAGAATTTAAGGTCTTTGAGTTTGGTTTGTTCGTTTTGGCATGTGCATTAAATCTGCAAGCCAATTATTTTTAATGACAGGTTCATAGATAAAAGTCGAAAGATATGATTTCGGGCCAGCAGGTAACATGGTGGTTAAGGTGCTGGACTCCCACGTGGCCGACCCAGTTCGAGTCCTGGATCTGGCAGCTTGCTTTCTCACTTTCCCTCTCTTTTTCTCTCTGTCTCTCTCTGGTGAGTCCATGTGCCCTACAGCAAAAACTTTGAAAAATAATAATAAATAAAATTAAATTATTCTTTTTAAAAAAGAAAGATATGATATCAGTCTTCAAAGAAATTAAAAATATTTGGGGTAGATAAAATGCTCTCCCTGAGGTGACAAGACAAATCTATAAAATAAAATACTTGATGACATAGTATAGCAAGTACCCTTCTTTTTTTTTGTTTTTTGTTTTTTTTTTGTTTGTTTGTTTGTTTTTTGCCTTTTATCCACAATGAGGAATGAGATGAATTTTACATCACAATTCAGTAGATATATTAATGTACATATATGTGTACATGTGTCTTTTTGTGTATGTGTGTATATAGCCTAAATTTCATAACATAACATATTTTATAAAACAATACTTAATTTCTATAGGCAATGCACTTTGGAATGTCCTGTTTCATTCACATTTTCAAAAAAAAAAATGGTCATAGAAAACCTCTAGATTGATTTCCAACCTGTTAGTGGAATATGACCCACAGTTTGGTAAACATTGGTATAGCCAGGTGGTGACTATGGGGAGGAGTGCAGTAAATGAGCAAGTGTGGAGTAGGAGGAAGTCTGTCTTAGAAAAGATTACACCTAGCTCTCTTTTTTTTTTAATAAAAGTTTATTTTTTCCATAAGTGGGAGAGACAGAGCCAGTGAGAGACACAGTACACACAACAGTAGCTCCACATCACCCACCCCCAGCCCTCTGCTAGCGTTGGACTCAGGGAGGTTTCTTAAACTTGAATAGGAGACCTTCCCACGTGCCATGGCTTCAGTGAGCATTACATCCTCCTGTTGTGCCATTGTCTGTCCTCTCAACCTATTCATGGAAGGAACAGCCCTATTACATGGGCTGGAAAAAGGACTAAGTTTAGGGATCACTGAAAAGAGAATTCTGACCCTTTTTATGATCGTTTTTTTTTTGAGTATGGAAATAATGTAAAAAAATCATAACTATAGGATTAAAAAGAGATTTTTAGGGTGAACATTTGAGAAAAAAAAAATTGCCAGATCTTCCAAGAGATTCAGCTTCCTTAACCACTAGGCTATGAAGCCAACCCAAGAAAAATATTAATAGTCGGGAACAGCTAAATGAGAGAGCAGATCTATGGCATTTAGTAATTGATATTATGTGTTAATATTCTATTGTTTTAAAAGTTTTTATAACCACAATGCTCATTGTTTCTCAAAGAAAAATCTATGAGCATAGGAGAGGCAATTTCCAGAAGAAATTAATGAAAGAGAAAATATACATTGTAAAAGGTATATTTACTTGAAGTGTTTTTTTTTTTTTTTTTTTTTTTTTTTTTTTTAGCAGACTGGGCTTTAGCATTATTTATTTATTTATTTATATTTGTTTATTATTATTTATTAAAAATTTTTTCTACATTCAATCACTGTGTATCATTGCAGCATATGAAATTAATTTTCCCATAAATACACTGCATATCGGTGTTATTTATTTATTTTTTACAACAGAAGTTTTTATTCAGTTCATTCAGAAAACACTAGCAAAGTAATTCTCAGTTGCAAATTCACAGCACCTTTTAGGTTATGTTTCAGCTGGAGGCGTACCCTTGTGTGCATTGCTGGGTTAGCTCCAGAATTCCTTATGCCTTCCAATATGATTTGTGGGTCAAGCTGCACTTTGATGTTCCACTTTTCACCTCCTGTACCATGTCTTTAAGTATACTTAACACATATATTGTAAACCTAGCCCAAAGATATCTGACCCTGAGAATCAGAAAACAGGAACGAAAGGTCAGACAAACATACAGAACTGGAGCATCGAAACAACAACCACTTGTTCTAATCCAACCTTTTTTTCAAGGGTATAAATTGTTTATCTTTGACGGCCTTGAGTTGTTGCTGTGTTTTATTTTTGCAGAGAACTGGGTGATAGAGCTGTGAAGTTTGGGAGAAGAAAATCTGACCCAGATGAATTATTTAAGTTTTTTGAAGTTTATTTCAGACCATAATAATTGATCAGGGAAATTAAAGGATAAGAATCCAAATGTAGGTGTGCAGAGTGCGGCAGCTTCCTCAGTTTCCTGGAGCTGTTCATATTTCCTTCTGGAAGCATCTGATGGGAGAGCTTTGTCTTACTGTCAGACATCTTTTGCTCTTTCTGTAGGTTTTCTCTCACCTTCAGCAATGGTAGGGAAAAAAAGGAAAGATAAAAGAGACAGCAGGAGTCCTGTGGAATTCCACATGTATAGAAGTAACTTTTAACTTCTCTTAAATTTTGTTTTTAACACCTTGATTTTAGTATACTGTGTTTATATCAAAATCGGAACTATTGCCTCAGTGCAAAGTTGGCTAAGACTAAAAATAGATTAGCATGGTTGAAGCTGGGGAAGAAGTAGCCCAGCTTCCACTTCCTCCTTTTCATTTTGTTTCGATTTGAATGAGGAGGTGGCTCACACAATTAACCAGAACAGCAACTGGCTGGATGTCTGTGTGCTCTGAGCCAATCATGATATTTTTGTGGGAAAGTTTCCAGTTCTGAAGTCTCAGTTATGTAGAGGTGGGAGGCAGCTGGTATAAATGTCTGTCTGCAGGGTACATGCATATTTACTTTGATCAATATGGCAACAACAGTGTGCTTATTCAAGAAAATAATTATCTCAGTTTGCCTGTATTTCTAGCCTGAAACTTCACCTTCTCCACTTTAAAAACAAAAGAATATGAAAAAAAAAAATAATAAGGCCAAAATATTTTGAGATCTCTCAGCCAGCCACCTCTATCGAGGCATATTGGTAATAAACTGAAGCTAAGTCTGAATGGGCAACATTAACTCTTTATCTTCCTCTGCAACTCCACTGGCCTTTCCCTGAGGTCTCCATTTAATTCACCTCCATCATCATTTCCTCTGGTTCTCAGAATTTCTTTTTTTGAAGAGATATCTAATGTCTTTTATTATTTTTCTTTTTAAAGACAGGATCTTGCTGTCAGGATTCTCTTGCCTCAGCCTCTCACTCCCAGCTGGGACTACAGGGACATGTGACTATGCCTGGCTCTTTTTATTTTTAATTAATTTTTTTTTTTACATTTACTTATTTCTTCCATGAATGAGAAAGATAGAAATGGGGGATAAGCGGGAGAGAGAAAATCCCCAGAGGGTCCCTATGCTGTGATCCACCCCCAGCCTCAGCCAGCCCTAGGCACATGCTTGCCAAGTGTACTCAGAGACATCTCTGGATATGAACCCAGAACCCTATGTATGTCAACCCTAAAGATTACAGTCTAACCCCAGTTTTCTTCACACTTACCTTCATCCTTCATGTCCCAGTGCTCACCAAAGCCTACTGTATCAACCTCCAAAGCACTTGCCCATTCATTTATTCATGTGTTTGTCATGCATTTATTAAACACCTACTGTGTATCATGCACTATGGTAGTAGACACAGGATACAATGAGGAGGAAGACAGACAGTTTCTACCATCACAAATTGTACAGTCTAGTGGGGTCCCAGACAAGAGACAAGTCACAGGCAATTTAACTGTGTGTGCAGGCTGCTGTGGTAAGGAAGCTACATGGAATCCATGGGGACAAGCCTAACTTTGGGCTGTCAAAGAAGACTTCCTTAAGAACTGATGATTTAGCTGAGATATTAAGATTCAAAAAAATGCAACCAGAAGGAGAATTAGGTATCCTCTTAATCAATGTATATTTTTCAACACTGACTATGAGTAAGGCTTTATGTTAGACTTCAGAGTTCGGTAGAAATACTATTCCTGTTCTAGTGCTTACAGCATGTGTGTGTGTGTGTGTGTGTGTGTGTGTGTGTGTGTGTGTAAACAGACACGAAAATATAGGTGCAAAATTATCTATTGATATATCTACCTGTGTATGTATCAATCTATCAATAGGGGTCTCCAAGTGTCACTTATCACTCATGTTTGAGGAATTAATAAAAGGTTCTTATTTTCCCTCCTAAAAAAAGTCCACCAGCAATTGCTCCCTAATGTTCAACGCTCTCTTCTCCCGATGCTCCAGGCTTTGCTAGAGCTCTGCTATGTGCCAAGGCTCCCACTCAGAATCCCCTCAATCAGTGAGTGTACAGAGGGAATTCTTTCCCGTACTTCCCAGCTGTCTCTGTGCGTCACAACACAGCTACAGACTTTACGGAAGACCTGGCTTAACTAAAGATTACACTACGGGGAGAAGAGGCGCGGTAAAACTGTAAGATGAACTATTAGCCTTTCCTCCATAGTTCTTAACTTTATACATTCGAAATGTATGTAGCTTTCCCATGAAGTGTCCAAGATAGATAAAACCTCCTACGTATGGAGATTTCACTTGAGTGAGCAACACACAAGAAGCGAACATGCACATGACTAACGTAATTAAAGATGGACAGGGAAACAGGGTGATGCTTCTGATGGCGCTTCTGGTAAAGTGTCTCTGCGGTATTACCTGAAGGAAGAACTATATTTGAGCAGGAAGGAGTTGGCCTGGGAAGAGGCAGGCTAGAGATAAAGAAAAACGGACCATATGAAACTTTTCCCAGGGCTTCTCTGTCTTCACAGGTGTCACCTTCCAATCTCCTCCAGCGTGCCACAATCACGTGGCCACCTATTTTCCAGGACAACTCGGTGCTATCCGAAGGGACTGAATTTTCGCCAGGCAGGAGCTGTTTCATAGTCGCAGACAACATTTAGCCACTTCCCTGGGCGTGGGTCCTGTGCGAATGAGCTGTTTCACCACCGCACAGTGAAGCCTTCCCATTCATTATCTAGGAACTCGGCCCTATTTCCGTGCAGAATTTAAAACTGTCAATGAATAATAAAAGCTTTCGGTAGATCATTAATCTAAAATCCTTTGTTTCCCATCCCTCTTCTAGTCCCTTGCTCATTTTTTTAGACAATCCTATTCTCAGGTTCAGTTACACCAGGGTCGGGAGAACACAGAATAGTTTCGGATGCCATCGTCCGAGCCTTCGGGGCGTCTCGGGAACCGCAGTTCGCGAACCGCGGAGCTCGGGAGGCCCGGAGTGAGGGCCCCAGGATGACGTCACTCGCCGGTGGGCCGGCTCCGCGCGGGGCGTGACGTCACGCGGGCGGGCCGGTCTGTCGTGAGGTCACCTGGTGGGCGTGGCCAGGCCGAATCCCCAGTGTCGTCACGGGAGGGGGCGGGCCCAGAGCGTGTCAGCGCAGCCGAATCAAAACAAGCCGGAGACCCGCCTTTTCCCTCCGGCTCGGGAGAGTCTCGCTCGCGCCCCGAGCCCGCGGTGCCCGCGCGCCTGCGAGCCTCGGGTGGCCGCGCGCCGGCTCCAAGAAGCCGGGGAGGGCGCGACGGTCGGGATGGCGCGGCGCGGGCCGTGCGGCTAGACGGGCGCCGGAGGAGCCGCCGGCCCGCGCCCTCCGTTCTCTCCCGAGCTGGCACAGCTCCGGGCCGGGAGCGGCCGCGCCGCGGGGAGTCGCCTTCGCTGACGCCGGGCACCTGGACGCTCGCGAGCGAGATGCCCAACCCCAAAAACAGCAAAGGCGGCCGCAAAAACAAGCGCGCCAACAGCAGCGGGGACGAGCAGGAAAATGGAGCCGGGGCCCTGGCCGCGGCGGGCGCGGCGGGCGCGGCAGCCGGGGGGGCCCTGGCCGCTGCGGCCGGCTGCGGGGCGGCGGCGGCAGGCGCAGCGGGCGCCGGGGGCGCGGCGGGCACTGGAGGCGCGGGCACTGGCACCGCGAACGCCGCTGCTGCCGCGGGGGCTGCAGCCGCGGGCGACGCCAAGAACGGTAAGACGGGGCCGGTGGGGCGAGCGACAACTTCCTCCCCGACGGGGACGGCGCGGTGGCGGGGCTCGGGGTGGCGCGGGCGATGCGTGGACAATGCGAGTGTCAGGAAGTGCTCACCCCGCCCCTCCGCCCCGCCGCGGCCGCCCCTTCGCGGTCCCCACGCCAGGCGGCGTGGACTGAAATTCCTCCCCTGCCGGGTATCCGCGCCGGGGCAGCCTGCGCCCAGACGCCGAGGGGCGCGGGGGTGGTGCCCCGCTGCGGCAGCGCTACCCTCCAGCCCTGTCCGGGGTGCCCACGCTGCAAAGCCCGGCTGTGTGCTCCTCGCCGGAGGCAGGGAGGAAAGAAAGAGGTGCCCAAGTTGAGAATGATCCTATTGAAAACTTAGGCACCAGTTCATTCTTCCCGGGGCTTCTGCACCCCTCACCCCCTCAAGTGAAAGAAAGCTTTAATTCTCAGCAGATCCAGGCTTGCTGCGTTGATTGCCACAGGTGCAGATAGAGGCCCCGTGACATTTTTACTGTAGGGCGGGTGTGTGGTGGTGGTGGTGGTGGTGGTGGTGGTGGAGGAGGTGAGGGGGGGGGGTTCTTTAATTCTCTGACTCGCTTGAGGAAGGAAGAGAATCTGAACTTGACTTCCGTTCCCAGCCCGTAGTTAATTTTTTTTTTTAAATCATTCTCTGTATACAGCTTCGCGTTTTTAGAAGGAATCCTCATAGTCCTATAGGTAGTGCCTGAATGCTCCTTTTCAGGGCCACTCAGGGAATAGCCAAGATGTGACACTGACCAGATGAGTCAGTGTTCTCACTACAGCGACATGGCTTTCGTTATAGGGTACAGGGCAACCCTTTTTATTTACTTGGCCCGTTCTTTGAATTCCTTTGGTCAGGCAGTTTTGCAGGAAGAGAATGTGGATATTAATTTAGTGAAGGGAGATTAGTATTGTTATGGCTGGCTTTTAATTTACATTTTCAGCTTTGCAGCCATTTGTTTTATGAATCGGTCCCAGCGAGTCAGGCACTTTTTCAGCAGGGCACCTGCACATGCAGGAACCCCCGGCAGTGCTCTGAAAACAGGGAGTTTGAAGGAAGCCTGTTAGAAACAGAAACATAGGCCCCATTGTCTGTGTCTCTGCGATACTGAAATAAGATTGATGTATTTTCAGGGACACACTTAACCCATGTTGAATGTTTGATAATACAACTTTTAGCAAGCCTGTATTCTCCAGGGTTTTTTTACCCCCTAGCTCTAACCATGTTTGGGTATCGATGTGGCAGAGAGGAAGGTGCCCAGGCTCCTGGTAAGACACCCTCCTGGCTTAGCCCTTTAGAGCTTTGTCTTCTTGGGAACATTAGTCTTTGTAAACCTCATTTCTCTGAAACTGAAGGAAAAAGTACACTTGTCCTTTCATTGGGTCATTATGAGCTTCAGAGTGCTCCTTCCCCACCAGGTCTCCACTACTTGTTATTTTAAAGGTTTGTTACTATGTGATATGCTTGAAAAAGTTCTTCATGAATAGCCCATCATAAACGAATGATAGCTATCATTTATTTATTAATTACTAACCACCAAAGTGTTACAGATACTGTGTTAAGTATTCAGGGATACACCGTGGTGATCAGGACAGGGCATCCTGGAGCTCATGGAGCTTGCATTCCTGTTCTGGTGCTGGCTTATCTGGCAAGTTTTGCCTATATGGACTCTTCACGTAGGCTGTTCCTTTTTTTCTTGCTCCAAGAGATTAGACCACTTTCAGGTTGTGTGGGGGAATTATTTCATAGGCTGGTGGTACTGCCTAGTTTGTCAGCATTAAACCGGGTTTGGTGCCCCTATTTTTACTCTCCTCTGAAGCTGCAAACTCAGGTATATTTAGCATACTGTATATGTCTTCGTGAAGCTGTGCTTTTCTGATTAGGAGATTGTTTAATTAAAAGAATGAGAGGAAATTAAAGGAAAGAATGGTTCAAACATTGCTGTAATCAGGGTCAGAGAAGGTATAGACTAAACCAGAGCAGCGAGTTGACTTATTGATGCTCACTTCTTGCTTTTGACATGGTATGAGGCCTCTGAGCAATTCACTTTATTTTTTAAATTTAATTTAATTTTATACATTTAATCATGTACATCACTTAGCTTGTAGGTTGAATTTACCTAACATGAATACACTTCACACCAGTACGGTCGAGGATACAAAACACGTTACCATCAACAGATAATAATCCATTTCTGCATCCCATAAATGTCTTGCATCTCTTTTTTTCTTAGTTTTTTTCCTTACAGTCTCCCCCTTCTTCCACCTTCTTCCCACATTATCTCCTGTAGCGATTCACCTTATTTTGAAGAACTCACTGCAGTTCTGCAGTTGATGATAATTGAATATGGTGCCAAGGCCGCCTCTCTGCAAAATCATTGAATACATTGATTACAAATTATAATTACAAATGCTTTTTTGTAGCTATTTAAAACTGTGCTTTATAATGTTAGTATTTGGGAGAGGTGGGGTTGGTAAATCTTTAAAGGAAGAGGTCACAGACGTGCAAACCCTTAACTGAGGCCCAATTATTTTTTAGTTTTAAAATGAGATTTATCGGACTATTTTTAGTATTTCTAAGTATATTTTGATTTTTTATGTAACTGTGATATTAGACTTTGATTATGAATGTTACAACTCCAAAGAATTATATCAAGGAAGGAGTCAATCTACATTCTGTTACATTTAAATGGCTTGCTCTCACTGTTTGAGTCAGTTTTTATTATCTGCAAACATGCAAACTTAATTGCCTTCACTTAAAGTGAATAGTTTTATTTTATTTTTTTAGATTTTTATTGTTTGCTCTTCAGTGTGTGGCTTCACTGAAGAGAGACAGAGAGAGAGGGAAAGTGAGAAATCACTCCATGGGGGGATGGCCATGCCACAATCCCTTCTCTTCCATTCTCAGGATTTTGGGCACGCACGCACAAGCACTTGACATGTTCTTCAAATCACTAGATATGGGCTTCAGACCACAGAGGTGGCCATGTAGGGCCCAGTGATCAAATACCATACCACCTGCTGGCTCAAAGTGAATAGTTTTTATTTGTAGTTGTTTAGAGTTTATAGAATGGCTTCATGTCTTGTAGCTCTTGGGCACTGTGGCTGTCAGGGCAGGGTAATACAGGTACTCCTTATTTAACCACTTAGTTCAGTTCCTATAACTAGGTTGTTAAGCAAATTGTTCCATGGCGAGAAGCTTAAAGGTGGATATCTTGTAGTATGTCATGGTGCCATAGGCTATGTATCAATATATTTAATGCACTACCACACTAGAATAATGTAATTATTATCCATATAAAAAGCATATATAAAATAAGCACCAGAAAGCAACTAGACACATCACAAGACAATAATATAAATTTGTCATAATTGTTTTTATTTATTCTGGATACTACTAAAGGTATACAATAAAGTACAAATGTAAAATAAAACCCAGGCTTGCTGATTGTGAGTGCTTGGTGTAGTGAAATACTAACCAATTGGGATGAGACTGGCTGAGAAAGATTCCTTGCACTGAAGACCTGGTTGTAAGTCTGAGTATCGTTACACAGGTGGATTATTAAGTGAGGAGTGGCTGTATTTGCTATTAGTTGTTCATTGCTTGTCAGTAGATGCAAGTAATTACTTATTCTATAAAAGAAGATTACTAGTTAGGGAAAGCTATGGTATAGTTGTAGTTGGAGAAGTTGAACTGGTTACAGTTGTGTATCTTGAGTGAGTTGAATTTTTTTTTTTTCCTAAATGCCAGAGGTGTGTGAGCTCACCAGAGAGAGAAAAAGAAAGCACTCCTTCATGGGGTGTGGTCATGCCACAGTCCCTTCTTCATTTCTCCATCCTGCTGGGATTTTTCTCAAACCCCTGGGGCTGGAACTTGAACCATTCAACTGGCCATGTGGGATCTAGCTCCCTTAACCACCAGACCAAGGACTGACCTATGTTGAATATTAATTGTAAGAATATTGTACTTACAATAAGATTCTAGTTTTGGATGTTAGTTTATGAAGCTTTTTGCAGAGTGGAGTAAAAGAAGCAGGAGGAAGCACCATCTTCCTCCTACCTAGTAAACATCTGTTTGCATTTATTATAGAATTTGATTGTAGATGGGCAACACTTGCCAATCATTATTTTTAGAGACTAGTAATCATGCAGCAGATTACAACTATGTAGTTTCATTCTGGAATTGTGGTTCCTTGAGGCCTTGGCTTTTTGGCCTAATGATGCATGCAACTTTGATCATGGTACATCTAGCTTTCAGTAGGCCTGGATCCCAGGGTGCTTCGTAAATACCTGTTTTGTGAGTGGCCATGGTTCGCCACTCCTCTCCTTTCTCACTGCCAGGACCCCCAAACTGTCAGTCTGCCTCGATAGTTCAGCACTCCTTTTAGCAAATGGGATTAGTTGCATAGTAGTTACTTTACATTTGGTAGGCCTAGATTCAAATCCTGGTCCTCAGATACTTGCCATGTGACCTTGGACAAGTCATTTAACTTCTTTAAGCCTTCGTTGCTGTATATGAAAAATAGGATTTAGTTACCTACCTGTACATATGTAGTAAAACATTTATATCAAAACTGTTAGTGATTTTTGTCTTAGATCCTAGAAATGGTCTCTGAGACAGAATGATGCGCACTGGAGGGTGCTCTTGGTGTCATTCAGTGGGGTAGGGAAGGAAGCAGAATTGGTCAGAGGTTGAACTGTGGTGCAGTGGTAACATGGAGCCTACTGGAGGGAGCTCTGGAGCTGGGATGACCCTCCAGAGTTACCTCACCTTGAGGTCCAGGAAAAAGAACTTATGTCTCCTTCCCCCCCTCATCAACTGGTCATTTTGGACTTGGGTTACCACCAGAAAGAGGGTATGACCTTGGAGGTGGTGACTCTTCACCCCAAGAGCCTTCTTAGAAAGGGATTCCACTGAGAGAGAGAGCCTTCAGCTCTGAGTGAAAGGAGAACCTTTCTTATTCTCCTAGCTAGTGTTGTGGATTTTCACTTCCACCATGGTATTATTCACGTAAAACACCAGTGTGGGATAAATATTTCTCACTAACAGCTAAATAGGGTTTGTGGACTAGTCTGGCATTAACCAGCATTATAGCATTGTTTCCATGGGAAAATGTGTTTTGAATTCTATACATCTGTTACGTGGATTTTTTTCTGGTGCACCACCTGTTCCCTCTGAACAAGATTTTGGTATTTGGGCATTAGCACACTTTTTATAATCCCAGGTTTGTAGTAGATTTGAAAATTTTTTTAGATGTTACTTTAATTTTACTACATTGGTATCACCTCTATCAGAAGGAAAATTAAGAGTGTTTGCATGCTGTTTATTTTCAAATCAGGAAATATGATTGAGAATATTAGGTATGCAGAGCACCATGTGGACCTTGGAAGACATTTTCTTGCCTTATCTGGAAATCTGTTTTGCTACTTTTGGATGTTGTCTTTTAAAATCCACCTTTGTAATATGGATTGGTAGAAAATACAGCCTTGTGAATCAAAGATTCTTCCTGTACACTTCGTATGTTACAGCGAAGAGCTTTTCCGTACTCTGCTAGTAGTGCTTCATGAAGCTTTATTCTTCCTCTCTATACTTGTTATAAGACCTGTGCTTAAGGTCTAGAAACCAAACCTTCAGTATCAACTTTCTTCTAAGTCCAGGAATATATACATCCTCCCATGAAGAATTGAAAACAAGAGAAAAAACTGGGAAATCTCTTGCAGCTTAATCATCCTAGGAGTTCACTTTAGGCTGTAATCTGTGAACAATTTGAAGAACTTGAAGGATGAGAAGGAAGACTCTAGCGGAAAAAGTCTGCCTTGATTGACTTGATCACTAGCTCTGCCATTTAAAAAAATATTTAATTTTATTTATTGTCATTTGATTTGCAGTAGGGCATATGTGCTCACCAGAGAGAAAGAAAGCAAGCCACCAGGTCCAGGTCTGGAACTTAACTGCAATCAGCCATGTGGGAGTCCAGTATCCCAACCACCACACCACCTGCTGGCCCATAGCTATGGCATTTTAAAGGAATTTATTTAATTAGAAATATTATATTATTTCATTATTTTACCAGTAGTAAAATAAACATTGTGGACAATTAAAAAACAAAATAACAAATAGGAAAGGAAGAGTTCTTTTTGATTTTTTTTAGTCAAACACATAATTCCACCACTTAGAGATCATCATTGTTAACATTTTGATATATATTCTTGCAGCCTTTTAAAATTTTTACTTACAGACTTTTAAAAGTATATATACAGTTTTCACAAAAAGATCATATATGTTATAGTCTTATTTTTACACTTATATTTTGTGGACATTTTGGCTATGGAGTAAATGTACAGGTGCAGCTTTTTTTTTTTTGCTATTGGGCATGGGCACAAGAGAGAGAGAGAGAGAGAGAGAGAGAGAGAGAAAGAAAAAGGGAGAAATCACCCTCCCCCTCAGGGTGAACGGCCACACTGCAGTTAGTCTTCCTCTGTTCTCCTCAGTAGATTTTGTGCATGCATGCACTTGTGCCTGGCATATTTTCTAAGTCACTAGGTCTAGACTTGAATTACACAGTCATATGGAATCCTGTTTCCTTTACCATCATGCTGCCTGGCTGGTCCTGCATCATCATTTTTCATGATTGCATAATATACCATCATATGTCTGCACTTTGGATCATTTTATTGTTCTACTACCTTTTGACAATTAGGTTCTTAAAATATCACAAATTTGGTCATTAGGAAATAGTACGGATTTATTTGTAACTGTTCTAGAGGCTGGTGCTGGCAGATTTGGTGTCTGGTGAGAGCTTGTTCCATGGATGGCATTTTCTCATAGCATCCTCACATGACAGAAAAAGTTGAAAAAACTTAAACTCATGCTTTTAAGCTTTTTTGTAAGAATACTAATGATTAATTAATTACTTCCTAATACTTCATCTCTTAGTACTGTTGCATTGAGGAGGAATAAGTCTTAAGGTGAATTTTAGATGATACAACTATTTAAACCATTGTATTTCTGGAACCAGCAGATGGCATAGTGGTTGTTTCACTGGACTCCTTTGTGGTCAACCACAGTTCGAATCTTGGATCTGGTGGCTTAAAACTCATGCTGGGCATGTGTGCGTGCATGCCCAGAGTCCCGAGAGGAGAATGGAGGAGAAGGGATTGCAGTATGGCCATCTGCCCTGGGGGTGATTTCTCACTTTCTGTCTTTGTCTCTGATGAGCACACTCACCCTATAGGAAAAATCTCTCTGGAAAAAAAAAAAAAGAATAAACCATGGGACCAGCAGTTGGTGTAATAATGGCTATGTTGCTGGACTCCCATGTAGTTGACTGCGGTTCAAGTCCTGGACCCGGCCGCTTAAACTCACACCAGGTGTGTGTGCATGCATGCCCGCCCAAGATCCCAAGAGGAGAATGGAAAAGGGATTGCAGTGTGGCCATCCCCTCTGGGGGGTGATTTCTCTCTGTCTCTCTGTCTCTCTTTGTCTTTCTGGAGAGCACACACACCCTATAGCGAAAACCTCTCCCAAAAATAAATAAATAAACAAACCATAGTATTTCCTTAGGACAAATTCTTATTAGTGGATTTGTTGTGTCACGCATATGCATATTTTTCTGACTTTTTTTTTTTTTTTTGTCATAGGGCACATATGTCGAGAGAGAGAGCACGCGTTCGCGTGTACCCACCTTGCCCCCCAGATTTGGTCATGCTGCAATCAATTTTCTTCCATTTCTTCATGCTGTCAGGATTTGGGCATATACACACACACACACACACACACACACACACACACACACAGAGTTTTTTTCAATCCACTGGCCTAAAATTCGAACTGGGGATAACCATGTAGAATCTACTTCCCAACACACAGTTCGTAAACACTGCTGTGGGACTGGCCCCATTTTTTTTTTTTTTTAAGCGACTTAATACATGCTGACAGATTGTCCTATAGAAAGGTTGTGCCAGTGTGACATTCCTGTGGTCAGAATACCTTTTTCCCATGGCCTTGTCAGTCTCTGGTTCTTCTTGTTTAAAGGTATGCTAGAAAATTGCTGCTACCTCAGAATGTCTCAGAAACAAGAGGGCTCCCTTTGGATCCAGAGCCTAGAGCAGATGCTGTCATTCTTTAGGATCATCCCACTGCTGGACTTATTTTCAATGCGACTTCTGTGGTCTTCAGTACTAAATTTAGTGGCTAACAGGAATTCAACCAAGTATGGTGAATGATATTTTGATATCTGGTGCTAGTTAGCAAAGATAAAAGCAAAGGCCTTTGAAATTCTGTCTGCACCATCATTCTGATCTTATGAAGTAAAGTCTAGGTTTTCAAGTTTTAGTTAAAAAGCATTGCATTTGAAAGAACCTGGGTGTAAAGCTAGGTGCCCTACTGTCCTAGCAAGGTGACTTGGTGGCAAGTTATTTAATCTTTCAGTCTCCATTTTCTAGCCTTTTCTTTTTTCTTTTTTTTTTTTTAATTTTTGAGTTTATTTCTTCCATGAATGAAAGAGAGAGCCCAACAGGGTCTTGATGCCAAGATCCACCTCCAGTTTCAGCTAGCCCTGGATCATGGGTATTCATGTTCCTGGCATGCTCAGGGAGGTTTCTGTACACGAACTTGAAACTTTCCTGTGTAGGTCAGCCTTGCAGAACCTTGTTTTTTAACAACTGCACCACTCTCTGGTTCTCATTAGCCTTCACTTTCTAAATTCAACCTTTTGAGGTATTTTTGAAGGAAAAGAATATAAGTGAAAGATCTGGGACAAGGCCTGGCAGATGCTAGTCTGTCAACAACAGCTTTGTAAGTTTTGTGATTTGTTCAGCCTTACTAAAACTTGTTAAGCCATTATGCTGTTGAGAACAGACACTGAGAGACATTAAGATAGTGGTGAAGGGTCTATAAATATTAATGTAGAAAGGACTGTGGCATGGCATCATATAGGTTTTATTTAGTCACTACTTTTCAAAAATATTTATCTCCTCTGAGTGAGATTGGACATCCAACAGGGTCATGATGCTATGATTGACTCCTAGCTTGAGGCAGCCTCAAAGCATGGGCATGTATCTGCCTTGTGTATTCAGAGAGGTCTAAGGACATGAATCCAAAACCTTTCCATATAGGTCAGCCTCAGAGAGTCTCACATTTTACTTCTGAGCCATTATCTAACCCTTTCGAGGGCTGCTTTGACTCTGAATGATCTCTTGTTCCCCCATCATCTCTCCCTGAACATAGTTTATTTGGAAAATCAGATGATTAGCCAAACAAAAACCAAAATAAAACAGAAATGAAGAAGAAGCAAAGTGTGAAAATGGTTATTTCTTTGTTATACAGAAATAAATGCAGGAAAGTTATTATTCACTGAACTAGGGCAGCTCTGAAATAAAGTGCCAGTACCATAGTGTGTGCTTCAGTCTTTCAGTCCTTCTTGTGCTGCTGTAACAGAATGCGACAGACTGGGTAATTCATAATGAACAGAAATTTATTTGACTCAAAGTCCTGGAGGTCGGAAAGTCCTGGATATGACGCTGGTATCTACTGAGATTCTTTGTGTTGCATTATCATCCTATGGTGGAAGATGGAGGGGCAAGATTAGGTGAGAATGAAAGTAAGAGGGAGCCAAACTCACTTTTCTAACAAGACCACTCTCAAGATAACTAACCTACTTCTGCAATAACAACATAAATCCATTTATTGGGGCAAAGTTTACATGACCTAATCACCTCTTATTAGGCCCCACTCTTGACACGGTTCCACTGGGGATTAAGTTTGAAACACATGAACTTTGGGAGACACATTCAAACTGTAACAACATAAGAGGTGTTAAATTAATGGATTAAATGTAGGGATTGGATTTCAAGATGGAGAAGTGAAATGGTCCGTGGAATTTATGAGTAATTGAAAGGAGATGAAGAGCCCATGGCATTCTTTGGGCATCAGCCAGGGCCTAGTGTTATTGAGAATTAATAAAAGATCCATCCTTCTCTGGATACTTGGGACTTTAAACAGAAAGGATTTTCATTAGAGGCAGAGGGTTCCTGTACCTCGATAGAAAGTATATGTCTCTATGCTGGGTTGGACTAGTTTTATTTTGGTTTGTCATTCTGTTTTATCATTGCCTTATTTATTTGCTTAGTTTATGCATTCATTCTTTTGCTAAACATTTGTTAGTAGTACAGATGGTAAGTGTGACTTGGAAGAGCCTAGAAGTATAATGTTCAATTTTACTTGAGACATCAGAGTCCACACCCCTAAGGCCTCCTGATAAAGCTGGTAAAAAGAAAATCATGTAAACACCAGAAGCCACAGTGATGTGCCGTGGTGCACAATGGAAACAAGGTTGGTTTCCTGGATGAGGGGCATTTGAGCTGAGTCTTGCAGGAAGAGAAGTAGTTCTGAAAGCAGAGGAAGGATGTTTGAAGCAGAGAGAGTTGGGAAAGGGCTGTGAATTCTGGTTGCTCCCAGGGGTTTGATGTGGCTGGTGTGAGGTGCTGTGGCAGGGCATGCCAACTGGGGTAGGGCGGGGTGGACAGACAGTCAAATCTGAGCGTTTTATAGCCAGTGGGGAACTGTTCACTGACGCTTGTGAGCAGGGGCTTGGTCAGCTGAGTCTGCAGAAGGGGATAATTACAGGCTGTTAACAAGCTTGTACAGTTACTGTATATTAACAGAACAGGTATCTTTTGATACAGGTAGTCAGGGACTGGAGGTGGAACATGCCATGGAACCTCAGTTGTGATTTCTCAGTGAAGCAGTGGGCACAGACACGCTGTGTTTCTGTCCAGCAGGGTAACAGTGTCACAACACCTGAGGCTGCTGTTCAGGGGCACTAGTACCCTATGCCTTCCAAGCTGCAGGAGGTTTGCTAATGAGGTTACCTCAGAGAATTAAATGCCAAAGGGGGAAGGGTTGGGACCATCTCAGCAGAGAGGAGAGGGAGGGGGGTGGTTTATCTTGATGGAAAGTGTATATCCCTGTGCCAAGTTGGACTAATTATTTTGGCTTGTCATTTTATTTTTATCTTCTTAACAGTTTTAAAGCAATAAGCTCTGGTGAGGGGAGATAGTGTTTTGTACAAAATGACTTTATATGTGCGAGTGTTTTAATTTTATACATTTCAGAAAGCTTCCAGTTCTTAGTGGTTGGCAAAATAGCAATTTGCTTTTATTTAATCAACAGGCGATTGTATTTTGATTGTACTTGAGGGTTTTTTATAAACCAGCAAAAAGTAAGTAGTATTTCTAATACTAAAAAGTTGTATATTCTGATTTATCAAAAGTAGAAACGGAAAACATTATTTCTATTAAATTATACTTGTGAGGATAATACTTGAAAACACTCTAAGAGAAGCAAGGGAAATTTTAAGAAGTTTAAAAAGCATGGAAAGGGGAGCTTTTAAGAGGAAGTGTTAAATGATAGTCATATAATTGCTTAGACTGTGTTCAATAAGAAAGTATGGTTCTTATCTATACTCATAATGCAGTGTATTTCATAGTTTGGAAAAGGGAACTATTTCTCTACCTTTTTATGTTGTGTAATTGAAGATCTACACATTAAATTGATGACAATTAGAAAGAGAAAAGACAAATTTAATCACAGAAAGGTGTGACTTATAGGGGTGATTAGAATTTGGGGGTTATAGAGGGGAGGAAAGGTCACTTATGGAAAAATACATAAATTTTTGGAAAGATCGATGGACCCTTTGCAGAACAAATGGGAAGTACTATGGTTTTGTGATCGTCCATTTAGTATATGTGGAGACTCCTCTGGTAGTAAAAGCCAGTTTTCTTCTGTGGTTGCTCTACGGGAGGGGATTTATGACAACTGAGTTCTCTCTCTCTCTTGTGCGTGCACTCTTTATCATGAATAAAATAAACCTTAAAAAGCTTGTGCCACAGCGACATATTCTGTTTGCCTTTAAAATATATTGCCAGTCAAATCTACCCCCGGCAGAGCAATTACAGATAGTCAGATAGCATAACCAAAAAAAAAAAAAAAAAAGTCCAGTTGTCGTAATTCAGGATTTCTATTTATTTCACCTTACTGGAATTCATTAGAAATAGAATATTAAGGTATATGCTTTTATAAAGCTGATCAAGAGGATGAATTTAGGCAAAAGTCAGCAGGATCTCAAATGTATCATGTAAATTAGGGAGCTATTTGCCATATTTTAAAATGTATATTTTTCCCTAGGGATAAGCATGAGTTTGATTATACTTTAGATCATGTCCCTTCAAGTTATAAAAGCATCTCAGGAGAGTCTTTTGACTAACATTGAAACAGAATCACAAGCTCTGACTTAGTTTTCCAAACGAGCACTCCTGAACATGATGATTGTTGCAGTATGGTGTTTAATAGAACTGTAGTATAACACAACTTACTAAAGTAACACACAATTTGTTATGCCTGACATAGCTCAGTGTCGGGGTAGAAATGGAAACTGGGGAATGTACAGAATCAAGTTCTGGCTATTTTTGATTGGCAGCAGGTGCTGCAGTCTGTAACCTGAGAGGCTGGCCTGGGATGGTTGGCAGGGGGTGTTAGTGAACAGACATGGAGAACCCAGAGCAGTGCTGCCAAAGCCAGGGAGAGAGCCAGCCATTGAGAAAAAGCAAGTGCCTTTCAGAGGCAGAGGCAGACTTGTGCATATGTAACACAGGGCAACTCTAAGAACTTTCCAAATGGTTTCTAGCTTCTCCAATCTGTTCTTACTGGGCAGTGCTTATACCCTGCAGTAACTTTAGCCTTGGTTTAGTGTAGGCATTTGGTTTTGAAAGTGAAGATGATGTGCTGCAGTACAGAAATGAATTAAGTACGGTTCCTGGGGATTGGTGAGTTGTTGCTGCAGAAACCATACAACCCATGGAAAGAAGTAGCAGCCATTCCTAGTGACAGGAACGACAAAAATACCATAACTCCCCCTCCTGAGTGTTTACTAGGAGCCAGGTGTGACACCATGTAGTCTAATTTGAGGACAAAGACACCAAGCTTCAGAAATGGCCTTCTTGCTTTTTAGCAGAGAAGGTGTGTTTAGGTGTGGGGAAGTGTGGCCTGCCCTTACACCACTGGTTGGATCCTAGTTGAGGTTGGATCAGTCTTGACCCATGCACATGTACACAAATAACGAAACCTTATGCAGGTTTTTAAAGTAGAGGACTTAACTTAGGATGAAATAGAGGCATTTAAATTACTTTTAAAAGGCTTCATGCTGGGGCCAGCAGGTGGTGTGATGGTTAAAGGTGCTGGACTCCCACATGGCCGACCTTGTTTGAATCCTAGACCCAGAACCTTGAAAATCATGCATGTGCATGCGTGCTGAAAAATCCTGAGAGGAGGATGCAGGAGAAGGGATTGTGGCATGCACCCCTGACTTCTGGGGCGTGGAGTGTGATTTTTCACTTTTCCTCTCACTGTCTCTCTGGTGAGCACACACACCCTGTGGCAGAACCTTTAAAAAAATTAATGAAAGGCCTCGTGACTATCATTCTGGTACTTGAACTAAGTTATATTTATAAAAGAAGAAAACACTTGACCAAGGATGCACTTTACTCATACATTGGACGTGTACTTTGGTCTGATATGTTTTTCCTGATGGCAGAAGGGCTTCCTGTTCATGGCATTTTGGAAATTGTGAGCATTTGGATTTGCATTTTCTGTTCTTAATGGATCAGAGTGTGTAAGTAGGATGTAACTGTCTTCTGCATTTTTAAAAAGAATTATTTAATTTTATTTATTAGTGTTTTTTAATTCCTCAGAGAGAAAGAGAGAAGGAAAATGAGAAAGCAAGTCTCCTGGTTTTCGAACCACAGTCGGCCATGTGGGAGTTTAGCATCTTAACCACCACACTACCTGCTGGCCCAGTGACTCATCTTTAGGGTAAAGTTCTCAAATGAGCTTACTGGTTTGATATACTTGTGCAAACCACTCTCCAGAAAGAGTCTATTTACACTAATACTGCAGTGCATGGAGTGCTCGTTTCCTCATACTCCCTAATGTTGAATTTTGGAAATTATTTTTGTCTTAGAACATGAAACATCACATTTCATTTTTTTTAATTTGCATTTGTTGGATTGTTAGTGAATGAATATCTTTTTATATGTATGCCAATCATTTGCATTTTTTTCCTGCTATGTATTTTTTGTTGTTGTTTTTGTTTTGTTTCATTTTTTAGTTTTTTGCCAAGGGTATGTGTGCTCGCCAGAGAGAGAGAAAGTGAGATATCACCCCTAGTGGGGTGACAGTGCTGCAGTCGCTTCTCCTCTCGTGATTTTGGGCACACATGCATATGCAAGCTATGTGGTCTGGGATTCAAACCGCAGTCGACCATGTTGGAGTCCAGGCCTTAACCACCACACCACCTTCCAGCCCCTCCTTTCCTGCTTGTGATTTTTGTCCACTTTATAATAGAATGTTTGTGTTCTTGTTCATTTGTGCAAAGTCTTTACATATTCAGGATACTTTTTGACTTAACATTTTCCCTAGTTTATTATCTTCCAGTCTCATGTAAGATGGTCCTTGTTGGTTACAACTTTGTGTGATCTAAAGATAGGACCTCAATGAGGGTAAGGCTAAGTAGGAAAGTTGTGTGATTATTTACTTAGCCATGAAGTAGTTTGGACATGGTGTAAGGCTTGTGTCTCCAAATATGTGGAGATACCAGGACACAATAACATAAGGTTCTGTTTATATTTTGTTTTTAATTTGGGAGTCTCCATTTCACAGAATTGGCTGCAGTTTCTGCAGCCCTCCCTCACTCTCTCCCTGACCTTCCGTACTAGTCTGCAGCTGAACTTCAGGTGCTCAGTACCTGTCTCTTTTTGCACAAAACCCTTGCAGTTTTTATTCCAGATCAGTAGGATTTGGAAACTTGTAGATAAATGTCCACTATTTACTTGTTATCTTCTCAGGAGCCAAGCGACAACTTGAACCAAGCTACAACTTGACCAAATTGTCCATAATGAGCTGGTGATAAAGTTAAATTCTGAGTGATAAGAAAGTACTAATTTTTCTCATTTTTCTCATACACTTGAAGTGAAATTACAGATGTATGTTAATAAAGAAAAGGGAAAACATAGCACTTGATTGAACCAAGGGTTTATTCGCATCACTGGATCATGCTGATCCAGGCAGCCCTGTGACTTCTCAAACATCTGTGATTTGGAAAAAGTGCCCAAACTCACTGCCTGTTCCAAGGAGTGTGTGATTTGGGAGACATGGGTCATAACTGCAAAACTGGCTCTGCACTGAACCTTTCTCATGAAAGTGAGGTTAACGTGATATTGTTTATGACAGATGCTTTGCAAACTGTAGAGTTGTTTGAGAAAGCATACAGTTGTGCCATGATTCAAGGTTTTTGTGTTTTCTAGAAGGATTTTTGGTTCTCAGTTTGTGATGTGGTAGAGTTGCTGCTTCTCGGCTAGTGATGAATGTGCGCTCTTGATTGTTGGAAGAACCTAGAACAGACCTTGGCTTCTTCCCAGGGAGTTTGCGGTGAATGCTGATCTTCCACAATCCGTACTCTGTGTTTTTGGGGAAACCCATTTCTCTGCAAGTTTGGATCTGGGAATTTTCCCAGTGAGGCTTTCCCCAGATAGTCTGCAGTGTTCCTTGGCCAGCTGGTTTCAGGGCAAGTTCATTTCCTTGAGCGAGGCCTTCTAGAGACAGTGCAGAAGGCCTTTCTGACCCTCCAGTGGGGAAGAACAGTACCAGCTGGAGCCTTGAGGAGGGTTCTTTCACCAGTATCAAAGTAGGTAGCTTTGGGATTGCTTTGTTGTCATCTATGAATCATCCCGCCCCCAGCTCTCCTGGTTTCACTGTAACTGAATAGTCCACTTTGATTTTAACTATCTGGATTAACAGCCTTTCTGTTAATCTGAGTACTGCGTGCTTTATCTTGTGTGCCTGGTTAGTAATTATGCCTCACCTAGCTTGTGTCTGGATCCACTTCAGGCTTTTCTGTCTTCTGCTACTTACCTGGCTCCATGGTCTATAGAGTGCAGACTAAGTGGTGTTCTGAACGTGCTTCCCAACGTTGAAGTAGTTTCATTTGTTTCCTTACTGGCCTTTTACATTTTGAATTTAGAAATAGGTTATAAAATGATATGTTTATCAAGCTCTTAGGTTGTCAGGAAAGTCAAAACATTTTTAGGTTTTTCTGTGCACAAATGTATCACAACTTTCCAGACAACCCAATATATATTGTGGATTTTATCAAAACAGTTTCTATGGGCATGAGATATTTATTGTGTGTGTGTGTGTGTGTGTGTGTGTGTGTATGTATGTATTCAAAAAGACAACAGAAAACGTGTATTATAAAAAATCCAAGGCTTTCACAAGGTTTTTGCACCAAAATAGACTTGTACTTTAATTTTATTTTCCATGAACTTTTTAAAGCCCCTGCATGTCAATGTATGTATGCATATCACTGTGTATATGTATGGAATCATTCATTGTATTTCTTGGGATTAAAGTGATTAAAAAAACAGGGACCAGCAGTTAGCATAATGGCTATGTCGCTGGACTCCCATGTAGTCGACCGCGGTTCGAGTCCCGGACCCGGCGGCTTAAACTCACGCCGGGCGCGAGTGCGTGCGTGCCCAAGATCCCGAGAGGAGAATGGAGGAGAAGGGATTGCGGCGTGGCCATCCCCCCTGGGGGGTGATTTCCTGCTTTCTATCTCTCTGTCTCTGTCTGTCTGTCTGGCGAGCGCACGCGCCCTATAGCAAAAACCTCTCCAAAAAAAGAAAAAAAAAAAAACAGTTTGTAAATTTCATTCTTGAGAGATTCAGAGTTGAAATTTTTAACTTTGGAATATATCAGTTTTCTTCATAACTTATTTTTTAAAATGTTTCATGAGATATGTGGTGTAAAGGTGACCTAGAAGACTTGAAAGAATTATTTTGAAATATTTTTTCTCCTGATGAATTTGAAAAATAAATTTAGAATTCACTTATAATTACATATATGTTTTATATATTACATTTTTTAATGTACTTACAGTGCGTATAGCAGATTCTCATGGCACAAAGACATTTCTAGATTTTTTTTGGTACTCTTTTACAGGTGGTATATTATTTTTTTCCCCTGTAGTTTTTAAATCATCAGTTTTGAGACTTCAGGACTGGCCATACTAAAAAATTATGTCTGTGTTCCATAAAAAATTAGTAATTAAAAAAAGAAACCAGTTTCTACTTATAATGATATCAGCAGCTTAAAATATCAATAAGAGTCTATAACTCTGAGTTCCCTTAGTTTTTCTTAGAAAATTTTATAAAATACAAGTGAACAGATCATATCTTAGCAGTCTGCTTTAAGAGTGTATATATGGTGAGCTGCTAGGCCAAGACATACTCATGCCCGGTTCTTGGATCTTGCTTCCATTTTTACCAAGTATGTGTAAGACTTAGACATGCCCTCTCCTTTGACAAGTCTTTCCTTGTTGCTGCAGATTCTGTAACTTGCTTGTTGGTTGCTGATGCAGTATTTCGGAACTAGGCTGAACAGTGTGGCCCCAGGCAAAAATCTTTGTCTTTTCTCCCCAGATCCCAGCAGAATGACTGCCAGGGTGATCACTGGAAATCATTTTACTGGGTTATTTTGAAAGGAAGACAGGGGGACACAAAGAGTGTATATTTCAGGGAGTTGAGTAAAGCAGAAAAGGCATCAAGTATAAAGTTTTGGTTAGGGTATGGATAGGGTAGGGAAATGAACATAGCTCCACTGTGCTGAATTTTACTGACTTAAGTACTGTAATCTTCAAATCATTTTGGGAGTTGGTATGTTAATATTAGTCTGTTGACCTAAACAGGATGCAGACAAAGCAGGCTAAAATGTTCCTCAGTATTAGTGCTTTTTTCTGCTGCTGAATTCGATAATTCAGTGTTCTCCATACTGATAGAATGGTTTGTGGTGCTCTTTTTTTTTCTTTTTCTTTTTCAAGGAAAGTTGCTTTATTCTCATCCACTAAGCCTTTGCTTATGACACCTGACATCCCTCTCCCTCCTGTTTTGAGTTTAACAATTCTGTTAACTAGAGAGGATTTTTACTCTGTCTGTTTTTAAGGAGTGCAAAGATCAGACCAGGAAACCTTTATACTGTAATTGGATTTAAGCACTTGCTGCTTTAACTTAGTTTTACCTTATACCTAGTTTTTAATTAAGTCTGAGGATTAGTATGAGTAGTGACCATTTTGAGTAAGACATTATTCTAAATTACTGGTCTCCATATTATGATCTGGTTACACAATGCTATTGGTCTCTGCCTGCCCATATAAGTTGGCTCTCTGCTCTTTATTGATCTATATTGTATGGATGGGAATGGAAGATGGAGGCCACTTACTAGCTGAGTGGCCTTGGCCTGTCACTGAAGGAACCTCTGTGTGTTTAAGAAGTATGTGCAGAATCTAAACCAAAGGATTGTCCTATTTCAATTCTGTGGAGCATTGTTATTTTTAAGAAACATTCAGGAAGAACTATGAAATCATTATATTCATTGTGATGTTCAGCCTAAACCAGGCATATTTGGGGTTTCTGTTAGACAAGGAAAATAAGAATTTTCTGCTTTATAGGAATCATTGATGTGGTTTCTTGTTGATATCAGTGTTGGAGAATAAAGATGAAAAAATAGGTATAATAGAAGCCTGTAGTTTTGTATTTTGAATTAAAGGCTAAGTAGGCGTGCAGGCTCAAACTAAAAGTTAGAAACGATTGAGTCTAGGAGAATAGACTGCATATATTTGATAGAATGTTAAAAACCCAAGCTGTTTAAATAGAGTTGAAGAGCTGGTCGTGTGTGTGTGTGTGTGTGTGTGTGTGTGTGTGTGTGTGTGTGTGTGTGTTGGCTTGTGAAGTTTCCATGTTTATTTGGAGACAGTAGTTTGCTTGAGTAAAAGCCTTGTGTTTAAACCCTACTCTAAGTATAAAGATACATCTAGCTGAACGTAATCACTCTGTACTCAATTTGCTACCACTTTGGAACAGTCTTACATTAAAATAACATAAGGGGGATTGAACTACATCAGAGTTACTCAAGTGTTATTATTGTAGCTCTTACCCTAATTAAAGCAAGTTGACAGAATATTTCTTAAGTACTGCCTTTCCTTTATGTATAGGACTTGAGGTCTTATTTTAATTTTTACTAGAGAAAAAGTCTCAAAACTATTCTAGATTTTATATTAAAATCTTTATCATTTAAAATATGCTCTCCAGTTAATCAAGAAATGATTCTCAAACACCCAGTGAATTTGAGGTGTGGTGTGGTACCCCAGCGGGCTGCAGTTAGCCTCTGTGTCCACTCCTTTCCCTTTTTCATCTGGTTGTAGCCACAGAGAGGGTTATGGCTGAAGCAGAGATTTTGCACATGGCCTGGTGTGCAGTCAGGCAGAAAAGCCAGGCTAGGGCCTAAGTACAGAGCTCCTTGAATGTAAGAAGAACTTGGGACTTTAGTTCATGAGTTTCCGAGGTTTCTGAGTGCATGTCTGGCATGATCAGAGTCCATTGTTTAGAATGCCAATCTGAAGGTGGCAATCAAACTTTTTGCTTGTGTACCCTCCAAAAGAATTAGAAAAAACAGAGCTAGTCTTGTACATTTTAAGTTGTCACATCCTGTTTTTAAAAGGTTTTAAATAGATGTGTATATTCATTTACATGTATTCACACAGAATCCAAATTATAGTAACTTGGTAACCATTATCATCTGTTTAAACAATAATAGAAATTTTACATTTTGTCTTTATTTCTATCCAATTTTTAATCAGAATTTGATTGTAAGATGGGAGATGGGTTTCATACTATATGAAATTCTTTTTTAAAACCATTAGCCAGAGGGTGTGTACACTTCCCAGAGAGTGACAGATAAGAGGAGGTGGAGAAAGCACCTTCCAAGTGGATGTGGTCATTCTACACTCCCTTTTCTTTAATTTCTCTATCCCACCAGGATTTGGGGCACACATGCGTACATGCCTGATGTGTTTTTCAAGCTACTGGGTCTAGAACTTAAACTGCACAGTTGGCCATGTGGGATCTGGCTTCCTTAACCACCAGCCATAGGACTGGCCCTTAAAAGTCTTTCATTGATCATTCTACCCTATTTTTTGATAACAAAATATGTAATAAACAAATTCATATTGAGAAGGACTTTTAGAGTGGCAGAGTAAGAGCCTCTAGGAGTCTATTCCTCTATGAAAATAATGTAGACACTCGCAAAACTCATCAAAATCAACATTTTCAGAACTCTGCAAATTAACCAAAAGCATCAAATAATTTTTTTTTTCCTTTTTTTAGTTTGCTGTATGGTGTGTGTGCTGGCCAGAGAGAGACAAAGTGAGAAATCACCTCTCAGGGAGGTTGGCTGTGCCATAATCTCCTCTCCTCCATACTCCTCTGGGGATTTTGAACATGTGCACACACATGCCTGGCGTAATTTTCAAGCCTCTGGGTCCAGGACTGAACCCAAGTTGGCCATGTGGAACACAGCACCTTAACCTCCATGTCACCTGCTGGCCCAGTATCAAATAATTTTTAAGAGTGTTTATTTAAGAGAATTGACTGAATCCCAGTAAAAATAATGAGCTTTCTTTTAACTTAATCTATGCCAAGCTCCTCTCCCTATCTCAGTGGTACCTTTCAAATCCAGTCTCTTAAGAGTAGAGGATGACAGGCAGGTTTAGTGTTCCCCCAAAAGCCCCAGCCCCAGAGTGGAGGAGTACGACCCAGTAGGGCCCCAGGATCTGTCTTGAGCTTTTGACCTCTACCTCTTAGATCAGGTCAGCACGTTGGCAAGACCGCTGCTGTGTACCCCCCCCCCCAACCCCCCACCCCTGACCTAGAAGTAAAACTTAAGTCAAATTAGCATGTCAACAAGGCTGCTTGCTATTTGCTCCAAAAAACTGTGGTAGCCTTGCTGAGAAGCGACCCCCCTCTGACTCCCTAATATACTATAAAAAATTACACAGCTCTCTTGAGTATGTAATGAGATTTTCCCAAAAGTCCCCCGACCACTCCCCTCGGCCCTAATCACCTACTGTTAATTACAGTGCTTTATCTCCGTGGTCACAATAGAGGGTTGGCTAAAGTTCTATCTAGGCAAAAATAATCTTGACCTTTAAAAAGCCCTTCAAAATACATTTAACATAAACTTAAAAATAATCTTTTCTTTACATAAAATAGGATTAGGCCGAAACTAGCCCAGGACACCCCCACCCTCACCAAATGAAATAAATAAATATATTAAAATTCCTTAAATTAAGTTTTAAATCCCTATAAAACTATATAAGTATCATTCTTTATTAAGATCCATAAAAACTAATATCTATACTTAAAATTTTCTTTTCTCAGCACCATTCCCGGTAATCACAAAATGGCTGCTGCGCCGCATCAGCTAATAATCATCTCTGCTTGCTGAAACCACTTTCCCGAAACTGCATTCTCTGGAGACCCCACCTACATCAAACGAACAATTGCAAAACTGTACTAGACCCACCCTTAATCCAAGCCTAAATAAAATCTATGTTCCCTATTGTTAAAACTTCATAAGCTAATAATTAAAACACGTAGCCCCTCTTCCATTTACTTGCATGTAACACATTTTCAATAAAAACGCACAATGATTCCTAGCAGGGGTCACTCCTCAGAGAGCAATCTCTGGGGGTGTCCGGCTAAGGACGTACATAAAAAAGGCACTAAGGCCTTAGTTTTCTTCTTTTCCTGCGCCGCCTCTGACGAGTCAACCCACCCCCGCAGAGGTTAGACCCTGGCACCAGAGAATTGTCATGATTTAACCTGTCCAGATGCTCCCTGGTAAGGCCTTATTTGTAGGGCATGTCATTGTTTGACCTTACTCAGCTCACTTACTGGTAAGAGCTCCAGCCTTGGGTTCCAGTTGAAATCCATCAGCAGCAGTTGTTTAACATTGCAGCTGCCTGAGGCAGTGATACCAGTTGGGGTGAACAAGAGGTATGGCCCAAGAAACTTAAAAAGAAAATCTTGGGAATGAGATGTCTGTAAGGGGCTTTGATATTTTCCTGGTGCTCTAGAAGGCCATGCTTCTAGGCAGAATGACCTGAAGACCTAATTCTCACCTGTGGCTGGCCCTACACAAGCAGAAAATAAAGTCCAAAACAGAGTTGTAAACTGCCAACACCTTTTGAACGAATGCCCCAGCACATACACAGAACTCCTTTGCAGAGAGTGGGAGACTGACTTGTTCAAGTCATTTAAGAACGTCTCTGCCCAGGTACTGGTGACCACTGAGCTAACTGAACAGGGCTTTCATATTGACTACACATGCCAAAAATATGTAAACTTAACAGAATCAGTCCAGCAAAGTCACTGAGCCAATAACACATCTCAGGAGATTAGGGAATCTGATTTTTAGAACTTTCACTTATATTACTTCACTTATATTCACTTATACAACTACTTGAGGCCAGGTAGTTGGGAATGCTGGACTCCTACATGGCCGACTGTGGTTCAAGTCCTGGACCTGGTGGCTTCCTTTCTCACTTTCTTTCTCGCTCTGTTCCTCTCTGGTCAAATTTAAATAAATAAATATAGAAATCAAGTTAAATAAAATAATTATTTTTAAAAAGTCCATTTTTCAACAAAAATGTATGAGACACACAAAGAATTAGGCAGGTATGGGTTTAGTTTCCTATCTTTTTCACCATTTACAGCTACACCGAACTCCACACTGGGCACATAACAAGTGTTCAAAACATTACTTGAACGTTACTTGATTGATTGGCACCTTGTCAGAGTCAGGTTATTTTCGGAGAACCATCTATTTTCTTCCTTCTGCAGTAAATGTTTAACCCTAAGGTGAACCTGCTGTTTTTATTATGTCTGCTAGAACAGGGTCCTTATTAGAAGCTATCTATTTTTAAAAACCAAATATTTACCCAATTAAGTGCTTATTAGTATCCTAGAAAATTTGAAGGCTCTTTTCTTAGGCATTTATATACAGTAAACCTGATAAGAAAGTGGGCTTATTCTGAGACCAGATCATTCTGAGATGTTCCAATGTAAAATTTATGGTCTGATTTTTGAAAAAGCATTTTGGGAATATAAGTATTATCATTATTATTTTTGTATCTCTTTGGTCAAGTGCCCAGATAATCCTGTATTAGATTTATTGTTAATAATTCAGGGGAGTTTTGTTTGTCATATCTAATAAATCCATAATATTTTCAGGTAACTTTTACTGCATTCATGATCAGTTATGATGATGGAAGACATGCAGGGTTGTCATATACAGATTGGTATTCCCTAATTTTTTCCAGAAGTAAAAAGAGGAACCTGGAAATGCTGATTTTATCACATTTGTGCACAGAGTATTATTAGTATCTCCTGTTTCCAAATACTCATTTATGTATGCTTTTCTGTATTTCTCATAATACGTTTTGCTTCGGGGCCTGACACAGAAAAAGGTGAAGTAAACCTCCTAGACTGTCAAGCTTCTAAATAATGTGTCACTGTAAAGGAGAAGATGCATACCAAATTTGTGTTGAGGCCGAGTGGGTACCCTTCTGTCTTTGACTGTTACTGTGAGGGCCAGTAACTTTGGCACCCATCAAGTACAGATTTTAATGCATATTTGGCAAAACTGATTGTAAAGTTATGAGAAGAGGTGGTAAATGGATTTTGTTTCGGTTACTATTATTAAAAATTTTTAGCTTTTTTCGCTGTGTCTTCTGCGAGCATGAAGATCATTCTCAGCAATCAGACTGTTGACATTCTCTGGAATGGACGCACTCTGAAGGGACGCACAGTTATTGTGAAGGGCCCTAGAGGAACCCTGTGGAGGGACTTCAGTCACATGTAGAGCTGAGTCTCCTTGGAGAGAAAAAGAAGAGGCTGCGGGTTGAAAAATGATGGGGAAACAGAAAGGAATTGGCTACAGTTCACACTATCTGTAGTCACATCCAGAATGTAATCAGGGGTGTTACACTGGGATTCTGCTACAAGAATACACTCATTTCTCCATCAATGTCGTTATTCAGGAGAATGGGTCTCTTGTTGAAATCCAACATTTCTTGGGTGGAAAATACATTTGGAGGGTTCTAATGTTACCAGGTGTTGCCTGTTCAGTATCTCAAGCCCAGAAAGATGAATTGATTCTTGAAGGCAATGATATTTAACTTGTTTCAAAATCACCTGCTTTGGGAACCAGCAGTTAGCGTAATGGCTGTGTCGCTGGACTCCCACGTAGTCGACAGCGGTTCGCGTCTCGGACCCGGTGGCTTACAACTCACGCCGGGCGCGTGTGCGTGCGTGCCCAAGATCCCGAGAGGAGAATGGAGGAGAAGGGATTGCGGCGTGACCATCCCCCCTGGGGGGTGATTTCTCGCTTTCTGTCTCTATGTCTCTCTCTGTCTGTCTGGCGAGCGCACGCGCCCTATAGCGAAAAACCTCTCCAAAAAAAAAAAAAAAAAAAAAAAAAAAAAAATCACCTGCTTTGATACAGCAAGAAATGACAGTTAAAAATAAAGATATAAGAAAATTCTTGGATGGTATCTATGTCTCTGAGAAGGGTACAGTTCAACAGGCTGATGAGTAAGATTTAAGAGTTCTCCAGCTACAGTAATAAGCCAGTAATTTCTAAGGCCATTATATGATATTTAAAAAATAAGAACAAAAGACAACAATTGATTTTAAAAAATAAAATTTTTAGAATTTCTTCTGTGAATGAAAGAAACAAAGAGACAGAGGTGGAGAGACAGGTACACCAACAGGGTCTTCATCAAGCAGTTCACATTCAGCTCTGGACCATGGGCACACATGCACCCTCTGTGTGTTCAGGGAGATTTCCGGACATGAACCTGAACAACCTTCTCATGTAGGTCAGCTTTGAAGAGTGTTATGTTACCACTGTGCCACCACATGTGCCCTTAACATTTTTTTGGTTTCCTTCTTTCATACGGGAGGTGGGGTGGACATTCTCAACAGTGTCTCATGCTGCATTTATCCTTTCAGCCGTTTTTTTAAAAGTAATTATTTATTTTTAATTTAATGTATTTATTATTATTATTCAGTTTGGCTAGAGAGAGAGAGAGAGAGAGAGAGAGAAAGTGAGAAAGCAAGTCACCAGGTCTAGTACTTGAACCACAGTTGACCTTGCGGGAGACCAGCACTTTTAACCACCCTGCCACCTGCTAGCTCCTCCTTTCAGTCTTCTGAGCCAGCCAGAATCAGGCCATGCGTATGCATCCTACATGAACAAGTTAACCTAGGAGCTAAGCTCCTGTCTTCCTTGTGGCTTCCAGCATTGCTCATTAGCGTAATAACACTGCACTACCACAACTGTTTTGTATGTTTTTTTATGGGCCAGTTTTGTTCATTGATACCCTCCTTGCTCCAAAATTAATTTAAAGTGTCTTTCAAAAGTACATGTAATACTGTAAGATAAGTAATATGTAAGTTAGAATATTAATAATATGGACCATTTTAGGAAAAGGAATGTGTATCTTGAGCCATTACAAGAGGTGGGTCACAAACTTAGCTCTCAGGTTTCCAGCACAGAGAGCCGGCACACAGAACAGTGGCATGCTCTACAGTGCCCATCTTTAAAAAACAAAAGCAGTCATCTAACCATCTATAAGACACGTTAAATATAGAGCAGTATCTGTGACAATATCCTTTCATAAATAAAACATTTAGTAGGTCTCCTGTCACCATTAAAAGTAGGCTGTCCAGGGAATGAAGCAGGGTCAAAGTAGCCAACGCTCTGCTGGCCTGGCTGCATGGGGGATAGATTTAATCTAGCACAGGAATCCTACACCCAAATACCTCCAGGGGCCTGCACATGGATAAGTATATGAGCATGGCTGAAATGGGGCCCTGGCTGCATGGAGAGTGTATGTTGCAACTAAAAGACAGGTTCCAGTTCACATTATGAACACTGGACTGGTTTAATGAGACACACTGCAGGCCAAACTACTCTGTTGGAACTCTCATCCTAGGAATGGGTGGGTCTCGTATCATCTATGAAGTGTGTCTTAGAAATTGTTTCTCAGCTGAGCGTTTGGAAGACACTGAAGAACAGTGGTTATGGGTTATAATCTCTGACAGGCTCCTGGTCTGCAGGTAATCCATGCTGCCAGTTGATCATGCAAACATATGCCTTTCCTATAGGACAGACAGATAAGGAAGAGGTAAAGCCATGAGTCTTGTCAGCTGTGCTCACTGGGAGTCCAGAGGTAAGGACCTATGGCCTCCAGGCACCATTTCGGAAATCATCAGAAGAGAAACAAGCAGGTCCAACATTTTGGGTCACCATACTATAATATCAAAATCAAAATCACACACACATATATGTATGCATATGAATATATTTCCCCTGTGTTTTTGCCTTAGGGCCCATGAGCTTGCTAGAGAGTGGAGGGGAGGGAGAGAAAGAGAAAGGGAAAGTGAGAAATCACCCCCCAGAGGGATGGCCATGCCACAGTTCCTTCTACTCTATTCTCCTCCTGGGATTTTGGGCACACATGCACATGTGCCTGGTGTGCTTTTCAAGCCACCAGGTCTGGGACTCAAACTGTGCTCAGCTATTTAGGAGTCCAGCACCTTAACCATCACACCACCCAGTGACTCCATACACAAAATATTAAAAAGTCTTGATTATGGCCAAATTGGGAGTATTTGTGTTGACAAAGGTAATCAAAGACAAGATCATTTTCCTAGCAAGGAAAATGCCGTAAAATTCGAATACATCATTAAAGTATGACGTGAAGTCTTTTCTTAAGTCTTTAAAATTGGGATAGCTTAACAACTGGAGAATTTTTTTTGCACTTATACATACAAGCACACACATGCACATGCACACACATGCACTTACACATATACATAGGTAGTATACTTAATGTAGAGGCCTGTTCCCATCTTAACTGTGATTTGGTTCTGAGAGCGCGTCAGTCTACCTTTTCTTTGGAATAAATGCATGCAGTAAATGTAGATGCTAGAGTGCCATGTTGCTTTCAGTGCTCCAGTGCTCTCAAGCTCTAAATCTCCAAGCAAGAGAAAAGGCAGCCAGCGAATTTATTTTCCAGTACAGTGTGATCCCATTATATGCAAGTTAAATTATGCAAATTTCAACTAATGACACATAAATAATATTAATAAAAACTTCACGTTATATGCCAAATTTTAACAGGCACCTCCTCCAAAATTATGCATCTAGCTGTCTGATATTTTCACAGCTAGCAGGTCAACTGAATTACAAGCATGCTTTATTACCTGGTGGTAGCACCTTTTCTGAAACAGAAATACCTATTAACCTTTGCCTATATTAGATGAAAGCTCATTGATAAAACTTCTTCAAGGATTTCGGTGATAGTCACCTTATTATTTTGACATTTTTATTTAAAATCTTTATTGTAGCTTTCAAAATATCATCCAAATATGCTAACACTAGTGTTGAAAAACATCTTGAATATCAGTAGCTTTGGAACAGAAATTAGATGTGATAAAAGTTATTATGACATGCTACACTGTTAATTTATGAGATAAAACCAAGAAGTATTAAGAAATAATGTTAATAGAATTAAAACAGCACCAGTACGGCAATAACACAACAGATTATATACTGCAGATTTGTACGTTCTGAGCATGCATTCCCCACATCCTAGCCCCAGTCTGTGGGATATGTAAACTCAAGTAAGTTCTTTAGGACCACCTCCCACAAATAAATGCACCCTTACTTATGAATCCCTATTACCCGGGCTTGAAAAAGATGGCTTAGATCGAAAAGGATACACAAAATGTTACTGGTTGGGGCTGTCAGGTGGCATAGTGGTTAAGGTGCTGGACTGCCACGTGGCCGACCGTGGTTTAAGTTCTGGACCTGGCAGCTTGCTTTCTCACTTTTCCTCTATTTCTCCCTAGTAATAAATTAAATTAAAATTTTTAAAAAGTTACTTGTTTGACACCAAGGAGGCATCTTTAAGGCATTAGCAGAAGAGAATTCTAAAGTTCACCTTTTCCTCCTTCTTTGAAACTAGTCAGTAAATACTGTATGAATTATTTTATACATGTTATACTGCTTTGTTTGGTGTAGGGGAGAAATCCATGTCTTTGCCCTTCATAAACTCAAAATATATGAGAAAGTTGAAAGGATGTTGGGAGAACCTGCAGGACAGTGGCAACATTTAGCCCAAGAACAGTAGGAGAATTGAGGGCAATACAGGGGAAGAAGATTGTATGGGTGACGTTCCCAGCTAAGAGAGACAGGCACATTGGGAGGATGTGGAAGGGATTTGGGCTTGGGAGAACATTGAGAGGCGCAGGTGAGAGGAGGTATGTGTGTGGGGTAAGGGATTGATGAGAAGGGGTTAGTATGACACTGAAGGGCTCAACTCCTGGCTGGGCCATGCAGATCATGCACTTAATTACATTTGGAAGAAGGAGGATGGTCACCTCCTAGTTGTGGCTTTGCTCTGAACTCAAAGTCCCTTTTGTTTTCTTTTCTTTTTTTTTTTTATATCAAGTAATGTAAAGTGAACTGGCTTTCAGTAAGAATTGCTTGTGCTTGTAGATCAGGCATTATTTGAACTCCCTTAATAACTCCTGTATTTCTCATAGCAACCCTTTGAGGGGAGTTCCTGTTATTTCTCCCATTTCACAGGTCACAGGGCAGAGGCACAGGGGTTCAGTGACTTGCCAAAGATTTATTTTTTTATTTAACTTTATTTATTAATTTGACCAGAGAGAGACAGAGAGAGAGAGGGAAAGTGAGAAAGCAAGCTGCCAGGTTCAGGACTCAAACTGTGGTCAGCCATGTGGGAATCCAGCACGCCAAACCACCATGCCACCTGCTGGCCCAACTTGGCAAAGAGTTTAAAACTGGGAAGTTGCACAGCTGGAGGGTCAAATCAGGCAGACCAGCTCCAGAATCTGCATCTGTGTGCCTCACATTGTACAGCCTCTTGGGAAGCTGGAATTAGAAACACCAGTCAGAAACATACCTCTGCAGACAAGAGCATGTGTTCTCACATATGAGGATTTACAATATAGGAAAAATCAGCAGTGTAATAAAGTAGGTTTAGAAACCCTAAAATTTGCTATTAGGGCCCAAGTGCAGAAAGAGGGTAATGTAGAGAGTAAGTGTGAGGAAGTAAGGATGCAGACCTGGTTCTGCCCTGAGGCCGAGAAGTCTGAAACAAGGTCTAGCAGACCTTGCTGAGCTCCCTTTACAGTGGGACTGGTTCTTCCCAGGGTGGACCCCTTTACCTTCTGCATTGTGCATCATGTCAATCTCCAGAGTACTACACTTGGTTGGATTCTTCTTTCCTTCAACAAAAAACTTACCAAAAATCTAATATAATCTTCTCAGTTATGAGATGCCAAGGATAAATATGACCAAATTCCTATCTTCAGTTTTGCCCAGAAAGCCTCGTAAGACTTCTGAAGACCCTCTTTACCTCTCCACCACCACCCCAAATTGCCACCTGCTATGTTGTCTATAACTCTTCTTTCAGAGACATTTTTTACTATAGAGTGCATGCGCCCACCAGAGAGACAGAGAGAAAGTAAGAATTCTCCTCTCAGGGGGGATGGCCACACTGCAATCCCTTCTTCATTCTCCTCTTGGGATTTTGGGCATACACATACACATGCCTTGCGTGAGTTTTAAGGCCGTGGTACCAGGACTTAAACCCTTTAGGTCGGCTGTGTGGAAGTCCAGTGTCTTAACAACTATGCCACCTGCTGGCTCTACCTGTAACTATTTTAAAAGGTATGAAAATATTTAATCTCACAATTAAAAAGCTGAAGATAGCAATGCCTGGTTTCCACGGATCCTCAATTACTATGGGTGAGTTTGTTGAAGGGTTTGGTTTCTTGGGCAGCCTGTGTAAACAACTGTCAGAGTCTTCGCTTTTAAAGTAGGGGAGTGTGAAGACCTGAAGTGGGGCTGGGGTGCATGGTGAGAGGGCTGGGGAGGCAGGGCAGATCTGGTCCAACAAGCTCCTCATTATCCTGTCGTCCAGATTTGAGACTCCTGGAGACTCCTTCCCAGAATGACATGAACCCTGCTTATTTTCTCTTGCGGGGCGGGATGTAAGCTGAATACTGAATACTTAATGATGAACCTGTGAAAACAGGCATCGGAGGTTTTATATACTTAAAAAAAAAATACTGACTCTGTTCAAAGGAACATTTTTCCATCTTGCTTGTTAGTCAAGTAATTGCAGACCAATGCCCCTGGAGAGATTTGTGACATAAACCCTCACTGAATATGGGATTCCCTTCTCCCTACTCCCATTAAAGGTTTAATTATGTCAGATCAATCTATATTCCTTTCATTAAGACTGCTGTTGTTTTTTTTTTTTTTTTTTTTTTTTTTTGGAGAGGTTTTTTGCTATAGGGCGCTTGCGCTCGCCAGACAGACAGAGAGAGACATAGAGACAGAAAGCGAGAAATCACCCCCCAGGGGGGATGGTCACGCCGCAATCCCTTCTCCTCCATTCTCCTCTCGGGATCTTGGGCACGCATGCACACGTGCCCGGCGTGAGTTGTAAGCCACCGGGTCCGAGACGCGAACCGCGGTCGACTACGTGGGAGTCCAGCGACATAGCCATTACGCTAACTGCTGGTTCCCAAGACTGCTGTTTTTAAGAACTAAGGGTTTTGTAAATGTATAGCTTTCAGGGAGCAAATGTTTGTGTAATACAACTAGTTTACATAGGCCTGATTCTGAACTCTCCTGGTGCTATTTCCTAGAGATACAAAATCTTTCCCTTAATTGTAAGATTTAGGAAATTTAAAAAGTATAATTCACTTTATTGTATGGTGTATCTAAAACATTATAAAAAGTATATTTCTGCTCCTTTGTAGTGTTGACAGTGGAAGTGAGAGGGAAGTAGGGGAGGAAGGTAATTGAACTGAGCCTTAAAGGAAATAATGACTATACTTTTAGGGGCCAGAGTATAAAACATAATCTTTATCAGGCGTCCCCAGATTGTTCCCAAGGCTCACCCTGTTACTCACCCTATTCCTGAATCACCTGCTTCTCTGTGTCTCCCCCTGAGGCTGGAGGTGTAATAGGGTGAGGTGTCTGTTGTACATATTTCTTGGTATTTAACAAGCTCTTGGCTTTGTGTTTGCTGTTTTTGAGGCCTGGCCACAGGCCACATCAAAGTGGCTGACATGTGAACAATTAGGTCTGGCATGTTGGAGCAGGGGCTCTTCACTGTAGAGACTTGGAGAGTAGAAAGCAATGAGAAGGGCTGTGATGGTTACAGGCAGTGAAAGGACCAGAGCTGTGGCAGAGCTATGGTCCCCTCCCCTCCTCTGTGTTCCATTCATATACATCTGTCAGAGCTCTGAGCAGTTTACCCATCATTCTAGCCAGAGACGTGACATGTAGGAAGCGCTCAGTATTGGTTAAATGACTGCTTTTTTGAAAAGGTATAGGTAAGACTTTTTTTTCTCTTTCTTAGTCTACCTTTCTTTAATGTGAAAGTACTTTTTAAAGAACTAACAACTCGATCTCAGTGTTTATATTTTGAACGTTGTGGATGCAAAGGTATAGCTAGATTATCCTTTAATTTGCTTTTATTAGTCCTGGGCTAATATATTTTGGTTTTTGCTTTACATTTCAGACCTTCTCTTAAGGCTGTTCTTTGAAGGATTGATGATAAAAGCAACTGAACTTTGTCTAATTGACTAATTAACATTTTAAAGGACACTAAAAGTCACAGCTCAGGTGATTGCAGTTAATTTTCTCACCTTCAAACCACTGTTCTTGTTCACATCTGAGCAGTGTGCTTCCCAACATTTAGTCTTTCTCTCTTCCTAAGATTACGACTCTCTTTTTCTGCTCCTCTTGTCATGAATGGGTGTGAGGTGCTCTTGGTTCCAATCTTTGCTTCCCAAGATTCCCTGTCTTGTGTCTCTTCACATTCCTCTTTGGTATCTTATCAGTTCCAGAGATTTGACTTACATTTTCAGGTAAGTGAATCACATATGTGTTCACAGCTCTAGTTCTCTTGGGCTCCAGTCACGTCCATGTCTTTCTCTACCTCAAGCTGTGTAGGCATTTCCAACCCAGTGGGTCCAAAATAAGGCAGCCCAGTGTCTCCTCCCATCATTCTGCCCCTGCTTTGTTTGCTGCCCAGTAACACCTATCCCTGCCCCCACCCCACACAGAGACATCTTGTATCTGGAGTACTGTAGCACTCTCCCATGGCCTCCCTGCCACCAGGAGAGCTTTCTAGAACAGATTTGAGGCTAAGAGTCCTCCTTTAGCTTCTCATCTATCAGAGTTAAAATAAATACTACTAAACATGCACATAGAACCTTCCTGATCAAGCCCACTGGTTCCCAACTGGGAGCAGTACTGTTCTCCAAAGGGGCCTTTTGAAAACATTACAGGTGGTGTGATTATTGTGATGGGGAACTAGAGTGTTGTTCTTGTTATTATCTGACTTCATAATATAGCTTGGGGCATATTATTTTTAAAAACATCTTTATAATGAGGTGGTTAGGGGTCTAAATAAGAGATGGAAAAATTGACCCTGTGTGGGGCCACTCTGAGAGACTGGGAGTGAGTGGGGACTAGGCATATTTATTTATTTTATATTTGTTAAAAAATTATTTATATTCATTCACTGTACATCAATACAGTGAATGAGATTTTCCAGGAACACTATATTGGCTCAATCAGGGATATTATTATACATATTATTGTCAATAATACTTTTCCATTTCTTGTTTTTTATATATTTTGCCCCCCCCCCCATTTTCTACCTCTCACCTTCTGCCATTTCCCACCCTCCTCCCACACTGTCTCTGGTATCTACAGTTGCTTTCCATGCCTTCCTCCCTCCCCCGCATTTTGATTCGTAAAGATCGTAATCAATCTAAATACTTTCAGTAGCAAACATACCTGGTATATACATATCTATGAGCACATGTCTGACTTTAGGCATAAACCTCAGTAAAATGAACATACTATAAAGTAGCACCTAGCTGGGGCTTACTGTAGTAAGTAAATAAATAGTAAGTAATAAGTAAATAGGTACTTTACTTACTGTAGTAAGTAAATAGATACTTACTGTAGTAAGTAAATAGCTTACTGTAGTAAGTAAATAGGTATATTCTTTTAATTTAGAAAAAAAATTTTAGTTTTAAAATCAAAAAGTGTTAAGAGAAATTTGTTAAAGACTTAAAGCCAGGAGGGGCCGGCAGGTGGCATGGTGGCTAAAGGCACTGGACTCCCACATGGCCGACAGTGGTTCAAGTCCTGAATCTGGTGGCTTGCTTTCTCACTTTCCCTCTCTCTCTGTGTCTGTCTGATCAAACTGGAAAGTAACAATAAACAAAGTTAAAATAAAATAATTATTAAAAAAAAGAAACATAAAAAAAATTAAATTAAATTTAAAAAAAAGACTTAAAGCCAGGAAAAGGTTAGGATTCAGTTCAAACAGTAGGTAGATGAAACTATCAACAGTTCAAGAGAAGACAAAAATCTTTAAATATGGAAAACAAAGCACAGAAGAAAATCAGTAATGTTTTAGTCAAAAGTTATAAAATTCTATTTCACTAGTTCAGTCTCATGTAATTAATCTCTCTTCTATTGAATTTGCAGTGTTACTTGTGGTCTGATTTGTCCATTTAAACTCTGGATGTTAACATTCAATTCCCGACTTGGTCCCTACCATTATGCAGGCCATTTTCTTGGTTGTTTTTTGTACTCTTATTTCTGTGTGACTGACTTTAGTTTTCCTGGCATAGCACTCCCTTCAGCACTTCTTGGAGAGCTGGACTGGCATTGGTAAATTCTTTCAGGTTTTGTTTATCTGAGAATGTTTATGTCTTTTTTCCCATATGAAGGATAATCTTGCTGGGTATAGTATTCTTGGTTGAAATTGTTTTTCACTTAACTCTTTGAATATATTTTCACATTCTTTCCTTGCTCACATTGTTTCCAGTGAGAGGCCTGATATTAGCCTGATGGGATAGCCTTTGAAAGTAACCAGATGTTTCTCTCTTGCCAATTTTAGTATCTTGTCCCTGTGGTTTTGACCAATCTGGCTATGATGTGCCTTGGAGAAGATCTTCTTGGGTTGATTCTGTATGGAATCCTTTGTATTTCTTAGGTCTGGATCTTTGAGTGTGTCTCTAGGTTTGGAAAGTTTTCTTGCAGGATTTCATGGACTAGGTTATCAATGCCCTTATTAGTTTCTTCACCTTCTGGGATACTGATTATCCAGATGTTTGGGCGTTTAATGGTATATTATTATACAATTATTACGTATTATTCTCATTTGGGGGAGGTTATTTTCTCAGTATTTCTGGTGACTTTTTCTGGGTCAGAGGTTCTACCTTCTACATCTGAGATTCGATCTTCTGCATGATCTAATCTGCTTTTAATACTTTCCAGGGAGGTTTTGATTTCCTGCATAACAGCCTTCATCTCAAAGAATTCTTTTTATTTTTATTTCAGTTTATTTATTTGCATTCATTCACTGTACATCATTACAGCATACAAAATGAGATTTTCCATCCAGAGTACACTGTATATTGTCTCAATCAAGCACATCAACAAACATGTTATTGTCAGCAGATGATCTTCCATTTCTTGTTTTCTGTATGTTTTGCTTTTTTTCCCCCGTCCTTGATTCCCTATCTCTTACCCTCTGCCGTCTCCCATTCTTCTCCCACACTGTCTCTGGTATCTATGTTTGCTTTCTATACTGTTTTCCCCCTACATTTTATTGAATCACCAAAGACCCTAATCAATCCAAATACCCTCATAGCAAACACAGGTCATCTCAAAGAATTCTATTAGATTCTTTTTTATGGTGTGTATTTCCTCTTTCAGATTGTGCAAGAACTTCTTCATATCCTGGAACTCGTTGTCTTTTTATGCCTGCATTTTCTGGAGTTAGTTGTCTCTCTTCTTTTGCATCTCTTTAGCTTTGTCACTATGAACATTTTAAATTCTTTATCTGACATTTCCATGCATTCCCTTGTATTGTCTGTGGAGGATGAGGAGTTATTCTTTTCCCTTAGGTGAGAGATATTTTCTTAGTTTCTCATATTTCTTGTGCCTCTGCGGTGGTTTCTGGTCACCTAATGGATTATACATTTTTTCCTAGTTTTTGGAGTTAAGTCTGAACATTCAGAGGCATGCAGAGGAAGTGATCTGCATTCTCTAAGCAGTACTGTTTTTCTCCCTTTGTGCAGCAGATTCCATGGAAATTGAGGATTAATCTGACCCTAAAAGTATTCGGATTATTCGGCTACTGTTCACCTAGACCTGTCTAAAAACTCAGTGTGTGGAGGCTGAGCAGAAAAGAGAGAAATGTAAAAGGAAAAGGAAAATCAAACAAACAAAAAGACAAAAACAATAGAAAAAAAGAAAAAAATTAAACCAAAAAATAGAAACCATTCAGAACTCAGATATTACCAAGATAAAAGAGCATCAGAGAGCTAAGAAGTTAAAAAAAAAAATTAAAAGAGAAAGATGGAGAGAGAAAAATTAGGGTGTTATAATCTGGCTGGATCTGGGAGGCAGGAGTGTGAAATCTGGGCAGGTCTACAGTGGTCCTAATTGGGGGTTAGAGATATTTAGTGCTTAGATTTCAGTGATGCTAACTTCTCTAATGCACTGGACAGCCCTATCCCACAATGATTGTCCAACTGCTAGTAACTTCTTCATTTAGAATTGGAAAATTAATCTTTAATTTCTGCTTAGACAAGTGAAGGGAAAAATGCCGAGCACTAGTTTTGGGGGATACTCATTTTGGGAATAGTAGACAGAAAAATGGGATGATAATAAAACAGCACAGAAATACGGAGGAATTTAAGGGGAGTAATGAATTGTGTTGAAAATTGTAGAAATACAAAGACACCAAGTGGAGAAGGCTGTTCGCTTTGAGCTCTGTGGTACCTGTAAGTCACACTCAGCGCCCTCTACACAGGACTGACAGCCACTAGTGTGGACCTGGGGCATGAAGTCTCCTGCCTGAGTCCTGCACTGTCAGAATCCCAGCTTCTCAGGTTGACCCCACCTTTGGTCAGTTTGGCCATCTCTGGCTTAGACCACCCCCGTCCAGCCACCTCATTACACAACTGTCTTAAAAATAAAAATGCCCCAGGCTGCATCATGAAGGGTCAGGTAATGACAAGAGTGACAACACTTGTTCTAGCCAGCCCTGTGTGCCAGGTTCTGTGCTAAGCTCTGTATACGCATTTCTTACTTGTCCTAACAAAGATCTCTATGAAGTAGATATAATTAATTGTGCTTATTTATGTCTGATGAAATCAAGGATTAAACAGATGGAGTAACCAGTCTACTTTTACATAGCTAGTGTTCCATGGAACTAGGACTTACACAGATCTTTTTTTTTTTTTCCTCATAAAAAAGAGGTTTTTATTATTTAGAGCAGTCTTAGGTTCACAGCAAAATTGGGTGTATAGAGAGTTCCACATACCTACTATCCCCCATCCTCCCTCACCATCAACATTCTTCACAGACTGGTACTTCTGCTACAGTGGTTGAACCTGCATTGACACAGCATTATCACTCAAGTCAGTAGTTTACATTAGGTTTCTCTTGGTGCTGTACAGCCTATGGATTTTGACAAATGTATTATGACACGTATTCGTATCATAATATCATCCACCTATTCATCCCTTTCTTTCCCCAGTCCTTAGTAATCACTAGCATCCCCCCCTTTTTATTCATGATAGAGTGTGTGCATGCAGGAGAGGGAGGAGCCCTCCACTGGGAATGGTCACGCAGCAATCCCTTTCCTCTAGCCCTCCAGCTGGTTGGAGTCTGGTACTCAGACACATCCCTGGTGTGTTTCCGGCTGACTGGGCTTGGGATTCAAATACGGTTGCCATGTGGGATCTAGTTTCCTTCAGCAGTGAGTTATTGCTGTACCGTAGAACTGGCCCTATCACATGTCTTCTTGACATTTTTTAAGTGTGCATTCTAAGCTCAGATACTCAATTTTTATTGAAAAGTTATAAGGAATCTTGTGGAGTTCCAATATCCATGAATCATGTTTCTTTTTTTGTTTTGTTTTTTAGTTTTTGCTATAGAGCGCATATGCTTGCCAGAGAGAGAGAGAGAGAGAGAGAGAGAGAGAGAGAGAGAGAGAAACACCCCTCGAGAGGATGCAATCCTGTGTCCTCTATTCTCCTCTAGGGATTTTGGGCAAGCATGCACACATGCCCGGCATGACTTTCAGGCTGCTGGGTCCAGGACTCAAACTGTGGAGTTGGCTATGTGGGATTCAACTGCCTTAACCACCACACCACCTGCTGGCCCTCATGTTTACTTCTTAAGAAGTCGTTTTTATTTTGTGTGGTTGTGTTTTCCTTTCTGGGAACCTGCCTGTCTGGACTCTGTGTGGGTGACCTGTGTTTAAGAGAGGGTACAAATACCTTATTCTGTGTCCTATCCAATAGATTTGGGAGATTTCTGGTTGTTTTTTTTCCCCTTCACAACCCAGCAGTGTTACTCTGTGTAGACCAACAATAGTTTGACCAAACTCCCCTGCTGTTAGGTACCAGAGCACCCTAGAAGAAAATTGGGAATAGCTTCTCTGTGGTATTCAGGATAACCTAAGCCTAAGGACACAGAGGGCCCTTTTGGAAATACCACCAGAACTGGTTAAGAAGCTTCATCATTTTATTTCCTAGTTGCCAGAGTGACTTGCTTTTAAAGAAGCCCTGGAACTGTCATTCCACCCTCTTGTCTTAAGAAAACCTGTACCACACTCTTGCAAGTACTGACACACAGCTGATTACACTGTAAAGGATTTGGACTTTCCGAAGCTCAGTGGTGTTTTTCAGCAGATAAAACATATCAGAAAATAAATTCTCTTGTCACAGCATCATACCAGAAGAAAATGGTAAACTTTTTCTAATCCTGTCTGATGTTTTATGCCAGTGGTGGAAATCTTGACACCAAGAAGTGTCCTTTGGACATGAATGACGAATATGCATGGTGGCTCTGCCCTGTGAATGATGTCCAGTGCACTGAATCCCTGTCCTCTGTTCCTCCCCCAGAAGCCCCCTGTGCCACGCCCCTGATCTGCAGCTTCGGGAGGCCTGTGGACCTGGAGAAGGACGACTACCAGAAGGTGGTGTGCAACAACGAGCACTGCCCCTGCAGCACCTGGATGCACCTGCAGTGTTTCTATGAATGGGAGAGCAGCATCCTGGTGCAGTTTAACTGCATCGGCCGGGCCCGCAGCTGGAACGAGAAGCAGTGTCGCCAGAACATGTGGACCAAGAAGGGCTACGACCTGGCCTTCCGCTTCTGCTCCTGCCGCTGCGGGCAGGGCCACCTCAAGAAGGACACGGACTGGTACCCGGTAAAGCGGATGCAGGACGAGAAGAAAAAGAAGTCGGGGTCAGAGAAGAACACTGGGAGGCCTCCGGGTGAGGCTGTGGAGGAGGCAAAGAAATGCAGGCCCTCTAACAAACCCCAGAAAGGCCTGAACCACGACCTCCCCCGCCGGCACTCTGTGGACCGACAGAACTCGCAGGAGAAAGCCGGCAGCACAGCGCCCTACGGCGTCCGCTCTCCATGTGGCTCCCCAGGCCAGTCCCCACCAGGCGGCTACTCCATCCTCTCCCCTGCCCACTTCAGTGGCCCCCGCTCCTCCAGATACCTTGGGGAATTCTTAAAGAACGCCATCCACCTGGAGCCTCACAAAAAGGCCCTGGCCGGGGGCCACGTGTTCAGAAATGCGCACTTTGACTACAGCCCGGCAGGGTTGTCGGTCCACAGAGCGGGGCACTTTGACGCCCCTGTGCAGTTCCTGCGGCGGCTGGACCTCTCCGAGCTCCTCACTCATATCCCCAGGCATAAGCTGAACACTTTCCACGTGCGCATGGAAGATGATGCCCAAGTGGGCCAGGGGGAGGATCTACGCAAGTTCATCCTTGCAGCACTCAGTGCCAGCCACAGGAATGTGGTAAACTGTGCCCTGTGCCACCGGGCGCTCCCGGTGTTCGAACAGTTCCCACTGGTGGACGGAACGCTGTTCTTAAGCCCGTCAAGGCACGATGAGATCGAATACGACGTTCCTTGTCACCTTCAAGGTATAGGTTCATTCACCTTGCTCGCTTTAGTTTTGTTAAAAGCCAGCAAGCAAAGGCGGTGGAATTGCTCTGTGTGGGCTTAATTTTAACTGATGTTTTTTCTGTCCTAGTCAAGTGCTGGGTAACGTTTCAGTATTTCAGTCTTGCCTAGTGAGGTGGTAGTGTTTTGTTTTGTTTTGTTTTGTTTTGAACTCTGATGTCATTGTGCCGAGTATAATTGTCCTGGTGGGTAATTTTGGTTTTTGTTCTGCTGTAATGTGAAGAGAGGATTGCTGGTGTATAGTTTTTCGTAACTGTCAGGAGATTTAGAGAAGGAATTGCATATTGCTGTAAAATAGTTGCTTTTGAAACCTGTTTTAATGTGCCCAGCAAGCTGTGTGTTTTTTTGTTTTTGTTTTTATTTTGTTTTGTTTTTAATTGCCACTGGGTATGAGGAATTTAGAGAGACAGAGGGAGAGGGGAAGAAAGAGAGAAGGAGAAGCCCCTCCTTCATGGGGTGTGGTCATGCTGCTCTCTTCTTCTCTCTTTTTCTCTATCCTTTCTGGATCTGGGGCTTACATGCACATGGGCCCAGCCTCTCTTTCAAGCCACCTGGGCTAGGATTCAAACCGTGGTTGGTCATATGGGATCCAGCTTCCTTCACCACTAGGCCACAGGGTTGGTGCTATGTTTTCTCCTTGGTTCTTATAAACATACCAAAAAGGGAAAGTAAAAGTCAGAGACAAGAAATTTTTAGATAAGTTGAATTAATGTTAGAATTTATGAAAGATGAGACTGTCTTGATTACAACAAAATGAAAATAGAGCATTATTAGAAACTCAGACTTTAGGTGGTGGTAGGGTCTATGGGAAAGCTTATTATTCCTATGGATGGCATATAGAGACTGCATTTCAACCATAAATTGAATGATAAGGCGTTGGTTACTGTAAATGAGAAATCTATCAATTGATGTAAGATCACTGAACTTCCATAAAGATGAGATATACATGACATGTAACGCTTATGACTTTCAATGTGTACAAAAAACACCTGTAGTAAAAATGATATATCCCTATCTTTCTTACCATCAACCCCTGCAGTCTCTGTTCTCAGAGAAAATTTAAAAATCTTTGATGATGATTCAAGTTTTTGTTACCATAATCTTAAATGCATTTACCTTCTCCAATTTTAAGTACTTTCTATTAACTTACTTTTAAAGTGGATGACTGTTTCCTCCTTTTCACAGAACAGTATATCCCAATCCTTGGTTAAATCCTCAATACTTTTACTATGGTGAGTACATACATTTTTAGTATTGAGCTAAGAAGTATAGGTATGTTTCCTATTAAAGTGTACACTATATTCTGGGATATCTTTTTTTTAGTTTGTTTTTATTAGAGTTAATTGCTTCATGCTTTTATTTGTTCAGCTGGGGTTTTTTTGTTTTGTTTTGTTTTTTATAAATTTTGGCTAGTTGTTCTCACTCTCAGCAGCTTTCCAAACTCCCCCCCCTTTTTTTTTAGAGAGAGAGGGGGGAGGTATTTATTTTTTAACTTTATTTATTTACTTATTTATTTTAATTTGACCAGAGAGGAACAGAGACAGAGAGAGAGAGAGAGAGAGAGAGAGAGAGAAAGTGAGAAAGCAAGCCGCCAGGTCCAGGACTCGAACCAGAGTCGACCATGTGGGAGTCCAGCATCCTTAACCACCGCGCCACCTGCCAGCCCCCAAACCACTTTTTAAAGACATTTTTAGATACTTACAGACACATTTTGTAATTTTTTTTCCTGAAAATATCTTTTAACGTGCCTCTTTCTGTCCTGGTGTACTAAGGACCTGCTGTGCCATCCAGCTGTCCTTCTAGGAATGCTGTAATTTCTTTCATATTTTTCATTTTTTCCTTGATGTCATTTTTTTTTCTTGACGTATTCTCTCAGTTTGCTAGGAAATATTGGGTTGTTGGAAGAGTCACGATGTATTTTTTTCTATGCAAAAATGCATTCGGGACTCTAATCCTCCCCCCACCCGGAAAGATTTTTTGCTATAGGGAGCCTGCGCTCGCCAGAAAGATAGAAAGTGAGAAATCACCCCCTTGGGGGATAGCCACAATCTCTTCTCCTCCATTCTCCTTTCAGGATCTTAGGCACGCATATGCGCCCCGCACCCAGTGTGAGTTTAAGCCACTTGGTACAGGACTCCAACCGTGGTCTACCACATGGGAGTCCAGCGACATAGCCATTACGCCAACTGCTGGTCCCAACACCAGGACTCTTCTGACAACCCAATACCTAATAGTAGCTTTCTGAGAAAGGGAGCATGGGAATAGATGATTTAAGATTTTGAAAGTCTAAGAATATTTTGATTCTGTCTTCACTCTTGATATCTGTTTAGCTGGGCATAGTCTTTTAAGTTATAAATATTCTTTCCCCTTGGCATTTTGATGGCATTTCTTTATTTTCTCCTGTCTTGTAATGTTGCCAAGTCTAATATTATTATTCATGTCCGTCTCATATCCCTGTCTCCCTGAAGATTTAAAATTTTTCTGTTTCTATCCATGATAATCTGAAATTTTGTCTTGATATGGGTCTTTACCCTCTCCATTCATTGTGCTGTGCACTCTTTTGGCCCTTTGATTCTATAAACTTATGATCTTTGATTTGGAAAATTTTTCTTTAATATTTCTTTGATAATTTCTTCTTCATTATTTTCACTTAAAAATAAAAAGACTCCATAGAACTTCTGTTAATCAGATATTGGACTTCTTAGATTGTTTCTTTCTTTATAGGGAGATTTTGTTTATTGGTCTTGTTCATGTCTAGAGCAGAAGACTCCAAAACTTAATGGTTTAAAACAGTGATGATTTAATGATTTCTCATAATTCTAATAGTTTGTTAGTCTGGTTAGGTTGGATTAGGGGGCCTCAGAATGACTTTGTCTATGTCACAAGTAGTATTTCCTCTTCAGTAGGATAGCTTGGGCTTTTCCACTTGGTGTTCTCAGGACAGCATTTAAGAGGGTGAGTGTGGAAGCTGCAGGGTCTCTCTCCAGAGGCTCAGACACTTACTGTTCATCAACATAAGTCCCAAAACTAGCCCATGTTCCAAGAATGCTGAAATACTCTGCTTCTTAATAGAAAGAGTTACACAGCCTTTATGGTTGCTTGGAATTTACTATGTCCTACTATTTCTTTTTTAGCACTTGGTCCCACATTCCTCAGAACTTCCTGTCCAGTTTCAGAGCTAAAACATTGACCTTTCCTCCATCTACTTTTTTTATTTTATTTTTTTAATTTTTATTTATTTACATTCATTCACTGTACATCATTATAGCATACAAAATGAGATTTTTCCATTCACAGTGCACTGTATATTGGCTCAATCAAGCACATCAAGATGTGTGTTATTGTCAACACATAATTTTCCATTTCTTGTTTTCTGTATATTTTGCCTTTTTTCCCATCCTTGATTCCCTATCTCACCCTCTGCCATCTCCCACCCACCTCCCACATTGTGTCTGGTATCTATTGTTGCTTTCTCTACCTCCCCTATTTTATTGTTTCACTAAATATCTTAATAAATCTAAATATTTTCGATAGCAAGCACAGCTGAAATATACATATCCATGAACACAAGTCTGACTTTAGGCATAAACCTCAGTGAGTAGAATGAACATACTATAAAGTAGCACCTACCTAGGGCTATGTAGCTTACTGCAGTCATCAGATAGGTATTTTTAATGCCCTTTTTTTTTTTCCTGAAAAATTTTTTTTCTATTAATTTACATTCATTCCCTGAGCATCATCACAACATACAAAATGTGGTTTCCCATCTAGAATAAACTGGATAGTGGCTTAATCATGCATGTTATCATCTATAATATTCCATTTCTACTTTCATGTATATATTGTTTTTACCCCATGTCTGACCCTTTGCCCTATTCCACTCTCTTATTACACTATCTCTGCTGTCTACAGTTATCTTCAATTCCTTTTCTCCCGACATTTCATTGATCACACAATATCATAAGTATTCTAACTATTTACAATAGCAAGTTCAGCTGATGATTTCAAGAAAAGCAGTTTTGAACTGGTAAGGGTATTTCCTTGAAACTTAAGGTTTCAAGGTTAGTATTCTGTTCAAATATTAGGTACATGAATCCATTGACAGCTCAAGACAGGACAAAAATCCTTAAAACCGGACAACAAAGCTTAGAAGAAAAGCAGCAATATTTTAGTCAAGTCATAGAATGCTGTTTCATCAGTTCAGTCTCATGTACTTAATTTTCTTCTGTTTCTGTTGAGGTTCGATTTTCCAGATTGAGCTCTGGGATATAATACTCAACTCCATCTACTTTTTGACCTTATATGTTTTGCTTCAGGGTTGCAAGGTACTTCATTAATTCATGGAAGATGGAATTTATGTTTTTGTTTCTTATTCTTTATATTGTTTGAGGGTAATTTTAGAGGGAAGTATGCAGAAATACCTTCACTTCTTCATCTTAAAACTTGAAATATTCTTTTTTTGGGGGGGGGGGGTTAAAAATATTTTTACACCAAAATAAAACGTATACTTTACTTCCATAGTTCCATGAACTTTTTTGAAGTCCCTGATTATATTAAGTAAGATGTATTTAAGCAAACACACATAAAACAAAGTTTTGATCAGTTGACTACCAGAGACTCTCAGGAACTTCTACCTCCCCAGGAACATGGTTAGCTATTTGCTATTATAATGTTCACAACAACTTTATGGGACATGGCTACCTTGAATAACAAGATACTCAGTATTGTGCTCAGTAGCTCCTGGACATAACTAATAAAATATATGCACAACTCCTTAGAAGCTAGTGCTTTGCTGTACTCTAAACATCCATACTTCCTCAGATTTTAAACAAGGACACAGAGATAGAAAAGACAAAACAGATATACCTTACTTTAAAATGCCCCTAAATGCATTCTGGCAGTAAACATGGTTATCTACTATTTTTACCTCAAAAGCCCTTTACGTTCTCTGTAATTGAAAACTAGAAGATGATTTAAGAATATTTAGGTAGTATAATTTATCACCTTAGAGCTACACAGTACTGATATTTCTGTTGGGGAACACAGATTCAAGCTAGTTTATCTCAGGATTTCTGGGTATTTTTTTGTTTGTTTGTTTGTTTAGTTTTTTTGGGGGGGGAGTGTCAGAGGGCACATACACTTGCCAGAGATGAAAAACACATCCCAATGGAGTGTGGTCATGCTACAGTCTCTTGTATATTTCTACATCCTGTTGGGATTTTGGGCATACGTGCATATCCACCTGGCATGTTTATGACTAAAACCAACTAAAGAAATAATTTCTAAATGGCAATTATCTTTAAGAGGCTAGCTGAATACAAAGTAAAACTTTTCTTAAAAACAGGACCTATACTCTCAACTCTTCATCATACAAATTAGTTTTCAACGTATGAGATAAGAATTTTTTAAGTCACAATCATGGCTAAATTCACCATTAAATACAGTGTTCCAAGTAGCTGCTCCGGTTGTCTATACCTTGAACTACTTTTCCTTCCAGTAAGTCCTTATGCTAATGCCATCATAACATTTATTACATATTTTAGTTATTAGTTTATCAGTCTCCCACTAGCCTACAGGCTCCTTGAGAGCAAGGGTTGTCTTCACTCTGCCTTTAGAAAGTATACACGGGTACCAAATTATTCACTTAATGAGCAATATGTCTATTCAAATAATAAGCATTTGTTTATAGTTACTAAGAATTGCTAAATATTCTAAACTAATCTTAGTTAATTTAAATCCTCAAATTTAATCAAACTTATACCAAGACTGACTTAGCTTCTGTTAAGTCATTTTTAAAAACAGCAGCTTTGAGGCATTTTATTATAAAAAGTTGATACTCATATATGTAAACTAATATGAACTTAAAATCATATATTTAATTCATTTCTTTGCTTGACCTTCTAGTAAATCTTTAGCTTCATTGATTTTGGCTGCTACATAAGGAGATCCTCCTTTGTCTGGATGATTTAAAAGCATAATTCGTCGATGAGCGTCTCTTATTTTTCCTTTATTAGCAGTAGGGCTTACACCTAATATTAATGCTGCTTTTCGTTTTGTCATTCTGGGTTCAAATCCACCTATGTAATAGCCACCACTGAAGGCCTGCAAATCTAGCAGCAGCAATGGTCAGTCCAACTGCTACCACTTTACTGGCCATGGCTCTGACTCGGCTTCCCTGCCTCCACCACAAGCACGGTTCATCCCAGCCAGAGCAAAACTTGAAATATTCTTTATGAAGATGAATGAGTGTACATTGGCACAGAGTATAGTAGTGTTTTTTTTTCTTATTTATGATCAACAAATTCTTTTGATGTAATCCATTCATCAGTTGGTCAAATTTATGGATTTCACACACATGTTGGATACTATCAGTACTTGCATATCATCCATCAACTTATAATCTTAGAATATAAGATACTTCTGTTAGAGGTAAATAACTTTCCAGGCTCTGGTATGACATGTGAAACTAGTACCATCTGGATATTGTGTCCATTAAGTTTCCTGTAATGTCCAAGGGCACAGGGGCTACTTTGGCCTGGCTAGTCAAAGAAGGTGGTGTGAAGGCAGATGTCAAAAGACAGCTGGATTTTGATGAGCAGAGGGTCTAGCCATGTCAGGGATTAGTTGATGAGGTGAGAGAGCAACATGAACAGACGAATAAGGAAAGAAATAGGCTGTGATCATAAGACAGGGAGACAACCATTTGGAAAAAACCATAGAATACTGTAAAGGTGTGTCCATTCTAGAAGAGTAGAGGTGCTCTAGAGTAGAAAATGAGAAGAGAATAGGACAAGCAGAATAGGTTTTGGGGTCCTTTCAAGCCATAATAAAGAACTTCGCCATGGTCTTTGTGAATATAAATGAGAGGATTTTTAACTTTTTATAAAAACTGGCAATTACATGGGGGGAAGTTCTTTGAACAGGTTTGGATCTAGAGACAGGGAATTGAAATTTTATTTCTCTAGTCTAGATGAGAGGAAATAAGAGTGATGGATGTTGACAGTGGAAAGTCAAAGGAAGGGATATCTTCAGATTGTTTTTCTTTTTTTTCCCCCTGAGTTTATTATTCTTTATTAGAGAGGGAGGGAGAGAGAGAGATTGATTTTTGACAGGGTCTCGCCTTGCCGGGATGCCTCTACCTAAGCCTTCTAGCTAGCTAGGACCACCAGCGTTTACCACCATGCTCAACCTATTTAGTGTGGGCCAAGAACCAAACCTGGGTGGCCCATGTGGCCTCAGCTTCTGAGTAGCAGCATCTTAGCAGCATGTGTCACCACATCTGAGCCTTCCTAGAGCTTAATTGAAAGGAAGATCATGGCTTTGGAGACACTTGACAGAGGAGGAAGAAGGGTCTTTGCTGGCCTACTTTGGTTCTAGGCCAGGTAAATGGTGCTGTCACTGTCAGGAAGAGAGAAAGTTGGAAAAGTACCTAATTTTAGGGGAAAGAAGATGAGAGTGTTCACGTGTGTTGGGTCTGAAGGGATATTGGAGCTTCTGTGTGGAGATGTCTAGCAAGTATTGTTAGAAATAAACATTTGAGATGAACACAGAGGAGTTTTTTTATTATAGCAATGGCTAAAATTCCCAGAGTGAAAGAGCCTTGGGATGGGGAGAAAAGAGAAAGAAAAGGAAGCCAACGTGAAGGCACCCATGACTAAATCTTTTTTTTTTTTTTTTTTTTATGACTAAATCTTGAGGGTGCAGAAGAAAAAGGTGGCAATTAGATAGGCCTGTGTGTGTGTGTGTACATGTGCACGCTTGTGTACACATAAATGCATACACAAATGGGTAATGAGTGTGTTATATGTGTACCACAAAGATACTTAGAAGTTGAACTGGTGGGGCCAGCAGGTGCTGTGGCAGTTGAGGGCACTGGACTCCCACACAGCCGACTGTGGTTTAAGTCCTGGACCTGGCAGCTTTCTTCCTCACTTTCTCTTTCTCTCTTTCTGGTCAAATTAAAAAATAATAATAAATAAAATTAAATCTTTTAAAAAAAGGGGTGAACTATTGATGACAAAATCTGAAGGTCATGGTGTTTAATCACTGTCAGAGAAATCAGCAGTGCCATAAGCAAGGCCTCGACCACAAATCAGCATCCCATTGCTACAGCTCAGAGTATTTATAGAAAGCTGGTAGCCCGAATCATTTCTCTCATCATAAAGTCCCAACCCCATACCCTTTAAAGCATTTTCAATTCCAATAGAGAGGCCATGCTCCAGGCCATGGGATTCCCTCTGAGAAAATGTTTTGTTTGGCTTTAATGATCTGTGATTGGCTAACTAGGAAGTAGTTGTCTTCTGTACCACTTTGAATCACGTGATTCTTTTTCTTTCTTTTTTTTTTTTTTAAGGTTTTTGCCTCTGGGCATGTGCGCTTGCTGAAGAGAGACAGAGAAAGAGACAGTGAGGGAGAAAGTGAGAGGATGGCCACACCGCAATCCTTTTTCCATTCTCCTGGGATTTGGGGCACACATGCACATGTATCCAGCATGATTTTCAGACAGCCAGGTCTGGAACCCAAACTGCTGTCGGCCCTGTGAGTCCACTGCCTTAAGCACCATTTCACCTGCTGGTACCTGTGATTGTTTTATTAAGGATCTGTTCAAACTCACAGTCTTTGGTTTTATGCATTTAAAATTTTTCTACTTAGGACAATGTGTAATAGCAACTGAAACAAATGGAGAGACAGGCCAGGCCTTCTGGTTAGTTTTTTTTTTTTTTTTGAAGAGGTTTTTGCTATAGGGCGCGTGCACTTGCCAGACAGACAGACAGAGACAGAGAGACAGAAAGCAAGAAATCACCCCCCAGGGGGGATGGCCACGCCACAATCCCTTCTCCTCCATTCTCCTCTTGGGACCTTGGGCACGCACGCACACGCGCCCGGCGTGAGTTTTAAGCCACTGGGTCCAGGACGTGAACCGCGGTTGACTGCATGAGAGTCCAGTGACATAGCCATTTCGCTAACTGCTGGTCCCTGTTTTTGTGTTATGGGCCAGACAGACATGGATTTAAGTCTGGACTTTGCTACTTAGTTAGTATCTTTATGAATTTAGGTAAACTCTCAAACTCTAAGCTGCCATTCCTCCTATCAGAAGAGGAACTACATGATGCCTACTTGCTAGTGTTGCTATGAAGTTCAAAGAACTGAGTCACACAGCTTGTGGCACAGTGAGAAACACCCCCTCGGTAAGCACTCAGTGAAAGTTATATCATCGTGGTCATTGCTACCAAAACCTGACTTCTGTGTTGGCCCCTGCCCTCACTCTTGTGGCACCACTGCAGACCTTGGAATGTTCGAGACTCGCAGTGATTAGTAAGATCAGGAGAGAGACCGGAAACTGTATTTTCTTATGGCTCCTGGATATGCAGCTCGATTTCCTGACATGCCCAGGGTACTCATAGTGTTCAGGGCATGTGAATCCTTTTCATTTTCAGTGCCCAGGGCAGAGGTAGGGGGAGTTATAAGAAGTTCTTGGCCCCTTTCCCTTCTTTGGCATAGAGGCCTCCAACATTATGGCTGTGAATTTCTCCTTCCAATCTCCCAGCACACGTTCCAGACCTGTGCTAGACAGACTCTGAGGCTGCAGGATGAACAAAGCCATGGGGTTCTTGCCCTCAAGGAGGGAGAGTCATGGAAGCAAAACAATAAAAGGGTCTTCCCTAGGTGCTGTGTATGTCCTTCTGACAGGCAAGGAGCTTTTTTTTTTATTTTTTATTTTGGAGAGGTTTTTACTATAGGGCATGTTCGCTCGCCAGACAGACAGAGAGAGACAGAGAGACAGAAAGCGAGAAATCACCCCCTAAGGGGGATGGCCACGCTGCAGTCCCTTCTCCTCCATTCTCCTCTCGGGATCTTGGGCACGCACGCACACGCACCCGGCATGAGTTTAAGCTGCTGGATCCAGGACTCGAACCACGGTCGACTACATGGGAGTTCAGCAACATAGCCATTACGCTAACTGCTGGTCCCAGGCAAGGAGCTGAGTGTTGTTAGGGAACAGCAGAAACACCGTGCTTCTAGAATACCTTGGAATTTCGAGAACATATTTATCAGATTACACACCCATCTAATGACCTGTCATTTTCAAGCAGAAGGCATGGGATTAGGTGTTTTCGCCATTTTCCCTAAGCATGCATTCAAGCTAATCAGCCTCCTGTTGTTTTCCAGCAGGAAGGCAAGAGATTAGGCGTTTTCACCATTTTCCCTGCAGTCATTCATTCAGAGTTCATAAATACAAGGTGTTCTAGAAGCATCCAGATATGGCGAAATCCAAGGTGTTCTAGAAGCATGGCGAAATCCAAGGTGTCCTAGAAGCATGGCAAAATCCAAGGTGTTCTAGAAGCATGGCGTTCTACTGTTTCCTAACAGAGTGGTGGTTTTCACTGGCTGATGGCAGTGAGCAGATGCTCTGAATAAGAAGCATAGAAGGGCATATGTTCTCCGACTGTCATTTCTACGCTTCGGAGCTCCCTGGTTCCCAAACGGAGCAGCAGTGCTGCTGCTACACTTGCCCAGGCGAATCCTGCGTGTTTTGGCCCTTTCCAGTTACCTGAACTCTGGCCCTCCCACATAACGCACAGTGAGATCTTTATAAGCATTAAGATGTTGATAATAGAGGAATATGTGGCTTTTAAGAGCCCTGTAAATAAGATATTGACCTCCTTTAAAAAAATCAGTTATAAGGACCAGTAGTTGGCGTAATGGCTATGTCGCTGGACTCCCATGTAGTTGACCGTGGTTCGAGTCTCAGACCCAGTGGCTTAAACTCATGCCGGGTGCGTGTGCGTGCATGCCCAAGATCCCGAGAGGAGAATAGAGGAGAAGGGATTGCGGCGTGGCCATCCCCCGTGGGGGGGGGGGGGGGTCTCACTTTCTGCCTCTCTGTCTCTCTCTGTCTTTCTGGCAAGTACACATGCCCTATAGCAAAAACCTCTCCAAAAAAGGAAAAGAAGAAAAAAAAATCAGTTATAAGTAAGATAATATTCTGGATCCTAAGTTAGATGTGGTGATGGCCTAGTTATCACAGGGACAAGGAGAGTTAACATAGTAATTTTGGCTGTGGTGTAATTCTGGCTATCAGTTCCATCAGTTTTGACTGTTAGGATGGACCTTGTCAGTGGGGAGAGTCCGTGACAATGTCGACAGTGTCGGTGCAGTCTCCACATACCACCCCACACCCAGACTTCTGCGTGGTAAATCCTGTCTGGGTACAGATTGGTTTTGGCATATCTGTCTTTGTTATTTGAATTTGGATGGACATATTATAAAAACTCAGTAACACTTTCTGGAAAGTAAATTTAAGCAACTATTTAACAAGCTTGAACTTAAAATACATGTTTTATTGACAATAGTAATTGATGGTTATTCTAAAAGGACAGCTTGGATGTGTGATAAACATTACCTGTTTTGCTTTTTATACTTATGCAGTTGACAGATGTTTGCTTACAGGTACATGCGGCATGTTTTATCTCCTTATGAGGTAAGCTGGGATTCTCATGATGGCTCTGCTCAGCCTTGTGTCTTCTGTGCGCAGGGAGACTCATGCACCTGTACGCAGTGTGCGTGGACTGCCTGGAAGGGGTTCACAAGATCATCTGCATCAAGTGCAAGTCACGGTGGGATGGCAGCTGGCACCAACTGGGCACAATGTACACCTACGACATCCTGGCCGCCTCTCCATGTTGTCAGGTTGGTATCCATCTCCCTGAGGGAGCAGTGGGTGATACGAGGCTTCTGTCCCCAAGTGATTGTAGAGAAGATACTTCTGACAGTAAAGAAGAAATTCAGTTAGAAAACTCTAAAGTTCAAGAATGACTGATTACTAGCAATACATTGTAATTTAGTGGAATACTATACAGTCATTAAAAATAATGTTGCAGAATGGTATGTCATTATGTGGGAAGTATTTCCAATATATTAATTTTTAAAAATCCAGATATGAAATGGCATCCCAGTATGCTTCCACTTATAACTAAGCATGAAAAGGAATCACCTTACCTGTTACCAGGTAATTACGTATGGTCTTTGTGGTAGGATACTGTGCACTTCCTTCAGTTTTTTCTTTGCTTGTTTATATTTTCTAGTATTTTATATAATTAGTTAATAATACATTTCAAATTTTAAAAGTTATTTAAAGGGAGAGAAACAGTTCACTTTCTTTACTAGATGTGGTTTTTTGTTCTTCTATAAGATAGTGCAGTTACCCAGGAATTGCCTACCTGTAAGGTGTTTCAGGTCGGCATGAAAGATTTGTAATCTTTAAAGCAGTGCTAAGAGGAGGCATTTTTGTGATGCTAAGAGAGCATTTGAAATTTAGCTATCATCCAGAAAAGAGGAAAGTATCAACATATGAAAAACCACATTAAATAAATCCATGAAACAAAAGAGGTAAAATCCTTGGCAATATCTTGGTTTATTTCCAAGTGCTTGGGGGAAAAACAAATTGTTTTGTAATCTCTTGATATTCATGGGGAGGAAAGAAATTTTCCTTTGCTCTGGTTCTCAAATGTAGCTTTTTTTTTTTTTGGAGAGGTTTTTGCCAGAGGGCACATGCAGAGAGACAGAGAGAGACAGAAAGTGAGACCCCCCGGGGGATGACCACACCACAATCCCTTCTCCTCCGTTCTCATCTCAGGATCTTGGGCATGCACACACTCGCGCCTGGTGTGAGTTTAAGCCACTGGGTCTGGGACCTGAACTGCGGTTGACTACATGGGATTCCAGCAACATAGCCTTTACACCAACTGCTGGTCCCTGGTTTTTAATATAAATAACTGATAGACACTTTATTAGTACATAGTTTTATATCGTTAGCCTGAGGACTTAACGTTTGTAAAGAAAATACCCTCGGTATTATCAATTTATTCAGAACATGACCTGTGTCTGTGGAATTGAACGGTTGGCTGAGTCAGTATTTCAGCTGTAGTTTGTCTATACTGGTGTTTCTTAGAAGAGAAACATGGTTGTGAGAGATCTAATGGTCAGCCATAGGGCATCTTGCAATTCTAGATGGGTCTGACTAATTTCATACTGTTCTGATGAATTGACAACATTTTCATTTTTATATTTAGACTTGAAAATGAGTTCTCACAGTCTTTTAGTTACTTTTTGCAGCATTTTATGATGGTTATGTGACTTATGCCAGCTCCTGATATGAGCAAAACCAAAGAAACTGGTCCCCTCTCTGCACACACACGGGAATTATCTTATAAGTTAAAGAAATAGGAAGTGAAATAATGTTTGGGTCTGTAACTCATAGAATGTTCACACTGGAAAGGACCTGGGAACTCTAGTTCAGCTTCCTTATTTTCCACATTCAGTGAAGACCTAAAATCTTTGAATGTTTTGCCCACGTCTACACAAAAGGGTGGTATAGCCATCACTAAACAAACAGGTAATTCCCACTCGGTGTTCTTTCTACTATACATACTATTGAAAGCGAAGGGGGGCGGATATAGTAGTGTACTCTGGATAACTGCTTGGCAGGCTAAGGCCACAGGAGGCAGGTTCAATTCTCAGCCCACCCAAAAAGCCAGGCATAGTGACACATGGCTGTGGTCCTGGTTACTCAGGATCCCAATGCAGCAAGACTACACAGAAAGGTAGTGGGATTATGTCCATTATCTCCAGAGAGAAAACCAGAATGGCTTCCTGCCACACACAGCCTGTTGGTACTCAGTATGTATTTCCTCCTTAAAGTAATTTAAGCCCAGCCCTTTATTTTCTGCTTTCCTACTGAAATGGAAAACATTTTTAAAAAATTATTACTATTAATTTTATTTATTTATTTTGCTATAGGGCATGCACACTCACCAGAGAGAGACACAGATAGAAAGTGAGGAAGCAAGCCACCAGGTCCAGGTCTTGAACCATGGTCGGCCATGCGGGAGTCCAGCACCTTAACCACCACATCATCTGCTGGCCCCACATGTTTATTCTTTAAAAATTATTGACATATCTACTGTGAGTATGTAAGTGTTATAGACTGTTAAGGAGTCAAGGGAAATCTTCCAGTAAGACCAAGCCACAACTAAGCAATACTGGTTATTAGAAAGGAATAAGAGGTTAAAGAGAGGGGTTTGCTCAAATTTCACTTTCAGTGCTGTTCAGCGAGATTAAGTAGTGAAAAGGAGCTTATCCGAGGTTTCAGAAAGATGGTCCATGAGTGTGTGGACTCTGGAGCAGGCTTCTGTGATTCACAGTCCCATTTCGGCTTTCTGTGTGATCCTAGGCATAGTACCTTATCACTGCGTGCCTCAGTTTCATCATCTAAAATTCAGACACTACCACCTCACAGGAATGGTTTGTGGACTAATCGATATTATACCTTTTTATTGCATTTTTTGGAAGCACCTAAATTGAGAGTCTGTTTTTTTTTTTATAATTTCTGGTTATTCACCCAAGTCCTGGACCTATTGCCAAAAGGCTTTCGGCTTGTACTGTGAAAGCGAGGCCTGGGCATGAATGTGGGTGGATATGCCAGTAGGTTCTAGAAGCCTGAGGATAAACCCAGTACTTCTTCCTGGATTGCTCATTTTACTTGAGTGTTTTGGGAAATTTTATTTTTATGTTGAAGAAAACACAAATGTCAAATAGAATAGAATGAAAAATATATATGAATTTGTAAAACTAAACCCAGGATCATCAAAGAAGTTTCCCGCAGGTTTCGCTGAAAGAAGTTAGCTTCAGCCACTGTCTTAAAATTCAGGGCAAAGTGTTTCTTACTGTTAGGAGAACTCTGTTCGATAAGTTTACTAGGTAGTACTAGTTTCGAATCATCTTCTCAATAGGAGGTGAAATGACTAGCAATGTCGCCTATCAGGAGAGAACTTGGGAGCCTCTCAGACTGGTGATGAGTGTTGGAATGCTATGTGTTAATATATGTTATGATTTCCGCATCTTGTTTTTGGAAATGAAGGGATGTTTTACTAAACCCTTGCTCAGTTTTCCAGCAAGAGTTTTGGTTTGGATGACTTTGACAAGTGGTGCAGAGCCGAGGGCTCTCGTGACTCATGGTATCCGTGTCCCCCCAGGCCCGCCTGAACTGCAAGCACTGCGGGAAGCCGGTGATCGATGTGCGCATCGGGATGCAGTACTTCTCTGAGTACAGCAACGTCCAGCAGTGTCCGCACTGCGGGAACCTGGACTACCATTTCGTGAAGCCATTTTCCTCCTTCAAAGTTCTTGAAGCTTATTGATGAAAGCTTTGCTTTAGTAATAGCTATTTTATTGATATTATTACTTTATTACATATCTTTTATAGGGAAACATTCGGTGACATTAATTTCTTTTCTAATTTAAAGGAGAGTTACTTTGTGTATGTGTGCCACTCAAATGGGGGCTGCCCTTGCCCTGTCCTGATTTCCAAGCGTTAGTCCATGGTCATTCCCAGAGCCTAAATGGGTGATCCTGTGAGTTTGGGTAGGGGGCTCAGTCTCACCAAGTCCCTGATGCAGCTTTAAGGGAGGATAGGGCTAATTTAGGAAATGGATTACATGGTTGTAAACTAAGAGCATGGTAGAGTTGGGAAGAAACTTTTAAAATGTTAACATTCTGAAGACCCACTTGGAGACCTTCCCTGGGCCTTGGGAAGAGTCCATGACAAGCGAATGTAAGCCTGTGCCTGGAGAGCTAATCTCTTGTTAGTCTGTCAGGCTTAGAGTCCTGCACCACACAGCTGACTCGCACTGGCAGGTGATTTGAAAGTGGACATGAGTGCTGCTCCTGTCACTGTTGTAATTTTAACAGTCAAATTTCTATAATGGAAATAATAACCAAACGGTAAGACATATGAAAGCTATTGGTATTGCAGCTACTTTGAGGTAAGGTGGACTATGACAGAATATATCAAATGTATTTGGAAATGATGCACACTGGCAAACAGGGACAAAACTCTGTCATTTGGATTGCGTCTTTGAAGTTGGTGAAAGTGGTTTTTAAAAACCAATCCATGAACGACGTGATTTGGGAAGTGATGGTATATACAGGCTGCAATGTTGAAGTGCCATTTGGTGTCAGAGCCTTTTCACAGGTAAACCTCACAGCCACAAGACCTAACAGGTGAGCTTCAGAACCAATTATTGCCACACTTACTGCCCCAAATTGTTTCTGGCCACATTTAACCCATTTAATATTGAGTTTCCAGAAATCAAAGAATTGATCTTTGGAGAAAAAGGAAAAAACATTGCTTGAGAAAATGACGATGAAGAGAATTATTTCAGCATTTCTTTTTAACATGTGTTTCATTTTGGAAGTTCACTGATCGTAATGTATAACCGTATGTTTGAAAAACAGCTCATTCTAAAGATTCCCATTAGACTTTACTGCCAGTGAAAAAATATGATTCTGTATAGGACTTAATTAGTTAGAGCATTAGACATTCCAAAATACAGCCTTCTGTTAATTGGAGCTTGGTGATTTAAATAGACTGACACTTTATACACTTACAGAATTGGGATTGAAATATGGTTTCTCAAAAATGAATTTGACAATTTCATGTTGATACTCGTTTATGCTAAAAGAATGTAGAAAATATAATCATTTTATGGATAGCCAACTTGGGTCAATGGGAACATTTTATATTATTCATTTGGTTTATGCTACTTCTTTTCTCAGTGTGATTTTTCCTTTCAGAAGTGTTGAGGCATTAAGGCAAGTGAGTTTCAGTTCTACTACATGAAGTATTTGATGTTTTGTTTGAAACGGTGCAGCATTAAAAAACCAACATGTTGACTAATACTTTTCGTCTTTCAGTTTAGATTGTTTTTTTGGTTTGCTGCATCCAGTTTAGTGTGTGATGATCTGAAAAACCTTTCACAGTGGGGGAATTACTCAAAATGCCTATAAGAAGCAGAAAATTATGATTAGTGTGACAGCATTTGATGCAGCTTAAAGAAATCAATAAAATATAGCTTTCGCAAATTTGCCTTTAATACACAGAGCTGTAATTGTAAATTAACTGTTTCTCTATTGACTGTCTCATGTACCTACGTACAAAAATTGGTAAGTTTCTCTTGTCTTCACAGTACCATTGGATCTTATTTTGAATTTGAAATGAGTGATAAAATATTTGTAATGCTGGTCTTTAACTCCCCTAAATTTTTGTAGCAAAACCTGCTTATATTGTTGTTCTGAAGCTTCCAGTTGACTTGTATGCTGCGTTCAGCAGGCTCCTCAGTTAAAAACTGCTGTGGGCATAGTGTATTATGCATTCCATATCTTCTCCTTAGATCGTTTACTGCTCCCTGAAAAATGAGTGTGATGAGGTTTCACTGTAATTGAGTAAAATTTGCTTTTGGATGTTATTTTGATGATCAAGTTAGGATTCTGTGGCTGTATGCAGTTATGTAAAAAGAGGATTGAGTATCATATCCAGGAATATCTTCTGCCTTTAAGGCATTATGTTTTTGTAAAAGGGGAAATTTGGCTCATTTGCGAATAAAATTTAATTGTATATGCAATAGTATAAAGATGAATCTTACTTTGGAAATCTGCTGACCATAATATTTTCCTCAAGCTTGCCCTAAATACCTTGATTCAAATTGGAATATGTCAACAAAAGGCAGTTATTTTTGTTGTGGTTAGGATGTTCAAGGGCATTACTCAAGAGATTCAATTTCTGTTCCTTCTGATAAATAGTCATCAAAACCATGAAGCAGTCTTAAGAGTGACTAATACGTAATCTCAAAGTGGTTTTTCATCTACTCTTAACGTTTTTTAAATCATTTATTTCACAGAGTTCTATAACTTGAACAAATGAAAATGTTCTGCTTTAGTTTAGCAAGAAGTCAATTTCTGATGGTTGATCATTTTCTCAGCAGCCTCCCCCAGCTCTCTACTCTCTTCTGATCACATCTAAGGCTGTTGATAAGACTGGGTTTATACTGTAAAGGTGGACATTGTACCATGAAACTGGGGAGTTAGGGGAATTATTCCATTCTAATTACAGAGGAGCTTTCCCTAAACATTCTTAAATTTCTAATTTTTATGAAAGTTCATTTTCTGAGTAAAAGGTACTTTCATATTCGTTTGGGGGCAGATGAACTAAAAAAAAGAATATAATTAGATATTTATACCCTAAAACTAAAAGAGTGATAAGTAATTTAGATCCCCCAAACTAACTGCTGACATCTTTCATTTAGTCCTTCAAGACCAGTGCTTCCCATCCGGTCTGTTCTCCTGTACCCGTGTGGTAACTCCAGTTTGCTTTTCTGTTTAGTCTCCCAGTAGCGCTTTGAGTGATTTTAGTTGGAGGCTGGGAGGAGGTGAGGATAGTGTTTTCGTTTAATGTTTTGTTTTTTTATCATAGGACGCTGCCTAACCCGATTCACCTCCATGTCCTATTGATTTTATTATTATTCCAAGTAATTGAACGAAAATATAATGGATAGGCACCATTAAAACCAGCTCAAAATTATATTCTTATCAGTAAAGATTTCTTGTTAAGAGTCTTGGATTGCACTTTTGTTGAGGAAAGACAGTGTAAATAGTTAAAGAATGTTGATAAAATTGATACATTTGGTTGTGGAATTGTGTGTGCTCTTAGGGGGTTTCTGTTTGTGAACTGTATGTATTAAAAATAATAAAATCTCAGAAACTAACATTGGACTCTCTCTTTAGTGTGTCATTGTATTTTTTGTTGGGATTTTTGAGCAGTGGGATTGTCTGGTCAGAAAAGAGAGTGGAGAAGGCTTTCTGAGGTTTTGATCACTGTTCGGGTAATCATTTTGAAGTCACTACCACAGTGAGTAAAAGCTAAGAACTTTTTTGCTGTTTGAAAGTTGTATATCACATGTAAATTCCTTTTGCAAAAAATTAAGCATTCTATATATCAAAGTTGACTACATATGGATAGTCCAAAATCATTATTCTGAATAGAGGGAATTTTATTGAATGCGTAGTAAAGAAAATAGAGGCTCAGTTTAGGTATACCCTCAAGGCCAACCACCCATAGCCAAAACTTAAGTTATGCTGTTTTCTCTAAAATCCTAGTACTAATCATAAACAAACACAAAATATAAGCTTTATATCTTTGTCAGCATGATTTGGTGAAATTAAACCAATCAGCTATAGACAGATCTGCTTATACTGCTGTGCCTGCCTTAATAAGAATGTTAATCTGTAACAGGCAATCAAAGAGGGCAAAATACTGCCTCCTTTATAAACAGTGCTGTAACTGCTCTGAGCAGGACTTCTATACTTCTCTCTTTGTGAGTTCCCAGCCCACAAACTCTTGTGTGTGCACGATAAACTACAATTTTAAAATCTGATTTTATTTTTGACAATGGATAATTCTATTCTACACTTGTTTTCTTCAGTTCCTAGGGCTGTAACAATTTTTGTAATGAAAAGGCTTGATAGTATACCTCTTCCTTATAAGAGAAGTGAAAACCGAGTCTAAACTTATTGCCCACTTTATGCACTCTGATCAAGTATAGATTGTCCTTTGAGTTTTCTCGTCCCCTATTTTAAACGCCATTCTCAGCTAATGAACTGAAATGCACAGAAACATTAGAACACAGGGTGAGATGTGGAAACAAGTTAAGACTGAGTTTCGAGTATGCCAGTGGATTCAAAGCTTGTGTTACCACTTAGTACTATAGACATCTAAAGCATGCATTTCATTTTATTTGAAGACTTCAGGAATCATGTTGTGATTCCTACAAATGTCATTTATATCAAAAAATTTCTTTGCAGTTTTAAGGTAAATACCGTTCTTAGTGTAGAAAGGAAATTAAAAAAACCTCAAAGTTAAACATTGATAATTAAGTTCAGTAGAAGAAAATTATTTTTCTTAGTGGTTTCCATTTCTTTAAATCTTGCTTAGATGGTTTTGACTTTAATTTGGTGAATTCAGCAGCATTTAGACTGCTAAGTGCGTGGGCTGTTTAGCAAAGAGTTAAATTTCCCAAGGAAATGAAAAGCTTATATTGAGTTTTGCTTTTTTGCTGTTCTCTCAGTTCTTGGCACTGGGATTAATCTTACCTAATGAATGTGAATTTTTTTCTTTTTAAAAATGTATTTATTTCATAAGTAAGAGAGACAGAGAACTCCCACCAGAGTCTTTGTAGCATGTTCTACCCCCAGCCTTTAGGCCACTCATAGCACTATTTCTTGCAGATAGGTGTCATGTCAGATGGTTTGATAACCTAATTAAAAATTTAGATAGTATTTTCAAATCTAGAACTGTCTAATTCTTAATAAAACCAACCATTCTAAAAGTGGAAACATCATCATTATCATAGTTATAGAATTTAGAGTTGCCAAAATCTAAAGGGTTATACTTTGCATTATATTTACATAATAAATGTTTGTGAGATTGCATTGAATATTATACTTGTACTCATTTTAGAGATAAAGAAACAGACCCAGAAGACTTAAATCTAAAATTCACATAGTTAGTGGCTAACTAAAAATTAAATCCAGATTCCCTCTCCTAGTCCTCAAAATTAGATTTTGGCTAATACTCAGCTAACTAACCATGGTTCAAAGGTGGAATGTTCACGAGAATTCTTTAGTTTTCCTCTGCTTTTGATTACCATTTGCATACAGACTATATTAATGATAAGGTTTAGACATTAGATGCCTGGAAAATTTGTCAATAGCCCATGTCACTTGAGAAACGGTTTTTAGCATGAACTTTGTTTATCTAGATCCTGGAATTAGTTTTGTGTTGCTTTCATTTGACATTTACTGATTTCTTTTTCATTTTCTGATGCTGAGTTATAGATTGGTAGGGACCAGCAGATGGCATTCTGGTTACGTTGCTGGACTCCCACGAGGTCAACTGCAGTTCTGAGTTCCAGACCTGGTGGCCTAACATTCACGCTGGGCATGTGTGCTCCTGCCCAAAATCCCGAGAGGAGAATGAAGAAGGGATTATAGTGTGGCCATCCCACCTGGGAAGTGATTTCTTGATCTTTGTCTGTCTCTGTCTCTTCAGCAAGCGTATATGTCCTATGGCAAAAATCTCCCTCTTAAAAAAAAAAAAAAAGAGTTATAAATTAGAGGGGTGGGGCTAGATAAATGGCAGATATACTCATTGTAAAGGGAAGAATAGCATTATAGACACATGCACTTTACCAGCCATGTTAGTAGGAAAGTATCTGTTTAACTTGTTTAAAATACAGGATTGGGGCATGGGTAGGATATAAAACATACAAGGAGAAGTGTCTGGACACCCTGCAGCAACGGGTCCCTGAGGCTTGCGGCTGAGGAAGCTGCAATGTTGGTAAATGTATCAGTAGACGAGCACTCTGTTTTCAGGAGAGGTAATTTGTCTTGAGAAAGCAATAGATTTAAAAGGTATAAGAACCCATGTTTCAGCAACAGGAGCTAAAATAGAAGTAATTCTTAGAGGCCTGCTCAGGCCTCCTGAATTACAGTGGTAAGCACATTTGGAAGTATTTTCTATTTTTAGAAAAAGAAAAACAGGAATATATTCTAAATAAAATTATTTGAAATCAATAATTGTCTTTTACCTCATTTTCACGCACTCATTTTTTGACATCTGTATCCCATTACAATAGGTTATTGCTTGAGAACTATGTCTGGTGTGGGGTGGTGTTTTAAGAGTCTATACTAAGAATCTTATTTTATTCACTTTGGGATGTAACTTTGAGGTATTTCTGGATTCAAACATGTCAAGCTGTCAAATTTGATAGCATCAATCTATCCTCTTTGGGCAGAATTTTCCTTTTTGGCTAACTTTTTTCAAATAGTTTCTCTAGGTATGTTTCATTTTTAGTTTCTCATGATCTTTTTTTTTTTTTTAAAGAGTGATTTTTGCTGTAGGGTGCATGTGCTCGCCAGAGAGACAGAGACAGGAAGTGCAAAATCACCCCCCAGAGGGGATGGCCATACTGCAGTTCCTTCTTCATTCTCCTCTTGGGATCTTGGGCACACACGCACATGCACCCTGCTTGAGTTTTAAGTCACTTGGTCTGGAATTTGAGCCGCAGTCTATTACGTGGGAGTCCAGCAACATTACCATTATGCCATCTGCTGGTCCCAAGTTTCTCATGATCTTGTTTCTGAAGCTCTGGTATCCCAGAATTTGGGGAGTTGCCTAACATGATTATTTTTTGTTTGAATTTCACACTATTTTCATGTGTATCGTAGAGAATGAAAAATTTTAATGATTTAGGGACTATCCCTTTAGCTAGTTAGCAGTATTCCAAATTAGTTCAAAACCATGGACTGGCAATCGGTGCTTGCCACCTTTTTTGTTATTTTCATCCTATTAGCAAATCAGTTTTTCTGGAGCTCTGATGACACAGCAGGTGATTGATGAGGAAAGCAAAGCCAGGTGAAGCCCATAGGCCAGAGTTTTCTGAGGCTCCAAAGCCCCCTGGTTCTAAAGAGTGATTTGAGTAAGAGAGAACTGGTGGGAGTCTGAGGCTACAGTGGATATTTCTTAATAGAGATCATAAAGTTACTATCCCAGGGCTGCACAGGGTCTCCCACAGGTCAATTTACTTTCGGCCTGAGTTGCAGCAACCTCGATTATCTCAAGCTGTTCAGAAACACTGGCAGTAGCACATGCCTTTGATGAATTATGTGTGAGAACAAAAGGGAGTTATTACCTAGTCAGTCCTATTTATTTTGTAGATATAATTTTTCCAAACACAAGATAGGGTCATGTACGGTGGAGGGTGGTCTTTGGTTATGGCAGAGTTGGGGAAATGTCATTTCTATAACGCCCTCCACTTGTTCTAGTCCTTTCCTTTTACCTCTTACAGTCGTACTATCTTACTCCTACCTGCTCTTCTCTCTCCTACTTTATTATCCTTTGTTCTGCCGCTCCTGTCATACCAAGTTTCTTAACTGCCGGGATGCAGTGCAAGTCCTCTGACAAATACAGACATAAGTTAGTGGATCAAAAAAATTAGTTAACAAAAGAGATACCCACAGTTGGCATAGATAAGTTGATCCTATGCTAATCGACTTTCAAGAGAGGCGGTGCCAAGAGAATTCAGTGAATAAAGGATAATGTAATGAATGGAGTCGGAATAATTTGATATCCATTTGCAAAAAATTTAAAACAGCCAGACCTGGATCCATACCTATACCATATTAAAAAAAAAAAAAAAAAAAAAAAAAACTCAAAATGAATCATAGGTTTAAATGTGAAATCTAAAAATGGGTAAATTGGGTTTTCGCTGAAGTTAAGAACTCATCAAGAGAATAAAAAGAAAAACCATAGACTAAAAGAAGGAAGACTTGTATCTAGAATATATATTTTTAAAACTGCCAGTATGTATTAATAAGAAAATAAAAGGCTTACTTTGGAAAAGGGGGTGAGGCCAGCAGGTGGCATGATGGTTAAGTGCTGGATTCCCACATGTTCGATCATGGTTCAAATTCCAGACCTGACAGCTTGAAAATCTCTTTGGGTGCGTGTGCATGTATGCCCAAAATCCCAGGGGGAAAATGGAGGAGAAGGGATTGTGGTGCGGTCATCTCTCCTGAGGGGTGATTTCTCTCCCTGCCTCTCACTGTCTCTTCCTGTCTTTTTAAAGTGAGCACATGGACACTATGGCAAAAACCTAAAAGAATAAAGGAGGGATAAAATTTTAAAATGGACACTTTGCTGGGACCAGCAGTCGGTATAATGGCTATGTCGCTGGACTCCTATGTAGTCGCCCATGGTTCAAGTCCCAGACCTGGTAACTTAAACTCACACTGGGCTTGTGTGTGTGTGTGTGTGTGCCCAAGATCCCAAGAGTAAAATGGAGGAGAAGGGATTGCGGTGTGGCCATCCCCTCTAGGGGGTGATTTCTCACTTTCTGTCTGTCTCTGTATGGGGAGCGCGTGCGCCCTATAGTAAAAACCTCTCCAAAAAAAGGGACTCTTTGCCAATAATAATAACAAAACAGGAATAATGAGCACATTATAAAGTACTCAACATCATTAATTAGTCATCAGGGAAATGCAAATTAGCCCCACAATGAAATACCACTTTATACCCATTGGGATGACTAAATTTAAGAAGACTGAGAATGCCAATGATGTGAAGGGCTTGAAAAGATGTAACTGGAATTCTTAATATATTGCTGGTGGGAGACAGTGTCTAAAAATTAAACATATGCCTGTCCTCTGTCTCAGTGGTTCCACTCCTAAGTATTCTCTGGAAGAACGAAAGCATATGTGTACATGAAGACTTGTTCATGAACATTTATAGCAGCTTTAACTGTAATAGCCCCAAACAAATAACCCAATGTCCATGAACAGGAAAATAGATGAACAAAAGTAGTATCTGCACAGTAGAAGGCTACTCAACCATAAAAAGGAGCAAACTTGGTACATGCAACAACATGAATGAATCTCACAATTTTTCCCCTGGAGTGAAAGAAGCCAGGAAAAAAAACAAAAAACAAAACAAAACAAAACAAAAACAAGAAGGTAGCATTTTGTTTATGTAAAGCTCTAGAAAATGCAAACAAATCCATAGTGACAGATTGGTGGAGGGATATTAACAAGGAGGGGAAAGAGAAAACGAGAGGGGGCGTGGAGTAAACCATTTGTAGTTTTTCCCCTAATACCCAATTTCCATGAACTCTTTGTGTACTGGTATAACTGGTATAAAGCGTTTGGGGAACAAACATGACTACATTTGTAAGCCCAGAACTTTGCCGGGAGAAACCATATTGCCTGTGCTTAATAGAGAGCAGGCTGCCTACCAGCTACCAGCGTTCCCCAGCCAAGGTCATTCCTCACTGTCGTTTTACAAAATGAATGCGAATCCCTTCGTTTGCTGCACCAGTTAAGTAGAGGTCAGTTGAGAGAAGTTGTGCTCAAGCTCGCTCAGCCTCACTTTCCTTATCTGTAAATATTAAGAGCCTCGCTGAGGGTAGGGTATCACTAAGGGTTAAATGAAATGGTGCAAATAAAATGTTTACGGTGGTTCCTGGCATGTAGTAAGTGCTAAAAATATTCCTTATCATTATGTTATTTATTTATTTTTATTATTTTTTTGTGTGAAAGTGAGAAACACAAAAACACCCTCAGTAGAGTTTAATGCTGTGTCTGCCCGCAGCCTTCCCAGTAAATCAGGATCATGGCATGTGTTCCTAGGGTGTACAGGTGGACTGGGAAACTAAACCTGTGATTTTCTGGTAGGACCTGGCATCATTTGAACAGAGCATTTACCACTGCACCACCGAGCTGGCCCCTTTTATGTTATTTCTGGAGGCATTTTTTTTTTAATGATGTTAGGGCATGAAGGACCTTAGTGTTCATCTGACGTGACAACTTTTCTTTGTAGATGAGGGAAATGTCTTAATAGTACAAGTCAGCAGGTGGGGATAAAGGCCTTTCCCAAGTTGATAACCCCTAAGGAAGCTTCCCAAGAGGCTTCTTACTAAGGGACGCCTGAAAACCTAGAGTTCTTTGGTACCAGTGGAGGTAGTGTAGATCCTCATAAAGAAGCTTCTTTTTTTTTTTTCTTTGCTATAGGGTGCATGCACTCGCCAGAAACAAAGACAGAAAGCAAGAAATCAACCACCAGGGGTCATGGCCACGCCGCAATCCCTTCTCCATTCTCCCCTCTGGATCTTGGGCATGCATGCACATGCATCCGGTGTGAGTTTAAGCCACCAGGTCCAGGACTCAAACCGTAGTCGACTACATGGAAGTCTGTGACATAGCCATTACACTAACTGCTGGTCCAAAGAAGCTTCTTTTGAGATCACTTAATGTTACTTTATGTCTTTACATCAATGACATATGAGGAGAGGTAAAATCTGGCCTCAATGAGTCAGCAAAGTCAGAAGGGGACTTAAGGTTATGGGACTAGTACATAGATGAAATGTCTTAGTAAAGTGGGTTAGAAATCTTATGGAAGCCATATTATTATTATTATTATTATTATTATTATTATTATTATTTTTGGAGAGGTTTTTCGCTATAGGGCGCATGCACTAGCCAGACAGACAGAGAGAGACATAGAGACAGAAAGCGAGAAATCACCCCCCAGGGGGGATGGTCACACCGCAATCCCATCTCCTCCATTCTCCTCTCGGGATCTTGGGCACGCACACACATGCGCCCGGCATCTTGGGCACGCACGCACACGCGCCCGGCGTGAGTTTTAAGCCACCAGGTCCGGGACGCGAACTGTGGTCGACTACGTGGGAGTCCAGCGACATAGACATTACGCTAACTGCTGGTTCCCAGAAGCCATATTGTTTTTAAGAATTATTTTATTTAACTTTATTATTATTATTTTCCAGTTCCATCAGCCAGAGAGAGAGAGAGAGAGCAAGCCACCAGGTCCAGGACTTGAACCATAGTTGGCCATGTCCAGCACCTTAACCTCCATGCCACCTGCTGGTCCCAACCATCTTTGTTCTTTCTCCACTTGGATTTAGCTTCAATATTAGGATCTATACTCAAAAACCTATTTCTTCTTGGATTGGTAAATGATCCATTTTTTCCCTTGGTGTGAAAACATTGTCCAACAGTTGGGTTTGTTTTTGTTTTTGTTTTCCATGAGAGTGAAATGCACAAAGGAAAGCACCCTCAGCAGGATTTTTTTCATGTAGCTTATGCCCATGAAGAATGGATTTTAGTAAAATTAAAAAAGAACAGGGAGAAGGTTGGAAGTGATAGAATCATGATGGTAGAGCCCACATGAGTGGGATTTGTGCCAGAAGAGGTCCAAGGAAGCTTGTTTGCCCCTTCCACATGTGAGGAGGCAGCATGAAGATGCCTTCTATGAAGGAGACGGCCCTCACCAGAAAATGAATCTGCCAGTGCTTTAACCTTAGGATTTCCCAGTTTTAGAACTGTGAGCAATAAATTGTTTTTTGGATCCATTCGAAGGTATTTTGTCATGACAGCCTGAATGCGTTAAGATTGAGGGTCTAGGGTGCAAGGTACACCTGCTGAAATGCTGCAGGGTTGCTAACCCCTGAGAGGCACCAGAACTCATCCAGTGAGCCCGGGCCGATGTGATGCATGGTGACAGTGCTGGTCTCAGAGAGTCTGGACATACATGGAGCTTACACACTCAGAACACACCATTTAGCCACCAGCTCATGTTTTCTGTTACAGCACACCAGCACAAATTCCAACTGCTCAGTGTTCTCATAGAGAAATTTAATAAATTAATATGTTAAAGGAATTTATGAGCTCCTTAATGAGAGATAGGCATGAGGGATTATTAAAATGAGTGAATCAGTGATGATTTCATTTATTTCTACTTTAAAAAAAAAAAGTAGCATCTATCCCAGATACCTTTGAATTTTGGTATTAAACACCTGTGGCTTTTTGTACAAATTAGTCTTTTCACATATCATGTTTGACATCACTAAATGCTATTCAATTTGGCATTTATTGAATACATACTATATGCAGTGGTACATGCTAAATGGAGCCAAGATGATTTTTTCATAATGTTAGCAACATTCTGTGAAAGATGTCAAGGCTCATGGTGGTATATACACCTTAAATAGTTCTTGCTAAGAATTAATGTGTTCATTTGATCTTCTACCCTAATATTGAAACAAAATTTTAAATGTAGATCCTTTTTTTTTTCCAAAAAAGTAAAAACTAATTGAAATTCTAGCACTTCATTTGACTTACAGGTTTACATTTTAAGAAAAATTGTATTAAACTGAAAAAAATCTGAAAGAGAAATTTCACTGCTCACATGTCTCCCATTTGCATTTTTGTCAGGTTTATTAATGCATATGTAGCAGTTTGTGTGCAGGGAAGCAAGAGCTTTCTGAAGAATTGTGTGAGAATTTCAATCATTCTCCAGATGTCTTTAATCTGGTGCTCTCTGTAGGTGAGATATGAGCTGCAGTTCTTACTCTTTTGAAATTGAGTTTTTAACAGTAAGTGTTCATATGATGCTTCGTATAACAAGTACTAATGTTTTATTATCGTTTTCAGGGTAAAAGCATTGTAAAAGGATGTGTCAGGCATATTCTGTTGCCAAAACCTTTACAATTTCTCTTAAAGCTGATGATTTTCATGTCGTATATTTGGATTTACATTAGTTTTAAGGAAATATCTCTAGCAAATCATCTAAGCTCTGTGAGAAAGCTTTAAAATTCAAAGGTGGGAACCAGCAGTTAGCGTAATGGCTATGTCGCTGGACTCCCACGTAGTCGACCGCGGTTCGCGTCCCGGACCCAGTGACTTAAAAAACTCACGCCGGGTGCGTGTGCGTACGTGCCCAAGATCCTGAGAGGAGAATGGAGGAGAAGGGATTGCGGCGTGACCATCCCCCCTGGGGGGTGATTTCTCGCTTTCTGTCTCTATGTCTCTGTCTGTCTGTCTGGCGAGCGCACGCGCCCTATAGCAAAAATCTCTCCAAAAAAAAAAAAAAAAAATTCAAAGGTGATGATTTTATCTAAGAATATATTTAATCTATTTTATTTAAAATAGTCGAGTTGATGCTTTTTCATATTAGAACTGCCTGTATTTTGAGGATGGAGCAAATACTTGGGCACTTAGTTTTCTTGGTTTACATGTAATTATAATTAGCCAGACATTGTGAGCCTGAGGATTTCAAAATGCATCATTGAACTCCAATGAGAGGAAGTCAAAAAGGCCTTCAAATCAGTGGAGTTCTCAGCTCGTGGAGATGTGCTTTCTTGGAAAATACAGGCTTCCAGGTGAGAGTTCTAGTTGTCGAATGCAGTAACCTTTCAGCTCTTCAAGGGCAGTACTATCTCTGCCTCTGTAGAGGGTGTGGATGCGGAAGAGGAGCAGAGCCAGATGAAAACACAGCTTTATAGGATTAATGGTATTATTAGCAGGAAGGATCTTGTTGGGTGGGCATGAAGTTGCTCAGATGGAAGGTATAGAGATGTTGCCAAGTGATTGTGCTCTGGAAATCACATGGTACCGTTTCGTTAACTATCACCTCAATTATATTCTTGAGGACAGAGACTATGTTTTTGACATCTTGTATCCATCATGCCTGCTACAGGACTGTGCCCACTGACTGTGAGACGAACAAGTGAGCATGTTGGCAGCTCTGCATATCACAGACACAAACGTGTTAGTTCTGGAAGAATTTAGTTTTTCTTTCCTGATTGTACATTTTGATGCCTGCTTCTTTGACTTTTCCTCTCAGAATGTGAAGTGTCAAAATATTGACAGAAAGGAAAATACCTGAGTCACAAGAACTGACTTATTCTGGGCTTTTGGTAAAAATCACTTTATTTCTCACATGTTTAGAATAAAGGTGATTATCCTAGTCCATTCAGGCTGCTATAATATAATACTTTCAACTGGGTAACTTAAAAGCAATAGAAATTGGGGCCAGCAGGTGGCATGGTAGTTAAAGGTGCTGGCCTCCCATATTGCTAATCATGGTTTGAGTCCCAGCCCTGGCAGTTTGCTTTCTTACTCTTCCTCCCCACCCTCTCTTTCTCTTTCTCTCTGGTCAAATTAGAAACAAATAATGATGATAATAAATGAAATGAAATAAAATAATAAAAAATTATTCTCACAATTCTGGAAGGTGGGAAGTCCAAGGTCACAGTGTGAACAGGTTGGATGTCTGGGCCCTCTTCCTCACATATAGATGGAACTTTCTAGCTGTGCCCTCACAGGTGGGAGGGTGAACAAGCTCCCTCAGGCCTCTTTTTTAAAGGACACTGATCTCACTTGTGTGGGTTCTGCCCTCAGGATCTCACCACTTCCCAAAAGGTCTCACCTTTTAATAGCATCATCATAGAGGTTAGGTTTCAACCTAAGAACTCTGGGGGGACACAAACGTCCAGACCATAACAGTGATCCTATATGAGATTATTTAAATAATTAAGATTAAAAAGTCAGGAAATGTGATAAACATAGGCACATTAAAATTTCTCTTGATTCAGCACATGGCATAGCGGTTATGTCACTGGACTCCCACATGGCCTACTGTGATTTGAGTCTCTGACCTGGTGGCTTGAAACTCATGTTGGGCATAGGGACGGCAGGTGGTATGGTGGTTAAGAATGCTGTACTCCCACATGGCTGACCATGGTTCCACTCCCGGACCTGGCAGCTTGCTTTCTCACTTTTCCTCTCTCTCTCTGTCCCTCTCTGGTCAAATTAAATTAATAAATAAGTAGTTGAATAGAATAATTCTTTAAATAAAAAAAAAAAACGTTATTCATGCTGGACACATGTGCTTGTGTGCCTAAGATCCTGGAAGGAGAACGGAGGAGAAGGGATTGTGGCGTGGCCATCTCCGCTGGGGATTTCCCACTTTCCCTCTAATTGTCTCTATCTCTCTCCCTGGTGAGTGCATGCACTCTGTGGCAAATATCTCAAAAAAAATTCTCTCTTTCTCCACACTGTATAGAAAAGGAAATAGACACAAGGGTTACTTAGAAGCAAGGCCACTACAGCTGTGCCATCAGGTACGGCAGCCACTAGCCACATGTTACTATTCATTCAAATCAAATTAATTTTTTTAAATTAAAAATCCATTTCATCAGTCACGCTAGCTACATTTCAAGTTCTCTCAGTAGTCACATAGCTAGTGGCTACCATATTGGACATCGCCAGTTATGAAACATTTCCATCACTGAAGAGAGTTTTATTGAACAATGCTGGAGTAGACATTTTTTAAAATTAGAGCTTTTTTCCCTTCACTGTGAAGAAAAAAATGTTTTTTGAGAGATTTTTACTATAGGGTGTGTCTACTGTCCAGAGAGACAGAAAGTGAGAAATCACCCCCCAGGCAGATGGCCACACCACAGTCCTTTCTCCTCCATTCTCGTCTTGGGATTTTGGGCACACACGCACACGCACCTGGCATGAGTTTGAAGTTCCCATGTCCAGGACTAGAAACTGCAGTCGACCACGTGGGATTCCAGTGATGTGGCCGCTACGCCACCTGCTGGACTCCACTGTGAAAATCTTAATAAGCAGGTTTTTGATGATATCAGGTATTTCAATAAATGATTTAAAGTTGGGAATAATGTATGAAATGTTTTTATTATACTCATTTGTCTTATTATCTTAGAAAGGAGGTACACCCAGGAGACTCAGACATTATGTGTCCTCATTCAGATCCCAAAGCCTTAAGTGAACAGTCATAGGACCATATTCCTGAGATGGAATGAAAAAGGGCCTCTTGGGCCAATGTCTGCCTCAGGTGAAATGCAAAGTTAATTTCAGGTCTGTGTCAAGTGAGAGTAACTTCCTAACGTGATAGTCCTTAATATCCCCGTTCAATTTATCCTCTTCTCTGAGCAGCTAAGCATATGTTAATTCAGTTTTTAATAACCTAATATTAATGGCTTTTTTAGTTTATAATCCCTTATGGACCTTCATTGGACTTAATCCAAGATTTTTCTTTGTTGAGTGGTTCTGATAGATCACAGTACTAATTGGATTATTCTAAATATAACAGTGAAATAAGTGGAAGTTGAATCTTGGTTTTTACTTCTGATTTATTTATTCAACCAATTAAGATTTGGGGAAGCTTCAAGAGTCACCGGTCTTGCAGATAACCTTGATTGCTTAATCCCAGGCAAGGGCTAGCATTAAGAGGTTGAAGAAAATTAAATCCTAGAATATAGTCTCAGAGAGCTAGCCCTTTAAAATTATTATCAAATGTCACCTTATTTATGAAACTCACCCTGACCTCTATTTAAATTGAAACTTGGGCCAGGAAGTAGCATGGTTGTTAAGGTGGCTAGGTCCCACATGGTCAAGTGCACAGTTTAAATCCCACACCTGGCAGCTTGAAAAACACGCCTGGCATGTGTGCATATGTGCCCAAAATCCTGAGAGGAGACTGGAAGAGAAGGGATTGTGGCATGTCCATCTCACCTAGGGGATGATTTCTCACTTTCCCTCTCTCTTTCTTTCCAGTGAGCACACATGCCCTATGGCAAAAATTGGAAAAGACAAAATATTGAAATCTCTCTGGAACTCCTGATTCCCTTTTTTCTGCAGTACATTTTTTTTTTTTTTTTTTTTTTGAGAGGTTTTTGCTATAGGGTACGTGCACTCGCCAGAAAGACGGAGAGAGAGAGACAGAAATCGAGAAATCATCCCCTGGGGGGATTGCCATGCCGCAAACTCTTCTCCATTCTCCTCTCGGGATCTTGGGCATGCACGCACACACACCCAGCGTGAGTTTAGGCCACCGGGTCCAGGACTTGAACTGTGGTCAACTACATGGGAGTCCAATGACATAGCCATTACACCAACTGCTGGTCCTGCTGCAGTACATTTTTAAAAGTTTATTTATTTTATTAATGATAAAGAGTATGTGTGCAGTCCCAAGGATAAGGGAGGGGAGGGCCCTTGACAGGTTCTCATCATGCTGTAATCACCTTTCCCAGCACTCCAGCTCCTTAGGATCTTGCATATGCACATGTGCATTAAAAAAATACACAAACACACACACATACACACACATGCCTGGTGTGCTTTCAAGCTAACTCAGGTATATAAACCTGTAGTCAGTCATGCAACTTTCTGCATTTTGGTTCAGCTTACAACTGACAGCCCACCAGGGTCCCTGCACTATTTTTTTAGTGATACATGTCACTTTTTGACTCATCTATTATGTTTATTGTATGATGCCCCCACTAAAATCTAAACCTGTTAAGGATGTGAGTTTTCGTTTGTTTTTTTTTTTCAGGGTGGGCATCTATTTCACTGGTACATGGCAAGTGTCAAGAATAGTGCTTGCCATGTAGTAGATACTCAAGAAGTAATCATTGAATGTGTGCATTAATAAGTGAATATGACCACAAAAAGTGATTTTCATTTGATCACAACATTAAAACTATTATGGGGGCCAGCAGGTATGGTGGTGTTGAGGTGCTGGACTCCCACGTGGCAGACGGGTTCAAATCCCAGACTTGGCTTTCTGACTTTCTCTCTCTCTCTCTTTTTAAACTCTACTTACTGTCTTGATCTCAGCCTATTTCATGGTTTAAATGCCAACCGTATAGTGAGGACTCCTAAATTTATATACCTAGGCTAGACCTCTCCTCTAAACTCTAGACTGTGTTAGTTTAAAAGGAGTCCTCAAATTTAAGTGGCTTAAACTGACATTTATTTCTTGCTTGTGGGCCTGCAGCTCAGTGTTACAGCTCCAAGCAGTGGGTCAGGTTCAGATTCTTTCCTTGTTCCTAAGTGGCTCTTCTCTGCCTGTCTCCTCATTCTAGGATCCCAGGCTGAAGGTGCCAGCTCTGTCTGCTCTGTGTTATTCTCTCATAACAGAGCAGAAACAAGAGAGTAGGTGGAAATTTTTGATGGTTCTAAAACATGGTATTTGTCACATCTGCTCACGTTCTATTGGCATGTCATATGGCCAAGGCCAGAGTCAATGAGACGGAAGTGTACACCATGGACTGGAAACAGAAGGTATCATTTTGAATCCTCCAAAGCAATATAGCCTAGCAGAATGGCCATTAGATTTCAGGCTTAGCAAGTCCAGCACTGAGCTTCTATTTCCCTTCAAACGTGGTCCTCCTGTGTTCCTTCCCATTTCTTTCTTTTAAAGATTTATTTATTTATTTAATTCCAATTGTTATTATATATTTTTTAATTTGACCAGACAGAAAGAGAGAGAGAGAGAGAGAGAGAAAGGGGAAGCAAGAAGGCAAGCCGCCAGTCTGGGACTTGAACCGTGATTGACCATGTGGGAATCCAAGAGCCCTTAACCACCATGCCACCTGCCTGGCCCCCTCCCAATTTCAATTACTAGACAATCCATTTGCTTAGACCAAAACCCTTGGAATCATTCTGGTCTTTTTTTTTTTTCTTATACTCTATACCCAGTGTTTGCCAACTCAGATGTTAAAACATATTTAAAATCCAATCACTTTTCACAACTTAAGTGGTACTACTTGATGCAAGTCATCATCCCTTGCTTAGCTTGTTGCAGTAGGCTCCTGATTGCTCTGACAGCTTCTGCTTCAGTATACTTTCAACATAACAGCCTTGGAAGAAACAGCGTAGTGTGTTCCTTTCCCTCTCAGAGTAAAAGTCAAAATCCTTAAAATGACCAACAAGAACATACGATCTGCCCCTTCTTGGTCTCTGAAAGCATGCGTTGCCCTTTCCCGGCTGTGTTTCAGTATTGTCTCCTTGCTATTCCTTTAACAAACCAGATGTGTCTCCACTTGCACTCATTTCTATCGTTGCTGTAGCAAATTAACACAGAGTGGCTTAAAACAACATGAATGTATTATCTATGATTCTGTAGTCAGAAGTCTGACGTCTGACAGGGTTAGGTCTTGCTGGGCTAACACCACCATGTTGGCTGGGCTTTGTACTTTCTGATGCCTTAGGGAGGATCTGGTTCCCTGCCCCTTCCAGCTTCTAGGGCCATTCCCATTTCTTGGTGCATGGCCCCGCTCTCCATCTCCAAACCCGGAAACCATGGGTTGAGTCCTTCTCAGATTGCATTACCCTCACCTCATTTCTCTGGTCCCTGCCCACTTTTTTTCCTTCTTTTTTCTTTTTAGTTTATGTGCAGCCAAAGCATGCACAATCCCTCATTCACTTTTAAAAAAGGACTTTTGCGAGTACATTGGGCCTATCCAGTAATCCAGAATAATCTCTCTATTTTAAGGTTAGCTGATTAGCAAACTTTATTTCGCCTGCAACCTCCAGTCACCTTTGCCCTACAGCCTAACATATTCATAGGTTCTGAGGATTAGGAACTGGACATCTTTGGTTGGGGGCGGGTAGGGAGGTATTAGTCTACCTATTACAACCCTTCAGGGAAACTACCTTTGCCATTCTTTTTGTCTGGAGTCCTGTCCCCTCTATTATCTCCAGATCATACCATTTTACAGGGTTTTACTGAGATGTTCATTCTTTCCTGGTAGTTGAAAATAGTTAACTACTACCTAATCTGCCCCTCTTTTTTCTTTTTTTTTTTTCTCCCCCCTCCTCAAGGTACTAACATATTATGTATTGTAAACGCAAGCTCCAAGTAGCCCGAGAGTTTTGTCTGTTTCGTTCACTGCTGTATCCCCAGCACTAAAGCAGTGCCTGCATGAAGTAAGCACTCAATAAATAATTGAGCGAATGAATGAAGGCTTTTCGTTTTTCACCAGTTGATGGTAAATGTATTAGATTCAACTAAAAAAAAGAAATCAATCATTGATTGACAGACATTCCTTGTGAATTATGTGACAAGAAGATGTAAATCAAATGGTGTTGATGTAACTCTCCGTCTGAGGCCAAAAGCCTAAGAAACCTGGAGGCCACTGGTGTAAATCGTGGACTGTGAGGGCAGACCAGCTTTGAGTTTTGATATCCAAGGCATCAGAAGTCCATGTTTTTCTCTCTCAAAAAAGACCCATTGGTCTCCTGTATTTATTCCTCTGGGCTTATTGTTGATTGAATTGTGTCAGCTCACATCAAGGGTAGATATTCCACATCTAGTCTACTTAGACTCACAAATTCATCTCTTCTGGAAACCAACCCCCCTGCCTCCCCCCCCCCAACATAGACACACCCAAAGTCATGCTTTGTTAGGTTTCTAGATATCCTTTTCATATTCATTTATTTATTTAAAATTTTGCTATGGGGTGTGTGGGCTCACTAGGTGGCCGATGGGGGGGTGGAGAGAGAGGACAAGTGAGAAATCACCCCCTTGGGGGGTGGCCACCTGCAATCCCTTCTCCTCCATTCTCCTCTCGGGATTTCAGACATGTGCACATGCACAGGTGCCTGGTGTGATTTTCAGACTGTGGAGTCTGGAACTCCATGCAATGGGCCATGTGAAATCCGCCACTTTAACTTCCATGCGATCTGCTGGTCCCTCTAGGTATTCTTTAGACCAATCAAACTGGCACCCAGAACTAACCATTACACTCTCTCTCAGTAAGTCCATCTCTGGCAATGTTTCAGAGGGCGTACCCAATACCCATTCTGTCGTTTCTTTAACTTAAAGTCTGTGATTGGATTCTAAGAAGCAACATGTCCAGCCAAAATACCGCATACATCTTCATGTCTCCCTTGCAGCTATAAATGGCTAATCAAATATATGCTGAATATAAAGTTCTGGGTAGGTCAACTGGGGAACTCTTTTTTTTTTTTAAGAATTATTTATTTAATTTTATTATTTTTAAAATTTGACCAGGAAGAGACAGGAGAGAGGAGGACAGTGAGAAAGCAAGCTGCTAGGTCTGAGATTTAAACCACGGTTGGCCATGTGGGAACCTAGTGCCTTAACCACCATGCCGCGGGAATTCTTTAAAGGGGGCTAACTTAATTGGAAGGTGACCTTTTGGCCTCGTTCCCTTCTTCTTTCTTCTTTCTTCCTCCCTGTAATAAGAATGGATATTAGAAGCTCAAAAAGTCATTTTGGAATGGGAAATGATGTAAGGGAGGAAGCCGAGTATTAAAGATGATAGATTAAAAAGATAGAAGGAGCCTGGGCTCCTGAGGACTGTAGGGTCATAATCTCAGTCCCGGAGTGCCTACCTCCAGATTTGCTGTAATGTGACAAAGAGACATCTCTGTGTTGGTTATTTTTCATTTTCAGTCCTCTCTTCCAAGATCCATTCTCCATTCTGTCTTCCATTATCTGTGTCCTTGTAGGTTCCTTTGCTTTCTAACTCCCAGTGTGTTTGGCCATCTGAGGCACCTGGCAGGAGATCATTATAGGGATGAGAACGACTTTTCCCCTGCTCCATCTCTGCTTGCACTGTCTTAGGTCTAGAAGAGGCTCTCTTCCCCAGTGGCCACAGCGCCTGCCCAGTGGTCCTTCCTTCAAACTCCAGTTCTTGATGAGCTCCAGTAACGTCATCCCTTTCCATGTCCTTCAGCCCAGGTGCTAGTAGTCTCTCACTGCTGTGAACCCCAGAGAGTTTCTCCACCCCTTGCTGGTTTCCTTAACGCTGTCCACACCTCTATCAACACTGGCTTCTTTAGACTTTGCTCCAGTTAAACCTTTTTGAAAGTGCCATCTGTTTGTGCTGGAATCCTTAACCGATAGAGCTTCATATTTGAGTTCCCTGCGGTAGGCAGCTAAATTTAATCCTGATGGATACAGTCTATAGGAGCCTTGTTGTTTGAAAACTATATTTAGACCCTGGATTCACACTCAGTTCAGCAAAATGATCAAATTGCTAGTTTGATCTTTGCCGTGATTTTTCTTTGCAAACTAGCAGCTCCTTTCTACTCAATGTCCTTTTTCTCGGCCATTCAGAATGAATTATTGAACATTTATTGAGCCTCACCCTTTGCTCGGCCTTGGAGTCTAGTGGTGAACAAGACAGACAGGCTCTGCTGTTACCAAGCTGCTCCATCTGACAGGCAGGGCTGACTCATGTGACCCATTCTGTTGATACAGGGGAGATGATCTGGCCACTGTAGGAACATGTAAAGAGAAAAAAAGCAGTGAAAAGAGGCTGGCACATAACTTCACCTGATGGATACAGACAGAGGAGCTGGGGAGGTGGCATGTAAACGGAGATGAGCGCAAAGGCTGAGTGAAAAACAGGCAAAGGTGGAGTTGGGACCAGGGCAAGCTTTCCTAGCAGGAGATGCCACATGAATAAAGGCCTCGATGAGGGAGGCTGAGCATGATATGTTTCTGGAATTGAGAGAACTCTGATAGAGAAAAACAGGGATAGGTAGAACTAGAGTGGTGAATGGAAGCTGGGATTTATAGGCTGTATGAGGCTTTTCTTTAGAATCTGAGACTTGAGCCATAGGATTTGACAAGAAGTCATTTGTGGCAACTTTGAGAATGTGCCTCACCAATCTCCGGTGACAGGAAGCAAAGTCACCCACAGGCCAGCAGCTGTGCTCTCAAATTTATCACTGTGCTGCTGGAAGCTTGCACCAGCCAGTGCCTGGCCACAGCAGGGGTTTCGAACCCACTCCTGGGAGACATCGGACTCCTTGGAGGCCCATCTGCTCCCAGAGGCTCCTCTGCAGCCTTGCCACATTGTCCTCAGACTCCATGGCAGTGTGGGGAGTGTCCTCATTCCTTCCTTCCCTGTGTCTTTCACATAAGGTCAGACGTGAACTTAGGTCCCAATCTCCCAGCCTCCTTTCACTGTTTTTGTTTGTTTGTTTGTTTGTTTTCCTCACAGGCATTTCCCCTTACGACATCCTTGCATGTTAATCCTGAGATGATGTCTTAAGAGTGATTTTTTTGGGGGGACAGGGGAGAGGTTTTTGCTATAGGGCGTGTGCACTTGCCAGAGAGAGAGAGACAGAGAGATAGAAAGCGAGAAATCACCCCCCAGGGGGGATGGCCATGCTGCAATCCCTTCTCCTCCATTCTCCTCTCGGGATCTTGGGCATGCACGCACATGTGCGTGGCATGAGTTTAAGCCACCAGGTCCAGGACTCAAACCGCGGTCGACTACATGGGAGTTCAGCGACATATCCATTAGGCTAACTGCTGGTCCCAAGAGTGATTTTTTTTTTTTTTTTTTACTAACTTGCTGCTGATCATTATCCCAAAAGATACAATATGAAATGCCATAACCTGACTATTGAAATCCCAAAAGCTCAAAATCCCTTCTGTCTAAAATCCTGAAAGTTAAAATCCCAAATGTTGAAATCTGAAAACCAGAAATAAATGTGAATATATTCTCTAAGGAGAACCATGCCCTGAACAAACAACAACAACAATGTAGCTATTCACCACAGTGCAAGACTTCAAAATACGGCTCATGATGATGAGAGCTGGCCAGCTCTCGTGGACTGCTTCTGTGCCGTTGCCCGTGGCATATCCCTATAATACAATTTTGCACATGTCAAATTGTCTTTTCTTTTTTATTCTTTAAAAAAATGTTATTTCTGGGACCAGCAGATGGTGTAATAGTTACATCGTTGGGCTCCCATGTAGTCAACTGTGGTTCGAGTCCTGGGTCTGACAGCTTAAAACTCAGGCTGGGCACATGTGCGTGCATGCCCAAAAACCAAAGAGGAGAATGAAGAAAAAAATTGTAGTGTGGCCATTCCCTCTAGGAGGTGATTTCTTGCTTTGTGTCTCTCTCTGTTTCTCCAGTGAGCTCATGTGCCTTATAGCTTAAAAAAATCTCTCTCAAGAAAAAGTTCTTTCTGCTGTTTTGTCAGCTTCCCCTCCCCCCACTACTTGCTATGGTATATGAGGGTTCTCAAAAAAAATTATGGGGGGGGGACAAGCAGTTAGCGTAATGGCTATGTTGCTGAATTCCCATGTACCGCTGACCGCGGTTCGAATCCCGGACCCGGTGGCCTAAACTCACGCCGGGTGCATGTGCATGCATGCCCAAGATCTCAAGAAGGGAATGGAGGAGAAGGGATTGGGGCGTAGCCATCCCCTCTGGGGGGTGATTTCTCACTTTCTGTCTCTCTGTCTCTCTCTGGCGAGCGTACACGCCCTATAGCAAAAACTTCTCCCCCCCAAAAAAAAAACAAAATTCATGGGGAGGGACCAGCGGATGGCATAATGGCGTCGTTGAACTTCCATATGGCCAACCGTGGCTCAAATCCCAGACCTGGTGGCTTAAAACTCATACCAGTCATGTCTGTGTGCATACCCAAGATCCTGAGAGGAGAATGGAGAAGAGATTGCAGCATGGCTGTCCCCCTTGGGGGATGATTTCTTGCACTTTTTCTCTTTGTCTCTCTCTGTCTCTCCAGTGAGTGCATGTGCCCCATAGCAAAAATCTCTCAAAAAAAAAAAAAAAAAGTTCACGGAGAATGGAAATAAAGTTTATTTTGGTACAGGAAAATTTTGAAATTCATCCATAGTTTTTTCATAATATGCATTTTCTATGATCTCTTCAAAGACTGCTATATTTCATCCTCACGTCATTTCCAATACTGGAGATATAAATTGGGTAAAGACTTTTAGAGAGTTGTGATTTCTTTTATGCATTTATTTTTTTCTAATTCAATCCCATGAAGGTTCATACAACCTTGATGTTGTATGTAAGCATTGTGCATATATGTAAAAATGTTGAAACTGTCTCAATAAACAAAGAGATGTTCTTTTTGTATGTCTGCATTTGTGAAAGATTAAGTTTCTCATTATCTCATTTCTTCAGGAAATTACTTATTAGTGATGACCTATTGCAATTTCTTTTTAGGACTTTTTAAAATTTGTCCTAAAGTCATCAAAGCAAAAATCATGATAAAACATTCTGCTTTCTTTTACAATTGCCCAACGCAAAACAAACAAACAAAAAACAAAAAAAAACCAAAAAACAAAAAACAAACAAACAAAAAAACACACAACTATCTGTAGGAAAAAAATGGTTTTGTACATGGGATGAAACAATATAAATTCAAAACTTAAAGATAGGGGTTAGTTCTATCGCTTATCTCTTTTAAAAGTTTATATGGATATAAACTTTTGATCAGTCCTATCAAAAGATTTCGGTTGTCCTTATGGTATTTCAGATAACTGCGGTTATAAAAATGGATCCACATAGTTACCAATGACCAACTATAGTGCTGTGCATGCATACGTTCTGCTTTTCGACTTGTTTCTTTATGAATATAGTTCATTTACTCGTAACTGTTATACCCACGAGGCTGTATTAGTATACTAAGTCTTTATACTTGCAAAAATGTGTTTATGATTGCCGATTTTATTGTGTAAAGTGCCCTGTGAAGTATTTCTTTATATACTTATATGTTTTTTAAAGAAATCCCCTCTAAAATGTAATTAAATTTTTTAAAGAAGTTTAATTTTTTTTTCTAGAATTATATTTTTTAGATTTTGATATACTTCTTTTCCAGAATTTTATTTTTGAAATTTTCAGCATTTAGGATCATGTCTTTTGGGATCGTGGCCCAAACTCTTACTAAACTGGAGCGTGTCAGATGCACAAGCCTATACGGCAGAGAAATGGAAACTGTCATATACCGCACAGTTCAAAGAACTTAGATATTTACCTATAACCTTGACATACTTTGGAAGGATTTTGAGCAGGTAAAAGCAAGAGAGTTTTAGATATTTAAGAGAAAATTCAGGATTCTGTGATTGATGTTGGATATAGGGAAATGAGTTAGAGAAATAAGGGATGCTGGTGACAGTGGGAGCAGAGAAAGGTGGAGAGAATGCAGAGATATTTAGAGATGTAATGTCACTAGGGCTTAGCGACTAGCTTTTGTGGGAAGAAGGACTATCAGGATTCTCATTCTAACTTTCATTTATTTCCCTGTTACCAAAGATTTCTTGAATGACTCACGGTAGCCTCAGTAGCCACAATGATCTCATTGTGATACTCCTTGTAACACAAATAGAAAAACACTCTAGACCACCTTCTTTATGTCTGTATATGGCCTAGGGGCACTGTTGGAGAATCCCCATACCATGTATTTCGGGCCATATTATCCTCTTCATCTTGTCCAGTCCCAGATGGCCTACAGTCTCATGCTCTTTTAGTTAATTTCCCTCTCTCAATCTTTTTTTTAATTCTTTTTTTTTTTTTTTTGGGGGGGGGAGAGATTTTTGCTATAGGGCATGTGCGCTTGTCAGACAGACAGAGACATTAGAGACAGAAAGCGAGAAATCACCCCCCAGGGGGGATGGTCACACCGCAATCCCTTCTCCTCCATTCTCCTCTCAGGATCTTGGGCACACACGCACACGCGCCCGGCGTGAGTTTTAAGCCACCGGGTCCGGGACGTGAACTGCGGTCGACTATGTGGGAGTCCAGCGACATAACCATTACGCTAACTGCTGGTCCCCCTCCCTCTCTCAATCTTCATGGCATGTTTTAATTTTGTTTTAAAAAATATGTCTGTTCTCTTGGACCAGCAGATGGCATAATGGTTACATCACTAGACTCCCATGTAGTCAACCGCAGTTTGAGTCCTGGACCCAGCAAGTTAAAACTCATACCGAGCGTGTTTATGTGCATGCCCTAGATCCAGAGAGGAGAATGAAGGAGAAGGGATTGCAGCATGGCCATCCCCTCTGGGGGGTATTTATCACTTTCTGTCTCTCTGTCTTTTTAGTGAGTGCAATGTGCCCTATAGCAAAAAAATTTTCTCAAAAAAAAAAAAAAAAGACTCTGTTTTCTTTAAATCTAACTCACCGACTACTCTCATTAGCCTTGCCTCATCTTACTGAAATTTCACTTTTTCAGTAAGTGAAAAAATCCTTTAACTTCTTGGCACTAAATTACCAAATTTCACAGTATCTGTACTTTCATCATTTTTTTCTTGAAAAAACGTGTTTCCATTGTCCTCTGTTAAATGAAAGTTACGGAGACTGCTGTTCTGGCCTGAGCCTAGGCCCCACAGAAGAGAACAAATTGAAATGGAGTCTTCATGAGAAAGCCCCACATCACCAAGCTGAGACTGAGTTGTTGATCTGACCTGAGAAATCAAGAGAGGATAACATAATCCCCAAGGGGTCAGTATTAGCAGCATGATAAGAAGTCCCCTCTGCTTTAACCCCTACAAGGGAAATAACTGAAGTAACCTGACATTTAACCAATCCATTTTCCCTCCCACCCCTTAATTTGCTAGAGGGTGTATGTGCTTGTTGAAGAAAGACAAAAGATAGAGCAGGAAAATAAAGAATCACCCCCCCCCCCCCCATAACAGATGCTCAAACTACAGTCCCTTCTCCATCTTTCCTTCTTTTTGGATTTTGGGCATGCACACACATGCACCAGAAATATTTCTCAAGCTGCCAGGTCTGGGACTTGAACCGTGCAATTGACCATGTGGGATCCAGCTGCCTTAACCATCCAGCTACCTTAACCATGTCATGGGCTAGCCCTCAGTTCACTTCTTATATCATGCTATTTCCTTGTTCCTGCTCAAGCAACCTTATAAATACTGACTATTCTGCCATTTCTAGTACAGCACCTATTTGTGGATCAGGAATAAAAGCTGATTAGATCATTTATCTAAATTTGTTAAAATTTTGTCTTTGATAACTGTTTCTTTCTGCTGTACCAGAGAGTCTCAGGTCTGATTCTCCCTCAGTTCCTTCTCCACTGGCTCCTAAGGACTTGGTTGGTTTGGTTGTTAATTTGGCCATCTGAAAGAAGAAATAGAAGACAAGGACTGGCCCTGTAGGGCAGTGTTTAGCCATGGCATAGAAGAAACTGGATCCCACATGGCCATTAATTTGAGTCCCAGACCTGTTGGCTTCATGCCAGGTGTGCACACGTGTGCATAGGATCCTGATGGGATGGAGAATTGAAAGAAAAGGTTTGCAGTATGGCCAGGCTCCAATGATAGGTTCTTACTCAGTCTCTCTCTCTGTCTCTCTTCCTCTCTTTCTCTCTCATGTGTGCGCATGACCTCTAGCATAAACAAACAAACAAAAGAAATAGAAGACAGACAGCATCATCTGCTGTCCACACTGGCTAACTAAAACACCTTGGTTTCCATGTTGGGTAAATTCACTTTACAAGCTATAGTAATGTATAGAAGAAATAATTTTCTTCAAAGAATTATTTTATTTATCTTTATTTATTTTAATTTAACTAGAGAGGGACAGAGTGAGAAAGAGAGAGAGAGAAAGTGAGAAAGCAAGTCACCAGGTCTGGGACTCGAGCCACGGTCAGCCATGTGGGAGTCTAGTGCCCTTAACTCTGGGGCCACCTGCTGGCCCCAGAGTGTGTGTGTGTGTGTGGATACATACACACACACACACACACACACACACACACACACACATATATATATATATATATTTTTTTTTTTTTTTTTTTTTTTTTTTTTTTTTTCCTTAAGTGTGAATACAGCAAGAAGTCAAACCAGGAAGAAAGCCCTCACTAGAACTTGACTGTGCTAGCATCCTGATCTTGGACATCCCTGCCTAACACTGAGGACAAACCAAAACAAACAAAACCAAAAAATACCTAGGGATAAACATTGAACAGCCATGCTAGAGAAAAGCCTCAGACTGACCTCAGAGCTGAAAATATCAGAGAAAATTAAATGACTCCCATGTAGTACAACCTAACATTTCTAGCATGTTATGACCATCACTGCCTGTAGTGTCCACACACAGCGATTCTTGCCTTCTGTCTGAGGTATATAGTCTTAATTTCATTATGTTTTGATTGGAATAATGCTATATAAAATTTTAATTTGAAAGTTTATCAATAGTATCTAGTTACATACTACAGCATAGAAGTGTGGGAGACTGACTTTATCAGAAATCTAGCCACCAAAGATCTTATTCATATATCCATTTATACATGGTCATTCTTCTTCTTTTTATTAGTTATTTTATTTAACTTTATTTATTTATTTTACTTTGACTAGAGAGTGGCAGAGCAAGAGAGAGAGAAAGAAAGGGAAAGTGAGAAACCAAGCTGCCAGGTCCAGGACTCAAACCATGGTAGGCCATGTGGGAGTCTAGCACCCTTAACTTATCCACCATGCCACCTGCCAGCCCCCATGGTCATGTATTCTTATTCTATCGGACTAACCCAAGACCATTTAAGTGATATAAGTCTATGGACTTCTCATAAACTGATCAAATCTTCCTCTGTTGTGCAAGTTGGCCATATCAGAAATTTCAGACTAAGTGATCGTTTGGTTCTTCTTCCATTTTTAAATATTAATTAATGCAAAAGGACTTAAAACAAATGAACTTTGATCTTTGTTTTAAAGATTAACAAAAAATTATGTGTATGTACCCATAGCTCTTCAAGACCCTTAGGTTTTACTCTGCTCTAGGATATGGTTGCCATGTAGTACTTATAAAGCTGCAGGTTGATTTCTTTTTTTAAGTACCTTTTACTGTTAACTTTAAATCTTTAAAACAAATTCTTTCCTGGAACTTGCATTTACCTCAGTTACTAGTCTTTCTTTCTCTCCCCTTTCACAGCCTAATTCAAAGAATTTTCTGATTTTCTCTCGTTACCACCTCACCTACTACAATTTTGCCTCCGCCCTTACCACTCTGAGGAAATTGCTCTAATCAAGGAAACCAATGTCCCATTATTGCTAACTACAGTAAATGCTTTTTATTCCTTAGCTTAACCTCTTAGCAGCACTTGATGAAGCTGCCCACTCCCTTTTTCTTGAAACACTTTCTTCCTTTGGTTTCCATGACAATGTACTCTCCTCCCCCCCACCTCTCTGGATGCTTTTCAGTCTTTATCCATCTCTTAAGTCTTCTCACACTATACGCCCTGTCATAGAGAAGAGAGAAATCGCACAGCAGTCTGACAACTCTCTTCAAAGACATCTTCACCCACCAGTGTCTCCTCTCTTCATCAGTCTAATTTCCTCAGATATGTGCTAAAGGTGGTTGACAGACTACCGATGGTGATTTGAGTCCACCTCCTAAGAAAATTCTGTAAAGACAAACTAGTTTTTTTAGAATGTAGGGTGACTTAGCAGTCAATCTTGAGACCTTAGTTGAAATTGGGGCAACAGAAAAAAAAAAATGATATGATGTCTTGTTATAGGTATAATTCTTTTTTTAAACATTCTTATTTGAATTTTTGCTTTTTATTCCAAACTACTTTTTGCACTAAATGTTAAATGCATCTCTCTACCCTGTTTGACTTGTTAGACAGCTTACTGAAATGGTTTCTATTAATGTCTTAGTTTTTACATTGTTCTTGATGGACACAGGCATGTGTTCTTGACTGAGTGGATTGAGAATGAGTATGAAATATTTTTAAAAACCAGGATGAGTTCAAAAAGAAATTATGGTTGATTGAGCTCATTCTGTTCCCTTAATGGTTTTTAGATAGTTCAGGGCAGTATTAACTGATATTGTCAATTTGTGTTGCAACTAGAGGTTTGACAAGGACTCTTGTGAATTCTTGTGAACATGTTTAAAATATTGTCTTGGATGAAAGGACAATTAGGAGTCAGTGATGGTATGCAAAACGTAGATTAATAACTGATATGCAAGTGGAAGAAAGTCTTGCGTGCTATTCTGTCTGTGTGTATGTGCAGGTGCACACAGGTGTGTACATGTTTTTCCAATGTGAAGGCAATCTCGTCAGTAGTTAAGAGTGTGCGTTAAGAGTGTGCACTATGGACAAAGGTGAGTCTGGGTTTAGATAAGATGTATATAGAGTGCTGGAGTGCATAGTCCAACTCTGATCCTTAGTAAGAGCTTCAACAAATGTTGCTTCAAGTATTGCTACTATTTCATTTGTTGTGTTCTGTGAAAATGTATCAAGTATGCTTATCCAACTTGCAGATGGCATGGAGCATCAGAGATCCTAAATACTCTGAATGAAAAAATCAGGTTGAGAAAGACTTGGATGGACTGGAATGATCATAAGGTGAGGATTGTCAAAGATAAATACAAAATATGCTGAGGGTCCCTGGAGTCAAAGATGTATGAATAGAGTGGGAATGAGATCATCCTTGAGCATGTGGCTCAGCACATGATGTGGGCGTGTAGAATATAGAATTACACTCTCCAACAGGTAGCCACTTACCAGGTGTGTCTGTGTAAATGAATGAGAGAAAATAAGATACAGACTTAGTTCCTTGGTTGTAGTATCTACATTCTAAGCACCCAGTAGTCAGGTGGGGCTGGTGGCTGCTGAGTAGGATGGCACAGGTACAGAACATTTCCATCACTGTCGCATGTTGTACTGGGCGTACCACCAATACAGCGTTGATCTTTTTTTTTTTTTTTTTTTTTTTGGAGAGGTTTTTTTTGCTATAGGGCATGCGCACTACCCAGAAAGATGGAGAGAGACAGAGACAGAAAGTGAGAAATCACCCTCCAGGGGGGTGGCCACGCCGTAATCCCTTCTCCTCCGTTCTCCTCTCGGGATCTTGGGCATGCATGCACACACACCCAGCGTAAGTTTAAGCCACCGGATCCAGGACTCAAACCTTAGTCAACTACATGGGAATCTAGCGACATAGCCACTATGCCAACTGTTGGTCCCAATACAGCACTGATCTTAAAGCCAGGTGGTGATCGGGTCTCTCTAACCACAAGATAAGGTCATTGATAGGATCTGGGTAACACAGTTTAGAAGGACATAGCCCATGTGGAGTTATCCATTCAGAGAGCCTAGAGACTGAGGGAAATGAAAACCTTGTCATATGAGGTGTATTAAAGGGCCAAAGTGGTTAGCAAGGGGAAGAGACAGAACTGACTCTGTCCCGAGCAATAAGGCTCTCCTGTGGAAGAGGAATTAGATGCTCATATGGCTGAAAGGATGGATCAAGGACCAACTAGTGGAAACGAGAGGAATCAGGAATCATTATGCCATATAGACCAAATAATTTAGAGGGGCTTTACAGTCAGACAGCCTATATTCAAATCCTGTACTGTTTCTTCCTTTATTGGATGACCTTGTGTAAATTATTTAACCTCTAAGTCTCAAATCCCTTACTTGTAGGACAGGATAATATCTTTTCCACATCATTATTGGGGAGAATAAACAATACAATAGATGCAAAATGGAATATGTTTAACAAATATTAATTCTTGGGGCCAGCAGATGGCATAGCGGTTATGTTGCTGGACTCCCACATGGCTGACCATAGTTCAAGTCCTGGGCCCAGTGGCTTGAAAATCAGGCTAGATGTGTGTGCATGCATGCCCAAGATCCCGGGAGGAGAATAGAGAAGAAGGGATTGCAGCATGGCCATCCCCACTGGGGGTGATTTTTTTCACTTTCCTCTCACTGTCTCTGTCTCTCTCTCTCTGGTAAACACATGCACCCTAAGGCAAAAACCTCTTAAAAATTATTAACTCTTATTATTGTGTCATATTCTGACTAATATGAGGAAGAATTATCTAAACCTTGAGTGAGTTGCTTTGGAGTCAGTAAGTTGTTATCACTAGAAGTGTTTGAGACTTCTTGGCTTTGAGAGTTTAGGCCACTGAAGCATTAAGTAAGAGATTAAAGTTTTAAGTTTCCTTCCCATATGAGAATTTATGGTTATTTTATTTCATTTTGTATTTATTTTCAGTCTGTCTCCAAGCCCTGAGCATTTTTAACTTGTCCAGGTGACAGCTAACAGTTCCTTAAGGGCAGGCAGGAATGAGAATGGAGGGAAGAAAAGGTGAATGGAAGACAAGGCATGGCCTCTGTATTCTGTCCAGTACTTTCCGGTTTTGTGTACCTTAAAAAGAGACCCAGCCAAGTCATGAGACCTACCCTAAGAACAGGGCGGATATTCTGGCAAGAAGGCGGGCTGCAGCAACTTCAGAATTTTGTGGAAAGTTCTGAGAGATATGCAGTGTGGTGTGTGCCCGTTCTCTCAGCAGCGCACCTGGTGGCTAAATGTGGATTTGCAGCAGCTAACAGTAGCCCAGCCCAAATACATTTAGTGTTCCAAGTCCTCTCCTTGAACTGAATAATGGGAATTAAGGAAGAAGTCAAACAGGAGATGTCTATCAGGTCAGCAGCAGAAATGAAATGGAAACATGTTTTTAAACTGCTTTGCACAGAAGTTTGCGAAAAGAGGGTAGGGGTAGATGGGAAACATGGTGGTTAGAAACACACACAACACATAAAGTAGAGGCCAGTGAACTATTGCCTATGAACCAAATCCAGCAGGCTTTCTTTAAAACATTTTTTCATTAAAAAGAAGTTTTTTTCATTCCAGAGGGTGCATGCACACACCAGAGTGAGAGAGAAGAGAGAGAGAAAGAAAGAGGAGAGAAAGTGCCCCCCAATAGTGCATGGTCACACCATAATTCCCTTTCCTCCATCTTCCTTCCCATAGGGATCCAGCATGCGTGCACAATACCTGGTGTGTTTTTCAAGTCAATGGAGCCGTGATTAGAACCACGGTTGGCCATGTGGGATCCAGCTCCCTCCACACAGTGCTTAACCATTGCACTACAGGGCTGGCTCTAAGGAACAAATGTAATTGACACATAATAACTGTAGACATGGGTTACAGTATATGCCAGATGCAACAACCAAATCAGAGCAATTAGCATGTCCATCACCTTACACATTTAGCATTTCTTTGTGCTGGGAACATTCAAAATCCTTTCTTCTAGCTATTTTAAAATATATAATAAATACTTGATAAGTATAGTCACCCTACTGTGCTGTAGAACACTGGAACTCAATCTTCCTATCTAAATGTATTTTTGTATCTATTAACAGTCCCTCTATATTTCCCAAGATTGAACATACAGGGTAGAAATGAGAGCTAATATAAATACTTTATATCGAATACTTCAATTAGTAGCTACCTGTCTTCAAAAGTAAAATAATAGTAAGTACTAACAACTTTAGCAGGATTAACTTCTACTTCCTACTCCCTCATAAGCAATTCTTACGGTCGTAACTTGAGAAATGTTAGTTTAGTCTGGGAATATTGCACTCTGTCTTAAATCTAAGGCCCACACATCCACATCACTGCATTTCCCATTTCCCATTCATACTTACCTGGTCTCCTCTTAGAGGCAATCGCACCTGTATAGCTCATTAGAATTTGCTTGGATGCCAGCCGTGGGTAGTGGATGAAGCACAAGTGTCTCCCACTAGGGGACAGTTGCCTCTCAGGGTGTTCAAATTCTGTCACCCAGCTGCAGACATGTGACCAAATCAGCGTGTCTTGGCGCATGACTAGTAGGGTGTTAAATTACTAATTTATGTAAATATGTATGTATGCATGCATGCACATTTTAAAGTAAGTTTTTAAATGTCATCAGGCATTGAAAACATTAAAAATATATTTTATTAGTCACTGTCAGATATGCTTGTCAAGGAGTTTGTGAATACAGGAAATGAATGTAGCACTGTGGGCCTACCTGTGGTGGTACTGCAATAACATGACACTTAGTGATGCTGAGGCTGTGTGGGAAGGTTCTGGATTTGTGAACAGAGGCCTCCCTGGGCACTCTGGGCACAGGTGCACATGACTGTGATCCTGGCTGACTGACACTGGGGCTGGATTGCAGTGTGAAGACCTGTTGGGGTGCTTGTCTCTCTCTCTTATGGAAGAAGTAAATAAACTTAAAAAAAAAAAAAGAAGAAGAAGAAGAATTTAGCACTTTCAGAGTTGCCCCGGCAAGATGATTAGGTCAACTGCAAAGCAGCTATTTTGTGAACATTCTTGGTAAATTGGCAATTCAAAACAAACCACAAATCATTGAAGAAGTTATCGTAACTCCATCTACACGTGATGACAGTAGCAGTACACCCAGGGAGAAATAGAGCATCCAGTGCCCCCATCCCCCCAGAGCCATGCTTTGAGAATACACCCTCTATGTAGTAAATTGTGGCTGAGTTCTTGAGCATATGTTACCCAATTGTGGGATACAGGCATATGTTTGTTGTCTTGCTAGTGCATTCCTCGTGCAGATCATTCACACGCCCACCCCTGGAGCCTCGGGCAGTGCCTGGAGCCGGGAAAATACCTAATAACTATTCAATGTTCACCTCTGCGTTCTCTGACTTGCCCATTTTTTACGAAAGTGAAATACAGCCTGGATCCCAAATGTAATTTGGCTTTATTTACCCCCAGCAGAATAAACTTCCTTGAGACTTTTTCAGCCCAACAGTGGAGAACAATCACTGAAGCTGGCAGGAGAGGAGGCCGGCTTAGTCACTGTACAAAGGTGGTTTTCAGTCTGTGGCTGGCTGGGCAGTCCTGCCAGATTTAGGGACCGGGAGGCCTGGACGAGCCGCCGGCTACGTCTCCAGCGGTGCAGTAGGTGGCGCTGTTGTTCTCTCTGTGCAGAAGCCAGCGTCCGCGCGGAGGCTGAGTATGGCTGCAGGAGATGCAAATCAGCGCCTCAAAGCAGCCTTTCTGGGCAAGCGGCGGCAGAAACCCATTATCAGCGCGGTGGCAGCTGCTGCTGTCTGTCCCTGCTCACAGGCAGTTTCCCAGTTAAGGCCTTTGGAATCTGACCGAGAGACTGGAGACGTCAAGAAGCTAAGCCACTGGTCTAAAATAAGCAGGGCAGGAATCAGTTATCTGGCTCCCTGCAGACGTGTCTGGGAACAGCTGGGACTCCGAGGTGGCACGCAGGGCCTTCCCTCCTGCAACTCTCCTCTGGAAAAATTTCATCAAAATGGCCAACTTTCTCGAAAACTCCGTCTTGGGACCAAGTTAGTGAAGATGTAGAATTTCTTGCACTGGTGACAGAATTGTATCTGGTATACCTATGTGTGGCTTTTCCTGGTCAGTCATGGTTTCCAGTGCTCTGTTTTCTGGCTCAGAGCATTAGGCCCTGTCAGTACCTCTACTTGGGGTTTAGAAAATAGGGTCAGCATAATTACCTTTAATTTCCTGACAGCACAGTCTTGATGCTATGGACTGAATGTGTGTGTCCTATGCCCATATACATATGAAATCCTCACACCCAGGGTGATGGTATTAGGAGGTAAGGTGACTCCAGGTGATTAGGTCATGGAGTGGAGTAATAATGAAATTAGTGCCGTTGTAAAAGAGATCTCAGAGAGATCTCTCACCTCTTCTGCCATGTGAGGTTATAGTGAGAAGAGGCTGTGAGAAAGTGAGCACTCGGGACCAGCAGTTAGCGTAATGGCTGTGTCACTGGACTCCCACGTAGTCGGCTGCGATTTGAGTCCTGGACCCAGTGGCTTAAACTCACGCCGGGCACATGTGTGTGTGTGCCCAAGATCCTGAAAGGAGAATGGAGGAGAAGAGATTGCGGCATGGCCATCCCCCTGGGGGGGGGGGGGTGAGTTCTCGCATTCTCTCTCTGTCTCTCTGGTGAGCACACGTGCCCTACAGCAAAAACCTCTCCAAAAAAAGAAGAAAAAAAAAAAAGAAAGTGAGCACTCAACGACATTAATTCTGCTAGTGCCTTGATTGTGGACATCCCAGCCTCCAGAACTACAAGAAATAAATTTCTGTCGTTTATAGACCATGATATTTTTGTTATAGCAGCTTAAAGAGATGAAGGCAATCAAGCAATGTGTCTTGTTTCTATCTAATTCAAATTTATCAAACTCTTGTACAAGTGATTAGAAACTGTGAGCCATTGGGATTTTTTTTTTTTTTTATTGTTCTCATTTTAGTTTATGGGGTGGGTGTTTACCATGTTTACCATCTTTGTACAGCTTCAAAAGGGAGACAAGAGAGAAGTAGCTGTATATCTTTAAAATTTAAGTGGGAGGCTGGCCCATAGCCTAGTGATTACAGGTTCAGATCCCACATGGCCAGCAGTGGTTTGAATCCCAGCACTTGCAGCTTGAAAAACACACTGGGTGTATGTGTGTGCATGTCCCAAATCCCAACAGGATAGAGAAATGGAAGCAAAGGGACTGTGGAATGACCATGCCCCATGGGGTGTACTTTCTCCATCTCTATCTCTGTCTCTATCTGGCAACCACATGTGCCCTCTGGCAATTAAAAAAAATAAATGCAGTTTAAGTGGATACAAAGCAACTCCTCAGGGAGGTGGATCATCACTTCTGTGTCTGACAAATGCCTCGCATATCTGCCACCACCACCCCTTTTTCTAAGAGAATCAATATTAACCTATCATGGCTTTCCTCCTAGACTAGTGGGGGCCTCATACTCTTTGGCCCATGTAATCAAATTTATTTGCCTGTTTTTTTTTTTTTAACCAATTAACCTTGAAGGTTTCCATTATTTTAGATAATGATAAAGGTCAAAATCTTAGCTAAGAGGGACCAGCAGTTAGCGTAATGGCTATGTCGCTGGACTCCCACGTAGTCGACTGCAGTTCGCGTCCCGGACCCAGTGGCTTAAAACTCACACTGGGTGCGTGTGCTTGTGTGCCCAAGATCCCGAGAGGAGAATGGAGGAGAAAGGGATTGCGGCGTGACCATCCCCCTTGGGGGGTGATTTCTCGCTTTCTGTCTCTAATGTCTCTCTCTGTCTGGAGAGCTCACGCGCCCTATAGCGAAAATCTCTCTCTCAAAAAAAAAAAAAAAAAAAAAACTTAGCTAAGATAACAAGACCAATCCTCCAGTAGTTGATGCTTAAAAGGAACAGAAACACAACAGAGCCAAAACGAAATGTGAATCTCCAGAATCTCAAGATGTTAAAACTGATGCTCAAAAGACAAACCGGGTCGAAATTCTGCTGCTTTCAGGATGTAATCAGTTGTGGCAAGACATTCTTCCATCTGACAACACCTAAGAAATCTTGAAATAAAAGCATAGAATCTCTGAAAGCTACATAGGCAACAGATATTTAAGGAGTCAAGAAAAGAAAAAAGAGAAAAGAAGTAACTGGATCGGAGTACTGCTCAAGGCACTTGCAAGTATGCAAGCTATCAGGCTGAGAAGCTAAGCCAAGTTTCGTGTAATTTTAATGGGGCATTAGGAACAAAACTTGGGCATTAGGAACAAGACAACTAATGGTTTGGGGACCTGGCAAAAACTTTGGGCTTTCCATTGAGACCCTCAAGTCACTGCTTGATAAGAAATAGACTATTGTACTCTAAAAAGGCTGAAGCCCAACTTCAAATCACCTCAATTTACGACTGAGTAAGGTTATCTGCTCCACCTTATCTGCCTGCTGGAAGCAAAAATAAACACTCTCTTCAGGAAGATAACACTACTTCAGGAAGATAACACTACTCAGCTTTAAATTACCTTGAATTTTTTTTTAACAGAAGATGCCCCACATTCAAACAAAAATTTAGTATACATCTCTGTAAAATTGCTAAAATCCAAGAAAAAAAATTCTTCAAGAAATTCAGATATTGCAATGATCGGGTATAGATTTTTAAATAATTGTGATTAGGACGTTCAAAAAATTAAATGTGCACAAGAGACTTGGAAACTGTAAAATTCAAATGAAATAGTGAACACTGGAAAAATAATAACTGAAATGAAGAACTCACTGGATTGTTTTAATAATGGCTCAGACATGGTTAAAGAAAGAGGAACCAAAAACTGGGGATAAATCAGAAGATGGTGAAAAGAGATTAGATGGAATTAAAATGTTTAAAGCTCTGCTTTGGGCAGGAAGTACCCAAATCAGTATCATTCATTAGACTTTAATAAGGCAAAGATGAATGTTGAAATCTCTATGGTAACCACTAAAAGCATAATAAAGTTTGGATAACTAAAAATAGCTAACAGAAAGGGAAATGGAATAATAAAAATAGTAAATATTGATAGCCCTCAAGAAGATAAGAAAAGAAAGGGAAAAAAAATAAAACAAGTGGGACAAGTTACAAAGCAAATAGCAAGGTGGTGAGTTTAATTTTGTATGTACCAGCTGTAATAGTGTATGCAAATGAGTCAAAAACTCCAATTAGAAGACAAAAATGGTCAGGCTGTATAAAATAAAACAGATAAACACAAAACAATGCAAAATTCAATTCTGTTGTACAAAAGTGCATGTTGCAAATTAACAGAATTCTGGAAAACTTAAAGTAAAAAGGTGGGAAAAGTTAGAGCACAAAGGGACCAGCAGGTGGTGTGGTGGTTAAGATGCTGGACTCCCCCGTGGTTGACCACTGTTTGAGTCTTGGACCCAGTGACTTAAAATCACACTGGGCACATGAGTGTGCATGCCCAAAATTCTGAGAAGAGAATGGAGAAGGAATTGTGGCATGACCATCGCCCATGGGTAGTGATTTCTCTTTTTCTGTCTCTCTGTCTCTGTCTCTCCAGTGAGTGCACACACCCTATAGGAAAAATCAATTAAAAAAAAGTTAGACCACTGCAAATATTAACCAAAATAAAGGTCATATACCTATATCATATCAGATGAAGTAGATGTTAAAGAAACAGACATTACTAAAGATAAAAAGGATACTTCATAATAAAATGGTCATTGTGACATATATGCAAGGATGCTAAACAAAATATTAGCATACTGAATCTAGTATCTAAAAAGATATTACATCATAACCAAATTGAATTTACTCCGGAAATGTAAACTTAATTTTAACATTTGGGAACAATCATTTGAATAACAGAAGAAAAACCATGACTTTTTGGATACAAAAAAAGCATTTGATAGAATTCATGCCTATTTATGATAAACATTCATCACAAACTAGGAATGGAAGAAACTGTTCTTAACCATGGGCATTTTCTATGTCGTATAGCCAACGTCCTATTTAATAGTGAAATATTGTAAGCTTCCCTGAGATCATGAATAAACAAAGAAACCCAGTATTACCAAATATATTCAAATTCTACCAGAGGTAGAAAAGTGCAAGAAAAAATTACTAAAAGTTATAATAAGCAGAAAGGGAGAAATGAATGTCATTATTTGTAGGTGACATGATTTTTGTGGTTAGAAAATTCAAAAGCATCTATAAATAAGAGTGTTAGAATTAATTAGTGAATTTGATGAGTTTGTTAGGTGTGAGGGTAATATAAAAAACAATTCCATGATGTTTCTGTATACTAGCAAGAAACAATTAGAAAGTGAAATAAAACTATTCCTTTTCAATAGCATCATAAAACACCAAACACCTAGAATGAAACCTAATGAAATAAGAGACATTCAGAAAACTATCAACTGTTACCAAAAAGAATTAAAGAAGACTTAAATAAATGTATATATCACTCAAGCTCATGGATTAGAAAGCTCAATATTGTACAAATATCAATTTTCTCTAATTAATATGTAAATTAAATCCAATCCCCATGAAAAACCAAGTGTGAATGTGTGTGTGTGTGTGTGTATATAATTTGACAGCTGACTTAAAATTATATGTGAAAATAAAAGGGCTAAGAATAGATAACATTATCTTGAAGAACACAAAGTAGGAAGACCTATATTATCAGCTATAAAGACATTATAAGGCTATGGTAATTAAAAAATGTGATATTGGGACTAGCAGTTGGCGTAATGGCTATGTCGCTGGACTCCCATGTAGTCGACCCCAGTTTGAGTCCCAGACCCAGTGGTTTAAATTCACACTGGGCACGTGTGTGCGTTCCCAAGATCCCGAGAGGAGAATGGAGGCAAAGGGATTGCGGTATGGCCATCCTCCAGAGGGCAATTTCTCTTTCTGTCTCTTTTTCTGGCAAGCACATGTACCCTATAGCAAAAACCTCTCCAAAAAAAAGTGATATTGGTGCATGAATAAATAAAGAAATCAATGGAACAAGACAGGACATCTAGAAAGACCATCAACATATGAACATTTAGTTTGTTACTAAAATAACACTAAAAAGCAACAAAGGAAAACATTTGCTTAAGTAAGTGGTGCTTACTCAATTGTCTATCCATGCAGAAAACAAACATAAGGGACCCTCTATGTCACATTATCCTTAAAAAAATCAATTCTGTGTAGATCGTAGATGTAAATGTAAAAGGCTAAACAACAGAACTTCTGGTAGATACTCTGAAAGATTATCTTCACAATTTGGGATTGACAAAAATTTCTTAAACATGCCAAAAGTGTATTTGTCAAAAAAGTAAAGAATTGATAATAAACCAACATTAAAATTGAGGTTTTGGGACCAGGAGGTAACATAGTGGTTATGGTGCTAGATTCCCACATGGTTGACCTCAGTTCAAATCCTGGACCTTGCAGTTTAAAAATCATGCTGGGCATGTGTGTGTGTGTGTGTGTGTGTGTGTGTGTGTGTGCCCCAAATCCCGAGAGGATAACGGAGGAGAACGGATTGCAGCATATCCGTCCCCCCGGAGGAGGGGGGGTCATTTTTCAAATTCCCTCTCACTGTCACTGTCTCTCTCCAGCAAGCACATGTGCCCTATGGTAAAAACCTTGGGAAAAAAGAGTACTGTTTATCAAAATATATTTAGAATAAAAAGGCAAGACATAGGCCTTGAGAATTGACTTGTAATTATATTAATGAATAAGGTCTTTCTTTTCAGAAATATAATGCACTCATGCAAACAAACAAGAAAAAGACAATGTGCCCAATAGGAAAAAGAGGCAAAACATCAGAAATGTTCATGTCACAGAAGATAGTCACTTTGCTAGTAACTACTCAAAAAGGTACTCAACCTCAGTCATCAGGGAAAGGCAAATTAAAGCTACAGCGAGAGATTACTACACACTTCCAAACAGCTACATTTAAAACAAGGATGATCCCATGTGTTCAGGAGGACATGGAGTAACTGAAGCTCTCATCCTGCTAGTTGGAACAATTGGTACAATTTCTTTGGAAAATTGGTAGTGTCTCCTATGGCTGAGTAGACACGTATCACATAACCCATTAATTCCTTTCCTGTCCTTAGGAAATGTCATAGCAACATTGTAGAATCCAGTAGCTAGATGCAATTTAGATGTCTATCACTATTAGAATGAATAAATCAATTATTGTATACTTATGTAATAAATTAGTATGTGACAATGAAAATGAATTAACTACCTATAAAATATTAAGTCGTCAGGAATTATGACATATTTTTCTATGCAAAAATGCATCACCACTTTCCTGACCACCCAATACAACATGGATGAATCTTGCATATATAGTTTTGAACAAACAAAACCAGACAAAAATGAATACTTTCATAAAGAAAAAAAGCAAAATCACACGTGTTCACATGTACATGCCCACACATGTATGCATGTGCACATGCTCATACACGTAGGCAAAATGAATCCATGTTCAGAAAGTGACTACCTCTAGAGAGGAGAAGGAATAAATGATGAAGAGGAATGGGGCAATTTCTAGGATCCTTGGCTGTGTTGTATTTCTGATATTTGGTTTTTTAGAGAGATTTTTGCTATAGGGCTTGCATGCTTGCTGGAGAGACAGACAGAGACAGAGAGACAGAAAACAAGAAAGCACCCCTGGGAACATGGCCATGCCACAATCCCTTCTCCAGTCTCCTCTCGAAATTTTGGGCACATATGCACAAGTGCCCCATGTGAGTTTTTTTTTTTTTTTTTTTTTTTTTTTTTTTTTTTTTTTTTGAGAGGTTTTTGCTATGGGGCACGTGCGCTCGCCAGACAGAGAGAGACAGAAAGCGAGAAATCACCCCTCTCCAGGGGGGATGGCCACGCCGCAATCCCATCTCCTCCATTCTCCTCTCGGGATCTTGGGCACGCACGCACACGCACCTGGTGTGAGTTTTAAGACATTAGGTCTGGGACTCGAACTGTGGTCGACTACGTGGGAGTCCCACGACATAGCCAATACGCTAACTGCTAGTTCCTGCCCCATGTGAGTTTTAAGCTGCCAGGTCTGGAATGCGAACTGCAGTTGATGACATGGGAGTTCAGTGACATAAACAGTACGCCATCTGCTGGTCCTGGCTATGTTGTATATTTTATCCAGGTTACATGATAGAATACACTTTGTAATAATTCATCATTTTTGCAATAAATAATTTTAATGACAAGTTGAGAAAGTAATAAATGAGATTTTAAAAATAGTTTAATATGTCAATTATTATCATTTTGAATGCTTTTCTTTTTGATGTGCCTCTACACACTATTTGAGTTTTCCCTCATCTGTAACTAACAGCATTTGGAGGCAGATAGTAGCAACCTGACTCACATCCTCTTATAGAGGGAGACTACTAACGTCGGCTCTATTGCCTGGTGGTTAGAGGAGTCAGATTCCACATGGCTGATGCTGTTTTGGTCCCAGCTCCAGTAGCTTGGGAAATGCACTGAGTATGTGCATGTGTGTGTGTCAGGGTGGAGAAATGGAAGGTCCTGTCAGGGTGGAGAAATGGGAGGACCAACTGCAGCTTGAACATTATGCATTGAGGGGTGTTCGCTCTCTCTCCCTTTCTCACTGTCTCATGTACCTCTGACAAAAAAACCAAAACAAAACAAAACAAAACAAAAAACGAAAACAAAACTATTTTATCTGAAAAGACTAATGACTCAGGGGCTCAAATATGGGCATTAGGATTATGTTCCTCCTCTTATTTTGCAACTCCACTTGACTTTACTCTGCATGGAGGTTACTCCCTCCTGGTAGGCAGAATTCTAGCAGAAAGAACCAGTAGTTGGACTAGGCTAAATCCTCCTTGGTAATATGGGCACAGAGGACTGGAGGGGCTTCAGTGCCTGCAGACCTCAAGATAACATGTGAGTAAAAAAAGTATGTTTGCCATGAAGCAAATGCGACCTCACAGCAAGTCACATAAACTCCTGCTTTTTTTTTTTTTTTTTTTTTTTTTTCAGCGAGGTTTTTGCTATAGGATGTGTGCACTCTCCAGAAAGACAGAGAGAGACAGAGAGACAGAAAGCGAGAAATCACCCCCCGGGGGGGGGGGGCGGGTGGGGGGATGGCCACACCGCAATCCTCTCTCCTCCATTCTCCTCTCGGGATCTTGGGCATGCATGCAAACATGCCTGGCGTGAGTTTAAGCCACCGGGTCTGGAACTCAAACTGCGGTCGACTACATGAGAGTCCAGAGACATTGCCATTATGCCAACTGCTGGTCCCATCTTCTGCTTTTTCCTAAGCCTTTCTTTTGTGAAGATTCTGGAGCTGCCACTGTTTCTGACACAGTATTGAATATTAAGTTGCTGCAGGCTGACCCAGAGGCCCAGACTGGGTGAATGGAGTGGGGCTCTGTGATCGATGGCCCTATCCAACCTATATGTGTCCAGGCAAAGTGCTTTCTGTAAGGAAGGAATGCAGACTGGCACAAACCTTATGTCTACTCTCTGCTGAATAATTATTATTTTTAACTATTAGAAAAATATAATAAATACTACCAAACTGCCCTTCAAAAGAACTACAAATGAGCAATAAAGTGGCTGATGATTCAATATTGCACCAACAGTTTATGAGGGTACTCGTGTGCCCTCATTCTTGCTGATACTGGATATTATCAACATTCAAACTTTGATAGTAGAGTGATTAAAGGTGAAAGTATCTCATTGTTTTACTTTCTCCTTGCCTGTTATATTACATCCATTGGCGTCTCTTCTCGAACTCCCATTCGTATCCTGCACCAGGGACTTATAAATGGAGGTGGAGGCACATGTGAGAGTGATCATTTCTGACAGAGAAGACAACTTCGCTGACATCACTAGGATTTCTGGGCATGATGATAAAAACAGACTGGCCGTAGTTGATTTCATTACTGTTTTAAAATCCTTTAAAACCATAAGGGGGTACCAGCTATGTTGCTGGACTCCCATGTAGTCCACTGCAGTTTGAGTCCTGGACCTGGTGGCTTAAACTCACGTCAGGCACGTGTGCGTGCGTGTCCAAGATCCTGAGAGGAGAATGGAGAAGGGATTGCGACATGGCCACCCCCCTGGGGGGTGATTTCTCGCTCTCTGTCTCTCTGTCTCTCTCTGTCTTTCTGGTGAGTGCACGCGCCCTATAGCAATAAACCTTTACCAAAAAAAAAAAAAAAAAAAAAGTAAAATCCTTTATAGACAATGCACTTCCCACCCCTTCACACTCACCTGAGTGCATGGCTCCTACTACTTCCGCCCGTGTTCCTTCGAGTCGTTTGCCTTTCCGTATTGCTTCGTACTATTTCCACTTGTATTCTGGATGTCAATGCTTTGTTGGATTAATTGTGACCATCTTCTGTTGTGTTCTTGCCTTTTAATTTTATTTGTCTTGTTTTGCTCCCTTTAACTTTAGATGATAATCAGTAACTTGTATGAAAGGTAATTAATTTGTTATAAAAAGCTCTCCTTGGGAACCAGCAGTTAGCGTAATGGCTATGTCACTGGACGCCCATGTAGTCGACCACGGTTCACGTCCCGGACCCGGTGGCTTAAAACTCACGCCGGGCGCATGTGCGTGCGTGCCCAAGATCCCAAGAGGAGAATGGAGGAGAAGGGATTGCGGCGTGACCATCCCCCCGGGGGGTGATTTCTCACTTTCTGTCTCTATGTCTCTCTCTGTCTGTCTGGCGAGCGCACACGCCCTATAGCGAAAACCTCTCAAAAAAAAAAAAAAAAAAAAAAAAAGCTCTCCTTCTCCTTCCTTTGGGCATTGCTTCAAATTACTTCCAGACTGAATTAGAGGCTTCCAAGATCCGTTTTCTAATAATGGACAGGAGAGAAGCCAGATGGTACAGTTATGACAGCACAGCTAGTCAATACTAGATATTTCGGGAGATGAATTTATCACAGCAAAAATACCTCTTGGCACAAAGAATGAGTCATGGACTTGACTGAGGCTGGTAGATCTGCAATCAACTCTGGTTTCTTCTAATGTACTGATTAAAACAGACACGGATTGGACATTATTCCTCTTTGGCTTTCAGTTCAAATGAAGCATTCTTAGTATTCAGGATTTTGAATACTACTCAGTTGGAAATAGTGAAATGAAGATACGAGAGACTGTAACTCTTCCTCCAAGGATGCCACTCTGGATAAAGATGGTGACCATGTAGAGGTTCTCTCTAAGAAAGACTAAGTCTGGGGCCAGCAGGTGGCATGGTGGTTGAGGCGCCAGACTCCCATATGGCCAACCACAGTTCAAATGCCAGACCTGGCAGCTTGCTTTCTCACTCGCCACCCCATCAGATTAAATAATAAGAAGAAATAAAATTTAATAAATGTTTATTTTTTAAAAGATAAGGAAAGACTGAGTCTATTTAGCCTGTTTGCTGCCTCTGCTTGTGCTCTCTGCTCCAGCTGTGGCTGGTTCTGCGAGGAATAGCATGGAGAATTTCTCAAGCCGTATTAATCGCATCGTGTGGGGATGGGAATTATGTGTCCATGGCGGCTGTCACCTTGTGCTGGTGGCACATGTAATTATTTCATGAGGAGCTGCCACTACACTTGCAGCCTCACCCACCTGCCTGTTTGTTCAGAAGGCAGATCGTTAGCCAAAATAAGCAAGCCCTGTGACACTGTAAGCAATGGGAGATTAGTTGTGCAAACAGAAATCTGAAAGGCGTGATTCTATGAAGAACCAGCTAGCCATGCCTAAAATCATATTTGCAGTGTTTGGGCTTTTCAGTTTCTAGCTCCAACATGCACATGCTCTAAATTTACACACACTTACATAAGCTCACATTAATTTATTCTGCATTAGAGGCCAGCAGGTGGCATGGAGGTTAAGGCACTGGGTCCCATGTGGCTGCTGGGCCATTTGAGTCCCAGATCAGACTGCTTGAGAATCATGCTGTGTGTGTGTGTGTGTGTGTGTGTGTGTGTGTATGCCCAAAATCCCAAGAGGAGACTGCAGGAAAAGAGATTGCAGAGTGGCTATCCCCTCAAAGGGTGATTTCTCACTTTCTCTGTCTCTTGGGCAAGCACACGTGCCCTTTAGCAAAAACACTACAAAAAAATTATTGTGCATAAATAAAATCACATATAATTATAAACATCCACATAGAATTACATTCATAAGACACACACAAAACTACAGGTGTATACCAGCACACGTATACAATGTGTGTATACAATTATACAAATACTCATACATATCCTCACACACAAGTACACATGCATACATGGGGGCTTCAGAAAGTTTGTGAAAAAAATGGAATTAGAGTATGAGTTTATTCTGGTGCAAAAACATTTTGAAATCCATGCATAGTTTTTTTTATAATATACATTTTCCATGACTTTTTTGTTTTACTTTTATTTACATGTCTATGCTGAATTTATTCCCATGTTATACGTTCTTGTTTCTTCAGTTTCCTCTTGGATTTTTTTCCTCTTCTTTTCTTTTTAAATAATTATTTTATTTAACTTTATTTATTTATTTAAATTTGACCAGGGAGAGACAGAGTGAGAGAAAGAGAGAAAGTGAGAAAGCAAGCCACCATGTCCAGGACTCAAACCACAGTTGGCCATGTGGGAGTCCAACGCCCTTAACCACCATGTCACCTGGCAACTCTCTCTTCTGGGGATATTTTTTTCTTCTGTGCAACCTCCTCTTCTGGTTTAGGAACAATTTGCTCCTTTTCAATGAGGACCATCTCCATGCTGCAGGGGAAGCTCAATCTACCCATGAGCTCTGTAAGTACGACAGTGCCTCTTTGAGTGACTTTTCACCTGAATTTGCTCAATGACTAGAGAAGCTTAAGTTCAGCATTCCTCTCTGTATTTTTAAGCATGTGCAGCAAAACTTTAGCACTCTTTTTGCACGATGCTGTTTCCCACTCTTTGGCTTGGGCACATCAAACTACGTGAATAGCACACACTGCTTCTGTAGTGACATTTTTCAGATATTTGGTGGCTTTTGGATATGCATACCCTTGATGGCTTGGGCTGTTTCACAGGTGTTCTTAAGGTGAACACGAAGATTGGAACCTCATGATTTGAATAACTTTGTGGGGTTCTCTGGGTCAAGTGAATAGCAAATCATTTTCAAAGAGATCACCTCAGGCCATTTACAAGAAGAGTCGTGACATATTTGAATACACCTGGCACACATATTCACACATGTTTTAGTCTGTTCTGTCTCTCTTAAAAACAGGATACCATAAACTGGGCAGTTAATGATGAATAAAGGTTCATTTAGCTCACAGTTTTGGAGATCCAAGGTCAATGAGCCACCTGGTGGGGGCCTTCTTGTTAGTGGGGCTCTCTGCAGTGTCCTGAGGTGGGACAGGGCATCATACACTGATAGCAAGAGCAAGTGTGCATCTATTTGTGTTTCTCTTCTTATGAAGTCACCAGAATTCAATCACGGGTGACCTACTCTGATGACTCTAATCCTAATCACCTCTCAAAGTCTCCACCTCTTAATCCTATCTCAGACTGAGCTCCCACCTTAATACCTTCACAATACAACCACATTTCAACACGTGAGTGCTGGAGGGACACATTTAAAAACAGCAATGTACAAATTAATGCACATACTTCATAAAACGTTTGTTTTTAACCAAGAACCCAAACTTTTCTACTAGAATATCTGGTGTCATTTGTAATAAAATACTCACAGAGGTTACTTTCCTGTTTTTTAATTCAGTCTAATTTTAGGTGAACACTGGGGACTAAGTGGAACAGCTCAGAGTCACTTCTAGTGCCTCGCCTAAGTCCCGCCTTCCCAGTGTGGGTAGTGGAAGGAATCCTCAGGCCTAAACCAGATGACAAGGTGCTCTGATCCTGCAGAGTATCAAGGTATGGTTGGTCCTGAAACCCTTCGTTTAGCCTTGAACAACGACCATCCCAGGTGCTGGTGCAGAGCCTCACATATACTAGGCTCTCAATGTAAATAGACTAACTTCTTAATCCTTCTTTATCTAGTTTTTTTAAATTAATTATTCAAGTAATTTCTTCTCTCTTTTCCCTTTCCTAACTTTCATTTTTTTTAGAGAGATTTTTGTTATAGGGTTCCTGTGCTTGCCAGAGAGAAAGAGAGAAATAGCCAGAAAGTGAGAAATCACCCCCCAGGGGGGATGGTCATGCCATAATCCTCTCAGGATTTTGGATACACATGTATACATGTCTGGCATGAGTTTTTTTTTTTTTTTTTTTTTGGCAAGGCACTGGATCCAGGACTTGAATCACAGTTGACTATGTGGGAGTCCAGCGACATAACTATTTTGCCATCTGCTGGTCCCCTTTTCTTGACTTTCAATAGAAGTATCCCAAAGGATACACAGGTCTTTTACAATAAAACTCTCTCTGGAGAGTGGATATCTCTATGTAATTTCATAATCTCTTGAGAATTTAATCAGAGATACCCGAATCCTCAGATACCATTTAGTCTAAAGTTCTCATAGAAGAGTGAACTGAGGCCCAGAGATGTTAAGTAACTTCTCCAAAATCACCCAGCTAGTTGGCAGTAGAATAAGAACTAGGGATCCAATAGCCAGATCCCTGGACTAGTGCTATCCTAGTTTAGACTTGGGTAATTTTTATTCCAGGAATAACTCCTTGAAACAAATGTTGACAGAATAAATGATTCAGACATGAATTTCTTTACATACAAACACCACCATAGTTTGATTGTGAGGAATTATAATGGCTTATATATTCAGAGAAATCTATGATACCACACATGTAGTACTATCATCTAACATATATTTAATCTCATGAACTCTACATATGATGAAAAGTGTTTCCGTTGTATCATTTCTGTAAATTTGATCTCTGACTTTCAAATTTTCTTAGTCTATGGGATCTCTGACTGGCTATGACTTATTACACCTGCATGCTATTGTAGACAGATGAGAACATCTCAGATTCGTGATGGGTATAGCTAACATGCTAACAATAATTCACCAGAGTAACAAAACTACCCTCTGTCTCACCAGTTTTGAAGAGTTTAGATTCTTTTTTTTTTTTATGTTGGCCTTTATATAGCCAATGGTAATTTTATAATATTATGGTATTATCATACCTTTCTTGTCACTTCAGTAATAAGCATTTGACTTTTTCTCTTGTTATTTACTGCATTTGTCTTTTTCTAGGGTTATGTATTTAGTTTTAAACCATGTTTTCTTTAAATATCTCACTCTGCCCCGTATCTAATACATTTATGTGGAAATGTCTTTATGTGTAGTGGATCATTAATGTGTAATACATGACATAAACTTATTTTTTAATGGCAGAGGATATGCTTGCATGGGAGAAAGTGCACACCCCTTCCCAACGGGGCCAGGTCACAGCACAGTTCCCTTATTTCCATTCCTCTTTCCTGTTAGGATCCTGGGCATGGGGACCAAGTGTCCAGTGTGTATTTCAAAGTGAGGGGGATGGAATTCGAACCATGGTCCCAGACCCTGTGGCTCGAAAAGCCAGGCATGTATACATGCCGAAAATCCAGAAAGGAGAATGGAGGAGAAGGGACTGAGGCTTGGCTATTCCCCCTGACCTTGGGGATGTGAGTGGGAGGAGATAATTTCTCACTTTCCCAGTTCCCTCCACATAGCGCTTCGCCCCAGCACTATAAGGCCACCTGACATATCCTTTTAAACAATGAATATATATATATATGTATGCGGTGTATTTACATAGTCATGCTTACTTTATAAATAATGTAATGTGCTTCCATGTTTATATGGCAAAATGTATGGAATTTGAATATACAGTGTAAACACTCAAATCTGGTAGCTATTAACAGCTATTATTCTCACTTGAATCACTATGCCCTTCCTGAAAGATAAGCTAACATATTAAATTAAAAAAAGACATTTAGTTCATTTAAAATATACTATTCAATATCATAATAAATGCTGACAGTGGCTAAATTAGGGTGATAGCATTATGGTTACTTTTCCCTCTATTTTCTAAATGTTTCATAATATATTTTATTAGTTTTGTACAAAAAAGAATGCATTTATTAGTTTAAAAGAAAGGCAAACAAGAAGACAATAAAGCAATGACATTGAAAAATATGTTTGTGAGCCCATCCAAGTTGCAAGCAAATGTATCCAGCAGTTCACTGGCAAGATATAGAGTGGTAATATAAAATGAAGGACTTTTAGGGGGCCAGCAGGTGGCGTGGTGGTTAAGGACGCTGGACTCCCGCATGGCCAGTCGCAGTTCAAGTCCCGGACCTCGCGGCTTACTTTCTCCCTCCCTCCCTCCCTCTCTCTCTCTCTATCTCCCACTGAATGGATGAATGAATAAATAAGTTAAATAAAATAATTGTTTAAAAATAAAAAAATAAAATCAAGGACTTTTTTTTTTTTAAAAAAAAAAAAAAGAAAAAAAGAAAAATATGTTTGTGAATACCCCCCAAGTGGGAGCAAGGTGTTGAAGTGTAATTTTTTTTTTTAAGAGGTTTTTGTCTTAGGGTGTGTGTGGTAGCCAAAAAGAGAAAAAGAGACAGAGACAGTGAGAGAGAAAGTGAGAAATCACCCCAGGGGATGGCCAGGCTGTAATCCCTTCTCCTCTATTCTCCTTCCAGGATCTTGGGCACACACGCACACAACCCTGGCATGATTTTGAAGCTCTCAGATCCAGGACATGTATGGTGGTAGTCCATGTAGAAGTCCAGTGATGTAATCACAACACCACCTGCTGGTCTCTGAAGTGTATCAATGTCATTATGGCTCTTGTCCTTTATTGCCTTCTGCTTCACAAAGGGTCCAATTTATGTGCCTCGCCTTTTATTATTCTTAATAGTCTTAAGGTTTTACCTTTTAGATTTTCCTTTGATATATTCACTATCAGATTAAAAGTTTTTATTTCTCTTCCATTCCTTTCTTTTAACATAATGTCTTTTCGATTGGTTTCTATGGTGGTTTGCATGGTATTTGTCATAAAATGTCATCCACAAGGCATGCAGGTGCTGTGGAGGTCAAGGCCCTGGATTGCACATGGCCAAGTTTGCAGTTCAAGTTCTGGACTTGACGGCCTGTGTGCCCAAAATCTTGAGAGGAGAGTGGAGGAGCAGGGATTGTGGCATGGCCATTCCCTTTAGGGGTGCTTTCTCACTTTCCCCCTCTCTCTGTCTCTCTTTCTGGTGAGTGTATATGTGCTATGGAAAAAAAAAAAAAAAAAAAAAAAAAAAAAAAAAAAAAGAAGAAGAAGAAGAAGAAAATGAAAAGATCTTTAAAAATTATCAAAGGATCGTCAGTTCTGAAATAATGTTTTACATGTAGGTATATGTCATGAGGTAATTGAACATTATCATATATTGTTTTTTTTTTAAACTCAGAGTTAAAGTTGCGATAGATATTGGCATTAACAGAAATATTCGGCTCTAAACTACAGCAGGAAGGACTCGCACTTGGATTTAGACAAGATTAATTATGCTATTGAACTGATTTATCCCTTCTCTATCTATTAGTAAAATGAAATAGCTTCTGTAAATATTTTTGTGTGTGTCATGGATCAATGAATTTCTGGGTTTATTTTGCTGGTCAAATGTTTCTATCAAATATCCTTATTGACACAGGAAATGGTTCTTTTTTTGGTAGTTTCTGCTTGCCAGGAAAGCTAATATCATCCTTTGAAAATATTGGGGGCCAGTAGGTAGTGTGGTGGTTAAGGCGTTGAACTCCCACATGGTTGACTGTGGTTCAAGTCCTGGACCTGGTGGCTTGCTTTCTTATTTTGCCCCTCTCTCTCACTCATGAGTGCATGAACAATGTAGCAAACTAAATAATAATAATGATAATAATAAATAAAATTAAATTAATAATTTAAATAATTCTAAAAAAATCAGTATAAGGACTCACCTACAGTACCAGAATTAAACCTAGGTCAAATTTTATATATGTGTGCATGTGTATGTTCACACTCACATACACATACAAAAGCAACTAGCATGTGTAGAACTTCTATCATGTGCTTCCACCAAAGAGACTTAACTTCAGGTATTAAAGGTACTAATCAACAAGACTGACAAAAATCTTTATTTCTAACATATGAAAGTGTCTCTTCTAATAGAGTGCCCTCATAATTGATGTAATGACAACTTTAATTTTTAGGTTCTAAAATACAGAAATGGAAATTACTTAAACCTTGTAAAAATGTAACTCTTATACCCTACATGCCTCCTAATCGCACCTTGACAGTTTAGCTGGGAACACACTTTAGAGGCCAGAGTTATAATTTTTAGATTGCATCTTTGTTCAGCAAATTCTTTATATTTTCAATTATTTTACTTTTTCTGAATTTAACTATTGGTTATAGGAGAAAGAGCTGAAGAAACATTTTCTGAAACAATCTCTCTCTCTTGTCCTGTTTGGTCTTACTGAAATGCAGGCTCTGTTTTGTAAACACATATTACTTCTATTTAAAAAAAAGGGAACTACTTTAAAAATGTGAATCTATACCAGGCAAAAGGAGCAAATTGGCCTTGCTGACAGAGGTTAATGGTTTTCCCCTTCTAGCTAAGCAATCCTCTTCTCAAAGATGCTAGAAGTTCTATGTTCCAGAAGCCCCTCCCAGATCAATATGGTCTGAGAAGAGAGAACAGTCAAAGGGCCGGACAGCTGGAACTCTTTGGATCTTGTTAGAGTTAATTCTTGGAGCAGTCAGGAGAACTGGAGAGAGGAAAAATGACTGACACCATCTACACTCCTTCCCTTCCTCCTCAGAATGTTGCTGAGAAGACATAGCAGAAAAACCAGCAGAAACATGGTCTTGGGAGACTGGTACTGAAGTGAAATGTATTGGCCATGTGATAACTGACTACCAGCACTAGATGGCCAGGCAGAGGAATTTGGGTATTGTTCTTTTATTAGCCCTAGGCATTCTGTTTCCAGCTCTTTCCTCTTAATAGTCCTTAGTGGCTTTGACTGTAGCCCCATTGGTATATTCATCCTTCTTCCTTTCTCCCTCCCTTTCATTCTAAACATTTGAGCATGTGAATACACAAACCCCCAATAAAGCCATAATATTTTTTTAATTGACAAAGGGCACGTATGCTTATCAGGGAGAGAGAGAGAGAGAAAGCATCCCCAGTGGGGTGTGGTCATGCCATAAGCCTCCTTTCTCCATCTTGTCAGGACTTGGGCCTGCGTTCACACACACCCAGTGCATTATTGAAGCTGCTGGCCTGGGACTCCAACTGCGATTGGCCATATGGGATCTAGCTCCTGTAACTGCCAGCCTATAGAACCTAATTTTTATTAGATATTATTAAGACATAGAAGTAGTAAAAGTAAAATCTAAAAAAAAAAAAAATCTACTACTAGAGAATTTGGACAGAGAAGTACTTTGTTTTTATTAGATATATAAATTACAGTTATTTAGAAAACACCAATAACTCTAGTGTGTCCAGAAAGTAGATTTGGCATTTCTAAAAATAGTCAAATGAAATTTCTTCTCCTTTGAGGTCTTATGAGTTATTGTCATAATTAGTAAGGCCAAATTCAAACACAAAGGACTAGAATAAAACATTTTAAAATATTAAAATGATTCTTCCAAAGCCTAAATTAAACTTTAAAATTTCCGGGCCAGTTATTTTTCTGAAACTGTGCAAGACATACATAGTAGTAATTAATGTAAACACCATTTGGATGTAAACATAATAAAATTTGGGTATTAGAATATTTGATTTTACTGGATTTTGGCTTCTTTCCTATATGTTTCTCTTGCTTTCCATTAAGACGGAAACTTTACTATCATTAGCTAATCTTCCTCCATTCTCAGAACTTCAACCTCTGTAAATACAGGGAAAGGAGACCCTCCTGGGTTGTTATGGTGAATATTTGACTCTCAATTTAATAAATGTTTAAATGTCTAAAACTTCCAGTAATGCTGAATTTGGCTGGGTACCTTATGGTTGTAATATTTTAAGCCTTTAAAAAATTATATGGTGGATGGCAGTGGTGTGGTGGTTAAAGGTGTTGGATTCCCACATGGCTGACTGCAGTTCAAATCCCAGACCTGATGCTTCCTTTCTCACTTTCTCTTTCTCTGTGTCTCTGTCTGGTAAAATGAAAAAAATAAAAACAACTGGGATTACATAAAGAAATAATTCTTTTTAAAAAATTATAAGGACTCTCAAATAGTGACATGTTTTTCCAGATTTCTTTTTCTTACTAGCATTTTTGTTATCCTCAATGTTTACTTCAAACAAATCGTATGCAGTTTACAATTCTTGCAGCATATGGTTGCTGCCTACACGTGTATTGTGTGCCTTGGCAAACAGCCACGTGCAACATTGAAGACTGATTTCCTAGATGAGTAGTAGAGAATCTTGCCTTTATCCATTTTTCTATTTCAGTCTTTCTTTCTTTCTTTCTTTCTTTCTTTCTTTCTTTCTTTCTTTCTTTCTTTCTTTCTTTCTTTCTTTCTTTCTTCCTTTTTTTAGGTTTTTGCCACAAGGTGCATGTGCTTGTCAGAGACAGACAGAGAGAGACAAGAGAGGGAAAGTAAGAAATCATTCTCTTGGAGGGATGGCCATACTGCAATCCCTTCTCCTCCATTTTCCTCTTGGGATTCTGGACAGTTGTGTGTGCACCTGGCATAATTTTCAAACCTCCGAATCTATGTGGTACTCCAGGTCCTTAACCACCACACTACCTGGTGGTCTCTTCAGTTCAACTTTTAAGGTAAGGTTGGGTTAAATGTCTTTTCTTTACTTCCTCCCTCTTTTCTTCCTTCCTATTTCATTTCTGAAGGCTTCCTTTACCTTAAGGAGAATAATTTATGCAGTCAATCATCAGAGGTTCTCATTAAGCATTGATAATATAATATGGATATAGACAATCCCAGGTGTTTCTGGTTTTTGCCTTCTCCTGAATCCTCACCTATTTTTCCTATCATTTGAGTAGGGACCGATTTGTTCTTACTTTGTAGAGAAACCCTCCAAACAGAAAATATACTGGTCTATAAGCTTACTCATATTGAGACTGTGTGATTTCTGTTTTGGAAAAATAACAGTTTTATTTAGCATTAATTGAGTACTGGGTATAATTTCCTGTGCAAAGGAGGGAGTCTGGAAAGAAGGAGCAGATACTGAGATACGTGTAGAATAAATTAGTGACAGCAATTGGTGAACATTCTGTCTTGAGATCAATGAAGGGGACAAAGGCAAGACCTCTTTTCAATCTGAGGATCTGAAGCCCCTCAATCCCTAGTTCCTTTTCCTACTTCCCTTTCTTTTTAGCGGGCTGCCTCACCACAGGAGCTGCCTCACCACAGGAGGAACTTGCAAGGCAATGGACTATGTTTATGAGATGTAGTTGTAAGAGATGAACAATTCACTGCTACATTGTTTCCCTTTCTGTTTTAGGCCTTTGTAGCGATCTTTGTACCCATGCTGTCTGCATAGACTTGTAATCTAACCCAACTGCTATTCTGTCACTGATCAATTGGCTGAATTTATTGATCAACTATTGGGTTACTTATGTTTGCCTAATATAGTGATGGAGTAAATGCTTATATTTTGAGACTACTTCTGATTCATAGAGTGTTTGTTTACTGTAGTTCCAAGCACAAGTAAGAGATAATTTTTGATTAATATCTAAATAATTTGCATAGAGAGAAACTGCAAAGGAGTGAGACAGATGTATGTGTAATATACATTTCTATACATGCATATATTTTAGGTATATATCAATAAATATACATACAAGGAGCAAGCAGGTGGTGTAGTGGTTAAGGTGCTAGTGCTAGACTCCCACATGGCCATCCACAGTTTAAGTCCTGGACCTGGTAGCTTGAAAATCATGCTGGGTGCTTGTGTGTGCATGTGCCCAAGTCCCTGGAGGAGAGTGGCAGAGAAGGGATTGTTGCATGGCCACCCCTCCTGGGGGTGATTTCTCACTTTTCCTCTCACTGTCTCTATCTCTGACAAGCGCATAAGCCCTATGACAACAACCTAAAAAAATGTATAAATAGATATATATATTTATAAACAGGTATATAATGTATATAAACATATATGTACATATTCACATACCTATATGTGTGTATAAATCATATATATATATATATATACACACACATATGTGTATGTAGCATGTATATATACTATTTAAATGGAACCTGGACATCCATTAATTCAATGAAATTTATTAAACTACATATTAGAAATAAATAGAATATCACGTTTTCAGGATTGTATATTTTGCAATGGAGGTCTTAAACACCACATCTTATCATTGATTAAGAAACTGAATTAAATGCTGGTTTAATGGGAAGGTAATATAATTTTGCTATTGCATGTTTTGTTGCCATTTGGAAAATCAACCAGCGTTAAATAGAAAAGCGTAAACGAGAACAAAGAGCAAAGGCTGAATGTACTCTGCATAACATTGAAAAAGTCTTGATTCTAATTCTCTTAATTTGATATCCGAGCCCTTAACGGCTCTTTCAGAAGACAGTCTGTTTTGACGAAGGCGCGAAGTAACGAAGAACAGCCTCTGGATGACGAGGTTCAGTCTACTCCTTCCAGATTGGTGTCGGTCACTTTGGGCAGCTGGGGCCCGGCTGAGGCCTCTGCTGGGGCTGGCGGGGGACGCCTACTGGGCTCACCTCCAGGCACAGCAGGTGGAACTTGCTCACCGTCTGCAGGAGCTAGCACGGAACCGTTAGCCTCGGTGGCCGGTAGGGAGGCCTCGGCTGCGGACAGCAGGCCCTGACCGGAAGCTCCTGTATCTGGCTTCCGGGGCTGCTTAGAATCAGCCGGTGCTCCCGCGGGGTGGCAGTCGCCTCCGGTTTCTGCTCCAGACCAGGCAGGGGGACTACTGGCCTTAGTAGGCGGTTCCGCCTCGTTACCCCCGTTCGGCCTCCGCCTGAGCAGTTACGGGAGGCAGAGGACCCTCTGAGACCCCTGACGGCGTCACCGAGTGTTGTTCCGGCTCGGTCGGGGCAGCGTCCTCGCTCCCTCGAGGCCTGTCCAATTCTGGTTCACTTTCCGTGGACTGGTCAGGGGTCGACTCTGGGCAATGAAAGACCATGAAGGCTGTGGCCAGATTCTGCACGGCGTTTTGCACGCTGTTGACCTCCTCTGCATCCACCTCCTGATCCGCAGGGACATGTGACCCCGGCTCTTCATCGGAGGTAGGCTGACTTTGGTCATCCTTATCCTGCGTTTTTGCTTCTCTGATTTTTTTGTAGAGTTCATTTCTCTCTTCTTGTAAAGCACGACAGAGATTCTCGAGTCTCCCGATTTTCATCACGAAGCACTCATATTCTTTAGCTCTCAGCGCTTTCTGTGATTAGAAAACACAAATATAAACACACATTAAACATGAAAAGCAGAGCTGCCTCTGAAGCCAAACAAAACCATTTGTCCTACAATTTGTCTACTGGACTCGGGTCTGGCTGCAGAATGGTGGCTCAAGAGATCTTGGTTAGGGACATTACTTCCTTTTTTGTATTATGTGTTAGAGTCTGGTAGAATTTCAATCACTGAAGCCTCTTCTTTAGAAAATAAAGATGGGTAGGCCTCTTTCTGCTTTAATCTAGAGCCTCTGAAATCTTAAAGTAGGTAGATTGTCTGTGAGAAGGCAGAAGCGGGACCAGCAGTTGGCGTAATGGCTATGTCACTGGACTCCTGTAGTCAACCTCCATTCAAGTCCTGGACACGGTGGCTTAAACTCACGCCAGGCGCGTGTGCATGCGTGCCCAAGATCCCGAGAGGAGAATGGAGGAGAAGGGATTGCGGCATGGCCATCCCCCCTGGGGGGGTGATTTCTCGCTTTCTGTCTTTCTGTCTGTCTCTGTCCTGCCAGCACAGGCGCCCTATAGCAAAAACCTCTCCAAAAAAAAAAAAAAGAGGAGGCAGAAGCAAAAAGCTTGTGGCAGACTGAAGGAGACAGGCTGAGTGCTGGCCTTCAGCAGTGCCCCATCTATTCTATGGATAAACTGCTGTTAATTCCAACAGCCATTTGATTTATGTTGATGAGTAATTAACATATCTCTTAGGAAGTGGTTGCAATTCGGGATGAATGGTTAGGATAGTAATTGGAACCATAGAAACTCAATCACACACTAATTCATGTTGCTGCCTGCTCAAACTATTCAGTTCTTTTCTCTAAAAATGTTGATGTGGGGACCAGCAGTTGGCATAATGGCTATGTGGCTTGTCTCCCATGTAGTCGATGGTGGTTCGAGTCCTGGACCTGGTAGCTTAAACTCATGCCAGGTACATGTGCGTGCGTGCCCAAGATCCCAAGAGGAGAATGGAGGAGAAGGGATTGCAGCATGGCCATTCCCCCTGGGGGGTGATTTCTCGCTTTCTGTTTCCCTGTCTTTCTTGTGAGCGCACATGCCCTATTGAAAAAAAAAAGTTGGTGTGTCTGTGCTTGAAAATGCTCCTCATCATTTCACTCTCTCACCCCTATCTTTAAGCTACTCTGTACCTTAAAGAACCCCCACACACTTGTTTATATGGAAAGGCCTTCACCTGTAAACCCTGCCTCTCAGTTCAGGGACCCAGCGACCATGTGACTTTGCCTTTTGATTCTCAAAACTTACTCAGAGCTTGACATAGATTCAGTATTTAAAAGCCTGTTGGAGTAATTAAAAATTACTTATCTCTATATATGTCTATAAAGTAGCACAAATCCTGGGTATTTGCACTGATGTTTTCTCTCAGTGTATTCCAATTTATTAATCAACTGGTTCTGTACCTGTTATGTGTGATGAACTAGGGAAACTCCATTCAAAGTAAGACACTCATCCAACCTTTAAGGCAGGGGTGGTGCTGCTTTGGAGACAGCTCTTTATATATCATATTGTCTCCCCCCCCCCCCCCCGCCCCCAGCCCTCAGCCTTTTTACAAACAATTATTTGTAGTGTATTTACGTTATATGTTAAGTATGAATATTGTGACTGAATGGGGGACAAGCGCAAAGGGCAAAACATGCATCCTCACCTCTTCGATCATGTCCAACAGAGCTTTGTTACAGTTTTCAAATCGGGCTTTCCATGTGGCAGTGTCCTTTTCCAGCTTTTTCATTTTCTTAGTAGTCTACAGCAATTAGAGTATTTTAGTGTTATTGATCCTGAAGAGTTACTCTATCAAGGAAGCTATCAGTTCCATATGTGACATCAAATATCTTCTCTTAACCAGCTGCTGAAGCAAGTAAGTGTTTGATGCCAAGAATGAAGTTTGCAGGAGAGTCATGATTTATTTCTGAGCTATCTAGGTTAGTGGTGAGCAAAGTTATATGCACCCCAGCCAATTCAGGAAGAAGGAAACTACTTAGGGGCACACTGGTTGTTGCCTCCTTTCGTTTAAAATAGGTAGTGTGGTGGTTAAGGCTCTGGGCTCTGACGTGTCAGAACACGGTTTAAGTCCTGGCCTGTCGGCTTGCTTTCTCATTTCTCTGTCTCTCTCTCCTGGTGTCTCTCTCTGGTCAGGTTAAAAAACAATAATATGTAAGACTTAATAAATATTTCTTTATGAAAAGTGTTGATAACATCTGGTCACATTCGAGAAGTAACCCCACTGCAGCAGCTTTCCATTTTTCAGTCTTTACATTTGTAGAGTGAGATAGGGTTCAGAAAGTGCAATTACATGCCTGATTTATTTCATTCTTAAAACAGTTTCTTGAATGAGGTTCTGTTTTCACCTCCACTTTATAAATGGGAAAACTGAGGCTGTGGGAGGTGGGGCAGTATTCAGATGAGGTAAGAGAAGAATGGAGCTAGAGTTGATTCATTCCATGTAATGCAGCAAGGGCAGAGTGTCTGCTGGTCAGGGGGCCCTGGGCTGGGTGTGAGGGATACAAAAGTGAAAGTAATGTGCGTAGCCTGTCTTTTTAAACCTGACACTGCATGCTCTTGGCTGTAGGGCCTTCTCTGTGCTTGGATGAAGTGAAGGACAAAACAAGCAATAAGACATGGTTTCCATGGATGTACCATACCTGGGCCCTTTTATTACTGGGTTCCAGGCTGCCCAAGCCAGGTAACCATGGAGGCTGGAAGCTGGGCCCAGACTGGCAGGCCCTGGATCTTCAGATTTTTTTTTTTAATCACATATGCAGGCTTCACTGAAAGTTTATGGAAAATGTATTTTATGAAAAACTATACGTGAATTTCAGAATTTTTTGCACAAAAATAAACGTGTACTTTAATTCCATTTTTTCCCATGTACTTTATGAAATCCCCTCATATTAATTAAATTAGTAGTTTGTAAACTTTAAAAATCATCAATACCTTTAAGAATTTGATGAGGTCTATGGAACAACATGTCAGAGAAATGCAAACATATCAGCTTTTTATCCTAATTTCCAATGAACTTTTGGGTCAGTTGCTAAAGTCCATACATTGACCCAGGATTAAGAACTCCTTGTTTAGTATTTTTTTTTTAAGAGAGAATTTTGCTATAGGGGTCATGCACTCACCAGAGAGACGGAAAGTAAGATATCGCCCCCCAGGGGGGAATAGCCAAACTGCAATCACTTCTCCTCCATTCTTCTCTCCGGATTTTGGGACGCACACACACATGAGTTTTAAACTGTGGGGTCCGGAACTTGAACCGCGGTTGACTATGTGGGAGTCTAACAATGTAACCATTATGCTATCTGCTGGTCCCAAGGACTCCTTATGTAGCATTTATTTCAATCTGAAAACTGTGTAATTTTGAATAAAAAAAAAAAAAAAAAAGCATTGGGGCCAGCAGGTGGTATGGTGGTTAAAGTGGTGGACTCCCATATGGCCAACCATGGTTCAAGTCCCAGAGCCAGTGGCTTGAAAATCACACCAGGTACTTGTGTGTGTGTGTGTGTGTGTGTGTGTGTGTGTGGCCAAAATGCCTAGAAGAGAATGGAAAAGGGATTGCAAAGTGATCATCCCCCTTGGGGAGTTATTTCTTACTTTTCCTTTTTCTGTCTCTCTCTGATAAGCCCACAAGCCCTATGGCAAAAACCTAAAAAAAAATGTTTTTTGTTTTTTTTCTGTTCTAGTATTTATTCCAATCTTTTGAATTAAAAATAATTTTTATAGATGTTGAAAAAACTAACTTTTGACATGTGTTGACATTGATCACATAATTGTGAGATCTATTTTATAAAGATGTTTTTAAAAGGATGACTTTATACTTTAAATTGTTTAATACCATTGCCTATTTAGAAACAGTTTCAATGCTTATTTTTTATGGGAAAATTGAACTGAACAAGATTTAAATATTATATCTAACAATAATATTGGTACTTTATGGTTATAAAAGACTTAAAAGTTTAAAGCTCTTTTAAGATATGTTAATTTATTTGAACTTCAATATCTTATGAGGTAGGTATAGGAAATAATATCTCAGTTTATAAATATGAAAAATAAAATTCAGGGAAGTTAAGTGAATTGTCCAACACTACTTGATAAGTATGAACCCATTCAGAGTTTAAATTCAGGCATATATCTTCTCATTCAGGACTCTGTTAATCCTATCATTATGTATCTTTCTAAGAAGGAGCTTATAAAATAGTATTTTATATTTTAACATTCTACTTTTTCATGTTTATATGAAAGTTGCTTTTTTATCTTTAGAAGATTAAAGTTTTCTTCAGCATATACAATATAATGTTAAATTGCTAGCTCTTACTTTTTTTTTTTTTTTTTTCCCAAAGCAATCCATGAAGTAGAAAAAGAAATATTCTTACTCAGAGTGAAAAGATATCCTTTTGTTTTTGGACTCTTGCTAAGATAAATTCACCTGGTACTTACCAATAAAAACACACAGCCCAAACCTCATTTGTACCTATAAACATTTCATTACTTCATAAAATGCACTGAAATACTTTGGTGAAAGATAAGTGGACCCAAAGGAAATTTGGCCTGTCAAAATAGAAAATGTCAATATTTTGTGGGTGATAAACAATACTCACTTTATCCATTTCCTGTTTGAAAGTGGCAAACACCTCATTGCTTTTTGTCAGTGTGCTCTGGAACTCTTCAAACCTTCCTGAGTAGAGAGTTAACTGTGGACGAGAAAGAGTGGATCTATTTAAGGGCCGCTTTTAGAATGGTTCCAGAACAAAACAGTATGTCATTGTTGATTGAGAAGAAAAAATGATTTAAAGGAAATCACAACATAGTGTTAATATGTTCAGTTCTTTTATTTCCTATGAGAGAATTCTAAGTTAGGGAGCATGATCAAAATGCTTTTTTAAAGAAAAATGAAGTAAAATGTCATAATTTTGTTTAAAATACATTCCTTAAGCACCAAACTTAGTGTATACAGAAGTATTTAACCCATTGATCCTGTTTTTTTGGGAACCAGCGCTCCTCATGGGAAGACGATCTCAAAGACAAGTTAACAACAGGAGGCTGACTATAAAGTGATCAGTCAGTTAAGGACAGTGGGTGCTCAGAGAAGGTGAGCATGGCAGGTGATTATGTGAGCCATATGTTTGTAGAGGTGAGACTTGAACTTGGTCTTGAAAGAAAGGAGAATGTAAACAAACGAGTGATAAAGGAAATGTGGGCCTTTCCACTGTCATACCACTCTAAGTGTTGCCATTTCTGCTTTACACAGCATAGTTTTGTGAATTAATTAATACAATGTTCTAGCCATTAGCAATTAAATATATCTTTTCATCAAAACCACTGTATTACCTCAACTTTCTGCAGATGGAATTAATGAGTCATTTGCACACAAGCATCCTATGAGTTAGCATTGCTAAGCATGTAACTCACCATACATAGGGATATAAAGAAGAAATTTGTATTTCTGTATCCCTAATTCCAAGCCTTGCATTGGGGTGGGAATGCAGAAGCACAGGGAAGGAAAATATATAAACTCTTGATGGTTATTGACAGTAATAAAACAATACAGCCTTAATTTTGAAAATATTAGGTCATCAGGAAGGTCATGATGTATTTTTCTGTTTTTCTATGCAAAAATGCATCATGACTTTCCCGACGACCCAATAATACTAAATAGTATGTTTTGAGTGAGTGAACGTTTAGTTTGGATGATTTAAATTAGTAAAGCCTCCATTTTAAAATGAGTCTTTGGTTCTATTGAGTGTCCAGATCAGTTCCAAGACCTCAAATGGACACAAAAATATCTTTGTGTGAAGAAGCAAACTTGTACTGTTCAGTAATAAACAAAAACCCACAGATGCAGTTGGTAACTGAGATGGCAGGGTTATTGACTATTGAAAGGCCTCCACTGACCAGCTGGTGGTATCTGTAGGACTGACTTTATTGAAGTAAAGTAGAGTACACCCTGACAGCCAGTAGGTTGGAGAATTCCCAGTATTGGGTGAGTGTTAGTGGGGGTTTGTAGGAGTCAGGCAATCCCTGAGCCCAGAAAATTGCTTATCTAGAATGGGTTATTCCCAAATAATCCAGAATAGTAGAGGTTTTGCTGTATAAATGGAATGATAACATAAATCCTTTCCATACAATATAGATTATCCAAAGAAAAGTTAAACAGCATCTGGTCATCATCTTGAAATCACTCATTAGCACTTCGTGTGACAGCACTAAAATTTGTATGATTTCTTGGCATACAGATTGAAGAATGAGTAACTGGGGCATTAGGAAATTCATGCCAAGAAAGTGGCTGAGGGTTTTACACACACACACACACACACACACACACACATGCACACGAGCGCACACAGTATGGAAGACAATATTTACTCTTATGTGCAATGTACTTTGTCATACTCTATCCAGTTGCATTTCTTTTTCTTTTCTTTTTTGTTTTCTCAAAGTACTGGCTGGGATTCACTGAATTGATTTCAAGACACACAAATGGCTCAGTGGTTTAAGACCCTCTACCCTAAGGTAAAGTCTTGTGGGGCTGGCTATCTACACTGTGGATTATCCATTTACTCAGGATGGAAATAATAGCTTCCTGTAGATACTGGTCATGTTCTATCACAAAATTTGTTCATACATGTTCTTGCCCAACTACTTTCTGTTAACTTTTTTTCTTTACTTCTTCCCCATTCTTTTTCCAACTTGTCACTTATCTCAGCAGAGTTCACATGGGAGACTCAAGCCTTCTTACAGCCTGTAGTTGCAGGCTGCAGACAGAAAGTGGCAGGCATGCGCCCATGTGTGCTTCAGCCCACAGATGCATCCTTGAATTACCCAGAGCATCCACACCTAGAACTTCACCTTCCACATTAGCTGACAGACATTAAATCTTTCTGGTTAGATTGTCTTCACTCAACTGTCATCAGTCTTACTTTCTCATATCTATCTGTAAGATTTTTTATCACATTTCAAGTAAAGTCTTTTTAAAATAGGAGAATGATCTTTTTTGGTGTATTAGTTGGGCAAATTTTGTTCCCTTTCCCTTGTTTTCTTTTTGCAAACTTACAGAAGGCAAGTGTGCCTTATTTCATTACCACCTCATCTGGACTTTTTCTAGCCACCGTTTTTGTTTTGTTTTCCCTCAGCCTAAAAAGAAAATATAATTAATTGTGGTAAAATACTAGGAGTTTTTAAAAAGTTCATGGAATGCATATTATGAAAAAGCAACACATAGATTTCAAATTTTGCATCACAATGCACTTTGATTCTATTTTTTCTAAAGTCATGTGAAGCCCCCTGTATATAGTATAAAATCTACCATTTTAACTGTTTTTAAGTGAACAGTTCTATATTATTATGTATGTACATGTTGTTGTTCAACCAATTTCCAGAACTTTTTCTTCTTGCAAAGTGGAAACTATTCCCATTAAACAACCATTTCCCATTTCCTCTTCCAGTGAGCAGTCTTTAATATTCTACTTTTCTTTCTATTTGACCTATTTGCCATAGGTGGCAAAACCTGAATAGGTCATATAGTTCTGAGTTAACCAACTCAAATACTCTCTTCTTATACTAAGAATTGTTCTTCCTGTTTACTGAATGATATGTATATGGTAACATTTTTCCTCTGACTCTTATACTGACACGATATTTAGTTTGATGTGTCATCTTCCCACTCTCACTTTGGTGTTGCAGAAGAGCATGAAAGGGACATCCAGAGGTCATGCACCGTGTTACTCCTGCCAGAGGCAGAAATAGAAACAAGCTGTTCTATGGTTAGAAATAACAACAAGTGCCTCAATATTTCATTTTTAAGTGGGCTAAGTGACACACACATTCTTTTTAAGTGAGCACCAAATTTTAATTACAAACATTCCTAGAATATAGAACATAGAACTGTGTCTAGGGATTGTCTTAGCAAACCTATGAGATTTGGTTTGGAGCAAATCCTATTCTTTTTTTTTTTTTTGGAGAGGTTTTCACTATAGGGCGCGTGTGCTCGCCAGACAGAGAGAGACATAGAGACAGAAAGCGAGAAATCACCCGCCAGGGAGGGATGGTCACGCCGCAATCCCTTCTCCTCCATTCTCCTCTTGGGATCTTGGGCACGCACGCACACGCGCCGGGCGTGAGTTTTAAGCCACCGGGTCTGGGACGCGAACCGCGGTCGACTACGTGGGAGTCCAGCGACATAGCCGTTATGCCGCTAACTGCTGATTCCCAGGAGCAAATCCTATTCTAAGAGAAGCTGCAAAGGCATCTTCTCTCATACTGGAAATATATGGCGAGGATTTCTGATTTGAAAGACTGTGATTGCGTGTTTTAAACAGTTTACTCACTAATCTTTTCCCCAGGGCAGTATTTTGTGTCCACGTTGTCAGACACTGCTCACTTTCCTCCTCTACTACTGTCTTCCTCCTATTGATCCTGTGAACACTCTATCTGTAGTGACAATTGTATCCCATTGATCATCTCTGACATTTACTCTATTGCTTTGGTTTGTATAATTGAAAGCCAGACATTTCTTCCTTAAGTGAGAAACATGCCCCTAATTGGCAAACTGTTGTCTCATGACTGAAAAGTAACTTCAATCTAAAATAACAAAACAACATAAATCTTCCTTGATATTTCTCTTGCTCAGACTTGACAAATGCGGACAAAGATCATGGCCTCTGGCAACTCACACCGCTTCAAAGACAATGCGAAACCAGGGAAACTGTCTTGAGTACTATTCAAGGTAGTCCATGTTAGAGCTTCTTTTTCAAGATTTAAATGTTTAAAAATGTAATATCTAGGGGTCAGCAGGCTGCGAGGTGGTTAAGGTATTAGACTCCTACGTGGTTAACTATGGTGAGTACTGAATTTGGCAGCTTGAAAACCATGCTCGATACATGTGCATGCATGCCCAAAATCACTAGAGGAGAATGGAGAAGGCATTGTGCTATGGCTGTCTCACAGGGGAGTGATTTCTTACTTTCTCACTCTGGCTATCTCTGGCTCTCTCCAGCTAGTGTGTGTGCCCTATGACAAAAACCTTAATATATATGTATATGTATGTATGTGTGTGTGTGTGTGTGTATATATATATATATATATATATGCAATGTTGATACTTTTCAAGAGTTTCAAGAGGAATTTGTTACACATAGGGATTTAAGGCCTCTTTTTTTTTCTCATTTAAATATCTTTTCGGGACCAGCAGTTAGCGTAATGGCTATGTTGCTGAACTCCCATGTAGTTGACTGCGGTTCGAGTCCCGGACCCAGTGGCTTAAACTCACGCCAGACGTGTCTGCATGTGTGCCCAAGATCCTGAGAGGAGAATGGAGGAGAAGGGATTGCGGCGTGGCCATCCCCCCTGGGGGGTGAATTCTCACTTTCTGTCTCTCTGTCTGTCTCTGTCTTTCTGGAGAGTGCATGCGCCCTATAGCAAAAACCTCTCCAAAAAAAAAAAAAAAAGAAAAAGAAAGAAATCTCTCTCTCTTATTTATTTATTTATTTATTTTTGCCAGAGAGTACCTGTGATTATCAGAGAGAGAAAGAGAGAAACAGAGAGAGAGTCCCTCAATGTGGCAGTCATGCTACAATCCTTTTCCTCCATTTGTCTGTCTTGTCAGGACTTTGGGTATGCATGCACATATACCCGGCTTGTCTTTCAAGCTTCAAGCTCTGGGATTCGATTTACGGTTAGCCTCATGGGATCTGGCTCCCTTAACTGTTATACTAGGGGACTGGCCCTATTTCCTTTGTGATGATTAAGTAAGTATTGGAGTTTTGAAAGTGCTCTGGAGACAAAAGAGGAAGACAAGGAGAGTCATTGAAACTAGGAGGCTGCCTGCACTGTGGAAAACAGTAGGCAATGATGGGGAAGGCAGGGTTAACTTAGTTGAAGACCAAACTGCTTTAGCTCTGAGAGTTCTCTAGGCTCATGAACTAGAGCTGAACAGGGTCTTGTGATCATTTTTTCCAGTGGTTTTTCAACTAAAGACTCCCTTTGTCTCTATTTCCCAGTAGGTCTTCACCTATAAAATACTATCTCATGTATTAATTAATAGTTAGCATTTTTATTAGCATTATTATCACTAGATTTTGAGTTCAATTAGGCAGGGATTTTTGTTTCTCTTATTATATATCCAACATCTAGAATCATACCTAGCACTTAGTAGGTGCTCAATTTATATTGGTTGAATTAATTAAATTTATTATAAGCCAGACACTGAGCTAAGTGCTTTGCATCATAATTTGAAAACAAACTATACATATTACATATTCATTAACCCGCATTCATTTTGGAAATGTAACCATATGAACAATTACCACCTACAGTTGCTGAGAAAGAGATGATATAATGTTAGAAACAACTGTATTTTAGAGAGTAGCTGCTGCTTTCTGTGCCATTATTTTGGAAATACTGACCAAAAAAAATGGGCCTCCCAGAAGTCAGAGGACTCCATCTTGGGATCATTGGTTTATTACAACATCTTCAGTTTACAGACAAGGAAACTTAAGTCCAGAGAGGTTAGGTAAGTTGTACAGGGTCACATAGCTGCTTAGCAGAGGGGCAGAACTCTGAACCTGGTGCCTGGAGTCAGTTGAGGACTGAGGTATGCATGAGAAATGCCCATCTCTGATAGGTGCTTTTTGACTTGGAGGGAATGTAGGTGAGATGTTGGATCAGAGCTTTTGTATTTGTCTTTCTCAGGTCATTAATGACCTGAATTCTGATGCCAGCTGAATGAATCACTCTCTAGCTAAGAATATCATATTAATCTACCCTTGTTATCCTCATTTAGCATTGGGGAAAAGAGATTGCTACTAATGGATGATGTGAACAATGCAGAGCTTCAAATATTGTCCCTCGTTCTTCTCAGGGCTCTGTGTTGTGAATGAGGCAGGGATAGAGTCAGAAGCCCTGGCTTGATTTTCTGGGTTTCTTCTCATTCCTAGGTTGTGAGGTCAAGCCTCCTTTCCCCCTGCCTACCTCCTGGCTAGAGAGCCATCACTGCTTGCCGCTCACCCCACACTGTGATGTGATGGGTTCATTGACTGCCTCAAGTCCAACTCTGGGCCCTTTGATTCTATTAATGTCAGAAACATTATGATTCCAACCTCTAGGTAATTTGTATTTTTGAACTATTTTTATATATTATCAGAACTAGATCATACTGGGAAAACAAATCACGTTGCATTTTATGTACACATTTACAAAAGAAGGCTTTTAGAAGGCTAGATGAGAAGATGTTATCTCTGCTGCTTTTGTCTATGCAGTGACGTAATTGTGATTTTAAATTTCTTGCTTTTAAAAAAAATCTTACAATCAACTTTTTCATTTGTACATCTTTTTTTAAAAAACAAAACAAAACAAAACAAGTATTCAGCAGTCAGCACGTAAACATTTACAAATCTCAGTGAACACTGCCCATTTGGAAGGCATCTCATTTCTTCACCTTTTGTGACTTTGCTTTCTGTGATCTCACCATCTTTTTAGGGCTTGGGCATTTCTTCTGTTAGCAATGCTAGAGCCCCTCTGTGGCTTCAGGTAAGAAAGTTCTCCTAAACCTGACAGGAAATGTTTTGCAGGATGGGCAGAGACCAGGGCTGACTTTCCCCCAGAATCTGCTATGGCCCCTTGAAATAGAAATCCAGTAATCTAATCAAACATGCTAATGCTGTCACAAAGGCAAGTCTAAATGGCTTCTGACTTGCCTGGCACTTCTTGTCATTCACCACTGACAAGGCCAACTTCTGGAAGCACAGGAATTTGGGCACTGACTCTCATTTTCTTTTTATTATGAATAATATCAAAATGTGAGGACAGTTTAAGAATTGCTGGTCATAGGTAGTGCATCTGAACAGTTGACATTTTCTTCTTAGGGAAATTGGGGAGGAGAGAGAGAAGAAATATGGCCAGATATGAGGAGACTTCAAAAAGTCTGTGGAGGGACCAGCAGTTAGCGTAATGGCTATGTTGCTGGACTCCCATGTAGTCGACCGCAGTCCTGGACCCAGTGGCTTAAACTCACGCTGGGCGAGTGTGCGTGTGTGCCCAAGATTCCGAGAGGAGACTGGAGGAGAAGGGATTGCGGTGTGGTCATCCCTGCTGGGCCCCTTGGGGGGTGAATTCTTGCTTTCTGTCTCTCTGTCTCTGTCTGTCTGGCGAGTGCATGCGCCCTATAGCAAAAACCTCTCCAAAAAAAAAAAAAAAAAAAAAAGTCTATGGAAAAAGTGGATTTAAAGAGTGAGTTTATTTTGATGTAAACTTTTTTTTTTTGGGGGGGGAGGGATTGGACTGTGCTGGCATAGTAAAATGACATATTTTAAGGTTAACTCACATGGGAATGTTGAGCGTTAGTTTCTGCAAAACTCCCTGAGTATACTGAGTGCACATGTGTCCATTATATGAGGCTGGCTGGAGCTGAGGGTGGATCGTGCCATCAAGACCCTGTTAGGAAACCAGCAGTTAGCGTAATGGCTATGTCGCTGGACTCCCACATAGTTGACCGTGGTTCGCGTCCCGGACCCGGTGGCTTAAAACTCATGCCGGGCGCGTGTGCGTGCGTGCCCAAGATCCCAAGAGGAGAATGGAGGAGAAGGGATTGCGGTGTGACCATCCCCCCGGGGGGTGATTTCTCGCTTTCTGTCTCTATGTCTCTCTCTGCCTGTCTGGTGAGCGCACGCGCCCTATAGCAAAAAAACCTCTCAAAAAAAAAAAAAAAAAAAAAAAAAAAAACCCGTTAGGAGTGCTGTCTCTCTGTCATCTTTTTTTTTCTCTCTGAGTCATTGAATAAATAAAAAAAAAAGAACCTTCAAAAATATTGAAATCCATGTATAGCTTTTTTCATGACAGTCATTTTCCATGAATTTTTTTGAAGACTCCTTGTAGTTGGGAGCCTGGATATAGCTTACTCTGCCGGGCCATTCTGGTGCCATTTTTTGTTTATCAACAAAGCTTTTGGCTGGATTTTGGTGGTGTAGAGAATTTCATTTTCATAGATGTAATGTTGTGGTTCTATTTTTTTTTTCTCTCTTTTTTTTTTTTTGGAGAGGTTTTTGCTATAGGGCACATGCGCTCGCCAGACAGACAGAGAGAGACAGAGAGACAGAAAGCAGGAAATCACCCCCCAGGGGGGGATGGCCACGCTGCAATCCCTTCTCCTCCATTCTCCTCTCGGGATCTTGGGCACGCACGCACATGCGCAAGGCATGAGTTTAAGCCACCAGGTCCGGGACTCAAACCACGGTTGACTACATGGGAGTCCAGCAACATAGCCATTGAGCTAACTGCTGGTCCCGTGTGGTTCTATTTTTCTTAAAAACAATACATGTGAAGTTACTCTTCATTTCCAACCCCTATCCTCCTGTCCCCCAGTCACAGACAAGGCCGTTTGCAGACTACCTTTAGTCCCCAGCCTCTTGGCAATAGAAAGGAGATCATACCCTTGCCCTGTCCTCCCCCATTTCACCTGAGCCTGCAGGACTGTCTCCTGTTCCTTCAGCACTTTGGCCTGCAGTTTCCACTCTGCTGCCTGGTTCAGCAACTGTGGGAAGAGAGAACACATGCAAAGACTCAGGTTGCCTCTTCATTACCCCTTGGCTATAATTTGTTTGTAAGACTTAAGAAAGTTCATGAGCAAGTTACTGAACCATGTTGGGAACCTGGTATAGAATTTCAGAAAGCTGGACCCACTTGGGAAGGTCACCCGTTTGGTTCAAGTCCTGGGGCTTCCCTGTACATGCCAAGGGCATGCACTCATGGTCCTGGCTAACTGAGGCTGGGACTTGGGGGTGGGGGTCGGGGGAGGGGGGCAGCATGAAAGTTCCCCTTTTCTCTCTCTCTTTTTTCTCATAGAAGAAATAAATAAACTTCGAATAACCACAACACCTTTTATCCATCTCCCTCTTTCCTTCTCTATTGATTGCTACCTACCTAATCCAAGTCTTCATCATATCTCCTCTGGATTACATAATAGTCACTATCTGTCTTCTTGCTTTCTCATTCCTCCGTAGCCCATTTTCCAACAATGAGCCAAATTCACCTTTTCAGATGTAAAGCAGAACATACCACTTCCTTTACTGAAACTACCCAGAACTTTCCCACTATATTTAGAGTAAAATCTACTTTTCATGCATCCACAGTGTGTTCCCTGCATACCTCTCCAATTTCATATTGAACCCTTTTCCTAATTGGTCAACATGCTTTTGCTTCCCGGACCTTTTTCTATTATATTTCTGGAGCATGCCACACTGGTTCCCATATCAGGACCTTTGTTGCTACTGGGGTAGACACTACTGCTAGAAATGACTCACCATGTGACTGGAGCCATCAGGCAGGGCTTGGCACAGGCACCCTCCTCTTTGGGAGGCCTTCCTGGTCACCCAGTCTAAAGTAGATCCCCTTCTCAGTTCCTCCTTATTTCTCTAGCAGTATTTATTATTATCTGATGTTACCTGTCCTAGTTTGTTGCTTGCTTATTGCCTGCCTCTTCCCAGCTAGACTCTAACGGTCCTTCTCTATTATTCACAGCTATTTCCCAGCACCTAATATGTTGCTTAGCAGATAACAAGTACTTAAAAATATTTTTTTAATAAATGAATATTTTCTGTGAAAATAGTGTAGATACAGTGTCTCATGCTAATCTGATCAATTTAGTTCTCCTTAGAATCTTGGGCTCTTCCTCCATCAGTCTAGTGCTCTTTGACTACTACCAAAACAACTTCCTCAGAGATCTGTGACACCAAAGTGGACCAGATATGCACACCACGTATAATGATAAGTACATATTCCTTTTCCCGTGTGTGTCGCTCCTCTGCTTCCTTCATCATTTCTTGTGCCTGCTCAAGCTTTGCATCCACAAGCTTCTGCTGCAGTTCTCTGTGTTTAAATATTTTGTCCAAATGCTGCAGAAAATAAAGTATTCATATAAAGCTTGGCTTATTATTGACACTTAAAAATGTTCACATGAATACACATTCTTCAGGTTTTAAGATTTAAATCGAAAATAAATGCCAGGACATTTACTCCCAGTGCATTTGTTGAAGCCGTCCACATTTCGCACCACACAAAAGTAGATGCAAAAGGAAGAGGCACCAGAGTTCAGCAGGATTATTACCAAAAGTTTCCAACATCATTTTTCTAAACTTGGTAACTATTAGATATGATGCTATTTATTATGCGGAACAGCACAGACAGGGATGTATATTGCTATAGTACTAACACTTGGTATTTTGTCTCTTTCTATGCATCTAAAATCACTTTTAGGAGCTAGAGGTGGTGTGGTAGTTAAGGTGCTGGACTCCCATATGGGCAACTGCAGTTCAAGTCCTGGACCCAGTGGTTTGAAAATCATGCTGGGTACATGTGCATGTGTGCCCAAAGTCCTGAGAGGAGAGACCAGCAGATGGCATAATGGGTACATCGCTGGACTCCCATGTAGTCACCTGCAGATGGAGTTCTAGACCTGGCAGCTTAAAACTCACACTGGACTCATTGTGTGTATGTGTGTGAGTGTGTGTGTGTGTGTGTGTGTGTGTGCGTGAGCATGTGTGCACATGCTCTAAATTCTAAGAGGAGAATGGAGGAAAGGGGCTGTGGTATGGCTATCCCTCCTGGGGAGTGATTTCTCACGTTTTGTGTTTGTGTGTGTGTCTCTCCTGTGAGTGCATGTGCTCTATAGTAAAAATCTCTGGAAAAAAAAAATCCTGAGAGGAGAGGAGAATGGAGGAGAAGGGATTACAACATGGCCATCCCCCTGGGGACTGATTTGTTACTTTCCCTCTCACTGCTCCTCTCTGGCAAGCACTCATGCCCTATGACAAAAAAACTAAAACACACACACACACACACACACACACACACACACACATTTTAATAACAACATAAATATGATTTAATATGGTGAGTTCTTCACATTCTTGCCTCAAAGACTATGAGGAATCTTTTGGCCACCAGCATGTGGTTCTAGCCTAGCCCTTTAAGTCTACTCTGTTGTTCAGTGGGAAAGGGGAAAGAGAAGACAAGGCCAAGGGTCACAGATGAATTGACATGCAAATGTCCCCTGTGTTTTCTGCGTCTTAGACCTCTGTACTTGGGAGGTGAAGAGAAGCTTCCAGTTCTATCTTAGTATGAAGAATTTCTTAGTCATTTGGTCCTATCAGAAAGGACAAATGTGAGTCTGCCTTTAGACTTTACCCAGAACCAGTCCCGTGAACACGGAACTAGTATACCAGGTTGTTTGCATCTGAGAGCTCTCTGAAGTGTGTGGACATTTTTTCTTTTGTTCCTTCCCATCTTTAGTCTAAACCTCTATTCTGTTGTGAGATTGATCCTTATGACAGATAAAATCAGAGTATGGAGTTAGGCTTACTGTGAGGAGTTTCTTAATTTACCTAACTGCTGCAACCAGGCGCTATTGGCTCAGTTTTTTTTGTCTTGGTAAAATCTTAGCATGATGCCAACAAAGCCATTTTGACTGTTACGTTACATTTTAAAACAGGGATTTATAATTTGACTGTGATGAGGGAAGGAATATGATATATCAAATTCCTGAGGGTACGTTGGAGTCTTAAACACATATTAAATATTAAAATGTAATTTGGGGATAACAGAAGACCCTTGTGGTCTCCATAATATAAATTAATGAAAGCAAAAATTTTTTGGTTTTTGTGACTGTGGGTAAGTGATCTGATCTTGTAGCCTCTGTTTCACATCTATAATGTGCAGATATTTTTATAGATAATATATTATCTAGTGCATAGATTGTTGAGCCATATTGTGTGTTAAGTACAGTACTTAGTACACTGCCTGACAGAAACTAAACATTAAATAAATGACATCATTATTATTATAATTATTATATTATTCTATTATTGGTTTGTGGGGTATGTAGAATATGGACCTATAATTTAGATGGCAGAGTAGTTCTTAATAGGTAGTTTGTAAGTTAGTCTTTGGCTATTTAGAGAGGATTTTTTTTTAAATGAGAAATTTTATTTCAAATATAACTGTGCTGATAGCCTGCTACTTTCTATTTACTGCCTTTATTTTACAGTAATTTGAGTTTTGAAGAAATCCCATATGCCTTTCAACCAGGTATTTTGTAACACCATCTGTCTTTATTTTGGCTAGTAAAAGGAATCCAGTCCTAAATATTAACCAGTTGAAAGGTTTAGCCACAACTTTCTTATTAATAAAATCCTCCACCTTTACAACCCAGATCTGGGTCTATGTACAGTTCTAAGTTGTCTGATGTGTTTCTTACCTCCTCTCTGAGCTCATACTGATCGATAATGCTTTTCAGTTTTTCTGCGAGCTCAGTGTTCTCCTGACAGAGCTTCATATTTCGCTCACTTTGCTGTTCTATCTGGCCCTGAATATCTGTCAGGGTGCTCTGGAAATGACTTGTGATCTCCTTTCTTTTTTCTTCTTCCTCTCGTGCCCGCTGAAGGGTTTCCTCCTGTGGATGAAAAGCAAACTACTTTTTTATGTGTGGTTTAAATGTGCCCCTGGGGTTTATAGAACTCAGGATTAGGTCACCAAAGGAGATTACTGTACAGACTAAGAGGGATGTTGTTTCTTAGTTCTCTAGAACTAAAATTGCTCAACCCCCAAATAAACGGATGAGCAAAGGGTTCAGCTGTGCGTACACAGGCACTCAGAGCAGGTGCCGTGAGGGCCTTGAATTTGATAGTTGGTGATGAATAGGCTTGTTTTAGAGATGACAGGTCTCCTGCCAAGTAAATGAACTGCAGCGATTTCTAACAAACACTCAGTGGCACGGGTTTCATCACTTGCCTGTGGTCTAGAAAAAAGGTCACTTGGTTTTACTGATGGATGAGACAGATCAAGTGATCCTGTAGTTTGATACAGGAAGAAGAACAATATATTTTATATTCCTCTATAATAACCATGGCATATTAGTCACATAATTGTATTACCCAAGTTTTATAAATATAAGGGATCACAGTATAAACTTTTTCTTAGTAAAATTCTTCCATCAAAAAGCTTTAAAAAGGATATTTAGAGAGATGTAAGTCAATTACAGTCATTCAAGACTATAAAAGGAAGTCTTCCCAGATATTTTATTTCTGAAAGAGTAATCATACTGTGTGTCACATAGGGTAGTTGAAATGTTCAATGTAAATTTTGAATCTGTTAGTAATATTAAGTTTCAAATCTTCTTTAAAATGAAACATTTAATTTCTCCCCTCTCTTTGTTAGCACTGAAGAACTGAAAATTAACAATCATTTCTGTTCTCTTTTTCTCTTAAATCAAAAACTCTCCATTCATAGCTAACCACTAACAATGCACTCAAATTCCTCCATATCTATATTGAGAATTTTTTGCGTTGTGATTGTTCCCCTCCTTCTTTTAGCATAAAAGGATTTAATCTTGTCACATCATACCAAAGATAGAAACACTTATGCTTCTGACAAATGATACAGAGATTTTAGGATTCTTTTCAGTTCTGATTAATTGTTAATATAGAGCTTGCCTCATTGTTGGCAAGTAAAATTATACTGCATTTAGTTGCCTACTAAATTTAAATTATATAATAGGATTTATTTTAAGAAATAATAATTTTAACAGAAGTAATTGTACAAATCTTTATTATAGTAGAATATAATCAAAATAAAAACTGATCCTGAAAATATATGCTATAGAAATATTTTAATTTATCATTAGATTCTTCTTGCCTCTATAATATTGAACACATTTTCTAACTCTATGATTTGCTATCAAGGCTATAATTTATCCGTATTGTAAACAGTTACTGAACAACTTCTCAGGGACATTATAAGAGATATATGCACTTCCTACTTTTAAAAAAATTACTATTATTATTTCTTAAACATTTGATTGCTGTACATCATTTGGCTTATAAAGAGAATTTACCCAGCATGAAATACAGCTCAGACCAATCCAGTTGAGAATACTATACATGTTATCATCAACAGGTAATAAACCATTTCTGTGTCCCACAAATGTTTTGTCTCTCTATTTTTTTCTTCCTGATCTCCTTCCCTATACTCTTCCCCTCTTCCACTCTCCTTCTACACTGCCTCCAGTATCCATAACTATTTTCACTGCTTTTATATCCTCCAATTTTTCAGTCTCTACCATTGAGTGCAGATAGTCAGCATATATTAAGTGGAGACATCCAATATCTCTCTTTTATAGTCTTGCTTGCTTCACTCGGCAGTAATTCTTCCATATTTGACCACTTTATATTAAATGTCACTAAATATTAAATATTTTATGACTGAACAGTATACGGGCCACACTTTTTCAGTCCATTCATCCATTCGTGGACATTTGAGTTGTTTCCATGTCTTAGCAATCGTGAATAATGCCGCAATAAACATTGATGTGCAAGTGCTTTTCAACTGAGCATTCTTCTGTCCTTTGGGTAGATATCCAGGAGTGGAGTTGCTGGATCATATGGTAGTTGTATTTGAAGGTCTTTGAGGAATCTCCATATTGTTTTTCACAGTAGCTGGATCAATTTACATTCTCACCAACAGTGTAAGAGAGTTTCTCTTTCACTAAAACCCCGCCAACACTTACCATATTTTGTATTTTTAATCTTTGCCATTCTGATGGTTTAGGTGGTATCTCATTGCGATTTTAATCTGTATCTCCCTTATGATGAGGGATGTTGAGCATTTCCTCATATATGCTTTTGACTGTTCATATGTCTTCCTTGGAGAATTTTTTGTTCAGCTCATTTTCTCATCTTTTAATCGGATTAATCATTTTGTTTTTTTGGCTAAGCCGCTTGAGTTCCCTGTGTTTTCTAGTTATCAGTCCTTTATCTGAGGCATAGTTTACAGAAATATTCTCCCATTCCAAGAGTTGTTGATTCACATTAATTACTGTGTCCTTTGCTATGCAGAAACTGTTTAATCTGATGTAATCCCACTTGTCTATTTTGAGGATTACTGCCTGTGCTTTGGGAGTCTTATTTAAGAAGTCTTTGTCTATCTCAATGTCTCCCAGAGTTTCCCCAATGTTTTCCAGCAGTAGTTTTTATAGTTTGAGGTCTTAGGTTCAAATCTTTGATCCATTTTAAGTTGATTTTTGTTAATGGTGAAAGATGAGGATCCAGTTTTATCTTTCTCTGCACTTCCTACTAAGGAATTAACTATCTGAAATGTTATTTCCCTGGGCTTTATATACTAACAATTGTAACAGTTTTTGTATGTATTTCACTAAAAAAAACATATTGTCATTGGTTAAGAGCAATATACATGATAGTGAATATCTCCTCATTGTTCCTGATTGGCTTAGAAGTCAACAAGTTCTGAATCATAGAACTTAAGACCATGACCTAATTTCATTCATTTATAAGTATTTTATCCATGAATGAGTAAATGAAAGAATCATCCTAGGCTACCTAACAAGTCTCAGGTTTTCGCTAGAAGCTGGCTATAGAAAGAAAGTATAGATGTAAGGGTGACACTAAACACATGTCAAACCATCATAGCACCCAATCCCAGGCCAGAACATGGCCCCTGACATTTTACATTAAATTATTTTTCAATGAGACAAAAATAAATCTAGCAAACTCTTATGAAATTTGAGTCCCTTGGTAAAGAATTGGAACAGTGACATAAAAATTCCCTTTTCTTTATCAAGCATATAGTTCAAATTAATAATTCAAATAAGACTGAGGGGTAAAGTACGAAATAACTAAGTAAACAAACTTTGCAAGCATCATTGTTCATCTTAGAACTGGTACTGTGCCTGGCACATAATGCAGTAAATATTTACTTAATGAATCAATGGATTATTAATTTATGTAAAGACATCTAAGTAGCTTGGATTAATGACTCTATGTCCTTTCCACGTTAAAATTCTGTGATATTCTCGTAACAAATACTACATGTTTCTTTAAGAACATGTGTTCACTTCTTACTAGGTAACTCTTTTTCAGATTTATTGCTTCAAATATATGTATTATTTTGTTGAAACAAGCCCATGTCTCAGATGTTCACTAGTATTTTTCTGAATTATGCTAAATTGTCGGTTCTGTGCATGCTTGTGAGTGTGTTTGTCTCATTGCAGAAGTAAGTTTAATAAAGAATAGTAAAAGTTAAAAATTAGGATAATGGAAAGACCTGGTTATACATTCTCTTTCTATAGTTTCCCAAGGTTTTAGCACAATGAATTTTAAGTTTGGGTAGACTTAGACTGTTTCACTAGCATAGCCATGAAAGCATATAACAAGTTAACCCTTCTGCAGATACTAGCTGTAAAATATGGTCAAAATGTGAAAAACAACCACCTAAAGGCACCGGAGAGTAAACACAATCAGACAGATCTAGAGGGAAGTTACACTTGAATATGTATTTTTTTATGGCAGGATAAAACTTTCATAGAAGACCTGTCATCTTTCTGGTCTGAAGAATGAGAGTGCAGGGTTCTGTGCAACTATGGCCACCAGAAGATAAAAGGGAGATTTCCAGAAAGAAAAGAAGAGAAAAAAAGCCCTATATTCTATGAATAAATACTGCCCTTATCTCTGAGTGACCCTGCCCCACACATGTGCAGGCTAGACTCAAAGCAGCCTAGCTAAGGAAAAAAGAACTGAACTGAGATTTGAGCTACTGCCTAAAAGGCAAAGTTTGTAGTTTGAATTCATCCAAATTAATTGCTGCTAAAAAGATCATCGTTCTTTAGAGCAGAATAATAGAATACATATTCTCTAAAATATAAAGGTCACAACATCCAGGATACAATTGACAATGACTTAACATATGAAGAGCCAGAAAATGTGACCAAATGTCAAAATAAAAGACAGTCAGGAACCAGCAGTTGGCGTAATAGCTATGTTGCTGGACTCCCATGTAGTTAACTGTGGTTTGAGTCCCAGACCTGGTGGCTTGAACTAGTGCCGGGCGTGTGTGCGTGCGTGCCCAAGATCCCAAGAGGAGAATGGAGGAGAAGTCATGGCATGGCCATCCCCCCTTGGGGGTGATTTCTCACTATCTGTCTCTCTGTCTCTCTCTGTCTTTCTGGCAAGTGCATACACCCTATAGCAAAAAAAAAAAAAAAAAAAAAAAAAACTGTCAAAAATTTAAAAATTAAAAAAATAAAAGATAGTCAGAAGAAGAAGGTTCTATAATGACCTGGATGTGGAATTAGCAGACAATGATTTTAAAAACAGGATTATAACTGTGTTCAATGATGTAAAGAAAAATATTATCTCAGTGAGTGAAAAAATATGAAATCTCATGTGAAAAAAAATAAAAAAGTACCAAACTAAAAATTACAAAATCTGAAATTTAAAAATCAGTGACTGGACTTGGAGTAGAATTAGAACACAGAGAAAGGAATCAGTGAATGTGAAGCTAGACCAATAGAAATTATCTAATCTGATGATAAATGAGCAAAAGGTGGAGGCCAACCTGTAGCCTAATGGTTACAATGGCTGGATCCCTCATGGCCAGCTATATGACTGGAATCTTGGTCTTGGTGGTTTGAGAAACGTGACAGGTGCTTGTGCATACATGTCCAAAATTCCTAAAGGAGAGAGAGGCTGAGGAGGAGAGATTGTGGTATTACTATGCCCCATGAGGGGGTGTTTTTTCACTTTGTGTCTCTCTCTCTCTCTCTCTCTCTGTCTCTCTGTCTCTATAGCTAGTTCACACATCCTCTTGCAAATTAATAAAAGGACTCAGGAAGAACTTAAAGAGAGACTTAGAGACCTAGGGAAAAATATCAAAAGATCTAACATACATGGAATTAGAATCTTAGAAGGGAAGTAGGAGAAAGAGAAAGTAGTTGAGACAGAGAGAGAGAGAAAAAAAGGTACAAACAAATATTTTAAAGAAATAGTAAGTAGGTGTTGCTCCATGGCACAGTGGTTAAGTGCAGTGCATTGGGAGCTAGATCCCATGTGGCTGGCCACATTTCAAATCCCTACTAGACACGTGTGTGTGTGTGTGTGTGTGCCTCAAATCCTAATGGGATGGAGAAATGGAAGAAAAAGTATTGTGGCATGACCACACCCTTTTGGGGGCTATGTTTTCTCTATCTCTGTCTCTCACGAATGCATATTCCTTCTGAGAATTTTAAAAATTGTACATGTGTCACAATTATATATACATGATATGTATATATATACATCCCATATATATGTGTATATATATATATATGAAGTTGTGGCTGAAACACATGCAATTATAGATACGGAAAACTCAGCAAACATCATGTAGGATATATATGAAGAAAATCACTCCTGAATATTAAACAGTTAAAATTTTAAAAACTAAAGATCAGTAGAAAGACCAAGAAAGCAGCCAAAGAAAAATGGCCTATCATATACAGGGGAGTGGCATTTTAAAGTGTTGATTTTTATCAGAAATTATAGAGACCACAAGCTAGTAGAACACTTACATAAGGCTGAAAGAAAGAAAATAAAACTCACAAACCCTGTAAGCACAGAATTTTATATGCAATGAATATAGACTTTAATAATAAAAAAAATAAAGACAAATATTTAAAAATAAACTAAGAGATTGATTTCTAGCAAAATAATACTGTAAGAAGTACTAAATAGGGCCAGCAGGTGGCATGGTTGTTAAGGTGTTGGACTCTCCCACATGGCCAAATGTTCAAATTCTGGACCTGGTGGCTTGCTTTCTCACTTTCTCTCGCTGGTCAAATTAAATAATAATAATGATAATAATAATACATTTTTTAAAAATATGAAATAAAGTTCTTCAGATGGAAAAAAAATGACACTAGGCAAAACCTTAAAATTTTAGGATGAATAAAAAGCAATAGGAATGGCAAATGTCTGGGTAAATAAAGAGGGCTAATTTGTCTTTAAATTTTAAAGAAATACATTTGATAAAAATTATAACATTGTCTTATGGGATTTATAAATGTTTTAAATAAAATGCATACAATAATTAGCTTAGTGGTGGGGAGAATAAATGGACCTATTTAGTTGCAATGTTTCTACACATTGTGAAAAGTGATACAATATTAACTCTAAGTAGAGTATGGAGAGTTAAGAATGTATATTGTAATCATAGAGCAACCTTTAAAGATAATATAAAAAAACTTAATTTAAAAATCCAAGAGATAAATTAAACGTAATTTTAAAAATCAGTAATTCAAAGAACGGCAGGAAAAGAACAGAAGACAAGAAAGGAGAGGTGACAAATAGTAAATAGGTAATAAAATGATAGACATAAGTCCCACCACATCAAAAGTAACATTATATGTCAATGGCTAGTACTCCAACTAAAAGGCATATACTGTAAGAATAAAAAGAAACAAGGTTCAAATATCTATCTATCTATCTATCTACCTACCTATCTGTGAGAGATGCACTTTAAACATAAAGACCCATATTGAAAATAAGTGGATGAAAATAGAGATACCACATAAACAATAAGAGTAAGAAAACTGGAATAGCTATAATGATTTAGATCATGAAGACATCAAAACAGATTATTGCTGAAGGACAGTTCTTATTGATAAAATGATAAAATGATCAGTTCATTAAGGGGACATAACATTGTAAATGTGTATATATGTATATACCTAATGCCAATGCTTCAAAATATAAAAAGCAGAGGTTGATGTAATTTTAAAAGAAGGCAATTATGCACTTATTCTAGGAGATTTTTTAAAAGATTTTTGCCATAAGGTATGTGTGCTTGCTGGAGAAAGAGAGAGAGACAGTGAGAGGGAAAATGAGATCTCACCCACCCCCCACCCCCAGTTGGGATGGCCATGCTGTCATCCCTTCTCCTCCATTCCCCTCCTGGGATTTGAGTTTCAAGCTACCAGATCCAAGACTCAAACCATGGTCAGCCAGGCGGTAATCCAGAGCTTTAAACACTATGTCACCCACTGGTTCTATTCTAGGAGATTTTTAACATTCATTCCTCAGCAACTGATAAATTAAAAATTCAATAAAAATATAAATGATCTAAAGCTCATTGTTACTTATAGAGCATAACCCCCAACATTTGAACAGACATTCTTTCCAAGTACACATAGTACATTCATTAAGAGAGGCCATATATAATAGGCTATAAAAATTAAGCAACACTGGGACCAGCAGTTAGCATAATGGCTATGTCGCTGGACTCCCATGTAGTCGACCACGGTTCGAGTCCTGGACCTGGTGGCTTAAACTCATGCCAGGTGTGTGTGCGTGCACACCCAAGATCCCAAGAGGAGAATGGAGAAGGGACTGTGGCGTGGCCATCCCCCCTGGGGGGTGATTACTGTTTTTCTGTCTCTCTGTCTTTCTGGTGAGCGCACACGCCCTATAGCAAAAACCTCTTAAAAAAAAAAATTAGACAACACTTCTAAATAATCCATGGGTCAAAGAGAAAAGGAGAGAAATTATAAAATATTTTGAATCTGAATCCTGATTTTAACATTTCAGATATGTGTGACCTTGGGTTACTGATCTGGATTGCTGAGTTTCAGTTTCTTAATAAAGTGGAGATATTACACCCTACCTCCCCAATGTTGCTATATAAAGCTTAAGTGAAACAACATATGTAAAGCACTTGATACAATTCCTGGTACAATAAAAATACTTAATTTCATTGTCTATAACTATAAAATGTTACTGAAAGTATGCAAATCTACCTACAGGACCTCCTGTCACTTTCATCATTCTGTCTTTGAATTCTAGACAGAATAGGACCAAGTCACATCAGTCCCCTCCTTACATCCATTAATTGATAAACTTTCCTAACCCATCTGATTTAATTTTTATCTCCTTAGCATGTAACATTACGAACTGCCAGGAGATGTATGTAATCATGGAATACTGTCATTTGAATATTTATCTTGAGTTGAGGATGATGCTTCCATCTCTGTGCCTCCACACAGTCTGGCTTTCTGATTGTTCTTAGTGCAGTTATTGAGTAGATGCCAGAAGCCTGTCTCCGAAAACTTGTAATTGAGAGTTAAAGTTCATCACACTGGCTTCCCACTTTACAAAAAGAAAAAAAAAAAAATTGGAGGGGCTGGCAGGTGGCATAGTGCTTAAGGTGCTAGACTTCCAGATGGCCAACCACGGTTGGAGTCTCGGACCTGGCGGCTTGCTCTTGCTTTGTCTCTCTCTTTCCCTTTCTCTCATCAAATTAAATAATAATAATAATAATAATAATAATAATAATAACAACAAATAAATATTAAAAAAACATTTGGAATATGAGGAATCATTATCCTCTTTTATTTTGCTTCTTAACTCATTGTACAAACTTAGCAATGATTTTTAACATTTCTGTTTCTCGAAGTATCTTTTTTTAAAAACACATCTGGGTCCAGCCTGGATGGCACAGTCCCTAGCACTGGAAGCTGCAGTGTTGGAAGCCATGTGGCCAACTGGGGATTTGGATGCCTAGGGTGGCTTTAAACATGTCAGGTGAATGCATGGGCACCCCATGTCCTGAGGTACTGGGAGCTGAGGAAAGGGGATTGTGGCTTGCTGTCAGAGGGGTGCTTTTTCTTTCTCTCATGTGTGCATACTTGCTGTCAGTCATAAAAAACAAACAGCAAAAAGCTCCACATGTATTAATTACCTCACAGGAATAGTGGTGTCTAATTAATTATTTTTTGTCAAAAGCTACAGGAGCTATAGTTGGAAAAGAGACTAGGATTCATCCAGTATTATCTTGGAGAACCAGCCTCTTGCTTTATTGAATGGAGCTAGTGTCTGTGTGTAATCAAATTAACCACACTGCTTGGGGCTTTTGCTGTAATTAATGAAACCCATGCAGACTGAATGAAGTGATCAGTCTATTATTTTTAGATTGAATAATTAAGTCTGAAGAGCTTCAGTGTATTTTCAAGTAGCTTCTTTTTCAAACGACTATTGACATTTTGATTCTCAATCTCACTTTATGGTGTCAATTAGCTTTTTGTTAATTTATCTCAAGTCATGAAAATTTCATTACAAGACAAAAATGTTAAATTTCTACAAATTCATATTTTAAAGAATAAAACTGAGGGTTACCTTAAAAAAAAAAAAAAACTCAATGTAATACTAATTTAAGGTGAGTGACACACTTGCAGTGGATGTGGGTGTATGTGTGGTGGTTATTTTTTGACAGTCTTGCTATGTTGTAATCCTTTTGCCTTAGTTTTCTGAGTAGTCAGGACCACAGTGCATACAGCCACACCTGGCTCTTCTCACTGTGGTGCCCACACTGGCTGCAAGCTCAAAGATCCTCCTGCCTCAGCCTGCCAAGTAGTTGGGACTACAGATGTGCCTGGCATTTTAAAGTGGGTCAAGTCACAAACCCAGGGTCTCTGGGGCCTTTGCCTGCCCAGCAAAGGTGTTGGGGTGCATGCTACGTAGTTGGGCCAAGTGGCACACATTTTATTAAGGACCTGCTCTGTGCCAGGTACTGTGAATATGGGTTCCCATTTAAATTGCCCCAAGCCACACAGTGAAGCTGGTGTAATTCCCATTTTATGGATGTGGAAAGGAGGTATAACTTACTGAAGGTCACAAGAGAGCAAGGCAAGGGCTTGTATTTGAACTCAAGCCCCTGATTCCAAAACCCACATTCTTTTTGTGAGAGACAGAGGGTACGTCTATGCAGTGTGCAAACACGTGTGTTATTTGAAGCCATGGTAATACATACCTTCAGCGTCTTGTTGTGTCTCTGCAGCTCCCGGCACAGGCTCTCCAGTTTGCTTCGGGCAAGAACAGCTCTACTGTGCTCGCTTTGTAACTGGTCCTTTTCTTTTTGGATTTGCACCTGTTTCTTTTGTAGGAGCTTTAACTTCTTTTGCTCAGTGCGATGTTCATCCAGCTAGACATGGGGGTGCAAATGTGAAAGATAAATGGCAAGAGTTTCTTTACAGGTGATAGAAAAGGAGCAAAACCTCAGGATCACTCAGTGGTGGTGTGGAAGTATTGTTGCTGTTACCTATCCCTCTGGAAGCAAATGAACTTCACAAATGTCAGCTTGGTGGTGGTTGTGGATATAGCTGTTAAAGCATAGCGGTTATAGGTTTTTCATTTTATTAATTTTTCCTTCTCTTGATCTTTTTGTTGGTGGTTTAGAAATACTTTTCTAGAGTCTGTCTAACAATAACAGCCAATATAGAAAGGCAGGTCTTGGGACCAGCAGTTAGCGTAATGGCTATGTCGCTGGACTCCCACGTAGTCGACTGCGGTTCGAGTCCCGGACCCGGCGGCTTAAACTCACGCCGGGCGCGTGTGCGTGCGTGCCCATGATCCCAAGAGGAGAATGGAGGAGAAGGGATTGCGGTGTGGCCATCCCCCCTGGGGGGTGATTTCCTGCTTTCTATCTCTCTGTCTCTCTCTGTCTGTCTGGCGAGCGCACGCACCCTATAGCAAAAACCTCTCCAAAAAAAGAAAAGAAAAAAAAAAAAAAAGAAAGGCAGGTCTTAGAATCTGCAAACTATCAGAATTCATAACAATGGCCTGCATTGAGGCGGTGGTTAGCAGTTTGTTTGGGTTACATTTAGTCATTGTAATTCTTTCTTAAAACAAGCTTATAGCACTTTTATATGCTTTTAAAAATAGAAAAGAAGGGGGCTAGCAGGTAGCTAAGGTGCTGGACTCCCATATGGTCAAGAGCAGTTCAAGTCTCAAACCCAGCAGCTTGAAAATCACACATGGCACATGTGCGTGTGTACCCAAAATCCCAGGAGGAGAATGGAAGAGAAGGGATTACAGTGTGGTCATCCTCCTGGGGGGCATGATTTCTCACTTTCCCTCTCACTGTCTCTTTCTTTCTCTGGCAAGCACATGTTTTCTATAGCAAAAACTTTTAAAAAAATATTTATTTTATTATTATTTTAAAATTTTTGTTATTTAAAATTTGCTATTGGATACATGAGCTTACCATAGAGATACAGACTGAGAGAATTTACCGCCCCAGGGAGGATGACCATGCCGTAGTCCCTTGCCTTTCATTCTCCTCTTGGGATTGTGAGCACTCATGCTCACACGCCCAGCATGATTTTCAAACCACCAAGTTCAGCACTCGAACTGCAGTTGGCCCTATGGGAGTTCAGACCTTAACCACTATGTCATCTGCTATCCCCCTCTTTTTATTTTAGATTTTTCCAATAGGTCACATAAGCTTGCCAGAGAGAGGTAAAGTGAGAAATCACCTCTGGGGTGTGGAGATGGCCATGCAGCAATCCCTTTACCTTCATTCTCTTCTTGGGCTTCTGGGCATGCACACACACGTGTCTGGTGTGACTCTCAAGCTGCCAGGTCTGGGACTTGAACCACAGTTGGCTATTTTAGTGTCTTGTGCCCCACCACCTGCTGGTCCCCCACCTGAAACTTTCTGAAGTCCCCTTGTACTTTTACTAAAAAAATTTCGTTGTTTATCTGAAATGTAAACTTAACTGAGGACAGTGTATGTTTATTTGCTAAATCTTACAGTGTTGTTATGGGTTATATCAGTACTTCCAGTGGAGGGAGTGTAGAGCGAGCTTTCACAAGCCACAGTAGAGTAGCAGACTTTAGGATTGTCGACCTCCGACTGACTACTAGTATGGCCACATTCAAGTGGCTGCCCTGTGCCCAGAGACATTTCCTCTGTTAGACTCAGTTCTTAGTTCCTTGGCTTGGTGGTTAAGCTGGGCAGGTACTAGTTCTGGGAAGGAAAAGCTCTGGGAAGTGAGCCCTGGGTGCATCTGGACCTCAGGTGCTCCTCATACTTTGTGGAGCCATAAAGGATACACATGCCACATGAGCCTGACGTGTTTTAGTGTCCCTGTTTTGTAAAAGCATTGGTGTTTCTAAGCAAGAAGAATAAGACTGTCACATTTTCTTCAGTTCACATCTTATGTTCCTTTTTTCCACCCTCCCTCCTGCATATTGAGAAAACTATTATAAATCCTTGCCAGGTGAAGCTAGGAATATTCACACTTGATAGTTTACCTTCATACTAATGTGTAATTTCGATTTATTGATAAGAATTAGCATTGGGGAAAACTAGACCCATGTTACCATAAGTATTAATTGAAACTGGAAAATCCTTCCTGGAAAATCAGTAGTATTTTATTATATGTTTCTCATGCTAAACTCTTGCTCATACAGACTTCTGTCCTCAGTAGGATAGATGTAGTTCTTTTATTTTGTACCATAGATATTTAATAAGAATGGAGTTTCTCATGTTTATATTTGAATTTTAGTGGTCTGTTGCTCTTAGACTTTATATTTTGTTATTATTGTTATTGCATTATGCTTTAGACTTTATCTTTTGAAAATTAAAACATATGTCAGGGTTTCTCAACTTCAGCACTATGGCCATATCTGATGAGAGAATTCTTTGTTGTGGGAGCTGTCCTATTTATTATAGGCCATTTAGCAACACCCCTGGCCCTTCCTGGCACGCCTGGTCCTAGATGCCAGTAGTGCACCAATTTATGACAACCGAAAATATCTGCAGACAGAGAGCCAGACAGTGGTATAGCAGTAACATGTGATGCCCCACGAGGCAATCCCAAATGGGAAGGTTCCTGGTTCAAGTCTGTAGACCTCCCTGAGTTCCCTGGCATGTGCTTGCCCATGATCTGGGCTTGCTGAAGCTGAGGCTGGATTGTGGCATTGGAGCCTGTTGAGGATGTTCTCACTCTCTCCTTGGCTTCCTCTTCCTCTCTCTCTCTCTTTCACTCTTGGAAGAAATTAGTAAATAAATATCTGGGACCTGCCCTAGAGCCTAGTGAGTAAGGGAGCAGGATCCCATATGGCCAGATCCTGGCCCCAGGTGGCTTGAAAAACACAGTAGGTGTGTGTGTGTGTGTGCCCCAGATCCCAACAAGATGAAAAAATGGAGAAGAAGGGTTTGTGGTATAAACATGCCCATGTTTCTCCCCCTCTCTGTCTCTCTCTAGGGAGTATAATGCCCTCCAGTAATTAAACAAACAAATGAAACACACACACACACACACACACACACACACACACAACAGTATCTGCAGACAGTCACTGCCTATTTATTGTCCCTTGGTGGGCAAAACTGCCTCTCTGTAGGGAACACTGCCTTATGTGGCTTTATCTGAGTGTCAGGAGGAGGATGCGCTGTGCATGTTACATAAGGTGGAAGGGAGATGACTCATGCTTGCTCATTTAATGTTTCAATATCAACCAAATTTAACATTTAACCATGTCTATCTTGCTCTGCTTTAAAATAAAACTCCTGAACTTCCTGGTTTCTTTTCCTTAGCGTGTAGATAATCTTTGTTTAAATACTTCAGATTTGTGTGAATGAATACAAATACATGGAGTTTCTTAATGAATGAATACAAACATCGCAGCTGAATCAACTTCAGTCGAATACTGGCTTTGTAATTTAATAATGTACTTAAGCATTGCTCTTACATGTAATTATAACAAGCATGTAGAATTTTTATCAGCAATTTCTATTCTCTTTCTCTCTTTTTGCTTAGTTAAAAAAGTAAAATTAATGCTAAGTAATGAGATAGAATTCTATTAGTGAAGTTATTTTAACTACATAGTAACTGAGAGAATTTGCAAAAGGTGTTTCTCTCAAGTCATTTCTTAATTTAGTCATGAGGTATCCTCATATGTTAATGAGTTCATCCTTATTTATGAATACAATGGCAGATAATATTACAGGATTCAATTCAGACTTTGTAAGGATGAGTGGGTCACAGAGGCAGTTCGATTCACAGCTTTGCATTTGGTGATTCATTCCATGTTAACACTTACATTTCATACATTTTCTATATTAATATCCAAATCAGTGAGCAAGGAAATAAGCTTTAGTCTCCAAGTAAAAAAACTGAAATTCCTTGTAATTTTTTTCTTTCTGAAAAGGAAATGTAATAGTTTGGGGGCTCAGTTTTTTCCTATTCATTTTTTTGCTATAACTATCTTTTAGGTTTTAAAGTTTATAATAGGAAATGATACAAGTGCCTAAGTATAGTAAGTAAGGCTTGACTAGAGTAGGGTCTCTAGAAAATCACTTCTGTGGGGGTGACTGCTTGGCTAGGAAGCTGAGTAGGTGCAGGTAGTTCCCTGAGAACAGAGTGAATGGCCCTGGGTCACAGAATAAATCTTGGTCAGATAGGAGAAGTGGTTCTTCTCCTCAGTACCGCGATGGGACTACGGCACTGTGCATGGCTTCCTGTGCGTGTCTAGAATGCCGCCCAGCCAAGTATAAAGCATGGTGCTAGAAAGTGAACACGAATGGTGTTGGCATGAGTAGTTAAATCAGAGGGACAGAGAAAAAATGATATGGAGAGCAGGAGTGGCTAGGGGAGGGTAGGATGGGTAGGTGAGATGGGAAAATTTTGGACAAAAAATTATTTTTGTTCCCTAACTTATTTTATGGCATTTGTTTGATGATTGCCAGTGCTAAACAAGTTACTATAAAATCGATACATTGTCTTATAAATTTCTACCATTCTTTTAGAAAGTAATATGACCATAAAGTTTAAAAACCAGTAAAGCATCCATTCTGTTTGATTTAGTAATTCTATTTCTGAAACTTTTCCTTAAAATCATAAAAATGAGAAGGGACAAATATAATGCATGATGACATCCATGCAGCAAGTCTTCAGAAAGTTAATGAAAAATGTATATTATGAAAAAACCGTGCATGGTTTTCATGTTTTTCTTTTGCACCAAAATAAACTCATACTTTAATTTCATTTTTTTTCACTAACTTTCTGAATTACCCACATAGTTGGTAAAGCAAAACAGTGGGAGGAATCTAAATGTCCCCAAAGTAGAGATTCAGGAGGTATAGCCACTTAAGGGACTATAACACAACTTTTAGAAAATAAAGTCATAAAGACTGTAAGCCAGTTGGGAAAATGTCTGTCATATGAGCCAAGAAAACAAGATACTAACTTGCATGTACCTTATGATGATAATTATAATTAAAAAATCATCTCTGCTTATATAGAAAAACTGGAAAAGAACATGAATAAAATAAAACTGTGTTGTAGTTCATGGGATTAGAAATATTTTTGTTTGATTTATATATTCAGTGTTCTTATATTATCCTGATGGGGTTGGTGTAATTAAAAATAATTAAAAAGTGTTGTTGACAGAGCTGAGCAGTCGGGCAGTCACACAAGGTTTCAGTTTTTCTGGGTCTGCCTGCATGACAGTTCAGCATAACAGGATGCATTGAGGCCAAAATCAGAGTGAAAAGTAAAGAGAACAAGTCACTCACTAAACTGCACTGCATCAATGGGATCAAGGGCTTGAAGCTTATTCAGTGTTAGAGGTCCTCTTGAAAACAAAAATTGAGAAGAGAGAATTAGGTTCAGTGCCTCAGAGGGGCCCATGCTAGTAGAGGCCGTGACACTCAAGGTTCTTGAACTGCAAGGTAAATGTGCAGGTTAGCCCAGGCCTGGAGGAAATTTTTGCTGTGTCTAGTCTTTAGTTTCATTTTCTTGACACTATTTCAAAAGAGGTAAGTGAAAAAAAAATTGTTTTGAGAGAAAGCAGAAATAAGAGAGAAGCACACTGCCTTGCTGTAGTAGAGAGGATGCTGTATCTCAGCTGTGGGGTTGTGTGCAGACCTCAGATGTCACTGTTTTCTGTTCATATTCTCACCAGCAGGTGCTTGTGAAAGTTTTTTGAGACTAGAGATGCTGGCTTCACTCCGTCTTCCCCTTTTCTCCAACTGGCCAACACTAGAGTACTGGGGAAGAGGCCATCACCTTCAGGGATCTTTGATGGTTGAAAGTGGCTTCTCTTGTACCCAGTGGCCCTAACTTACTGAGAAAAAGGCTGCCTGCAGAGGATCTAGAACTCAGCACAAAGCAATCCACATCAGTGCATTGCTATTGTCGGGGAGGAGGAGAAGAATGTAGATCTGAGGACAATAGATAAATAGACTAGACCAGGTAAGAATATGCCACAAACTGAGGGGTTGCATGAATTCAGTCCTCTGCCTTCTTTTCTTTGTACCCCTCAAAAAATCAGAGTTTGAGGGATCTGAATGGTGGTACAGCCATAAAACACAATGCTCTGTGAGGCTGATCTACCTGGGAAGATTCCAGGTTCCTTCCCTATCTAGAAACCTCCCTCAGTGTGCCTGGCGGACATGTGTCAATAATCAAGAGGCTGACTGAGGCTAAGGGTGATTGCTGTGTCAATGCCCTGTTGGGCGTGTCTGTCTCTCACACTCATGAAAGAAATAGATAAATAAGTAAGTAAATACTTAAAAAAAAAAAAAAAAAAGAAAGAAAGAAAAGAAAAGAAAGCCAGCTGGTGGTGTGGTAAAGGTGGCTGGATCCCACGTGGTTGTGATATGGTTCTAGTCCCAGATCTGACAGTTTGAAAAATACTCCAGATGCATGTGCAGGCATACCCAAAACCCTGAGTGGAGAATGGAGAAGAATGGCTATCTCCACTGAGAGATGCTTTTTCTATTCCCCTTTCTCTAGCTCTCTGTTTCTCCCTAGCAGATGCACATGCCTTAGCAAACTTAAAAAAAAAAAAAAAAATTAAAACAAGAGCCAAAAATCCATAGTACAAGAACTGAATGAAAACTTGAAAATTAATTTTTATGTCAAGTGTCTATTTCTGTTTTATTACAAAACTAAAAATTGCTTTGATATTCACAGTTTTTGTTTGTTTGTTTGTTTGTTTGTTTGGAACAGTTTTTGCTATAGGGCACGTGCACTTACCAGAAAGACAGAGAGAGGGAAAGAGACAGAAAGTGAGAAATCACCCCCCACGGGGAATGATCACGCCACAATCCCTTCTCCTCCATTCTCCTCTGGGGATCTTGGGCACACATGCACACGTGCCTCGCGTGAGTTAAGCCACCAGGTCCAGGACTCGAACTGTGGTCGACTACATGGGAGTCCAGTGACTTAGCCATTATGCCAACTGCTGGTCTCCAATATTCAGTTTTTGATTATCTATACTTCTTTCTCCCATCCCCCAAATTATGCACGTATTTGAAGGTGAAGTGGTCTACAATTTTATCCTCTTTTCCTTTTGCCATTAGTTCTGTTTTTTTTTTTTTAATATTTAAAAAAATTTATTTATTACTATAATTATTACTAATTTGCTACAGGCTATGAGCATTCACAGAGAGAGGCTGAGAGTGAAAGAGAGAGAGGGAAAATGATAAAGCAAGCCGCCACGTTTGGGACTTGAACCATGGTTGGCTATGTGGGAGTTCAGTGCCTTAACCACCAAGACACCTGCTGGCCCCTAGTTCTCTTTTTCTTTTGCAAAAATTGTTTTAAGAATTCTATCTTTGTTTTGTTTGAGGGGATCAACAATAGTCTATAATAATGTACATGAAAAACTGACAGGCTCCTTTTCTCAGCTCTATCCAGAGCCTGAATCTCTCTGACAGAAAAAGCTAACCAAGATCTTACCAATTCAGCGTACTTCTTGAATAAAAAATCGAGCTTTTCTTCAGGTGTTTGCAACTTGTTCAGATTTTGCATTAGCAGGTTGGCTTCTTTGCCTTTAAAAAATGTAAAAAAAAATAAATAAGTGTTGAATGTACAGCTAAGCGATAGGGCCTTATTACCAACCTTGGCCAAGCCACTAACCTATCTGAACATTAGACACAATTTTGTTTTTTATAAAAAGGGATGACATCTACCCTACAGAAGAAGTGAGGATAAGCTAAATTTGTGAAAATGTATGGTTAGGTTCTTGGTTGACTCTCAGTAAATGTTGCTATAGCAGTAGCCCCCAATTTTCATTCCAATAATCTATGTTTGCTACTTTCCACCCTATATTCTTAATAGCCAAAAGATTTTATGCATAAAAAATGGATTTTATAGAAGAATGAATCATTCATTTTTCTACTTTAATTAGTAAGAAAGAAGCAAAACAGCCAACCAAAAATTTTGACTAGCATGAAATGGCTGGTATTGATATATGGAGTTGTTAAAATTCCAGTCAAAACAGAAGCTTTAAGAGTTTGTTCTACCCATCCTTTTCCTGAGGGTTTTCTTTTAGTACCTGTTTCCCCATCTTTTGGGGAAGTAATTTTCTTTCTGTGTATAAACCCATTCCATGAGGTTTGATTGGGAGTAACTCTGATTAAATCTCCTATCCAGAATGTAATCATTATAAGTGAAAAATGAAGCCAAGGCATGGAGGGAAGGCCATTTAAATATATATTCTGGACACAGCAATCTTGGGTCTCCCTTTCTCCCACTCAGCATTAATCTCTGTTGACAGAGATTCTATTCTCACTTGCTACATTTTAAAACTCATCTGTTCCTTATTGTTTAACAGGAGCCTCTGATCCTTTTCTTTTCCTGTTATTCTTCTTTTGTAATTTTCAGTTCAATGGACTCCATTTGCCTTTCTCTGGTGCTGGGAAATTTTGGCTTCCAGTGATCTTTGGGCTGAATGTTGGGAGGGAGCACTGTGATAGGAGGTCTGCATTTACCACTGATTGTATCTTTTCAAATGGTTCAATCCAGGTGGATCATTTGTCCCACCCTCATGTATCTGTGACGGTCACCCTGTCTAATGTGAGTAGGGAGGTCAGGCCAGGCATTAAAGCCTATGTCTCCTGATATAAATCTGCCTAAGAATACTAACAGCTTTGACAACCTTTTCCTCAAGAACAGATAATTTTTGTATGGTAGGCTATTTCCTTTCATCTGGAGCAACAGATATGTCATGGAATTAGGGTTGAAATATAGTGCATGAGACATGTTTGTACTAAAAAATTACTTATCATTTACTCATATTTTTAATTTTTTAAAGTTATTTAATTTTATTTATTCATTTACTTTAATTTAACTAGAAATACACACACACACACACACAGAGAGAGACAGAGAGAAGAAAGTGAGAGAGAAAGCCACCAGTTCCAGGACTTGAACTGTGTGGTTAGCCATGTGGGAGTATCCCGTGCCTTAGACACCATGCCATCTGCTAGCCCTCCCATATTTTTAATTTTTACTGGGAAGCCTATAGATAGATAGATAGGGTCTTGACATATCATAATCTTCCTACCTCAGCTCACATCTGGGATTATTGGCTACACCACCCCACCCGGCTCTTTTTCAGAGAGGATCTCAATATGTCACCTGGGCCAAGCTCTAGCTCATGATCCTCCAACTTCAGTCTCCTGAGTCTCTGGGATTACAAACACACACCAACTGTACCAGGTCTTTTGATTATACTGAGAATTGAACTTGGGCCTCCATGTGGCATCTCACAGTGAGTACCTCCACAGTTAGGCCAAGGGCATTCTGTAGTTTTATTTGCTAAACCTGGCAGACCTATGTGGAATGAAAGAATTTTATGTCTAGAAGAACTTCAAAGAGCATCCAGACTAAATGGTCGATTTTGCAGCCTAAGTTCTATCACTAGTGCTGGTAGAGTCAAGGATTGACTCCAAAGTTAGTCTACTTGCTCTAAATCACTCCATTCCCATGTGGAATTTTGAAGTCACCGAAACTAGACAAATAAAAAGCAACTTTTTTGTTGTTGTGGGGAAAAGAAATTACCTCATTCCCAACAGTTAGTTTTGCCTATATTTAGTCAGTTTACATTAGAGACATAACCTAAGACCGGGCAGGAGGTGGGTGTGAATGGGGCCCTTCCTAGCTCTGCAGTTATGGCCTGTGGAATAATGTGCTGCCCCCTACCCCTCACCTCCTGGCCCACCAGGCATGTGCTCTAAGTTATTCTCTGGCCACAGGAATGGATTTGTGTCAGTCAGGTCATCCCTCACCCTGGTCACCTGTCTAGGTACTCACTTTCAGATTACTGCCCCTCTCAGTTATAGTGTCACCTGTTAAGATGAGTCTGTACAGCTGATCAGTTTTAGCTCAGAAGCCAGTATTGTTTGCACCATGCAAGTGCTCAGTAAATGCCAATAATGATAGAGTAAAGCAAAGACAGGTCTTACTCTCACTTGTGACATGTACTCTGGGACACCTCTCAGTGTGAGGACCAACATATACAACCAGGACATGTGTTGTTGGAGGAGAGAGGAATTGAATGAGTCCAATGGTTCTCTCTTTCTTCCCACATTATGTACCTTCTCTCTTTAGATTTTGCTTTCTGTAACTGATAAACTTTTTTTTTCTTTTAAATCTTCACATTCACTGAGGGCTCCTTCTGCTCTAATTAATATTCTGTAACTTTGTAGATATCTGTAACACTCAGAGGCATTAACATACCTAAAAATGATCTTTCCCCTTAACAAAAAAAAAACTAAGAAATCAGATACAGGCATGCACAGAATTCATGAATTTGTGACATCTGAGATGGTGGAATTTTTAAATGACTTTTTTTTTAATTGCCAGGAGTGCATGTGCACTTACCAGAGAGAGGCAGAGAAGGGAGGGTCAAGAGAGAGAGAGACATGGAGAGCACCTGCCAATGGAACATGGCCATGCTGCTGTCCCTTCTCCTCCATTTCTTCATCTTGTCAGGATTTGGGGAATGTACACACATGTATCCAACATGTTCTTCAAGCCACCAAGACTGGGATTCAAACTGTGGTCAGCCCTGTGGGATCCAGCTCCCTTAACTACTAGGCTACGAGCTTATGAAGACCTTAGTTTTTAAGCTTCCACAGGTGTATTTTTTTTGGCTTAGGGTGCTGTACAGGATAATTGTGGAAGAAGGGAATAGAAAAAGACTTGTTCATCTTCTTTTGTTTTTAAAGAATTATCTTATTTATTCATTCATTTATTTTTTAATTTGACTAGAGAGCGACAGAGAGAGAGAGGGAGGGAAAGTGAGACAGCAAGCGAGCAAGCCACCAGGTCCAGAAATTGAACCGTGGTCACCCATGTGGGAATGTCTAGCATTTTAACCACCATGCCACCTGCTGGCCCCCAAGACTTGTTCGTCTTCTAAGAAATGCTAGAATTAACATTGGGACATCTCATGACAGTGTCAGGCATGAGACTATTCAGGCACATTTTATAATGGGGGATCAACTGTCTTTTCCTGGATTTGTCATTCCTAAGCAAGCTTCATTTCTTTCCCATTGAAACTGCAGAAGGCTGTGGTGTGCATATGGCTGCCAAACTGCACAGTGTTTAGCGGGAAGCTACATGGAAGTAGAACCACCTGTACAGTAAGAGCAAGTGTCACATGTGGCTGTGGTCACTGGCACAGTTGTAGACTCAGGGAGTGTTGGACTATGAAGAAAATGTTACCAGTCTTAAATTAAGACAACTAACCCAGCTGTAGAAATGTGGACTAGGATTTTTCTTAAACTTTCAGCATAGTAATGATTGTTAGTGACAACTCATGTAGATTTATTGTCTTCAAAACTATGCTTTTTCTTTTCCAAAATTATGTTTTAGACCTTTGGGGATCATCTTTGGTTTTGACTACATACTTCTGTGCTTCTCCACCCCTTTCACAATTTCCATGTGTTGTGGCAGAAGCTTAAAGCAGACAAAGATTGCGCCTATCCTCTTTCAAATGTTAGACCCAGATTCATATTTAAGTGTTAATTCTGTTTTTCTTCTAATATAATCTTTTAAAAAGAAGTGGGATACAAATGATCCCTAAGCACCTATAGATATCTCTTAAGGGAAATAAGAGTCATGTATGTAGAAGATAGGAAGGATAGTATAGTTAAATTCACATTTGACTAATGCTAGGAGACCTGTGTTCCAGAACTGGCATTGCCACCAACTGGTTGGGTAACTTTATTACAGACTCTTAAATTCTCTGACCTCAATTTTCCTGTCTATAAAATCAGGGGATCGGCAAAGTAGATTCTTATTTCAGCCTTTAAGATTTGGTGATCTGGCAACTGAAATAACTTTAACTTTCTTTACCTTTATTTAGATAACAACAAAAATAAAGGCAACATTCTTTATATTTTATGTTCATTATCCTAGAATGTTTTGGTCTCATTTTCATATTTGTAAAGATTATCTTACCCCTCACTGTTATTTTTTATAGTTATAGTTTTTGTTCGTTTTACTTGGTTTTAATGTCTCTATCAGTTTTGAAACTACTACCTGTCTGTGTTTTCTCATCACATTGTTTTCCCTTCGGATGACATTTTATATCTCATATATTTCAGTGACCTTGATATATAGATGCTCTTATGCTTACAATGAGGTTATGCTCCAGTAAATCCATCTTAAGTTGAAAATATTTTAAGTTGACAATGCATTTAATCCACCCAATCTACCGAATATCATAGCTTAGCCTAGCCTACCTTAAATATGCTCAGAACACCTGCATTAGCCTAAAGTTGGGCAAAATCATCTAACCTAAAGACTTTTATAGTCATGTGTTGAATATGTCATGTAATTTCCTGAATACTGAAGATGAAAAACGGGATGATGGAATGACTACTTGAAATATGATATCTACTGAATGTACATCGCTTTCATATCATTGTAAAGTCAAAAAATCCTAAATTGAACCATTATAATTCAGGGCCTGTTTGTTTTTATACTTGGAACTTTGATCAGTCACTTAGATGACGATGGGGCCTGGACTTCTTGTTAGGTCAATTGTTTATGTGTTTAAACTATTAGTAATAATAAAAAAGAAAAATGTCAGAAAGAGCAGTGAAATAAAATACTTCCATTTTTCCTACCTTGGTCAGAAGAGAGTACTAACTATTTTGCTCAAGACATAGTATTTTCTACCCTTCATCTGTTTACACCCTCCTCTCCTTTCAGGATATGGCCTAAATTTTAGTTTCCCTATGCGTCTTCCCATTCACCTTGAAGTCTCTGCTGATTCCTATATCGTTTGACTTTCTTTGGTCTTCTGTTATCTTCTCTAGATGATTTTAGCATTTCTATCAAAGCAATAGGTTATTACTCTCTGAGAATAACTGGAAACAAACCTAAAATGCATGAAACAGACTATCTGGGAACATGACCATTCTAAGATTAAGTAGACGTCTGAAGAGATTCTAAATACTCCCTTCGTCAAAGGCCTTTCAGAAGGTAGAAATGAAACTTAATCTGCAACTTAAAAGAAGAAAAATCTATTAATTGAGCTGTAGTAGTTATTCCTCAACCATTTCTTTTCTTTTTCATAGAGAGGTTTTTGCTATAGGGCATGCATGCTTACTGGAGAGACAGAGAAAAACAGAGAGACAGAAAGTGAGAACCCCCCCCCCCCCCCCCCCCGCAGAGGGGATGGCCATACCACAATCCCATCTCCTCCGTTCTCCTTTTGGGATTTTTGGCACTCTCACATAAGCACCCCGTGTGTGTTTTAAGCTGCCGGGTCCAGGACTCAAACTGTGGTTAACTATGTGAGAGACCAGTGACATAACCACTATGCCATCTGCTGATTCCTTTTTCATTTTCTTCTCTTCTCTTCTCTTCTCTTCTCTTCTCTTCTCTTCTCTTCTCTTCTCTTCTCTTTTCTTTCTTTCTTTCTTTCTTTCTTTCTTTCTTTCTTTCTTTCTTCCTCTCTCTCTCTCTCTCTCTCTCTTTCTTTCTTTCTTTCTTTTTGGTGCTCCTCAGCCGATCATTTCTATGTGCCTGGTCCTACAATGCTAGTGGCATCAGTTTTGCCACTTGTTTGTTTGCTTTATGACTAATCTTGCAATCACATCAACTAGTTGAATAACTTTTTTACTGGCAAACTCTTAAACTCCCTGAGTTTCAATTTCTTTGTCTATAAAATTAGTGGGTTGACTGGATGGATTGTGAGCTCAGAATGGACTTTGGATTAGCTTTGTTTTTTTCTCCAGGCTTATATTTCAAACCTGTCATTTCCTATTCTATCAGTTACAACCTAAATATTAGAACGTGGTATCAGATTTTATTGTTTTGTGCTTATTATTTTGTGGTACTTGTACAGCCCACATAACATTGCCCAAGAAGTGAAATAAGTGGTAAGACATTCATGAGTCTGGAGGATGGAGTGGGGAAGTAAGGGGTTACTTTAGATATTCATAGGACATATTGTGGTGCTGTATAATGGGAAATCTGTTTTTGTTTCTTTTAGTTCAGATGCCAAGGAGAAAATGACTCTACCAGCCAGAGATTTAAAAAAAAAACGTTCTTCTGGGACCAGCAGGTGGCGTGGTGGTTAAGAATGTTGGACTCCCACATGGCCTACTATGGTTTGAGTTATGGACCTGACAGCTTATTTTTTTTTTCTCTCTCTCTCTCTCTCTTTCTCTCTCTCTCTCTCACTGTGGTCCTCTTTGGTCAAATTAAAATAAAAAAATAAATAAAGTATATAAAATAATTCTTAAGGAAAAAAGTTCTTCCAGGGTCAGCAGATGGCGTAGTGGTTACCCTGCTGGACTTCTACATAGGGCTAACTGTGGTTTGAGCACCAAAGTGGCTTAAAAATCACTCCAGTTGTGTATGTGCCCAAAATCACAGGAGTAGAGTGGAGGAAAAGGTATTGCAGCATGGCCATCCCCATTGGGGGGTGATTTCTTACTGTGTCTGTTTCTGTCTCTACAGTGAGTACATGTACCCTATGGCAAAGACCTCCAAAAAAAATGTCTACCAACTGCTCTGATGTATACTATACTGATTGTGGGAGAATATGCAACTTCTAAAAGAAAAACAAGGTTTTTTTTTGTTTGTTTTTTGTTTTTTGTTTCTTTTTTTGGAGAGGTTTTTGCTATAGGGCGCGTGCACTCGCCAGACAGACAGAGAGAGACAGAGAGATAGAAAGCAGGAAATCACCCCCCTGGGGGGATGGCCACGCCGCAATCCCTTCTCCTCCATTCTCCTCTCGGGATCTTGGGCACGCACGCACACGCGCCCGGCGTGAGTTTAAGCCGCCGGGTCGAGGACGCGAACCGCGATCGACTACGTAGGAGTCCAGCGACATAGCCATTACGCTAACTGCTGGTCCCAAGAAAAACAAGTTTTGAGTGCTTATGTCAGAGACATTTCTTAAACATTCAAGTTTTTCTGTGAAAAAAAAAGGGTCTTACTGATCTAATTAAGTTTAGTAAATTATGGGAACTACACATCACTAGTGGAGATTTTCATCATATGTATGTGAAAGGTTGGAGAATTCTGGAAGTAAAGAAACTACTTAAATTTGTCTGAAATCTCAAATATCCCAAAATATGCACCTTGGAAAATTTTGGATTAGAATAACAATTTTTTAACACCTCAAAAATACAGATAAAGCTAATAGTATATGATGAATACAGTATCTAGAGACTTCATCTTTGGTAAGTATGTAAGCAAAGTCTAAGGGCATATCTTGAGGAATAGGTTAAGTGACTAATTAAAATTCAACAAAAGGTTCCCATAGATTCTAAAAGATCTCAGCCAGAATTTTAAAATTTTTTTCCAAAAGGGTGGAGGACACACCTTCTGAAGTATCAGAATCATTGCTTCTACAATTAGTGTCAAAATTGCCTGGGACCTTGTCCCTACTGCCGGTTCTGAATTTCATGTGTTGGGGATCAGGATCAGTATTTTTGGCAAATTCTCTATTTGATCCTAGTTCACAGTTAAAATTGAATAACATTGGTCTAGACAAGAGTGCAGGGCAACTAGATTGATAAATAACCAAGAAATCTGCTAAAGCCACTTGCAAACAACTGAAAGAAAGTTTAAAGTAGTGGCTACATGTTTAGGTTAGCTTAAAATGTTGTTTTCACTTAGAATGTAGCTGAACTAGTACGCTGGAAGGATGTGCTAATGAGGTTGAGTGAGATGGTATAGAAAGGTCATCAGCACCAAGTGTCATTGGCATGGGCCCAGCCTGGCACGTGGATTCTCAAACATTGATTCTAGTCATACACACTTGGGTGGAGTTTGTTAACTTACAGACAGGGACAGAATTAGAAAAATCATGTTTTTTTTTTTTTTTTTTCTATAAAGAAATAATTCTCCTGAGAGAAGAATGGAGGAGAAGGGATTGTGGTGTGGTCATCCCCTCGGGGGGTGATTTCTTGCTTACTGTCTCTCTGTCTCTCTCTGTCTTTCTGGTGAGCGCAAGCACTCTATAGCAAAAACCTCTCCAAAAAAAGAAAAGAAAAAAAAAAAGGGAAAGAATTCTGATTATTTCATATTTGTAAGGTTAATACAGATTATAAAGAGAGTACAGAGATTATGGGTGAGAGTATAGAAACCAAAATTTTAAATCTTTAACCTTACCCCTATTTTCTCCATATATTTCACTTGGATACAACACACACACACAGACATACACACTCCTTTGGAAAAGTCTTAGGGTGATAAAGCAAAATGACTTTTCTTGCTAGAAACACTTGACATTGGTCAGGTCTGGAATGAGCTTTTATGTCCTGTCTTATGGAAACTTCAATGACTAACAGAAGGGACATGTGTAAGATGTTATGGTTAGAGAAGGAAAATAATTGCTCTGCAACACAAACTTTATTATGTTTCTCAATGTTCCCAAATACTAGAGTGATTCCAACCTTACACTTTGGAACTCGAAGATTTTTAAAGGTATTATCTGGATTATTTTAATCTTTATGTTGGCCAGGTCAAGTGTGCTATTTGGATGTGTCTTTTAGCCCTTCTTCTCCAGAATAGATATACTTTGGGGTTTACATATAATCTATTAGGGTTTGAAGACAGTTCTGACTGCAGTGCCTGTGATCTTTGTCCATACCACACTGCCTTCCAGAAATGAATAAGATGTAGTCATTGCCCTTGATAGGTTCTCTATCAAGCGTCAGAGGCAGGTATATAAATGACTGCAGAAAATTACCTGGAGAGCTAAGGAATGTGAGGCAAACTCTACCTGGACATGTTAGGGAAATGATCACATAGGAGGTGCTATTTATAATGAATGTCTCAGAGAAATTCACTAGGGAAAACTGGCAGAGGAACTTTCCAATGTGCAATAACGTGCTTCTTCTCGTCATTTAAAAATTAACATTGTCATCCTTCTTTTACAGGCCTTGCTGGTGTTACCAATCCCCCATGGGCTCCGAAAATTTTTCCTATGCCTGTTCTTTGACTTCTGCATAACAGTTTATAATCTGCTTTTCTCTATATATACCTAGAACTCCTTGACTAAAAGGCCATGCAGTGCCTCAGAAACACTAGGCATTAGTAAATATTCATTGAAGGCTGGCAGGTGGCGTGGTGGTTAAGGTGCTAGACTCCCACATGGGTGACCACGGTTTGAGTTCCAGACCTGGGGGCTTGCATTCTCACTTTCCCTCTTTCTCTGTTCAAATTTAAAAAATGATGATGATGAATAAAATTAAATAAAATAATTCTTGAAAATAAATATTCATTGAACTAATGAATTAACGAGAGCACAAATACTTTCTAGAATCACCAACACTACAGTTCATACATTTATGATGAGTTGGGCTTAATATTGTAATAATATTTTATATATCAATGAAACATACTATGGATTGTTGTAATTGACAGTCATTTTCTAGACAAACCTATCCTTATTTTTTAATTTTGTTTAAATGTAGACTTCATTAACTTTTCTTTCAACGATTTTCCGATTTATTCTTTCATACTTACAACATATTTATTGAGCTCTTAGAATATGTCATTTGCTGTCCTGAAAATAGTCATAGAATCATGTCCAAATACACAATCCCTGCTCTTGAGATAAAAGATCTGGTATGGGAGATACGCATCAACCAAATAATCACAAAAATTAATGTACGATTTCAAGTGTTGATAAATGCTGTGAAGGGAAGATATGTGGTACAATAAAAACACAAAACTGTTAAGACTTTGTCTAGGACTGAGCTAAGAAAATATCATTTAAGTTATGATCTAAATGATGAATAGGAAAATAGGATGTGCATAGGCCCCATGGGGGGTAGCATGGCATGCTCAATGAACTGAAAGAAAAGATCAGCTACCAGGAAGTGACGGTAATAGGGGCAGAGTGTTCAGGAAGGGGATGTTGAGGGGTAGGATAATGTGAAGTGAAGCTTGGAGGATTCAGGTTAGACCATTAGGGACTTGGAGAACATGTTAAGAACAATGGGAAATAAGCCATTGGGACAGAGGGTAGGTAGATAGATGATGTATTGATATGTTCACATGAGCTCTATTGAGAAGGAACTAGGGACAAATACAAGAGAATACGTGGGATGATCCTGAAGGAGCCCAGTATAATCATCCAAATATTAGATATGGCTTTTAGTAAAGGTTAGGATTCATTCATGCCCCATTTTAGGATTAATGTAAAAGAAAGTCATATATTAGAGCATAGCTACTTGCCTAATCCTTTTAGGATTTTCTTTTCCAATTTTTGCTCTTTATTGCCCATAGGCTCTTTGACTGTGGATGGCTCTCCAGAAGCAATGGGTTCTCTTTCAGTCTCTTCATTGGTGTCTTCACACTCCCCATCCTCATTGTCAGGTGATTCTGTATTCTCAGGCCTCTCCTTTTCTTTGGCAGGGCCCTCTTTCCCTACTGTACTGGCAGCAGACCCGTACGTGCTTATGATGTCTTCCAGTTGTCGATTCAACTCTTCAGAGATGTCACGAACTCCCTTTTCGGTGTGCATACTTGCCTCTCTTTCTGGTGCTTGGAGTGGGGTTGGAGAATCCTGAGCATCTGACTTCTGCAGGCTACTTGGACTGGGTAATGATGGACTATCTCCTGGAGGTGCTGGTTGTTCAGCTGAGAGCTGTTCAGAGTGATTAGTCTCCATACTGATAGTTGTATCTAGTGATAAGCACAGTTAGGCTTTATGTAGTTGACCTAGTTACTTATCAGTGGTAAGGATATCCCCCAATGAATAGCAATTAATTATGGTTTTTAACATAGGATGAAATATACTTTCAGAAATCACTGATATTACAATTGGTAAAGTAGGAACAGTAGGGACCTTTTTTCCATTATCAAGTTATGCTACTAATATATTTTTGGTTTTAATCTTTAAATTTTGGTAACATCTTTTCATTATTGACATTAACATAGTAATTCATGCTATTGTTTCAGTGACTATATTTGTCATCTTGCTTAGGCTTGTCAATTTATGTATTATTATATAATTCTATATAGATTCACAATCGTTAGAGGCAATATATACACTTAAAATGAAAATAGTGTTCATTTTCTTTCTATTAACATGTTTAATACGAGAGCCACTGAACTTATTAAAATAATCTATAATGATAGTACTCCTAAATTCTAATTTGATCTATACATTAAATTTGATTAGTCTAAGTAATTTGATGCAAATACATTATTATACTGATACAAGATACATTTCTTGCTTTTCTTGCCCCCCCCCCCCCCCCGTTGGACAACATGTAATTATTAATCCACAGAATACTTTTTCTTTAAGAATTAATTTTAATTTTATTTATTCATTCATTTATTTTAATTTGATCAAAGAGAGAGAGAGGAACAGTGAGAAAGCAAGCCATCATCAGGTCTGAGACTCAAACTGTAGTTAGCCATGTGGGAGTGTTCAGCGCCTTAACCACCATGCCACCTGCTGGTCCCCCACACAGAATACTTTTTCTAAGGTTCAAAACAGCATTATTTTTGGAATAAGGTAGGGAATGAAGAAAAGGATAAATAACAACTATTAATAGTACGGAAACATGGGGATGCTTATTACAACAATTCCTTAAATTTCCACAATACTCTTTTATTGTAGTATAAACCTTTTAGAAGGAAACACATTACAACTTTCTCTTTTATGTCCAGAAGCTCAGAGAAATTTAATAATTTTTAAAAAAATAGCAATGTTTTATAAACAGAGAGGGAATGTACTAGGATAATTCAGATATGATATGGGCTTTTAGGGAATAGGGGACAAAGGCTGAGTTAAATAAAAGATTCTAAGGTTTCTGGTTATTATCTTTTCTAGGGTTGCAGTAGATTTGGCTTAAGCCTTTAAGTTTTGGTATATTTAACTTGTAAGAGATACTCGATGGTGATGCAGCTAGTTAACAGTAGTAAATACAGCAAGGTCCTCACAGTTCACAGGTTTTACACTGACAGTGGTATGAAAGTGAAAACAAAAATGTACTGTTCTACTAACTGCTCGGCCTCCTCCTCCTGTTCTCAGGGCAATAGATGTCAAATACTTGAACACAATCGAGAATGGAAAATTCACAGCACAGACTTTGTCACCACCTGTGGTGCTCACCAAGTACTCATTACCTTAAAGGGAAGTACTTTTGGTTTTCGCCAATTTGAATTCGCCAACTCAGTTTTCAAATAATGAAGTAAACAGCTCCACTGTCTCCATCACTGGAATGTCTTTATACTGACCTCTGCTCATCAGACACATTCATCTATATTTAACTTTTGCCCCCCTAAACTCAGAGAGGGACACGTGGCACCTGCTGTCCGGCCAGAAGTTATTTTAAGCCCTCCTAAAGTGAGTCCTAGCATTTAGCACTTCATCCTTGAAAATCAAGAAAATAATTTTAACATCAAATTGAAAACAGTAAACATTTACCGTTTTAAATTCATGGGTGGATTTTGAAGTGTTTGGGAGACTGTGTTAGTATAAAACATAATCTAAAGTAAATCAAACTTTAAAGCAATTAATTAAAAATCAACTGTATAGGAGTTTTACATGTGTAGTTATTCTAAAGCAAATGTTTTGTTTGTATTTTATTTATTCTTCATATGAGATAATCATTGGTGTCTTTTATACTTAATTCCTTGGATATCATTTAAAACTCCTGTTCCACATTTAACTTGACAACAGAATAACTTGAGTCACTGTAAATCTCAGGACAACTCAGTTCCTAAAAGTACCCTCAAGACAAATCAACAAACAGAAAATAAACAAGGCCAAAGAATTTTGTTACATTTAAATGGTCCCCTTTATATTAATTTTACAGCAAAGAAATTTTTTTCTAAATTTTTATCTTTATGCAAACTTTGTTGCCTTTCCTCCTTTGCTCTGAGACAGTTTTTCACTTGTACTGGCAGTCCCAGCAGACCATCACACACATCCCTTCCCAAGCAACACATTTTAATTATAAATACAACAATGGAAAGTTCTTCAACAGCTCACTGGCAATCTCAAACGCTGCAAGCCTTGAACACCACAAACCACACCCCACATCTTCTGCAGGGCTTGGGGGGAGTGTTTGTCATACTTACCAGAAGGCAAGGAGCTAAGCAAGAAGAGAAGGAAGAGAAAAGAGGCAGCAAAAAGCAAGTCAGAGCAGCCGCCACAGCAGAAGGCAGGCTGGCTATGTTCTCACAAGGACGAGAGAAACCAAATACATACACACACACACACACACACACACACTACAGACACTGATGGAGGCTGCAGGCGGGAGCGGGTGGGGGTGGGGAAGGGAACTACACATGACACAGCAAGAGAGAAATACGCCCAAGCTTCATGGCTGTCACAGGAGAAATAGCTCAGAAAAGAGACGCGGTTGCCAGATCTGATCAGACTCTCCTACTAAAAATTTAAACTCCAAGTCTGTAGACTTTTATGAATGCAGTTTTTCACCATTGTTTTTTTGGGCAGGGATCAGTTTTCTTATTTCTTGTTTTATTTCCAGTGTGGTTTATGATTCATCTTCTATTTTTTTTCTTCTTGAGTTAACCTAATTAGTGTCAGCTTTCTCATAGGAATCATGGGGGAAAAAAAAATACAGTGGCATGACAAAAAGCAGGTGGTAGAACCACTTTCATTCTTATGTCATTGGTTGGTTTGCAAAGTCTGAAATAAAAATATAGAGGGCTATTTTGGAACTGAGTTTAGTGTAATCATCTCATGCATAGTAACCGGCATGACCTCGGATCACAGTCTTCCTTTGGTAACTGTGTTCTGACCTCAGAGAAGGCCTGAAGAGAGCAGTCCGCGTTGGTGCCCTGTGGGTGCTGTTCCACCTCCTACAGTTGCTTTTTCATCTTCAACCCCCCCCCCCCCCCCCCCCCCGTCCCCACTTACTTCTTAATCCTCCTCAGAACAGCCTCCTTTTCATTAACCTTAAAATGCCTCACTTTTAATTTATCAATCCATTCTCCCTTTCTGTCTGTTTTTAGAGAATGTGTTTCTATACCTTTTGAAAGCAGATTCCTCTATCTGAGTTTCTGCTCTCAGACAGTTTAGGCACAGTGGCACCTTATAAGATAGGCAGACTAATGCCACTCTAAACATGTCCATGTCCTGATTCCTGGGACCCGTGACTCTGTTCTTTTACAGGGCAGGAGGGGTTTTGTGGATGGGATTAAGGAGTCTGAGATGGGAGACTGTTGCTGGGCTCAAGATAATCACAAGGGTCCTTGTAAATGAGAACAAAACAGGAGGATTGGAGCCAGAGAAGAAGATTTGATGATAGAAGTGGAGGTTAGAGTGAGGTAAGCCCACAAACCAAGGAATGTAGGAAGTTCTAGAAGCTGGGAAAGGCAAGCAACAAAATTCTGTTCCAGAGCCTCCGGGAAAACACAATCTTACAGGCACACTGGTTATTCATTTTAGCCCAGCAAAACTCATTTTGGATTTCTGCCTCTAGAACTGTAAAATTATGAGTGCGTATGTGTATGTGTATGTGTTTAAAACAAGGTCTCACTGTATCACAATGCTCCTGCCTCAGGCTCCCTGCCTCAGCTTCCCAGCAGGGATGACAGACATGCTCTGTGGCTTGCTGCTTTTCTTTTCAGGCAGGGTCTTGCTATGTTACCCAGGCTGGCCTTGAGCCTGAGATCCTCCTGCCTCTGTCTTTCCAGGTCACTAGGATTCCAGGCACAAACCAGTACACCCAGCCTTTAAGTTCACCAGGAATTGAACCCAGCCACTGCAGCTGGGCCAAATGTGTGTTGTTTTAAAGTCACTGAATTTTTAAATTGTTTTAGCGGTAAAAGGAAACTGAAATATCCTACTTTTCCTACCCCTTATTCAGGGTAGGCATAAGCTATATTGTAGATGAGTACGCCCCCCACGTAGATGTCAGGAAAAAGTTCAGTGATGAAGACAGTGAAGCTGTTTACGAATCATTTGACCATCAAGGTGGTGAATGGGTAAAAGAAGAAAGCACAACTTTGGGCCACCTGGTGGCATGGTGGTTAAGGCATGTAGGGCATGCATGTATTTAGTGAAGGTATAAAAGTGACTGCTGCACAGTGACTATCCAGATAATCTAGAATAGGCTTATAGATTTTTAAATTATAATTGAGTACAAATATATTCAACTAGAATATATCTGTTAACTGATGTGGGCTCAAAAAACTGGGATAAATCAGTACAGGAGATGAAGTAATAGAGCTCAGTGTTTTATTTTAAAATCAATCTTTTTTTTAAAAAAAGAATTATTTTATTTAACTTTATTTATTTATTTATTTATTTATTTATTTATTTATTCTCATTTGACCAGAGAGGGACAGAGTAAGAGAACCAAAGTGAGAAAGTAAGCTGCCAGGTCTGGGTCTTGAACCGCAGTCAGCCATGTGGGAATCCAGCACCCTTAACCACCATGCCACCTACTGGCCCCTGTAAAATCAATCTTAAGAGAATGAAAATTATACTTCTGAGACTTTGAGCTACTTTAAGGAATAAATTTAATTTTTAAATTACATTTTAATTTTTATGCACAAATTAAAATAGTTTTCAAAGTTAGACAATGCTAAAAAGTTTATCACAAGAAATAATCATCCCTCATTGGGAGACCTGGAAACTAGCTTTGTCATGCTCAGAGGTAACAATATTAAACCATTGCAGCTCTTTCTTCTGAGATTTACTTTCTTATTCGTAACTAAAATGCCTATATTGTTGTCAACTCATCATTTTTGTTTGTTTGGTTTTGTTCCATAGTGTGTGTGTGCTTGGCAGAGAGGGATAGAACAAGATAGTGAGAAGGAAAGTGAGAATTCACCCTTCCTCGGGGTGTGGGGGAAGGCCATGCCTCAGTCCCTTCTCTTCCATTCTGCTTGTGGGATTTTAGGCACACACACACATTGCCTGGTATAAATTTCAAGCTGCCAGGTCCAGGACTTGAAGTGTGGTCAGCTAAGTGTGGTCAGTGTAGGAGTTGAGCACTTTAGCCACCACACTACCTGCTTGCCCCTAACTCATCAACTTTTAATAGCACCTGTTGTCTTCCCATACTGATAGAAGATTTTTATTAGTTACCTCTCTTCATTTTCCTAATAAAATTACAACTCAATTTAAAACTTGTAGTTTTTGTTTTCATTATTGAAACAATGTTTACTTCTTTTTCTGTTTGTTTCTTTGTTTTAGAGAGATTTGTTATAGAGAGATTTGTTATAGGGAGAGTGTGCTCACCAGAGAGAGACAGAGAGAGAAATCACCCTAAGGAGGGATGGTCACATCACAATCCCTTCTTCTCCATTCTTCTCTCAGGACTTGGGCACACATGTACATGCGCCCAGCATGAGTTTTAAGCCACTAGGTCTGGGACTTGAACCATGGATTCCTACATAGGAGTCCAGCGATATAACCATTATGCCATCTGCTGGTCCCAATAATGTTTACTTCTAAGTCAGGTAGATCTCTGTGATTATAGTTTCATTCTTAGGCAGCTTTCTCTTTTTCCTGATTACCTTTGAAAATTTTGCTTAATATTGAAAATTTGTAAAATATCTCTCTATAAAAATTTCCCCTAGAGCAAATCTATGAGATAATTTATGCATTCTAACATTTTCTTGGAGATACCATCCCATACACAAACTCCCTCATGGCCTGGCGTCCTCCTCCAGCCTGGTCTGGTGGCTTTGTAGGTCCGCTACACAGCTGTGGTCCTGGCACTTGCCCTGTTGTCATCCTGGGAATGTAACACTGTCCTGTTTTCTAGTTCCCATTCTTCCTCTTTTATGGTTTACTTCCTCTTTTAGTGGAACACGTCTTCTTGTGGCTTCTTGAGGAAGCAGACTTCGTGTGTCTGAAATATCTTTTTGCTACCCTTGAACTTACATGATTGATACTTTGGCTGGATGTAAACTTTTAGGTTAAAAATAATTTCTATCAAAAAATTTGAAGCATCACCCCCCTGGTTTTTTAGTTTTTAACTTTTTCCTTAAAAGTGCAAGGTTATTCTTATTCCTGCTACTTTGCATTTGATTATGTTTTTTTTTTTTTTTCCTTTGGACTGTTTAGGTTCTTCCCTTTAACCTAATGTTACGAAGTTTCACAAGGATAACATTTAACGTGAACCTCTTTTTCATCTATTATGTTGAATGCTTAATGGGTTTTTAATTCCGGAGACTCATGTTTTTAACTTCTTTCCCCCTTGTTGTTGTTTTTCACCCTCATTTTTCTCTGGGCCTTATATCCTTAAGCCTAGAGCCTTTTTGGATAAACTTCTGTGGAGAACAATTCTCAGGAATTTTGAAAAGACTGATTTTATAGAGTGAGACCCTTTATTCTAACTGTTCTTTCTTCTCATTCAAACAGATAAACAACCTCACAACCATTCAAACCATCCTGCTACAGAAGTTATAGTCTCCTTTCTTGTTACCATTTCCAGTAGTGTCTCCACTTGCTGAGTATTAACTTCAAATTCCTTAATTGTTTTGGAAACTGCAGTGCACATTAGCTTGCCTCTCACTGGTGGTATTCCCACACCACTCAACCCGGTTCCTGTGGCACACACATTTTCTGTTCAATCATTTACCATGATTCTTTCACTCTAGACCTCATCTGCTGTGTTTTTGGGTTTATGGATTCAGTTTTTCTGGTTTCGCTGATGTTAGGGTTTTCTTCCGCTCCTTTTTGTTCTTGTTGTTTGCTGGTGAGTAGTAGAGAGGAAAGAGGTCAGAAGCATCTTTACATGTCTTTTACATCTTCCTGACATCTTAGGGCCAGGAAGATCTGCTTAACCATTACAACAGTCCAACAGTAATATGAACTGTCCCCCAAAATACGAAGCACCAGCATTGGAAATAGCCTAATTGTTCTTTCCTTTAGGGATACTAAATTTAAAATTCGTCCATAGTTGTGCTAGTGATGGGTGGTAATTATATTAAATAACTCAGACATCATCTCTTTTAAATAGAAGAGCTTATGCATTCTATACTTTCCTAACATGAGCTGAAGGGAAGCAGAAATTAAATAAAAATTACAATTATAAGCCTTAAAATCAGGCAGCTTGTATATGAATTCTAAATGTGTCTTTTATTTGGGATGTATTTTAAATTCTTTAGTTTCAATTTTCTACTCTGTAAAATGGGGACTGTTTTATTTGGTTGTTACAAGACTAACACAGTAAATGTGGTCTAATAACAACACCTAATCTAAGTCAACAAATTCCAATAATGATGTGCTTAAATTAAGCCTGTGAATGAGAGTTAATATTTTCTACCCTAATAGCGTCTTCAAACTGTTGCTGTGTAGAACCAAGTTAAAGTCTAAGAATTGATCATCTCTTGGTCATGATACACACACACACATAGACACACACACGTCCTTGTACTTGACCTGGGTTAGACTTGGCTTGGGGTTAAGAGGGTAAATCTTTGTGCACTGCACTCTGTTCTTTTTTTTTTTTTTTTTTTTTTAGAGAGAGCTTTTCATTTGTTTATTTGTTTGTTTGTTTGTTTTGCTATTGGGTATGTGTGCTTACCGGAGAGACAGAAACAGAGAGAAAGTGAGAAGTCACCCCTTGAGGGAGTGGGGGAATATGACCATGCCATATTCCCTTCCGGTCCATTTTCCTCTCAGGATTTTGGGTGCACACACACTTAGCGTGAGTTTCAAGCCATCTGGTCTGGGACTTGAAATGCAGTCAGCCAGCACCTTAACCCCTATGCCACAGGCCAGCCCCTCACTCTGTTCTTACTCAATATGTATCACCTCTGTCTTTCTTTTTTTAAGAATAATTTTATTTAACTTTATTTATTTATTTATTTAAATTTGACCAGAGAGGGACAGAGCGAGAGCGAGAGAGAGAGAGGGAAAGTGAGAAGGCAAGCTGCCCAGTCCAGAACTAGAACCGTAGTCAGCCATGTGGGAGTCCCTTAACCACTCTGCCATCTGCTGGCTCCTCACTTGTGTCTTAAAAAAGCAGGAGCGAGGGAGAGGAATGTAGGCTTGTGGCTGAGCAGAGCTTATATTCTATTAGGTTAAATATAAAATCATGTAGTGAATTATGACAGTCGATACCTATGGTGACGACACTTTAGTTTATACTAGGTGAGTACTGTTGGTTTCCAGAACTGAGTGGTTCAACACTGTCAAAAGAATTTGATTGCATTCCTTTCAGGGAAGAATTAGACAAACAGAGATGGTTTGTAATAAAGAGTAATGTGGACTAACTTTCATAAATAAAATAGCTTGGAATTTAAATAAACATTAAGTGCTACATTGTACTTAGCAAATACAAATGCAGAGAGCTCCATTTCTTTCTTTTTTTTTTAAAGCACAGTAAGACAGTCTTTGTTTCAGAACATTGTAAGTTTAGGATCCACAAAATGGGGTTCTGCAGTGGGGAAAACAGAGGGAACACAACTCCAATACAGCATGGACAGTGGGTATTAGCTGCCACGGGGCAGTGGGGGTCAGCAGGTGGAAAATGACTAAAAGGAAACATCAGGGATATGAGGGGCTCTGAATAAAGTGAACTAACAGAATTCTTGCTGAAGGCTGGCAAGAATTCTTCCCAATCAGGCATCACCTGGGAGGCTCTGAGTGGAAAGTTCTTCTGATGTCTGTGGCTCTCCTCCTTGCTCCAACTTGAAGATCACTGCAGTTTTGGCAATGCAGTGTCCCAAGAACACCAGATTGCGGTAGGTCTCCAGCGTTACTTCCTTGTACAGGGTCTTCTGAGCATCATCTAGATTCTGCCACTCCTCCAGATGATGTCCACAGGCACGTCCCCAGATGAGGTGAACCTGCATAAAAGTACCTTTCCATTCTCATCAGTCCTGATATTAATGGAAATAGAAATAGTACCATGACTAGGTGAGTGTTCCTGGGCTGTGCAAAAACATATTCATTTTCTTGGTCCTGGACAAATGTAGAGGTTTCTAATATTGGAGCTGACTGTATACGGAGAACCATCACCCTAGCCCCAGAGTTCCATGATATCTTGGTGGAATTGAGTTCCATTTATTTCTTTCTTCTCTTTTTTTCTCTTCTCTCTTTTTTTTTTCTTAAAGGTTTTTGCCATAGGGTGCATGCACTCACCAGAAAGAGAGAGTAAGAAAGTGGGAAATCACTCCCCAGTGGAGATGGCTATGCCACAGTCCCTTTTCCTCCATTTTCCTCCCAGGATTTTGGGCATGCATGCCCATATGCCTGGCATGATTTTCAAGGTGCTGAGTCCAGGACTTCAACCGTGGTTTCCCATGTGGGAGTCTAGTGCCTTAATTACTACACCACCTGATGGCCCTGCTCCATTTCTTAAGTAGCCTCATTAGATTACACTTAAATTTTTCATGATAACAGTTTCATGATGAATCACTTCTTATAAAAAATACATATAAATTTTAGACACAGCTGCTTTATACCTAATTCTATTTTTTTTTTTTTTTTTTTTAGAATGAGATTTTTGCTATAGGGTGCATGTGCTTGCTGGAGAGACAGACAGAAAATGAGAAATCACCCTTATGGGGGATGGCCACACCACAACTCCTTCTATTCCATTCTCCTCTCTGGATTTTAGGCATGCACGCACGTGTGCCCAGCGTGAATTTTAAGCTGTTGGGTTCAGGACTCACCCGGGGTTGACTGTGTGGGAGTCCAGCAATGTAACTGTTATGCTATGTGCTGGTCTCCCTAATTCTTAATTTAATCTGAATTAATAAAATTTTGCTCCATGTATTTCATGGAACAGATTTGGTTCATGTCAATATATTCTTCAAGGAAGATCAGAGCTTGTTATACTGCAGTAATATTGGACCTGACCAGCTTTGAGAAGCCCCTACTTATCTCATTGCTAAATAGAGCAAGATTCAAGTGCATGGACCTATGTGTTGACTTTTTATCTGGAGTATTTCCACTGAGGGTAGTGCTAGGTTTTACTGACTTGTAGCAATGGTATCCCCCTGGGGCAGGCTCCACTGTTCTAACCCCATTGTGTGAGCATGAGGGCTGAAAGGCTTGTGCCTGAAGAACGGAGATGTTTCTTTTCTTGGTCCTGTTTGAAATATGTGTCACCAGTGACTTGGCAGGCAAAGACTCAGACTGCCCCTTTGGGTGGGGTTCTGCTATTGCTGCAGATGAACAGGAAATCCCCGTTGCCATTTGATTATTCTTAACCCTGGGAATGGAAGCTGCTGAACTCCAGGAGCATAGACACCATTTTTTATGGTGTCTTACTTCCTCCAGGTCCTGTTCCCTCTAAGAAACACGGTAAATATGTCCTACTTGAAAGAACTCTGGCCAAAAGATGCCAAGATTAACCTAATTAATGACAAGAGAAGACTGTGATACAGATTGACTGAAGTGTTAACTGCTGATGGTCCAAATGTTGGGGTTGCCAAGCCACCCATGGTGAACTAGAGTCTTTTGTCAAGAATATTATTTTCTTTCCTTCTCCCTTATTATTCCTCCTTGACCTGAGATTTTTACATCTACTAGAGAGGTCTGTAGAGTCTTGGGAAGGGAATTCACAGATCATCCTCCCACTTCCCTTAGACTCAGAGGTCTAGTGTCACCCCCGATGTGTTCTTAGGTAGATAGTACTTGATGGGAGAAAAGGGAAAAAAAAAAGCGCTTTATAGTAAGATAACATTACTTGCTAAAAGTTGAAGAAAAAGTCTCCCAAAATAATAGACTCATGATATTTTATCATATGAGCATTGTGACCCCTTCAAAATGTGTTATAAAGGTATCCCTTTCAAATAGCATGTTTAAGGTTTTCTAGTAACTATGTAGTTTATCTTTCTCATCTCTTTAGTGTCATAGGTTCTTTTGATTTTTCTCTCTAAGGGTCATATGTTGTTCTCTGCCCTACCTGAATGATATAAGACACCTTCTCCTCTGCTGATCACAAAGCCAGTCTCAGAAGGGGTCTAAGATTGAACTTGTGTTTAAAGGAAGGCCTGTCATTTTGATGTGTTAGAAAACGGGAATGGTGGTCAACTAGTTATAAGCTGGTGGGTACTCTTCTTTCTTCTTGCAGTGTAGTTCTTATCCAAGGGCATGGATATGTTTTTAAATTCTAAGTATGTAGTGTTTTTCTCCACAATAATTTCATGTGGTTTTGATAGGATCTAGAACAAAATAACCCCGGGGTTGGTAGAGATGATCATCAGGTTAAGGACTCAGTGAGTGACTCTGATAACTTAACTCTTTATTCTCCTTGTTATGTGTCTTCTTTACCCGCCCTCATAGTGAGGGGACGTCTAGGTTTTATTGTCCTAGAGGTGGACCATTCACTGAGCCTGTCTATCTGCCTCTCTAGCCTTCAAGAAACTGGCCTGCTCCTATTATGTCTTATGTGATTGGGTTATACCTAAGCCAAGTTAACTTACTGTGTGTGCCCTTTAATTCAAGTTCAAGGACTAGGAATAAAGCATATCTCTTATATTCATATTTTAAACCATTTTATGGGCCCCCATTCTATGTAAGTTTGAAATTGTACTGGTTATAATCCCACATTGTAGTCTAAACTGCTGACCTGCCTTACTTGCCAATGTCTAATTCTTAGGATCTAAAGAGTCTTTTTTTGAGAGCAGGAGGCAACAACAAACAAACAAAAAATATACACTTAATTGAAACTATGTAGCTTTATTGAGTAAAAGCATATAATATAAATAATCTATATTTGAATATTTCACTTGAATGAATTTACATATATATATAGCTAAAAAGGGATGATAGTATACATATATGTGTATAAAGTTAAGTTTTAATGTTATACAAATTTACAATGTTATACAAAGTTTTTTCACAGTCTTCTTGCAGATCATTAAACACTTGAACTGGGTTGAAATTTTTGAAAATAGTATGAACTGGGAAAATTCACTTGGGTTCATAAAATACAAATAAAATATTCCATGATATGTTAATTCACTCAAGGTATGAGGAAATGATACTTGTTATATACAGCCTGAATATTTCTGACTCAGGAAAGGATACAGGAGCATTGTAAAAATTTGGGGGCAGGGACAAAATGTAGGAGAACTGAAATTTAATTAAATATATGGAACAGAAATTACTAGAGTGGTCAGGTGGTGGCGCAGTAACACAACTGGACCCACATGAGAGAAGTCCTGGGTTCGTAGCCTGGGACCTGTCTGGGCATGCTAGAGATTTGCCTGCATGCCTGTGTCCTGAGCTGGGTGACCGTGAAGGTGGATTGCAGCATGGAAAACCAGTTGAGGGTGGCTTTCTCTCTTTCTTTCTCTTCATGAAAGAAATAAATAAACTTTAAAAACATAAAGCAGAAAAAAAACTACTAGAAATTAAAGAGGAGTGTGAAGAATCAATTTGCCCAACATCAGTGTATATAAATAAATCTGTATTTTTAATTGTGCAGTTAGACATTGTGCAGACTCTTTCCTTCCTCTCAAAGTGGCCTGGACTAGCTCTTGGACTCTCATCCAAAAGCTGACTGTTGTCACAGGAAAGAAGTAGTAGACCAATGTCTCCATTTAATGAAGAGGTACAGCTTGTAACCGTGAAGATGCCAAAGATCTCAGACACAATACTGAATGAAATGAGTGAAACTAGCCATCTGTCAAATAAGCACCAAAGTAACCAACAGAGAATGAAAGTTAAATAATGAGTCTAGAACCAAGGAATTAGAGGGGACCAGCAGTTAGCGAATGGCTATGTTGCTGAACTCCCATGTAGCCAACTGTGGTTCGAGTCCCAGACCTGGTGGCTTAAACTCACACTGGGCGCGTGTGCGTGCGTGCCCACGATCCTGAGAGGAGAATAGAGGAGAAGAGATTGCAGTGTGGCCAGCCCCCCTGGGGGGTGATTTCTCACTTTCTATCTCTCTGTCTCTCTCTGTCTTTCTGGTGAGCACACGCGCCCTATAGCAAAAACCTCTCAAAAAAAGAACCAAGGAATTAGAATGCATTATCTTTTATGGGATCTTTTCTAGAAACAAAGGTGACTGCATACAGACTTACAACTTTTTGACTTTACAATATTGTAAAAGTGATAACTTAATCAATAGACCATACATCAAAATTTGAATTTTGATCTTTTCCTGGGGGACATGAGGTATGCAACATCTTATTATAAATTAGGCTGTGTGGTAGCTGGTTTTGCCCAACTGTTGACTAACCCAAGTGTCTAAGCATGTTAAATATAGGCTAGGCTGCTATGATGTTCTATAGGTTAGGTGTATTAAACACATTTTTGATTTATTATATTTTCAACATAGATTGAGTTTATTAGCATATAGCACTATTGTTAGTCAAGAAATATCTGTATTAGAAAATGCTGAATTTTTAATGCTTTATTGTTCATGTTGATATTTGTGTTGATATCTTGTAACTTTTCATGAAATAAAGAAATTAAATATTTTTACTTCTGTAAGAAAAAATGTGCTACTTAAAGAATTCCTCAAATTAAGGAGGAACATTGTATTAGGTTGTCAGAAAAGTCATGACATATTTTTGTATGTTTTCCTATTCAAAAATGTGTCATGACTTTTCTGACAACCCAGTAATCTTTAGTATAGAATTTGAACTATCAATGTAAACTTTGAAAATAAAACATTTGCGGTCTGACACTATCAAATAACGTTATCACATGTTCTGTTCTATCACCCAATTCTTGGTCTCTATATTAAAAGAAGCTAAGGATCCTTAGAGAGATATTCCAGTCTATGCTTGGCCCAAATATGAACAAGTTGACTTGGCTCATCTTATGCCAGAAAGAAAGTTTTCAAAGATTTATGAAATTATTAAAAAGACATAGAAACCTGCCTAAAAGAATCTACCATTAGCCAAATTTGAATCATTAAAAATAAGTCCTCCAGTTAACTGAGATGCATTTAATCTATTAAAAAGCCCTGATTCTTGGGGGCCGGCAGATGGTATAGTGGTTGTCACTGGACTCCCACATGGCTGACTGCAGTTCAAGTCCTGGACCCGGTGGCTTGAAAGTCATGCTAGGTGCGTGTGCCTGCATGCCCAAGATCTTGGGAAGGGAATGGAAGAAAAGGGATTGTGGCATGGCCATCCCCTCAGGGGATGATTTTTAAATTCTATTCTCATTGTCTGTCTCTGGCCAGCACATGTACCGGAAGGCAAAAACCTCTAAAAAAAAAAAAAAAAAAAAAAGCCCTGATTTCTTAATAATAAACAAAAGGGAAAAAAAATATGAAGTGTTTCAGAAGAAGATGAAAGGGCTAGAATTTATTACTGCTGAGCTTTATTCTTTATTTGGCATTATTAGTACATTTATTGTACTTATAAAGAATACAGAAATTAACTAATGGTAACTGTATCAATTAGAAGTCATTTTCTGGGGACCAGCAGGTGGCCTGGTAGTTAAGGCGCTGGACTCCCACATGGCCAACCATGGTTTGAGACCCGGTGGCTTGTTTTCTCACTTTCTCTCTCTCTCTCACTCTGTCTCTCTCTGACAAATTAAAATAAATGAATAAATAAATAAAGTTAAATAAAATAATTATTTTTAAAAAGTTATTTTCTGACACAAAGTGGGAATGTTAATAGAATTCCATAACTTGTGGCTACAAGTGAGACAAAAACCATGGGATGTATTCAAAATTCAATATATAGTTTTGAAATAATGCAGAGAATGAGAATGTACATGTGCACATACAAATCATGTACAAATATTTTTAAAGGTAAAGGGAAATGGTAAACACCACCATCATGCATGAAGGAGATGACTTCAACTGAAAGGGTTGCGAAAGACAAATTCAAGAGGCAGCAGACAAGGCTGTCAGCCATGCCTGCTCATGCAAACCCAAGCAAAGCCACAAAAGGCAGCAGAACAGGAAAAATCTCCAGACAAAAATAAACAAAAAGAAAAGGCTAAAAGAAGAACATGCAGAGGTGGCTAACTAAAAGACTCCTCTGCAGAAGCTGGAGAAACTAAAAAAAGGAAGGCAGTCCAACCTTTGATGAAGCAAATGAAAAGGAAACCAAGTCCAAGTCTCGCTGCGTGTCTTGGATACAGAGGTGCTTGCCTCCACTCTTTTATAAATGGGACTTTCTGGTAGCTCTAGGAGGACAGTTTGAAGAAGAAATTTCCACCTCATTTCATTAAAAAGAAATTTAGATGGGTGCTGTGTGTATGTGTGTGTGTGTGTGTGTGTGTGTAAGTGCTTTCTTTAAAGAGGTGAATGACTATCTTGTAGGTCAACTTAACATTCTATAGGCTGCAGAAGAACAATTTTAATAGCCTCTAATATAAAGTATAATAAAGAATTAGTCTGAAGTCATAAGCATGTATTCAACATTAGTATTTTGAATTCCTTGCCTTTTAAATTTTTCATTTTTTGCTATAGGGTATTTGTGCTCACCAGAGAGAGACAGAGAAAGTGACAATCCCTTGTCTTCTTTTCTCTTTTCGGGATTTTGGGCATATTTGCACACATGCCTAGCATAATTTTCAAGCCACCAGATAGGTCCAGGACTGAACTGTGCAGTTGGCCATGTGAGATTCAGTGCCTTAACATCCATGCCACTGGCTGGCCCCTTACCTTTTTAAATAAAACAGTATTTATTTCTGCTATAAGAAAGAGAATGAGGGACCAGCAAGTGGCATGGTGGTTAAGGTGCTGGATACTCCCACATGGCTGACCATGGTTCGAGGCCCAGACCTAGTGGCTTGCTTTCTCACTTTTCCGGTCTCTCTCTCTGATCAAATTAAAATAAAATGAATGAATAAATAAAATTAAAATAGATACTTCTTTTTAAAAAAGAGAGAGAGAGAGAATGAAAGAGACAGAAAGGCATCCCCAACAGGGTCCTCCCACAGATAACTGTCCCTAGTCTGGATTATAGGCAAATGGACACACCCCCAACATGTTCAAAGAGGTCCTGGGTTTCAAACCTAGGACCCCTCTCATATAGGTCCAGTTGCATTACCACAGCACCACCACCTGCTCCTGCTTACCTTTTCACTCACCTTTATGAATTAGAATCACCCCCCCCGACACCCCAACTCCTTTTTTTTTGTTCTCTCATTAGAACTGTAACTTCTTTGGTAGTGATAATCCAGTTTTCCTTATTACCTTTTTGATGTGCTGGGTAAATTGGGAAATTTTTTTTACAGTGTACCAATATTTTTAAATATTGGTATTTACAGTCCTTTACTTAGGGACAGTTTGTCTACAGATTTAAAAGAGAAAGTCCATGGTAAAATTTCCATGGATTACAACTACATCCATTTTAAAACTTTTGGTATTTATTTAAGAATTCTTTACCATATCAGCCCTGTAGCTCATCCATTAAGGGATCCAGATCCCACACAGCTAGCTGTGGTTTGAATTCTAGCCCAGTGGATTGAAAGACATGCTGGGCACGTGTGCGTGCATGCTCCACATCATGACAGAATAGAAGAAAAAGGATTGTGACAAGACCATACCCCATTGAGGGGTGCTTTTTCTCTTTCTCTTTCTCTTTCTCTTTCTCTTTCTCTTTCTCTTTCTCTTCTCTTTCTCTTTCTCTTTCTCTTTCTCTCTTTCTCTTTCTCTGGTGAGTGCACACACACTCTGGCAATTAGAAAAAGAGGAGGAATTGCTTACAAATTATTATATGACATCTGTGGGCTGACCAGGGGACAAAAGGCCCAATTATTTAAAAAACAATAAAAAGATATCTAATATATATTTCTTGCTATAGGGCGCATGTGCTCGCCAGAAAGACAGAGAGAGACAGAAAGCGAGAAATCACACCCTCAAGGGTGATGGCCATGCCACAATCCCTTCTTCTCCATTCTCTTCTCAGGATCTTGAACACACATGCACATGCGCCCAGTGTGAGTTTAAGCCACCGGGTCTGGGACTCGAACTGCCATCAACTACATGGGAGTCCAGCGACATAGCCATTATGCCAACTGCTGGTCCCTTAAATTACAAATTTTAAAGTCAAAAATGTATTTACACATTTTAGGCATTCCAAACATAGGATGGATCATCCTGGACAGTAGATTTCTTTGAGAAGGTAGAATTAGGTATTGTGGATAATGTAAATCCAAGGAAGTGGGCTGGGTGTTGATTTCTATCACAGTTGTGGAATAAGTAACATAATAACCGTAAGAAGAGCTTTGAACATGCCATCAGAACGTGGGAAAAGATTCAGGTCCTCCGTCTGTCTCTGATAACCTCTGTTCATTAGGGAGGGATCTATTTTTCTTAATAAGTATGCATTTTTAATCCCTAGAAGATTTAGAACTTACTACAGACACATTTAAAAGAATGAAAATGATTTGTTAATATGTGTGTTAAATAAGAAACTGTAAGAGCCACTCAGGAAATAGCCTTGATTGTAGCATTTCATCACGTTTCATTACAGAGAGTCCTTTGCCTGTACCCCCACTAGACTAGTATTTCCTTGGGAACGACGGTGGTGGTTTTTATCTCAGCCCTTGCAGCACAATTCATGGCCCATGGTCAGTGATAGGTAAACATTTATGAATGAATAAAAGAGGTCCTTAAGGTCATAGTGAAATTTAGTTCTCATCAGTATCTCCTTTCAAAGAGATCAGAGAAAAATATCTCTCATTCTGGTACTACTGAGGTGCTCCAATTTGAAGACTCTCTTCTGTAGATATTTCAGAATGTAGTAGAAACAGAGAAGAAGGGTCAAAGTTCTGGGAAGTTTTAGAGATACTGTCCTTGACGTTCTTGTGACAGGATGTGTTATACAAAATGTGTTTGCCAGCAGCTGGGCTTGAATGCCACTTGGCTGAGGCATGAAGACGGTTTTCCCTTCGGCCCCTGGGCGAGCATTGCTATGGAGAGCCACAGATAATAAACTTCAGGCCACTTCCTCATGATAGTGCTTCTAGTGTTGGAAAACCACGTGGGGCTTTTTACTAATTATTCCTGCTTGCTTCCATCATTCCTCATTGGGCACCGTCTCCAGACCTTTCCTCAATGTGGTTTTCCTTCTCTAGTTTTTCCTGTTTCTTTGATATATTTTTGTGAAGATCCAGAAGTGAGCACAGATGTGGGTGTAGCTGACCCAAGCAGGGGACAGGGAGCCATTGCTGCCCTTCTTCGAGGGACCACTCTTCCACTGCAGCAGGATGCTGTTGTCTGCCTGGCGACCCTGTCACATCCTCGACTCTCACTGTATTTGCAGCCAACTCAAGTCTTGTTTCATGTTGTTGTTTCGGTGCGATGTGTTTCACATATGAGTCTTCAATTTTGTACTTGGGTAGTTGCTATTTCATACCTTCATAAACTGATAGGTTCGACTGTCATTCCTACTTACTGTGACGTTTTGGAATTGGGATTCGACTGCGGAATCCCAAGCAGTTGTTATCTACCCTTTTGATCAGTTTACCATCACATCTTCACCCAAGTCACTGATCAAAGTGTTGACAAGTTGAGGGGAGAGCCCATAGCACACTACTGATGCTCAACAAATGTTTATGAAGTAAATCCTGAATCTGACTGAGGGAAAATGAGTAGATAATAGATATTTTCTGTAGTGCCATTCTCAGGTGAGTTTATGTCCTTTCACTTACCTGCATACAAATGGATAATTTCCCCAAGGGATCGTTTTCTCACCTTTTGAGAGGTTCCCAGGGTACCTTACTATTCCCATTAATTTTTTCTCTTCCATGCATTCTTATGCAAAACAATATTCAATATTATTAATATATAACATTTGTAGTAGACTCCATCTGATAGCTCCTGCTAATAAGTAACCATTCCAAAACCTAGGAGTCTTAAAAAAAACATGATTTAGTCATCACAACTCTGTTGGTAGGATAGTCAGTTCTGCTGGAGTGTCTGGACTCGCTCATGTGGTTGATGGATCCTTTGAATGGGAAGCTCAGCTTAGACAGCTGAAATGGCTGGGTTTCTCTCTGCATGTGGTTTCATCTTCAAGGAGGCTAGTTAGGGCTTCTTCACATGGCAGTGGCCACATTTCAGTAGGAGAAAGCCTGATGTGCACGTTTTCTTCAAACCTCTGCTTCTGTGATGATGTTTGCTGAAGGTCCATTGGTCAGATCGAGTCATGTGCCATGTCCAGAGTCAATGAGAGAGGGGATAACTCGAGAGTGGATTCCAGAAAGTGAGATTTATTGGGGTATACTCATGTAGCAGTTGGATACAGATGTATGTTTCAGTATTTAGGAAAGGATGCCTTGTCATTTATATTTCCTCATACCTTGCTTTAGAGAGACTCTATCATTATAAAACTGTACTTAGCATGTGCCATGGGAGCCCTTTAATGAAAGAAGAACTGAATATTAGGTAAGTATAAAAACTGAACCAAAAAATTCCCAGCATAAGGGACCAGATGGTGGTACAGTAGTAGTGTACCACTCTGCAAGGTCGACCCATGTGGGAAGGCTCTAGGCTCATGTCCAGAGATCTCTTTGAATGTGCCAGGGGCATGTGTGCCCATGATCTAGGGTGGGCTGAAGCATGGTTTGATCACCCTGTTGGGAGAAACTGTCTCTCTTTCTGTGACTCTCTCACACATGGAAGAAAGAAAGTTTTCAGCATAAATGGGGTTTGGTAGGTCTAATAATATACGAAGAATATTTTCCATTAGTTAATTGATTCAGTCAAGAATATCTCAATATTTCTATCTAGTGATTATACAGAGAACATTTGTTCTATACAGAGAAGATTAAATAGAATTGATTATGTATACTTTTATTCTTTGGATATCTAAACAAAATTTAAAAGGCAATATTGAATGTACTTCAGAAATTAAATCTTTAAAATATAAGAATTGGGGCCAGCAGATGGCATGGTGGTTAAGTCACTGGACTCCCACATGACTGACAGTGGTTTGAGTCCTGAACTTGGTGGCTTGCTTTCTTACTTTTGCGCTCTCTCTCTCTCTCACTCTCTCACTCTCTCACTCTCTCACTTTGTCCCTCTCTGGTCTGTCTGTCTGTCTGTCTAAATAAATAGATTTAAATAAAATAATTCTTAAAAAAAAAAAAGTGGGATCAGCAGATGGTATAACAGTTACATTGCCGGACTCCCACATAGTTGACCATGGTCCGAGTCCTGGACCCAGTGGCTTAAAACTCAAGCCGGGCGTGTGTGTGTGTGTGTGTGCCCAAAATCCCAGGAGAGAATGGAGGAGAAGGGATTGTGGCATGGTCATCTCCCCAAGGGGTGATTTCTCACTTTCTGCCCCTCTCTGTCTCTGGTGAGTGCATTTGTCCTATGGCAAAAAATTTCTCTAAAAAAGAAAAGAAAAAAAAAGGAAGTAGTTTGGAGTCACTGATGGGCTGTCATGGTCATGTATGGTTGTTACTATATAATGGGAGCAGGGAAAAGTACGGATGGATCCCAAGTGATATTATATATCTGTCTAAAATTTTCACAGTTGCAAATACCATTGAATCACCTTATTGAAAGAATCTTCAAAATTCAACCAATCAAGGTGCGGTCTGAAAGCAAAGAGGATATACAGTAGGTGGTGGGAGAGGCAAGTTGTCAGTCACACAAACGCCATAAATACCTTTTGAAAAGTTACAGATATGACTACTGCAGCCTCTTCTTGTCTACTGAATTACTTCTTCATTTTGCTCCCTTTTTTGGGGGGGTGGGGGCTGTCTTTCCAACCATACTACTGTGTTTGCATTATTTTGGAGTGGCTTAATTTATGATTTTGTTTATAGTTCCAGTATATAAAGATGGCATTATATCATCATTGGAGGAGTGAGTATCACCCAGAGATCTTAGATTTGGAGCTGAATATACAAACTATCAAGACCGTAGGTCATTTCCCTTTGGGGAGATGACTAAAATTTCCACTATGTAATGAGTCATTGTTTTATGTTAGGCAGGAAATTTTATTTTAATATGTAAATGTTTACTTTAACATAAAGCATAAGAGCTACATAGAGATACTAGGAAGCCAAAGTGGTGAACAAGAAGGAATGCTTGCCATTTGGTGGGTTGCCTAGCATCCTGATCTTTTCATTTCAAACTTTGAATGACAAATAAGTCTTGGTTTATGGGCAGGGTTCTGCCTACCCTATCAGGTAAAAGAGTTTCCTGCCTGACAAGAGTGAGCACATGACCGAACCTTGTCCAATCACTCTCCCACCTGGAACTTTGAGTCTGAGAAGTTACGCCGTGACACATGGATTAGTTGCTGGGGTTGCGGGGAGTATCCAGTGGGGTGGAGAGTTTCAGCAGCTCCAACACTACAGGAAGAGGTGTTAGCAGCATAATGTTAATTGGAGCATTTCTGAGCCAAGATTCTTCTGTTAAGATTTTTTATTTTAATTCTTTTCCTATGTCTGGCTCTCTACATTTCTTAGATTGAGTAGGCTAACTGTAAATTCTCTTTCAGTTTAAATATGCCCAAATCATTCTGCAGCTTGCAACAAGGTCTTGAACACTACAAAACACAAAAGACACATCATAAGGCTTTGTATATGCACATTAAATGTTCATTTCTTTCCCTCCTCTCCCTTTCTCAGTTGCATATAAGCTCCTCAGAGACCTATTTATCTTTACTCATACCCTCCAAAAGGTACTCAGTATGTTACCTTGTACAGAGAAAACAGTCAACATTGCCTCTTGTCCAATACACACTTCGTAAATGGAATTCATTGCTAATTCCTCAAAGGTTCTAGACTTTAAAATTCAAATGGGCCCTGGCAAACAAATTGAAAACAGAATCAGTGATACAGTTTTGCCTAGCTTCCTTTGGTTACAAAACGTTTGTAATGCATAGATTGTGGGAAGAGTAAGTATGTATATTTTTACCTGACATACAATATGGGAGTTTCAAGCTTGAAATTTTGGGGGAGCTGTTAATTTCCAAGAAAGACTGATTAAAAAAAAAAAATAAGATCTTCATGTAGGGCATGATTATGGTTGCTGTTTGGTGATACAAAGAATAATAAACCCGGGCCATGCCTCAGAGACGTTGATTTGTAATATTGGGGGGGAGAATGAGAGTATGTGTCTAGAATTACGAGTTTAGAGTCCAAACCTCAAAAACCTCATGCATGATCTTATGAGGTTGTATATGTTCTGCCTTAAGTAGTATGCTATTGTTAGTTTGGCTTTTTACATAAGATGCACTGACCTGGAGAAAGCCTAAGGAAAAATACCAGAAAGAATCTTTACATCACAGGGAGGAAAAATGGTCGTGAGAACAGGACTGGGCTTTTTGCAGCTCTACCTGGACCGAGTTGTGTGTGTCTTGTCTGAGTCCATTCACGCTACATTGGCAGTGACATATTGCTCAAGCAACATTTATTTCTCACAGTTTGGGAGGCTGAAAGTCCAAGATCAGAAGGCCAGTATGGCTGGCCCTTGGTTCCTTCTTCCTGATTTAGAGATGATTGTCTTCTCGTTGTCTCCCACATGGCAGAGATGGTAAGATCCAGTTTTTATCTTTTTCAAAAAATAAGGGCACTCTGATCTCACCATGAGGGCTCTCCCCTCATCTCTTATTACCTTCCAAAGGCCTACCTCCTAATACTAAGCCCTTGGGGGTTAGGGTTTTGACATTTAAATAAAAAATATATAGTCATAACATTTTCTTTATGCTTTATATTAACTTATATGTGGAACTATACTAAGCAGTTTTTCTCCCACTTACTACTAACATGGAAGAGAGTAAATTATGAACAAAATTCATGATCTTTGCATTCTTTAGATGAAGTCTGCCTGCATGTAATTATTTGTTAGTCATACCTCTCACTGAGAATGCTATTCATATAAATGATGTAATAAGGAAACAACTATTTGAATACAAATTTTGTATAAATAGAATATTTATAACATCCCAGAAATGTTTGAGTATCAGACTCTTTAAGTAGAATATATTATGAAAATTGTGAAAAGCAAGAGTGGCTATTCAGGCAAGAGAGTTTAAACTTATCTGTGAGAGTAAAATATATAAGAATCCCTACTGAGATGAATTTTGATATTTTAATCAAAATATGTGGGCCAGTTATCTTATGATCAGGGGGCCAGGTGGTGGCACAGCAGTGGCATAACTGGACCTACGCAGGAAGGTCTTGGGTTCATGTCTCTGCACCAGCCTGGGCATACTGGGGATACATGCGTATCTGTGAATCAGGCTGGCTGAGACTGGCTAGATTGTGGGGTGAGGAATCCGTTGGAGGTACGCATCTCTCTGTTTCTTTCTCGCTCTCATGTTCACATAGAATGAATAAATAAAAAATAAGTAAATGATCTAACAATCACAATTTCTTATCATTTTAGAAATAAGTCATTTAAACAAAGAGCATTACAAAAATTATTTTAGACATAGAAACTTTACAAAGAAAATTTGGATTATGAGAGTAAGTTTTAGGCAAAACAGAAGTGGAATGTATAAATGATTGAGCTTTTTTTTTTTTGTAGAGGTTTTTGCTATATGGTACAGATCTTGGGCATGCATGCACACACACCCAGCGTGAATTTTTTTTTTTTTTGAGAAGTTTTTGCTATAAGGTGCGTGCACTCGCCAGACAGACAGAGACAGAGAGACAGAAAGCGAGAAATCACTCCCCAGGGGGATGGCCACGCCGCAATCCCTTCTCCTTCAGTCTCCTCTTGGGATCTTGGGCACGCACACCCACGCGCCTGGCGTGAGTTTTAAGCCACCGGGTCCAGGACGCGAACCGCGGTCGACTACATGGGAGTCCAGCGACATAGCCATTACGCTAACTGCTGGTCCCAACACCCGGCGTGAATTTAAGCCACCGGGTCCCGGGCTTGAACCGAGGTCTACTACATGGGAGTTCAGCAACAGCCATTACACTAACTGCTGGTCCCCAAATGATTGAGCTTTAAATAGGAAAATCTTTGAAAACTAAATTGCGTAATGTAATGTTAACAGTAAAATTTCATTAAGCTTAAATCATAAGTAAAAACGACCATATATATTTGGTAAATATGCAGGGGAGAATGCAAAAAATCTTAGAAAAAATGTCGCTTCTAGCTATGGCACAGTAGCTTGTGTTACTCTAACTTCCCTCCTCTGACATGTGGCAGAGGTTCTTTGCTTGGCTTAGACTCCACAGCCTTCTCCTAGATACATCCGTGTACTTCCTTGTGGAATCTAGTTAGCCAAAAACCCTGGCAAGTCAGGTTAGAAAGACCCACCCCCATCACACACTTGATATCTCCTCACCCTTCATATCTGATTTGGTTCCCCATCTTCACCACCTGCCAGGTGACAGCTGATCATGCTCGCCTATCTTCAGCAACAGTCCTATTTAGTTGAGTTAGCCAACATCTCCCTTACCCTTGATGTTTCCTTTTAGTAATTTTTCATCCACTAGCCTTTACTTTGCCCCTTGGCTATGAATTCCTACTTGCCTACACTGTTTTTTTTTTTTTTTTAATTATTTTATTTAACTTTATTTATTTAAATTTGGCAAGAGAGGGACAGAGAGAGGAGGAGGACAAAAGTGAGAAAGCAAGCCACCAGGTCTAGGACTTGAACTGTGGTCGGCCATGTGAGAGTCCAGTGCCCTCAACCACCAAGCCACGTGCCGGCCCTGCCCATGCTGTATTTGCAATTGAACACAATTTCTTCCCCACATTCTACTGTAAGACTCTGTTTCAGTAGTCCCTATACCTATCTCAATATTCCACGGAACCAGCAGTTGGCGTAATGGCTATGTCGCTGGACTCCCATGTAGTCAATTGCAGTTCTAGTCCCGGACCCGGTGGCTTAAACTCACGCCGGGTGCATGTGCGTGCGTGCCCAAGATCCCGAGAAAAGAATGGAGGGGAAGGGATTGTGGCGTGGCCATCTTCTCCGGGGAGTGATTTCTCGCTTTCTGTCTCTCTGTCCTTCTGGTGAGCGCATGCACCCTATAGAAAAAAAAGCCTCTCAAAAAAAAAAAAAAAAAAAAAAAATATATATATATATGTGTATATATATATATATATATATATATATTCCTGAGTAAATTTGTCCTTATCCTGCTTTAACAAATATCATTGAATTACTTTTTCTTTAATACACACTAAAAAATAAATAAATAAAATAAAATATAAATAAATAAATTTTAAATAGCTTATATTATTTTTTTAAAAGAGATTTTTGTTATAGGGCACGTGTGCTTAATGGAGAGACTTACTGGAGAGACAGATAGAAAGCAAGAAATCACCCCAAGGGGGGGAGTGATGCCACAAACCCTTCACCTCCATTCTCCTCTGGGGGTCTTGGGCTTGTGTGCACATGTGCCCAGCATGAGTTTCAGCAACTGGGTCCATGACTTGAACTGCTGTGGGCCACGTGGGAGTCAAGTGCCTTAACAACTACACCACCTGCTGGCCTAAATTTTAAATAGCTTTTAGGGCCAGCCAGTGGTGTGGTGGTTAGGATACATGTGTGCATGCCCAAAATCCTGAGAGGAGAGAGCTAGAGGAGAGAGGGATTGAGATGTGAACCATTTGTCATGGGGCAGGGGGTGCTTTCTTGCTTTCCTTCTCTCTCTGTCTCTCTCTGGCGAGTCCATGTACCCACTGTCAAAAAAAAAAGAGGAGGAGGGGGAGGAGAAAGAAAGAAAAAGGAAATATCTGCTAACTTACCTTTTTTTTTTTTTTTTTTTTTTTTTTTTTGAGAGGTTTCTGCTATAGGGCGTGTGTGCTTGCCAGAAAGACAGACAGTGAAAAATAACCCCTCCAGGGGGGATGGCCATGCAGCAATCCCTTCTCCTCCATTCTCCTCTCGGAATCTTGGGCATGCATGCACACACATCCAGCATGAGTTTAAGCCACCGGGTCCGGGGCTCAGTTGACTACATGGGAGTCCAGTGACATAGCCATTACGCCAACTGCTGGTCCCTGTTAACTATTTTTTAAAGCACTGAAAATATTTTTCAGAAGTGAAGGTAAAAAAAGATATTTTTTCAGACAAAAACTGATAATATTTGCCAGTAAAACCATGTACATTTTAATCATATACATTTTAGGGCAGGTGATGTGGTGGTTAAAGGCTCTGGATTCCCGCATGGTCAACCGTGGTTCGAGTCTTGGACCTGGTGGTTTGCGTTCTCACTTCCCTTTTCTCTCTCTCTGTTTCTATCTGGTCAAATTGATAAATGATAATAACAAATGGAATTAAATAAATAATTAATAATTCTTTTAAAAAAAGAAAAAATTTATGTAGACATACCTACAAATATTAATTTATATAAATAGGCTAAAATGAATTAAAAATGAATGAAGCCTTGTAAATCCTTGCAAATGAGTGTTTCACACTAATTAACAAAGGCAAATCTATTTGTAATATTTGGCTTATAATTATAAAAAGAAGTAGGACAAATTTAGAAAGGTTTATCAATATGCAGCATACTAAAATGGCACTTAGGTAGATAAAAAGTCAAAAGATTATCATTTAAATAATATACTTTTAGAGCCAGCCAGGTGGCATGGTGGTTAAGGCAGCTAGATCCCACATGGCTGACTCTGCGATCTCAGTCCTGGATTCGGCAGCTTGGAAAATTCACTGGGTGCATGTGCGTGCATGCCCAAAATCTCAAGAGGAGAATGGGAAAGGGATTGCAGTGTGGCCATCTCTCCTGGGGCGGGGTGGGGTGGGGAGAAGGGGCTGGTTTCTCGCTTTTCTTCTCTGTCTCTCTTCAGCAAGCACATGCACCCTGTGGCAAAAACTATAGAAAACACAAAAATTACATTTTTACAATATGAATATGGGTATACTTTTGATTTGCTTATAATATACTGTGTGTATGTCTTAAAAAAACATTTTAGGGGCCAGCAAATGGTGTGGTAATTATAGCGCTGGACTCCCACATGGCTAACTGTGGTTCAAGTCCCAGACCTAGGGGCTTTCTTTCTCACTTTCTCTCTCCCTTTCTCCTGAGTGCGTGTGCCCCATAGCAAATTAGAGAATAATACTAATAATGAGTAAAAAATAAAATTAAATAATTCTTTAAGAAAAAAAAATCATTTTATAGGGGTCAAAAGATGGCTTGGTGGTTGATGCACTGGACTCCTACATGGCCAACTACAGTTCGAGTCCTGGACCTGGAAGCTTGCTTTCTCACTTTCTCTCTCTCTCTGTCTCTATTTCTAGTGAGTGCATGTGCCCGACAGCAAATTTATAATGAATAATAATTAATAAAATTAAATAATTCTTTAAAAAATGTTTTATAGCCCACACAGATGTATGTCAATTATATGTGTACTAGAAGTCATGATTAAAATCTAAAGATTGGAACCAGCAGGTGGCATGTTGGTTAAGGTTCTGTATTCCCACATGGCTAACTGTGGTTCAAATCCCAGGCCCAGTACCCTGAAAATCTTGCTGGGTATGTGTGCATGCATGTCCAAAATCCCAAAAAGAGAATGGAGGAAAAGGGATTGTGGTATGTCCATCTTCCCTGGGGGTGATTTCTCACTTTCTCTCTCACTGTCTTTCTCTTTCTTTTCATCGGTGAATACATACGCCCTATGGCAAAAATATAAAAATTAAGAAAAAAAATAATACTGTAAAATAAAATAAAAATAATTTTACTGCTTTTTAAGTATTTTTACTTATGACCATAATAAAGCATTTAAATATCTTTTGCAGTGGTTAGTGGGAACAGTGTTTTTTGTCTTTTGTTTTAAATTAAAATTTTTTAATTATTAAAATCTAATGTGGAATTAAATGATTAACTATTTTAAATAACTATTAGTTCTTGGTTGCTAACTTTTGCCTCTTCTCCTTAAATAAAATTAACCTAAGTAACACCTTTTGACTCATGATCAAGGTTATGTGTTTTCTAAAATATTGCATAACACAGAGGTCCTAATTCACCAATTTGTGAATATAGAATTAAATCACATTCTTATTTATATGATTAATTTTGAGCACTAATATAACGAGTTTCAGTTTTCATATACTTTCTGGAAACCAGAAAGAATATTTACACAATGACTGATACAATCACTTGCTGGCCCGTTCAATTGCCTATTGACACATTTACTTGGGCATTGATTTGGTCTATTTATGCTATAATAATAAACAAAATAGTACAGACTGGGTAATTTATAAAAAACTGAAATTCATTTCTCACAGTTTTGAAGGCTGGGAAGTCCAACATCAAGGTGCTGGTCCTTACAGTGTTTTGTGAGGACCTGGTCTCCACTTACCATGTGGCTCCTTAAATGCTTCATTTTTGGAGGGGAGGAACACTGTCCTTCACCTGGCAGAAGAGCCAGAAACAAGTGGACTTCCTCTAACAAATCCTTTTTAGAATGGCATTAATCCATTTATGAGGACAGGACCCTCATGTCCCAAATACTCCTCATACCTCCCAGCACTGTTGCATTAGGAATTCAATTTCCAACACATGAATTTTGGAGAACACATTTAGACCAGAGCAGTTATATAAAGTTTTCTTTGGAGTTTACTTACTGGGAAACAGACAGACAGAACCCCCAATAGGGTCTTCATGATCTATACCCAGATTCAGTCAGCGCCAGATGATGGGTACATGTATGCCCAATGTATTCAGTTCTCAGGATGTGAACCCAGAGCCTTCCTACATGGGTCAGCCCTGCGGAGTGGCATTTTACCACTGCACTACTGTCTGGCTTTTAGACATATACAATTTAACATGTTCAAAACTTATTCCTTCTTATTCCCCTCCAAACAATTTCCTCATCCAGTGTCCCTCATTTCACAAATGGCTACTGCAACCTTTGGTTACTCAGATCATAAACTTTAGAGTCATGCCTGACTCCTCTCTTACCTTCCCATCCCACACCTGATCCATCCTACCTGATGGAGGACAGTTTTTTTCTATCTCAACACATACGTACAATTTGATCACTTCTTATCTTCATTGCAACCACCCTGGCTCAATCACTGTTATCTCTCCTAGAATTATTCAAATAATTTCTTGTCTTTCTATTTCCACCCCTGTCACCTTCCATCTTTCAATCTAACAGTGTGATCTAGTCAAAATGTTAGGTTTGGGGGACATCAGATTCATGGTGTTTAAGGTGTGAGACTCCCACATGGCTGATCTCAGTTCAAGTCCTGGACTTGGCAGCTTGAAAATCACACTGGATGTGTGTGTGTGTAGCTAAAATCCCAAGAGGAGAATGAAGGAGAGGAGATTGCAGTATGGCCATCCCTCCAGGGGGACGATTTCTCTCTTTCTCTCCAGTGAGCACATGTGCCCTATAGCAAAAATCTAAAAAAAAAAAAAAGCAGCTACTGCTGCCAAACAGTTTGAGCATCTTTTCTTTGAACATCCGTTCCGTTTCCCTCTCTAGACTTACTGACCAGCTTCCGCTGCTTACTCATAATTTCTATTTCCTCTTCATTTTTCAAGGGGCCTCTTCTACCTCAGGGCTTTTGTGGGTGTCAGCTCCCATACCCCCACTTCTGACTGGTTCAAGTTCTGTTTCTCAATTTTGGACCAGCTCTGAGTTCTGTAGAGCGCAGTCCATAGATTGTTCTGGTCAGTGTCGACCCTGGGTTCTGTGTAGTATAGTCAGGATTTGGAAAGGGTCTCATTAATCAGAATATATCCTCCCCCACAGAATTGAGCAGAGGAGGTAGATAGGAGTCAAATTTCGCTCCTATTGGCATCTTCATACAACTGTCTGTTTATTCAGATTACTGTTTATTTAACTCATACAACTCCAGTTTCACTTTGAAAATTTTCTAGGGTGGCCAGCAGGTGGCATGGTTGTTAAGGCACTGACTCCCACATGGTCATTTGTGGTTCAGTCCCAGACTTGGTGACTTGCTTTCTTTCTCACTTTCCCTCTCTCTTGCTCTTTCTTTCTTTGGTGAGTGCACGTGCCCTGTAGCAAATTGATAATAATAATAATAATAAAATAAAACTCTCTTTATATCTCTCCTGTTCAGAGAGTGCACGTGCCCTATGGCAAGAACCTAAAAATAAAAAATAAACTTAAAAAAAAAAAAGAAAAATGTTCTAGGACCCTTACATTGGTTTATAATTCCCATCCTTGACTGCCTTATTCTAGGACCAAACGTTAAACATGCAGCCTTAATGCCTGAGTTTAGCTTTGTTTTTGGCAACCCCTGCTTGAAGTTTCTAGCAGGTTGTCAGCATCCTTTCAAGCTTCAAGGACAGAGAGTAACATCTCTCTTGAGTATATTCAGTATAAATTTATTTTTTACTGTGACTAGTTCTCGACCATATTTTATACAATGGCTTGCTCCTAGAAAGGAAACGTTCTATTAAAATTGTTTTAATTTCCATCTAAAATATTTTTTAAGATTAGGGCTTATTTTGAAAAAAAAAAAAAAAAATTCCCAGTTTAATTCAAATGCACACCATTACTTTTCAAAGTAAGGTAATACTAAGAGATGGCTGTTACCGATCAGATGCTGTAGAGAAAATTCTGGGATACTCATAATCTGATCACACAGCTGACTTATTTCTAGAGTCTTGTCTTCTGCTGTTAAAAAGAAACAGAGGGAAATATGTGGATAAGAGCAAAACCCCACAAATTTGATATCTGAATTTAATCATAGGCTGTTTGAATTCTGAACATCATCTGTGACTAGAAGATAAAAGTAGTTTCTTTTCTTCTATGCTTTTGTGATAGCATGTTTTAGTCCTCATGTTCTGAAAAATGCTAATTGTGTTTTTCACAGTGCAAACTGAAATATATTTCCTTTAAGAAAACAAGCTGAGTCCAACTGTAGAAATTCTATTTACATTGTAAATCAAATTTGTTGCTAGCCTCTGCTTCTGTGGTCAGGGATTGAAACAATTTACTAACTGTAAAAGTTACTTCCTCATTCTTCAAGGGGTGTTAATTTTATACATGCATATAGCCACAGTTTCTCTCAAATGCAGACACAGAATCAAATAGTTTGACATTTAATTGCCACATATTTTACATTGTAATTTTAAAACATAAACTGTTTTCTTTAAAAAAAAAAAAAACAAAAAAAAAACACCAATCTGCCTGATTCTCCACATCAGTAGTTAGTACCTCTATTTTTTTTTTTTTTTTTTTTTGTAGAAATTTTTGCCTTAGGGTACATGTCCTCTTGGGGAAAGGGAGAGAGACAGAGACAGTGAGAGGGAAAATGAGAACTCACCCCCCAGGTGAGATGGCCATGCCACAATCCCTTCTCCTCCATTTTCTTCCCAGGATCTTGGGCATGCATGCACATGCGCCCTGTGTGAGTTTCAAGTCACCAGGTCCAGGACTGAAACTGCAGTTGGCCATGTGGGAATCCATGAACATAACCTCTATGCCAGCTGCTGGCCCAATACCTCTATTTTATGAGGGAAATAAATTTAAGCCTCCTTGGATAATCAGTAACTAGGACGGAATTGCTCTGAGCAATGCTGACATGGTGGCACAAAAGCAGCCCCTCCCCCAAACCTGGCTAGGGTAGAGAGGGTCACCCTGTCCATGTCTTTGGCTTGGGATATCAGTTATTTCCTTTACAAAATGCCTTGAGCTTTTACCCCGTCTTCACAATTGCTTTGCCCACACTGGTGTGGCCATTGTCTACCATAGCTACCTTCCACCTTTCTCCATGGACTGGCCACTTCCATCACTGCTGATCTAGGTATGACTCATCGCAGGTGAGTGCCTACTTGTTTGTTGTCGTCCATGGTAGCCTGCAGGTTACAGAAGGGCAAGAAAGATGTCTATACTAGTCACCTTTATATATGGAGCCCTAGGACAATGTAGTTGCCCTGTAAATATGTGTTGGCTAGTGAGACAATAACAGAATAATCAGCAGCAAGCAGGTGTGTACTTTTGGTCTTTTTTTCTAACTCACTTTATTAAAAATCAGTACCGTATACACATATATTAATATCTAATTAATAGTCTGACAGCGAGAGTCTACAGTAATCCAGCCACCACATCTATGCTCTGTGCCCACTGTTGGCAAGATGACTGATCTGGTGGTTAACTCAGGTGTTCACTTCTGGGCCGTGTCTCTGTCGCTCTCCCCATTGCTCCTCAGGCTGCAGCCCTACTGGGTTTTCAGTTCCGCAAAGGTGCCAGGCTCTTTTGTGCCTCTGGCCCTTCTAGCTGCTTTTTCTTTAGGTCCATATGTTCTTCCTCTTATCCTCCTTGACTTGACCAACTCTTGTTCAGAGTCTAGCATAAATGTCATTTCTTCTGAGCTGCTACCTCTTATCCCCTGAGATTAATGATCTCCCCAGGTTCTTCCTTCTAACACCATTTTAAAATCTGCATAGGATGGGGACCAGCAGGTGGCATAGTGATTTAGGCGCTGGACACTCCCAGATGGTCCCATTGTTTGAGTCCTGGGCCTGGTGGCTTGCTTTTTTTTTTCTTTCTTTTTTTTTTTTTTTTTTTTTTTTTTTGGAGAGGTTTTCGCTATAGGGCGCGTGCGCTCGCCAGACAGACAGAGAGAGACAGAGAGATAGAAAGCGAGAAATCACCCCCCAGGGGTGATGGTCACGCCGCAATCCCTTCTCCTTCATTCTCCTCTCGGATCTTGGGCACGCACACACACGCGCCCGGCGTGAGTTCTAAGCCACCAGGTCCGGGACGTGAACCGCGGTCGACTATGTGGGAGTCCAGTGACATAGCCATTACGCTAACTGCTGGTTCCCACAGCTTGCTTTCTTACTTTCCCTCTCTGTGTGTGTGTGTCTCTCTCTGGTCAAATTAAAATAAATGCATGAATAAGTAAAATTAAATAAATAATTTTTTAAAAATCTGCATAGGTGGAACCAGCAGATGGCATAATGGCTATGTCACTGGACTCCTATGTAGTCAACAGCAGTTCGAGTACCGGACCCAGTGACTTAAACTTACGCCAGGCGCGTGTGCTTGCATGCCCAAGATCCCAAGAAGAGAATGGAGGAGAAGAGATTGCGTCATGGCCACCCCCTGTGGCGGGTGATTTCTTGCTCTTTCTGTCTCTCTGTCTCTGTCTTTCTGACAAGCGCATGTGCCCTATAGCAAAAAACCTCTCTTAAAAAAAAACAAAAACAAAAACAAAAACCTGCGTAGGATTTATCATTTTATAATGATACAGTTATTTTTTTTTTCCTGTCTCCTATATTTCGCTGTTAGTTTCATAAGAATAAGGTTGAGAATTTAGTACCTAGTACCTACTGGGTGCATTATCAGTTTTTGTTGAAAGAATGAGTAAATGGCTAGATGAACAAATCACCCCCTTTCTCCTTCATAAGTCAATGTATATTAAAAGGGTTGAACTACTCTGAGAGAGGCAAACCATATTTTGCGGGTAGCACTATAGACACCATATAGATCAAGCAATAAACAAATTTGAGCAAAATTTAGACTACTAGTTTCAAGAGACTCCACAGCATTTCATTTCAGGTTACCTCACTTGTTACTAATTACTGCCTAAGTGGAAGTTGTCTTTTGCCATCCGTTTTTAGAAGAAAACATAAACCAATGCTGTATGGTTTGTAAATCCCCATGGTGCTCTCCATCTTACAATGCTTTTGACTTTTGTATCAAAAATTCATGTTTATTTATTTATTTATTTATTTAATTTCATCTGTCATTATTTTTTAATTTGACCAGACAGAAACAGAGAGAGAGAGAAAGGGAATAAAGCAAGCCACCAGGTCTGGGACTTGAACCGTGGTTAGTCATGTGGGAATCCAGTGTCTTTAACCACCACACCACCTGCCAACCCCTCAAAAATTCTTGTACATAACTTTTCTTCATCTTTTATTTGACTATTAAAATCTGAATTTGGGGGACCAGCAGAAGGTATAATGGTTATGTTGCTGGATTCCCATGTAGTCCAGCACAGTTCAAGTCCCAGACCCAGCAGCTTGAAAGTCACACCAGGCACGTGTGCGTACATGCCCAGGAGAAGGGAGAAGGGAGTACAGCATGGCCAGCCCCCATGGGGAGTGATTTCTTGCTTTCTGTCTCTCTGTCTCTTTTTGCCTCTCTGGTGAGCACACAGCCCTATAGCAAAAATCTCTATCAAAAAATGAATAAGTAAATAAGCGAATTAGGAAGTTAATATATTAAAATAAATTGTTATACCTTTACTTAAAAATATAATTTGGGGCTGCTCTCACACTGTTAAGATGTGTAATAATTTATGTGTATGTGTTTATGTGTAATTTTGTTGCTGTTGTTTCCTGCTAAGCAAGATGAAAAAGGAACATAATCGGTTCTAAACGTCCTTAGTCCCTTTTCTGTTGCCATAAATGAATACCACAGACTGTATAATTTGGGAAGAATAGAGGTTTATTTAGTTCATAATTCTAGAAGCAGTGATGTCCAAGGGCATCTGGACTTCTGGAATCCAGAAGACATCTGATAAATACCTTCTTGCTATGTCAGGATGTGGTGGAGACATCACATGTCAGGACAGAGCAAGTGCACATGCGTTTTCCATGGAGTTTTTTCTTATTGTCCATGTAGATTTGCAATATTTCCCTATATATTTTAGTATAATTTATCGTAAGCTAACTCTGCATGTGTGTGGATGGGTGTGTGACAGGAAACAAGAGAAGGTTGATTTTGTAACAGCCCACTCTCACAGTAACCTATCAATCTATAAATACGTTAATCCATTCATGAGGGTAAAGCACTTATGACCTAATTAGCTGTAATGGGCCTCACTTCTTCATACTATTAAAATGGTAGTTAAATTTCAACATGTGTTTTTGATGGAGATGGTCAAACCATAACAGATCTCTTAGACATTATAAAAGAAACATATGCATATAGTCAGAAGAAAGAAAACCAGTATTCCCAACATTGTGTTCTAGGCAGAAATTATGTTTCAGAAGGAATTTCTTGCATGGATCCATGGAATGGAGCAATTGATAATACAGTGGGCAGTAACTGTAAATATTATTTATAGAAGATACAAAAAAAATTGTGGGTGACAGTTTGTTGTATCAGCCTTTGATAGCACCTGATAGGATAATATTATATTTTCATAAAAACATTTCAGTGATGAACAAAGATAATATATGTATTTTTTTATGAACTAATCTAAGAGAAGGGCAAAGTTTATTAAGAAAAGAGATAGGAAGAAGTAAAAATGTCCTTTTAAATATCATTTATAATAATAGAAGACAAGATAAAGCAGAAAAAATTTGTTTCTTTCTATGCCTCCTACCCAAGTTTCTACCCTAATTCCTAGCTTAAGTAGGACAGTGTGCTAAATCTAATTTTGGTTATAATTACATTCTGAAAAGTATTTGCAAAATATAACATTACCTGCAGGATAAACTGACCTTTTCCATGTAGTTTTTTTCTTACTATTCATGTTGATTTGCAATATTTCCCAATGTATTTTAGTATAGTTTATCCTAAGCTAAATCTTCCTACCAGAATTACTGAGTCAGCTGCCTTCCAATTATGCTTGTAGATTTTAATACAAATATGTATTTTTAGAAAAGATAATTATCTCTTGTAAATCAGCTTTTCATATATGATAGTTGTTCTTTGGCTATCAATCATCCATTCATCGTTTTAATAACAGGAATTTGTGGACCAAAATTGTTTCCCCTGATCTGAGTCAGGGAGTTACATTGACATTTGTCGATTTCTAGGAATAATAGTCTTTGTCTCAGCTGGATAAGAAGCCACATAACATGGAAGATCTGGAGCAGCTACCCTTGTCTTGCTACCATGAAAGCCAAAGGTGAGAGACTCTGCAGAGTGCAGCAGAATAGAGAGGCTTAGTGACAATTTTTGAACCCTAAATCCATGTTTGGAGAATTATGCTTTTCATTTAGGCATGTTTAGGTTCATTTTTCTGCCATACACAGCCAAAGACATATAAATTAAAACATCTTCCTCGGGAACCAGCAGTTAGCGTAATGGCTATGTCGCTGGACTCCCACGTAGTCGACCGCGGTTCGCGTCCTGGACCCGGTGGCTTAAAACTCATGCTGGGCACGTGTGCGTGCATGCCCAAGATCCCAAGAGGAGAATGGAGGAGAAGGGATTGCGGTGTGACCATCCCCCCGGGGGGTGATTTCTCGCTTTCTGTCTCTATGTCTCTCTCTGTCTGGCGAGTGCACGCACCCTATAGCGAAAAACCTCCCCCCCCAAAAAAAAAATCTTCCTCTTCAGAAGATGGGAATACTATGTTTAACTAATATACAAATATGTCATTTACACACATGTAGGCAATACAAATGTAAAGGGCTGAAATATACTTGAGTTCTAAAACATTGAAATTAAAACTCTGTCAGAATGCCACTCTTATTTGTTCTCATTCTACCAGAATGTTAGATACTGGCTGGAGAAGAATTCAAAGACTGGTTTCTATACCATGATCATAGACATGGAAAGAGAGCTGATAAAAAGATTTATTAATGCTAATGTGGTTTAGACATTAATTTGACTACTTCGGGAGACTAGAAGAAAAATAAAACAGTGCTTAGGGATGTGATCAGAGGGTTGTGTTCTCTCTCTCTCTGTGTGTGTGTGTGTGTGTGTGTGTGTGTGTATTTCTCCCTTACAAAAGATTGAAAGTCTGGAATCTGCCTTACACTCTCAAAGGAAGAGAGAACAACAGACTGATCCATTTGTGACTTGGAATCACACTAGACTTTTCTTTTGTTTGGAAGGTGGTTCCGTGTGAAATCCAGTCTGAAGAAACTATAGCTAAGGTATTAATGAGAATGAACAACTGACCAGGATTAAGATTTGCCACTGAGTAGTTTTGGAAAGATTCTGTAAGCAAAGGATTATCTCTTGAGTCTGTTCCTTTGAAGTGACTGAGTAGATACCCTCATAAAGCTATAAATGTTTGTTCAGATAAATTATTGAGTGGGGAGAGTCCTTAGAGTTCTCATCTAGCATGAGAGAAATTGTTGTAAGCCTGTAAAACTGAGTAAAAGCAGCTCAGTTGTCAGAACTAGAATTTAGGCTTTCACAATATTCTTATAAAAACTGTAACATGGACAGCTATGTTCCTAAATCCGTAGAACACATTGCTGATCTTGTTTGCTCTATCCAAGATCATTCTAGTGCTTACCTAGTATAGAAATTCAAATGCCAGTTAGAATTTTTTTTTATTGCAAATATTGATACTTAAAAATGGAACTCTGACTTAGTAGTTGATGTTCCTTTTGATGAAATGAAATCAGCCAGGAATAGAGCTACTTCAGATACTGTTTGATTCTGTGCCCCAACAATGCCACTAGGGTTTGTTTCTAGGCTCTGCATGTGGCCTCATGGCAGATTCAGTTTTATGTTATTTCACTTCAAATTCTGCAGAGGGAGAATCACTTCCTGCAACTTCCTCATAATTCTAGGAATTCACAAATACACTCTCTTTCTGGCCTAAGTTGTTTCAGTGTGTTTATCCTGTCCTTCAATCAACCACTGTGTCCAGGGTGGCAGGGAGGTACAGGAGTGCCTTGGCTTAGGCCTGACCCCAGAGCAACATGGGGTCACTTTCTCTGAACCTTTGGAGTAGGCATGGGACTGCTCACTCAAAGCAAAATTGGGGTAATGCTAGTATCATAGGGGGAGTGGATGTGGTAGGCAAAAAAAAAAAAAAAAAAAAAAAAAAAAAAAAAAAAAAAAAACCCTAAATATTTACTGTAAGATTGAACACAGATGTTCCCAGTGGCAGTGCTGGTCACAGTTTGAAGTCAGTGGCCTCGTAGGATTCTTTTTTTTGGAGAGTTTTTTGTTTTCTATTTTTAATTTTTTTTGCTATAGGGCGCGTGCGCTCGCCAGAAAGACAGAGAGACAGAAAGCGAGAGTCACCCCCCAGGGGGATGGCAATGCCATAGTCCCTTCTCCTCCATTCTCCTCTTGGGATCTTAGGCACGCATGCACACGCACTCGGCCTGAGTTTAAGCCAGCGGGTCCGGGAATCGAACCGCGGTCGATTACATGGGAGTCCAGCGACATAGCCATTACACTAACTGCTATTCCTGTTGTAGGATTCTTTTTGAAAACTTCTTTCTAAAGTCTAGGACTTTAGAGATGAAGGGTATAAATATTAATTGAAATATTAAATACTGTTGTATCATTGCTATGGACTAAATTGTGTCCTTTGCCCCTAATTCCTATGTTGAAACTCATCCTCAGAATGATGGCATTTGGAGATAAGGATTTGTGGGGGCGATTAGGATTAGATAAGGACATGAAGGTGGGCCTTCATGATAGGCTTTATAAGAAGAGGAAGAGATATTGATTTCTTCCTCTCTGCCATGTGAGAATACAGGGAGAAAGCAGTCAGAAAGCAGCCCTCACCAGACACCAAATATACCAGAACTTTGATTTTGCTCTTTGTAGTCACAGGATTGCAAAACATTAATGTCTCTAGTAAAAGCCACCCAGTCTATATTTTATCATAGCATCCTAAGCAGACTAATGCAATCATATTTGGAAAATGAATAATTCAAAGAACTTGCCTTAATAGCCAATTATTCTTGTGGAATACAAGGTGTTATTATGGAGAAGGTCATCAATGATTCTTTGGAAGACCTTTGAGAGAAATAATTTCCTTCAACTATTTAACTTGTTTTGTCACATCTCTGTTTAACGGTGATATTGTACAAACCAGCTTCTGGGTTTTTTTTTGGAGAGGTTTTTTGCTATAGGGCGCATGCGCTCGCCAGACAGACAGAGAGAGACATAGAGACAGAAAGCGATAAATCACCCCCCAGAGGGGATGGTCACGCCGCAATTCCTTCTCCTCCATTTTCCTCTTGGGATCTTGGGCATGCACGCACACGCGCCTGGCGTGAGTTTTAAGCCACCGGGTCCGGAACGCGAACCGCTGTCGACTACGTGGGAGTCCAGCGACATAGCCATTACGCTAACTGCTGGTTCCCACCAGCTTGTGTTTTATAGACAACCACAAAGAACCTTGATTTGCAAGTGCATATATAGCACAAATTCATGCTGACAATATTATCTAATCATCTAGAAACATATTTCATGAGAAAACTAGTGGGTGTCCCATATGTCAGCCATTTTGTCAACAAAGTCTGTACCTGAAGCAGTTCAGTAAGAGAGAGTGGTTTATTTTTCAGTATTAAGTTGTTGATATGAGCATTTGTTTCACAGTCAATGATTTCCTATTTTTTTCTTTTCGACCTCAGGTAACAAGGACAAAGTTAATGGTGAAGTAAAATTAGCTGATTTAGCTCAAGAGAAGAGTTCTATTTCATATAAATAATTTAATTCTAAATTTATATCTGAAGAAATGTCATATGTAGGTTTTAACTGGAAAACTGTTCTAAGAATATAGAAGTTTTCCCTATGGTTTTGACTGTGTTCATCCTGAAAGTTTCAATTTAATTGCAGAAAGGTTTGGATCTTTTGAAAACAGCTAGAAAATCAATTATCAAGGTTTCAATTTTCTCTAGGCAATTTTCACCATTTCAGCATGCCCAAGAGAATAATGGCCTATAATTTTGTTATGCTGAAGAATTTGGCAAGCCAGCTAATGGTCTTACTAAAAGTAAAGAAATCCCTTTAGTGGCATATGCAGGAAGTTATGTCTGAATCATTTGGAGCCATTGTAGAGAAGCCTTTCTTCCTGAAAAGATCCATAGGGATTTCTTGGGGGGAAAAAAAGGAGTCCAAATATTCTTAAACCTTGGACAGATTTATCAAACTTGCTGTTTCATTTAAACCTTTGCCAAATGTGACTCATCTTCCATCAAACAGACTTTTCCCTAGGCATCTTTATCCTCAAAAAACCAACACCGAAAATCATCTTATATTTCTTTCACTGCTGTGATGATGAAATCTGTCTCAAAAGAAAAAATATTTGTATTGATTTTATGATCTTAGAGGCTGTAACATTCAGGTAAGGCTGTTGCTTAGAAACATACTCTCAAAAGATTTTTTTTTTTTTTTTTTGAGGTTTATTTTAAGTGGAGAGCAAGGGAAAGTCTGGGTGGTAAATAAGTGGCCCAAAAGCATGAGTCAAGGTAAAAAGCAAAAATAAATCAAAGTGAAGTCATTGAACATTGGTGACTATAAAAAGAAGTGGACTCAGACTACAGAGGAAAACGAGTAAATTTAGTATCCAGAAATGCTCTCAATGGGAAGTTCTATTTACTTATCTCCCAACAGAAGATAAGTGAAGTAATAGTCTCCAAAAGGTGGGGTCATTAGTTCTGCAGGCATTTAGAAATGGTCTCAACAAAGCACCTAATCTTCTTGTGGGAAATACACAATAGGCAGGAATAAGAAAGCAAGTTTAAATACTCTTCAGACTCCCTCTGACATTTTCCTAATCATGTTCAGGCAGTTCAAAAATTCTGCTGCTTCTTTCTTGCCAATTTGAATACATATTCTCCTTGGCAAGAAAAACTGATCATTTGGTTTACAAACCTTTTTTTCTGTTGGTTCCCCAGTTTCTCCACCAATGACCTGACATTCTGCTACACAGAATCATCATTTTAAATAAAATGTATTAAATGCTAATGTCAGGCATTCATTGATACTATCTCACACTTCGGGATTGCCCTAACCCCTCCTTTCATAAAAGGCCGTGAGGCCCAGACGCTGAACTGGTGAACTGGGACTCAAACCCCAGGCAATCTCATCAGAGAAACAAAGCCTGTGTTTAGGGCCAAGTTAACTTGGTGTGAACTCAGGCTTGAGAGTCCCCGGTTTTATCCCAAAGCCTCTGTTCAATCTATAACTTCCTTTTCCTTGTAGTGGAATTATTCAAAATTCTAACTGGAGACCCTTCTCTGGGAACTGTACCATTCACTCTATCATTGCTCTAGAGAGACAGTCCAGGAACCTGCCTTTTCTTTGTAAGAACGGAAACTTCTTCAGTGGCTAAAATTGTATCAAACACATAAGACAGAACTTTAAATTTTTTTCTAAACACAAATTTAATTTCTGTTATAAATGTTAATTTCTACCTGGTAAGGAGAATTCTTTTTTTCCATTCAAAACAACTAGTCAAAACAGGATTTTTTTAAATTATTTAATTTTATTCATTCATTAATCTATTTTAATTTGACCAGAGAGACCGGGGGGGGGGGGGGGGTGGGGGGGGGGTGAGAAAGCAAGCCACCAGGTCCGGGATTCGAACCATGGTCGGCCATGTGGGAGTATCCAGCGCCTTAACCACCATGCCACCTGCTGGTCCCAAAGCAGGATTTTTAAAACATAATTTCAGGGTAAACATACTCAAATTAGGCTTCTCCTGGATTTCAGTTTTGCCCAAGTGGCATCTAATTTTAGAGAGATATCATGTATTGTCATGTGTGTAACCTCTGATGTCATGTATATAACCTGTGATGTATGCATTCCTTCTCCTGAGAACAGAAGTAGCAAGGTATAAAGTGTTAGAATAAAGTAAGTAATTTGCAAAGAAATAATTAATACAGCCTTACAAAGTATAAACCAGCTTGCTGGAAATGCATATTTTCAGTTAAGTGCCAAAATAGTATAGCATTTGTTCTAAGGAAAACTCTGGAACTGAGCCAGCAGAAGCTGCCATAAATTTGGCAGTGGCTGCTATTGCCTAGAGGAAAGGTAGGTCTTTGCCACAGATCAAAAGAGAGACTGTAATAAGCTGTGAGTTTGGGTGCTTTCCTTATAATTAAAGCTATTGTGGAATCATAGTTTTATTGAGCGGCATCTTTATACCAAACATAAAAGGTAGTACATTCAGTATTAAGAATTTACTGCTCACTTGCTGTAAAAACACTGTAAGATGGAGCATTTCAGAAATATATTGAGTATTCCCAGAGTGGCCACAGTAATTCTGTTATCATTGGTGAAACTGTGCCATTTTGTAAGATGTACAATAATATGTAATAATAAAGAAGCAGATGTCTGGACTGGCAGAAGTACAAATATGGGCTGGGACTGCCCCTGGAGTAAAGTTTATAATCAGTCCAGTAGGTTACACTTTGTGTCTTGAGCTGAGAACTGGTGGTTGGCCATCTTTGACAACAGATTGGGTAAGTAGTGGTCCTTGGCAGATAAGACTATTTGTATATTCCGTCTTCAATATTAACTCTCAAGGTTGTAAACACAGGACAGAGGAAAGATAGACTTTATGAGGTTTGGTGACTTAAAGTAAATTTCATCCACTGTAGATTAAGCTTGACAAAATTGACAGCTTTATTGAGGATTGATTGACATACAGTAAAATGCACATAAAGTATACAGTTTGATAGTTTTTTTTTTTTTTTTGAGAGATTTTTGCTATAGGGCACATGCACTTGCCAGAGAGACAGAGAGAGGAAGAAAGAAAGTGAGAAATCACCCCCCGGGGGGGGACAGCCATGACGCAATCCCTTCTCCTCCATTCTCCTCTTGAGATCTTGGGCACGCATGCACACACACACCAGGTCCAGGACACAAACCGTGGTCGACTACTTGGGAGTCCAGCTACATAGCTATTACGCTAACTGCTGGTTCCCAGTTTGATAGGTGTTGACATATGTGTACACCCATCAGTCCATTTCCACAATTAAGGTAATGAAGATATCCTTTACTTCCAAAACACTCCTCATGCTTCTTGTCAATACCTCAAGTTCTTCTGCCTATTTTTCCCACCTCTGGATCCCAAGACAGCCACTTCTTGTTTTTATATCACTATAGGTTAATTGGTGTCTTCTGGAATTTTATACAAATGAAACATAGTATACATTCTTTTCTTTCTGACTTCTTTGTATCAGTATAATTTTCCTGACATTTATTCAAGATGTTGTCGTGTCATCCCCTATCATAGAGATGCAAATCAAAATCACAGTGAGATACCACCTAACCCCAGTCAGAAAGGCTAAGATTTTAAAAATAATGGTAAGTGCTGCTGAGGCTGTGGTGAAAAGAGATCTCTCCTATACTGTTGGTAAGAATGTAAATTAGTATAGCCACTGTGGAGAACAATATGGAGGTTCCTCAAAGATCTACAAATAGAACTACCAAATGATCCAGCAATTCTACTCCTAGGTATCTACCCAAAGGATAAGAATACACTGAGATAGAGAAAGCACGAGCATATCTGTGTTTTTTGAAGCATTATTCACAGTTACTAAGACATAGAATCAATCCAAATGTCCAAGAACAGATGAATGGATTGGAAAAGTGTGGCATATATACACTATGGAATAGTATTCAACCATAAAAAAAAAAAACAAAAAACATGAAAGCTTCCATGGGACCAGCAGGTGGCACAGTGGTTGAGGATGCTGGAGTCTCACATGGCTGACCAACGTTCGAGTCCTGGACCTGGCAGCTTGCTTTCTCACTTTCCCTCGCTCTCTCTCTCTCTCTCACTTGCTCTGGCCCTCTCTGGTCAAATTTAAAATAAATAAATAAAGTTAAAAAAAAGAAGCCACACTTACATAAAAAAAACACAAAACAAAACACATAAAAACAATGAGAGCTTCCAGACCCAAAACTCTAGAAAGATTCTGCTGAGCTGCGCCTTGCCCCTTTCAGGGACTAGGGTAACTGAAGATCCTCTGCTCCAAACCTCTCCTTCTAGACCCAAAACCCTACGCATGTTGGGCAATTTCTGTCTTCTCTCTGTCTCTGTCTCGCTCTCTTCAGAGATTTTTTTTTCAGTTTTTAAGTGCTTTTTCTTGCCTCTGACTTTTCCTTTCTTTTGCAAAGTTCAGAATCTGTTTAAGTATGGTTTTCATGTTTTGCTTTTTTAAAATTTTTTTCCTGTTTTTGTTATTTTTGTCCTTTTTCTTTTTCTCTCTTTTTTTTTCCCTTTACCTTACTTTCTCACTTGGCTGCTCACCCTCCACACACTGAATGTCTAGACAGGTATAGATGCACAGTAGACAAACATCTGCATACTTTTGGAGTCATAGAAATCCTCAACCCCCACTGAACCTGCTGCACAAAGGGAGAAGCTCCTCTTCATGAATCTGAACTCAAATCTCTTTCTGTGGATACCACGTTTCAAAACACAGTAGAGGAGAAAATTTGGCACAGAAGTACCTCACAGTAAAAGGAAGCACATGAGCTTACAGTTAGTTGTAGGAACCTTCTCCAACAAATTAGACAAAAGCAAATAAATCACCAAATGACTAAAAATTAGAGAAGACAGACCACAAAGTGAGCAGCAGGGAGAAATACAGAGCTCAGAGAGTGTGGCTCATCTCCTTTCACACACCTCTGAACTCAGTTGAAATCCCACAGCTCAACCCAGGTGCACCTCTTCTCTAGAAACCGGGAGGCCTTGGAACTAATCAGTTCCAATGACAAAAGCACAAGTTGCTTGGTGAATGTCAGGGAAACGGAACTGCAGAGAGATTGCAGCTCATCTCCTTCTGCATCCCTCTGAATACTCAAAATTAACTCCAAGAAATTAGGAAGAAGTATATAATCCATCAGATGACCAGAAACCACCACAGAGGCACAAGAAATATGAAAAACGAAGAAAATATCTCTTTCCCAAGGGAAAAGAACAACCCTTCATCATCCACAGACAGTACAATAGAACTCATGGAAATGTCAGATAAATCAGAATATTCATAGTGACAAAACTAATTGAGATGCAAGAAAAGAGAGACAATAAACTACAGAAGATATGAGAGAAAAGAGACAATGAGGTCCAGGAGATGAGGAAATTCTTCCATAATTTGAAATAAGAACTACACACCATAATAAAGAATCAAATGGAGCCGTTAGAAATGGAGGCTGTTATCCAGGAAATTAAAACCTACCTCAAAAGTATTAAAAACAGATTAGACCATGCAGAAGGATGAATCTTGGATGTAGAAAACAAAATCTCTGACCTAGAAAAAAAGAATCACTGAAAAGACTGAGAAAATAATCCTCAAAAAAGGAGAGTAATATACAAGAAGTACTAGATACTAGACACTCGCTTTCTGTCTCTGTCTCTCTCTGTTTTTCTGGCAAGCACATGTGCCCTTTGGCAAAAACCTCTCAAAAAAAAAAAAAAAAAAAAAAAAAAAAGTCTAATCTGATGTTCTTTGTGAAAGGTTCCAGCAAAGCAAACTAAATTAAACGCACAAACATTCAGATAACTGGTATCCCAGAAGGTGAAGAAACTAATTAAAGGTATTGATAATCTATTCCATGAAATTCTGCAAGAAAACTTTCCAAACCTAGAGAGGCATTCGAATATCCAGACCCAGGACATGCAAAGGACCCCAAATAGAATCAACCCAAGAAGATCTTCTTCAAGGCACATCATAGCCAGATTGGCCAAAACCAAAAAGACAAGATACCAAAATTGGCAAGATTGAAGCATCAAGTTACTTATAAAGTAAGCAAGCAAGGAAAGAATGGGAAAATATATTCAAAGTGTTAAGTAAAAAACAATTTCAACCAAGAATGTTATAACCAGCAAGATTATCCTTCATATGGGAAGAAAAGATAAAAACATTCTTGGATAAACAAAACCTGAAAGAATTTGCCAACACCAGACTGGCTCTTCAAGAAGTTACGAAGGAAGTGTTATACCAGGAAAGCTACAGATACACAGAAATAAGAGAACAAAAGGGAACCAGCAGTTAGCGTAATGGCTATGTCGCTGGACTCCCACGTATTCGACCGCGGTTCGCGTCTCGAACCCGGTGGCTTACAACTCACGCCGGGCGCGTGTGCGTGCGTGCCCAAGATCCCAAGAGGAGAATGGAGGAGAAGGGATTGCGGCGTGACCATCCCCCCCTGGGGGGTGATTTCTCGCTTTCTGTCTCTATGTCTCTCTCTGTCTGTCTGGCGAGCGCACGCGCCCTATAGCGAAAAACCTCTCCAAAAAAAGAAAAAAAAAAAAAAAGAAAAGAAATAAGAGAACAAAAAACAACCAAGAAAATGGCCAACTTAATGTTAGGGATGAGTCTGAAAAGATCAGTAATAACATTGAATGTTAACTTCCAGAACTTAAAAGGAAAGATCAGACCACAGTAACACTGCAAATTCAACAGAAGAGAGATTAATTACATGAGAATGAACTGATGAAGTAGAATTTTATGACTTTTAACTAAAACATTACTGATTTTCTTCGATGCTTTGCTTTCCAGATTTAAGAATTTTTGTCTTCTTTCAAGCTGTTGTTAAGTTTAGCAATTTGTTAAATTTTATTTTTTTTTATTTATTTATTTTCTTAGAGAGGTTTTCGCTATAGGGCGCATGTGCTCGCCAGACAGAGAGAGACATAGAGACAGAAAACGAGAAATCACCCCCAGAGGGGATGGTCACGCCACACTCCCTTCTCCTCCAGTCTCCTCTCGGGATCTTGGGCACGCACGCACATGCGCCCGGCGTGAGTTTTAAGCCACCGGGTCCGGGACACGAACCACGGTTGACTATGTGGGAGTCCAGCGACATAGCCATTATGCTAACTGCTGGTTCCCTTAAATTTTATTTTTTTGAAATTGAAACATAAACTTTTCTCCCTTCCTGACCCCTTTAGAATTGGAAAATATCTGTGTGTATTCTTATTTTTGTGACAGAATGGTTATTTGCATAAGTTCAATAATATCTGTTGCCTTGCATCAGAAATTGGAAATACTGGTTATTGCCAGGGCTTTGACTGGAATGTCATATCTGAAGATATGACCAGTAAGCTAAGGAAATAAGGTAGATCTCAAAAAGCCAACAGAAGCTCTTAGAAAGATTGCCTGATATCATAAACAGTTCTGCTTGGCAGGTAAGTAAAGAATATCATTTCCTGATAGGCCCAAAAAACTTTCAAGTACAGATATTAAAGGTACAATCCAATGGTGAGTACCTGACTTGGCTCAGTAGCCTTGGGAGCGTTTTGAAGAGTCTAATCTGGGACCAGCAGTTGGTGTAATGGCTATGTCGCTGGACTCCTATGTAGTCGACCCCAGTTCAAGTCCTGGACCCAGTGGCTTAAACTCACGCCGGGTGTGTGTGTACGTGTGCTCCAGATCCCAAGAGGAACATGGAGGAGAAGGGATTGTGGTGTGGCCATCCTCCCTGGCAGGTGATTTCTTGCTTTCTGTCTCTGTCTCTCTATGTCTTTCTGGCAAACGCATGTGCCCTATAGCAAAAACCTCTCCAAAAAACAAAACAAACAAACAAACAAAGAAAAATTAAAAAGAGTCTAATCTGATGTTCTTTGTAAAAGGTTCCAGCAAAGCAAACTAAATCAATGAGTCTTCTTATGGGGCTTTGTGCAAATAACAGACCAAATTGAGACTACACTTACATTTTTTGGCAAATAAGTTAGTTTATGCTTCTCTTTGGTAAAAGCAGGAATAGGGAGAGAAAAAAATTTTCTGAAGAAAATTGCATGCACTTGTTACTAGATTTTAGCTCTGCCTATATCTGGTTTTTGTGTTTTTGTATCTCCCTACTGTTTGAACAGAATCCTAACCTTCTTTCCTGGCTTTAAGTCTTAAGCAGATTTTTCTTAACATTTTTTTATTTTGACTTATTAAAGGTAAAAATGCTTTTCTTAAAATAAAAAATACATAAAAAATAAACAAACAAAAAATAAATAAAAAACATACCTATTTAATGACCACAGTAAGCTATATAGCCTCAGCTAGGTGCTACTTTATAGTATGTTCATTCTATTCACTGAGTTTTATGCCTAAAGTCAGACATGTGTTCATAGATATGTTTATATCAACTACATTTTCTTTCCAAAGTACTTAGTTTAATTAAGATCGTTTGTGAATCAATAAAGTGTGTGTGTGTGGGAAAACATGGAAAGCAACTGTAGATACCAGAGACACTGTGGGAGGAGGGTAGAAAATGGCCAAGGGTGAGATGGAGGGAATCCAGGGAGAAAAAAAAAAAAAAAGCAAAATATATAAGAAACAAGAAATGGAAAATTATTTGTTGAAGATAACATGTACGGTAATATCTTTGAGTGAGCCGATATATAGTGTATTCTAGATGGGATAACTCATCTTGTATCCTGCAATGATATACAGTGAATGAATGTAAAACAAATAAATTTTAAAAATAAACAAAAATGTGAGACCCTGGTATTGGGTAGGAAGTGAATGAACATAGAGGATTTAATCCTTAGTGAAGCAAGTCAGACTTTAAAACAGAGGCATTGTATGTATCCATTTAATAGATACCAAATATCTGCTCTCTATGGCAGAAACTGAAAGACTGGAAGGTATAAAAGCATGGAAAGCAACTGTGGATACTAGAGACAGTGTGGGAGGAGGGTAGAAAATGGATTGGGGGGTGAGAAAGAGGGAATCAAGAGGGACAAAAGAACATTCAGTGGATACAAAAATAGAAAATGTTCTGTTGATGACAGTGTATATGGTAATATCCTCGATTGGACTAACATATGGTGTACTCATCTTGGGAAAACTCATTTTCTATGTTGTAAAGATATGCAGTGGTTTAATGTAAAAATAAAAATAAAGTAAATATATATATATATATATATATAATATATAAAGATTTTGTGTGTGTCAGTAGTGCTTTCATTTTTGTTGTTGTGTATTCCTTTATATGGGTATACCAAAAATTGTTTACCCACTCATCTATACATGAATGTTAGAATTTTTTTTCTAGTTTTCACTAATATAAATAAAGCTACTATAAACACTCATATATAAGCCTTTGTGTGGATATTTGGTTTGTTTTCCTTTGAGTAAATAGGAGTAGAATAGATGTATCATATGGCAGGCTTTAAAAGAAACTTTTCCAAAGTAGTTGTACCATTTTACATTTTCATAAACAGCGTATTAAAATGTATGAGAATTCTAACTCTTTATGTCCTCATCATAAAGAGGTATCTCGTTATGATAACTCGTCTGAGCTATCTTCTAAATCTTAGCCACCTTAGTATGCATGCTAAGGTGTTACCTCTATGTAACTTCTTTTCTTTTTTTCACAAGGCCCCGTAAGAATACTCATTGATTTATTTGGCTTTGCTGGAACCTTTCATAAAGAACATCAGATTAGACTCTTTTTTTTGAGAAGTTTTTGCTAAGAGGCACGTGCGCTCACCAGAAAGAGAGAGACAGAGAAACAGAAAGCAAGAAGTCACTCCCCAGCGGGGAGGGCCATGCCACAATCCCTTCTCCTTCATTCTACTCTTGGGATCTTGGACACGCATGCACATGCACCCAGCATGAGTTTAAACTACCGGGTCCAGGACTCAAACTGCAGTCGACTACATGGGAGTCCAGCGACATAGCCATTACACCAACTGCTGGTCCCCCTCTATGTAATTTTAATACACGTTTTTTCCATAGCTAAAAATATTGAACATCTTTATTACTTTTTTGCCATATGTATATCTTCCTTTGTGAAGTGTCTGTTCAATCAGATTTCACTTTTTTTTTTTCCCCCCCAGAGGGCATATGTACTCACCAGAGAAAAATGGAGAAATAGAGGGAGATGGCAAAAGCACCCTCTACTGGACATAGTCACACCACAGTCCCTTCTTTTTTTTCATATTGTCAGGATTTGGAGCATGCATACACATGTGCCCAGTGTGTTTTATAAGCCACTGAAGTCAGGATTAGAACTATACAGTATGCCATGTGGGATCCAGCTCCCTTAACCACTAGGCCACAGGGCTGGCCTCAAGTTAAGCATATTTTTATATTTGGTAGTTATGGGGGTTCTTCATATAGTCTGAACACAAGACCTTTATCAGATATAAGATTTACAGTCGTATGTTGCTTAACAAATGGGTATATATTCTGAGAAAAGCTTCATTAGGTTTTTGTTCTTGTGCAAGCATCTTAGAGTGTACTTGCACAGACCTGAGGGGTATGGCTTATTACATATCTAGACTATGCAGGATAGCCTATAATAATTTTATGAGGGACCAGCAGTTAGCATAATGGCTATGTTGCTGGGCTCCTATGTAGTTGACCGTAGTTCAAGTCCCGGAACCAGTGGCTTAAACTCACTCCGGTCGCGTGTGCGTGAGTACCCAAGATCCCAAGAGGAGAATGGACGAGAAGAGATTGTGGTGTGGCCATCCCCCCTGGGAGGTGATTTCTAGCTTTCTGTCTCTCTGTCTCTCTCTGTCTTTCTGGTGAACACACACACCCTATAGCAAAAACCTCTCCAAAAATAAATAAATAAATACAATAATAATAATAATTTTATGAGACCATCATTGTATATGTGGTCCATTGCTGACCAGAACATTACTATGCAAAGCATCAAAAATATAAATATATATTTTCTTCCTTATCTGTGACTTCTCATTCTTTTAACAAAGTTTAATGTCTTTTTTTTTTTTTTTTTTTTGCAATAGGATGTGTGTGCTTGTCAGGGAGAGACAGAGAGAGAAAGTGAGAAATCACTCCCCAGGGTCATGCCATAACCCCTTCTCCTCCATTCTCCCCTTGGGATTTTAGGCAAGCATATAAATATGTCCTGTGCAATTTTAAGCCACTGGGTCCAGGACTCAAATGTGAGAATCCAGTGCCTTAACCACCATGCCACCTGCTGGCATCTTTATTTTTCTTTTTAATTGCCAGAGGTCACGTGTGCTCAACAGAGAGAGAGAGAGAGAGAGAGAGAGAGAAAGAGAGCAGCCTCCAATGGGCGATGATCTTGCTACAATTCCTTTTCTTTTATTTCTCCATTCTGTTGGGATTTAGGGGATATACAGACAACATGTACGTGCGTGTGTGCACTCACACACACACACACACACACACACACACATGCTTAGCATGTTTTTTAAGCTGTTGGGGCTGGGAACTGGACTGTAGTCGATCATGTAGTATCTAGCTTCCTTAACCACTAGGCTAGTGAGAGGTATATATTGACAGTCATATTTTACATATGATAGTCCAACTATTTCTGTGTAATTTATTAAAATTTATCCTTTCTCTTTTGCACCTTAGTTGAAAGTCAGTTTTCCATATACTTGTAGGTCATGTTTGGACTCTTCTGTTCCACTTATGTATTTGTCTTACACCATTATTTTATTGCTCTGTTTTTATATTGGACACATACTCTCTTGATTACTGTAGCTCTATAATAACTCTTGAAATGTGGTTACATTTTACAACTGTACTTTGTCAAATTTCATTTGGCTAGTCTAGTACTTCATATGATCTTTAAAATTAGCTTGTCAATTTCTACAAAAATGCTTGCTGGGATTTTGATTGTGATTTCATTGAATTTATAGATCAATTTGTAGAGAATTATTGCTGCTATCCTAACAATATTGAGTCTTCCAACCCAAGAACATGGTATTACCTCTACACGTTTTTAGGTCTTCTATAATATCCCTCATTATGTTTTATAGTTTTCATTGTATGAGTCTTACATATTTTGTAAGTTTTATACCTATTTAAAATTTTTGATGCTATTATAAATAATATTCCTTTTTTTCTTTTAGTTGTTTTTGCTATAGGGTGGATGTGCTTGCCAGAGAAAGGGGGAAAGTGAGAAATTATCTCCCAATAAGGATGGCTTCATCATAATTCCTCATTCTCCAGTCTCTTTTCAGGATTTTGGGCTTGCACACACACAAGCTGGGTCTGATTTTAAAGCTGCCAGGTCCTGGACTCAAATCTTGAAGTCAGGCATGTGGGATACAATGCCTTAACCATCTTGCTACTCACTGGCCCAGTTGAATTACTTTTTTAAATGACTGATTGCTTATGCTAGTATAGAATTTCAATACATTTTGCTATTTCTATCTTTTATACTGAATCTTACTAAACTCATTTATTAGTTCCAATAGCTTTTAAAAATACATTTAACTTTATTAATTAATTTATTTTAATTTAACAGAGTGGGGGTTGGGGGGAGGGAGAGGGAGAAAGTGCTAGGTCTGGAACTTGAACCGTGGTTGGCCATGTGGGAGTCCAGTGCCCTTAACCACCATGACACTGGCTGGTCCCTCTAGTAGCTTTTTAATAGATTCCAAGGACTTTTTTGCGGCGTGGCCATCCCCCCTGGGGGATGGTTTCTCCCTTTCTGTCTCTCTGACTCTGTCTGTCTTTCTGGCGAGCGCACGTGCCCTATAGCAAAAACCTCTGGAAAAAAAAAAAAAAAAAGATTTGTTCAGCAGTCCTAGGGAAGTATTTAGTCTAAGTTAATTATTCTTCCACTACTGAGGCAACATATTTTACCATATTGTTTATGAATTATGAGATATTTTAGTCTGGCTTATGGGACTAGGCACTATTCCTGGTGATTTGTGAGTATTGACTATTGTTAGCTCTACTCCTTTTGGGCAATTTTTTCTCAGCAGCAATTTTCCAGTACTCTGCTCTGTGAACTCTAGCTGTCTTGTTTTCCCCAGACTCTTAGCTCTAGCTCCTTAGCTGATGGCATCCACCAAGCTCATTCTTGGTTTTCTTTTTCTGTGCTATGAAACTCAGAAACTTTCTGAGCTATATGCTGAGGCTATCAGAGGACCGTCCTTGTTTGTTTCCTATCTCTTAGCCATCAATGGTCTTTGTTGTCTAATAACTAGTCACTTGAAATGTGTTGTTTTTATACATTTTGCCCATTTGTTTTGACTGTTTCAGTCAAGAGGATAAATTTGTCCTTGTTGTTCCATCTTGACCATAACAAAAAGTTTTAGAACCAATTTTTGTTGTGTACTTAGACTTACAGCATTCTATCTGCTGATCATTTTGTATTGTTTTCCCTCTTATTGACAGACAATGCTTACAAGAGGACAGAATAAGATAAAGTTGAGGTTGGATGGAGAGCACATCACCAAAAAATTTTAGTGACACAAGTCTGTTCCAAGATACCAATGACTAAGATATAATTTTATCAGGAAAAAATAAAATTAAGTGCTTAGAAAGTTGAGTATAATTGTATCTCAAACCCATTGTACAGTTCTCTTGACCACAGGCCAGAAGAGACATATAGGGCTATGAGTAATATACACCAAAGTTGCCTGGCTCAAGAATCCTAGTCCATGGCAAGAGATTCAGAACTGAGTCTTCATGGGTTCTCCAAAATGTAGAAAACCTCCTCAGAGAAACCAGTTATGACATAAACAAATGAACTGTATAAACATACAGAAACAAGAAAAAACCTTTCAATTTTAAAATAACATTTCCTTAGGGGAAATGATTGCACAGTTTTTATTGTTCATTGGTTAGTGTTGGAATATTAATATCCAAGTCTTTGAATTATTTTATTTATTTATGTATGTATGTGTTTGTTTGCTTTTTTAAATTTATATTTAAGAGAAATTTTGACTATAGGGAGAACGTACTTACTAGAAAGAAAGAGAGAAAAACAAAGATACAGAAAGTGAAAAATCGTCCTCTGTGGGGGATGGCCATGCCACAGTCCCTTCTCCTTCATTTTCCTCTCGGGATTTTGGACACACACGCACACATGCCTGGCATGAGTTTCAAGCCACTGAGTCCGGGACTTGAACCATAGTCGACAACATGGGAGTCCAGCAACGTAACCATTACACCATCTGATGGTCTCATATATATATTTTTTTATTTTGTTAGAGGGCACATGTGATTGCCAGAGAGAGATAGAGAAAGCTAGAAAGTACTTCTCCAGGGTGATGACCACATAGCAATCCCTTCTCCTCCATTCTCTTCTTGGGATTTTGGGCATGCTTTCAAATGTATCAGGCATGTTTTTCAAGCTGATAAGTCCAGGGCTTGAACCTCACAGTTGGCCATGTGGGATCCAGCTGCCTTAGTCACCATGCCATCAGGCTGGCCTGGTTGGTTGTTTTGTTTGTTTGTTTGTTAGGTTTGTTATTGTTATTACAGAGTGAGAAATCACTCCTCAGGGGGAATGGCCATGCCAGTCTCTTCCTCCTTGGTCTTCTCTCAGGACTTTGGGTACATATGCACATGGAACCAGTGTGATTTTTCTAGTCACTGGGTTCAGGACTTGAACTGCAGAATTGGCAATGTGAGATCTAGTGCCTTAACCTCCATGCCATTAGCTGGACCATGTTTTTTTTTTTTTTTTTTTTTTTTTTTTTCTTTTTAAGTGAGAGGTGGTGCAAGTGATGTGAGGTTCCAAATGAAAGAGAAAGTCGTATGTGAGTCATAGATGATCTCTGTTGAAATTAGAAGTAATTCTTGTAGTTTTCTGTTTCATGTGATTAATAGAGATGGTTGTTCTAGGTCTAACTTGTTAATATATGGTAAACCTTATATATTATTAGCTGTTATTGGATACACTGACAGTGGAAACCAGCTCAGCAGACTGTAATCTTCTCTGCACTCATGGTAATGCACATGTGGGTAGCATGTCCCAAATGCTCTACACTGTGCTATTCTGAGTTGACTGTGTGTGTGTTGCAACATGGTAGTTTTCTTTTCTGTGACTTCCTTTTGTGTAACTTATTTTGTGTTGGCATACAGACTTGATGACAGAATTCAAGAAAAGTGAAGCAAAGAAACCTCATGCTGGATATTAAAATACAATTTTTACATTAAGTAGAGGAGCCTTCAAAGAACAAGTTGTGAAAATAGGTAGTTAGGGATTGGTGGCAGTCTGTTATGAAGTATATGCTTTAAATATAACAGCAACCTGGGAAGACTGACCCAGAAATTGCACAAAAAGGGCTGAGAAAAACATGTTCTAAAAGCGTGTCATGGTGAGCTTTGAGAATAAGAGAAAGAGTATGAGCTTACAATGCTGGGGAATGCCTCTTCCTGGGGACTGTGTTAGAGCTGATGCAGTAAATGCTGTCATTTCTAGATATACAGTCTTTCTATGAAACAAGGCATGTCTACTTTATATGTCATATTGTTTTGATCTTCAAACTGCTGCTGGAGACAAGAATACCCTAATATCTCTGTAGCTAAACATGACAAAGATTTACTTCTTGTCAATGCAATGTGCTGCAGGTCCAGGCAACTCTCTAGGGCAGCTGCTCTCCATATGGTGATTCGGTGATCAAGGTGTGATCATATAACCCATTCTCTCTGGACTACATGACACCTCAATTAACGGTCAGAGGAGGAAAGAGATTGCTTTACCTTGGAAGTGCTGCATGTTGGCTGCTGCTCACATTTCAGTGGAGAGAGTCAGTCATGTGACTCTGCTCAACTGCAAGGGAGTAGAGGAGAAGTAGAGTAGTCTGTGTGTAGGCAAGGGAAGACTGGCTATGGAACACTAGGATTTGACCTTTTTTGCCTCTAGAACTTTTATTAATACATATACTGCTCATGCCTGACTTACCCCTCAATTTAGCTTACCAAATACCCATTAGTCTTTCTGACTTCAGGCTAAGTAATTATTTACTTCATATTCACCTCTCTCAGACTGTAAACTCTGTATTTACTTCTTCTGTATTGTTTCCCAGCCCTGAATTTCTACAATACCTAGTATCTGGTTAGATAGATATTTTTTAAATGAATAACTACTTTCCATAATAACAGAAGACATCCAGAATTTTCCTTCTTGACTTTGTCAAT